>OV281343.1:22098702-23348702 GCA_923062675.1 Marasmarcha lunaedactyla
TGTACCTTTGGGCTATTTTACGTTTTATCTTAGTAACCTATGAAGTATATGAGTATAGGAAATTTGCAGTTGAAAGTGGCTTCATCATACACATAAGTAATAGAAATTTTAATGAATAAAACATATGGAGATCACATTTAATAATAATAACAGGTTAAAAGAAGTTGTAATATTATTTAAAATTTTGTTCCAGAGTTTGCATGCTGATATTCCTTCCATAGTGTTGGATGTGGTTTGTGTGTTGGATGCTGAAACATGTTTAGACATACAAAATGAAGCTCGCAACAATTTCTGTTACATTGTTCGAGAACTTGAGTCTTTCATTTCAGACAAATTACTGAAAGAAAGATTAGAAATTGATACATTGCAAGATGTAGGCACATTGAAAAATAAACTATTTTATACTAAGTTTATTAAAATTAAGACAAAGTTGTAGTAAGTATAATATTGAAAGTTATTATATTGTGTTTTCTTGATTATTTTTTAATAAACAATCTAATTTCCTGAACTTCAGTTATAAGCAACGGAAATTCAATTTATTTAGAGAGGAAAGTGAAGGTTATGCGAAATTGATTGTGGAGTTAAATCAAGATATTAGTGAAGATACAGAGTGGAAAACTATTTTAGAGATAATTCAATCACTTATAGGTAAGCTGAAATGAATTACAAATGAATTACTAAAAATAACATACATTTTAAATTCATGATTTTGTGTCTGATTTTCAGGTTGTTTCAATTTGGATCCGAACAGAGTATTAGATATAATTTTAGAATCTTTTGAAGCTAGGCCACATTTAAGTAATCTTTTTATATCATTGATCAAGAACTATATGGGTGATCCCCAAGTTATCTCAGAGGTGCTCGGTTTTAAATTAGGTAATATGGAAATATTGGATGACTATATAGAACCACCTCCTTTAATGACTGTAATAGCTTTACTTTTACAACATCAAGTGATATCATTAGATGATATTTATCCTTGGGTAAGTTTGTCTTTATTGTTTTGAAGTACACTTTGTATAATAATTACAAACATTATGAAGTATATGTTATGAAATCTAAATAATTAATGAAATGTAGTATTTATAATTATCTAAATTAAAACAAAAACCAGTCCTTTTATACTGCTTAATATGAGATACTAATTTTGTTATTTATTGTTCATTTTTACAATACCTTTTCACTTATCCTCTCTAGTTGCGCCCTGACGATTTAATAATGGCGAAGGAGGCCGACAAGGAATTAAAAGCTACACAGGATTATATTAAGAAATTAAATATAGTATCAACAAAAGGACCTCAGGCTAATGGACCCACTGAATTTGTTGAAGAGAAGCTAGATCCACAGGTAAATTTAAGATTTCAAGTAATTCCATATTATCTTTGATAATGTTATAAAGCTTAAAATTTTGGTTGTCAAAATGATTCCAAAAACAATTACAGTTTTTATTGGTTGCTGCAGAAGGTTTTTCCATTTTATCAAGAAATTCCCATTGGACCAGGAGCTACTCTGCACTATAACCTGTTGTTTTAACACAGAAAATGCCAAGAACTAGCACTATAAAAATATGTTTTCATACTATTGAAATAAAATAATATCAAAGGTGTTATGTAAATCATGATAATTGATGTAAATGTTTTGGTTTTTGTAATAATACAAAAACTAAAATATTTTGAGTGATTAATATAACTTCCTCTCTCAAAAACATATTTTAATTCTAGGAATACTGGAGTAACCAAAAACTTGTGCTTTGTGAATCACTACTAAAGGTCACAGCTTGGAAAGAATTTGCTGCATTATCAGCTCGACTTCACACCAATGCAATGGCACAGCGACCAGCCCTTGCTCTTTGTTCCATGTTGCATGCATTAATTGAACCTTTGTATAGGAAGTGAGTATATTTTTGTTTTTATGAAATAAATTTTAAAACATTTGGTATTTAATCCTCTGGTGATATTTTGACATCACTGCCGCTGAATTATAAAAGTCCTCTTCTCCTAAATCTACAAGTATTCTATCTGGGGATTTATTTATTATTTTTCTAGCCGTTTACTTTATGTACTATAAAATGTATATATATTTATAAATATTTTTCATCAGCATTTGTTCATTGTTCATGCAGGTACTATCTTTTATTCTAAGATTATTTTCTACTTACACACATTGCAATTCATTTGCAGGCAATGCCGTGTTGCTCCCAAAATCATTGGTAAAATAATCCCTCCTCTGAAATCGAAACTCGCACCCCAAGCATGTAGAACATTTGAAGATATGAAAGAAATAGTCATACCGGCACTTATTATACTTGGACCGTCGCTGCATTATGATCCAATACTTATGTACAAAGTAAGTTTAAAAATTAATTTGTTTATTTATCTATTCAAAAATTCTAAATTATATAAGAAACTATAGTGCCTATATTTTTGGAAAAATTCATTATGGTAAAATATATGACAGCCAGACAGGACAGACAGACTGGGTGGAATTTTGCTATGCCAACTGGAGGAAGAGTACTCTAAATACTGGAGATTAGAAAGTTTTGTTCTCAGAAAACATATCTTTATTTTTGAAAAGAAGAAAAACTGCATTCAAAGTTATTGGAAAATAACTATGCCACACCCGGGCTATCAAACCGGTTAAAACCGGTAAGAATTAATAGATTCAATCATGAAGATCATCTCTTTATAACTAACATGGCAGTTTAAATGAAAGAAAAACTATAAAATATTAACTTATTAATTCAATAACAAGAACAAGATAAAGCACCTATACTCGAGGGTGCAATGGATTACTTAATTTTATAATTAATCTTTGGAGTAATTTATTTAAATATAATAGGCCTTTACCTATGAAACTGCCGTTTTGCCGTACTGGCCATTTCAAATGAAAATATTTTTTTTTTGACTGATAATTCTAATTTCAAATTAATGTTATTTGACAAACATGGAATTCTTTTTCTAAAATCGTCATTTGTTTAATAGTTAGTGTTTTGTTTCAACGCATTCGAACATTTTTCGTCATCATGGATAAGTTAAAAATTCGAGTAATTATGGAGTATGAGTACCGTCGTGGCAGCAAAGCGGCACAAGCGGCACGCAACATCAACGACGTTTACGGAGCGAACACTACAAACGAACGCACCACCCGTTATTGGTTTACCCGCTTCCGTTCTGGAAATTTTGACCTGAAAAATGAACCCCGTGGTCGTCCGAAAACTTTGGTCGACAATGACGAATTAAAGGCAATTGTGGAAGCTGATGAAACTCAATCCACGGCTGAATTAGCAGCAGCTTTCGACGTTAGCATCAAAACAATATTGGTCCATTTGCGTCAAATTGGCAAGGTAAAAAAGCTTGACAAATGGGTACCCCACGAACTCAATGACCGCCAGCGCGAAGTACGCGTGGAGACGTGCCTTGCACTGCTCAGCAGGCATACAAATGAAGGAATTCTGAACCGCATTGTTACTTGTGACGAGAATTGGATCCTGTTTGACAATCGTAAGCGCTCAGCAAGCTGGTTGGACCCTGGTTCAGCACCCAAACAATGCCCTAAACGAAAACTTACCCCTAGAAAAGTGATGGTCACTGTTTGGTGGTCTAACGCGGGTGTAATTCATCACAGCTTCTTGCCAAACGGGACCAACATTACTGCAGATGTGTACTGTGAAGAACTGAACACAATGATGGAGAAGCTCGCACGTCTCCAACCAGCTTTGGTCAATCGTTCGGCTCCACTGCTCCTGCACGACAACGCGCGACCTCATACTGCACAGCAGATGGTCTCCAAGCTACAAGAGTTGGGGTTGGAAGTTCTCCGTCATCCGCCGTACTCACCAGACCTTGCGCCTACAGACTTCTACTTTTTCCAGAATTTGGATAACTTCTTGGCGGGAAAAAAAATTCAATACCCGAGAGGCAGTACAAAATGCCTTTGAAGAATTTGTTGCCTCCCGTCCAGCTGATTTCTTCAAGAAAGGCATCAATAAGCTACCAATGCGTTGGCAAAGATGCATTGATTGCATGGGTGATTATTTTGAATAATAGAAATAAAAAATGTATAAAAAAATTACGCTTCATTTATTTCGTGAAAAACGGCAATTTCATAGGTAAAGACCTAATATTTAAAAAATTACAAAAAGCTATTAGGCTAACAACACTACAATTATCTTTGCACGTGTTCATAATGAAGACTTTATCATAGGCACCAAACTGCATTAGATACGAGTCTAAAAACCTATATAAAGTCGCGTTGGAAAGGTAGACTCTGGCTAAAAAGTGCAGCTGTAGTGCAGCCTATTCTACTTACCATTTAAGTACCTAAATCGGTACAAATGGTCTATCGCCTTAGATTTTTTTTGTAATGAGGACATTTCAAAAATCATATTCACAAAAATTTGTATGCAAAACTACAAGTATTTTATTTCATCATAGGTACAAAACTTACGCTTGACGAAAGTGGGTTACCCATACATTTTTATCACTTCATCTTCATCGCCATAGTGTAAATGCATCTTTAAATTCAGCTTTGAAAGGGTATACCAAAATGTAGACAGAGATGAAAAGTTTTTTTTGTTAAAATTGTTAAGTAGATGAAATACTAGGTGTGCAATTTGACTATGACATGGAAAAAACAATTCAATGGTTAATGAGTTTTCAAAACTATGGTTCATAATACAATGTTTAAAATTCACCACAGCTTTCCTATTAGTTTGTGCTGCCATGCCATGAAAATACAGTAAGTAAATTATTTTTTGGATATTCGGTTTGATTTCTGAATGTGGCTTATTTTCAAATTAATTTTATTTAATGTAGTTTTTTCTCTTTAAAAATAAAGGAATGTTTCCTAAGAGTACAACTTGCTATCTCCAGTATTTAGAGTTCTTTTCCTCCAGGTGGAATATATTTAATTCAGACATTGTAAATGTAATATGTATTATGTTAAGCATATTAGAAGAAATATAAGTCACCTTAGATAGGATGGTGTCAATCCCGTCGAACATACTATTTTTGCGTCAATTTGAAATTGTTCTCATTCACTATTATCGTCTGCAGATAATCCGAATTTTCCGAACGTCCCGTTCACAAAAAGATGACCCCTTACATCACGAAGCGCTCACTATCCTGGATGCAGCAATACTACCCAGTCTCACTTTGATGGAGGGCAATTGTTGCATGGCCGAGGAAGTTTACACTTTGTTGAAGCTGTATCCTTATCAATGCAGGTGATTAACTTTACATGAACAATACAAGATTTTTGTTCGAGCACTAGTTTAAGTAAAAAATTTTAAATAGCTGAAGTTTCAAGATTTGTTTTGCATTTTTTGATTTGTATTGTCTAGGACACAGGTTTCCAAAAGTTTACTGCTGGTGGGTTTTCTGCTGCATACTTACTTTGTATACAAATTTGTTTTATATAGTATATTGCGGTTTACAAGCTTCTTAATCTACAGCAAATAAACAACACATCCTCGTCTTCATCATCATTTTCCATCATGTGAGATGGAAGAAGGCAAATCCAATTTACAATAAAAATGAATAAAAAGAGAATTTAAATAAACTTTCTTTTAATATTGCAGATATTGCCTCTACTCTCGATGGAAGAATGAATCTGGTGAGAGGATACCGACACTTATGCGTGTCCGAGGAAATTCCTTACAAAGGATCAAACATATCATGAAACGGGTATCTAAAGAAAATATCAAACCGCAAGGACGTTTGATTGGAAAGCTATCGCATGCAGCTCCACAGTTCCTGTTTGATTATATGCTCTTGCAGGTACTTCTGACTTACTGCTCAATATTTTTGTTAACAAAGTTGAAATTTAATGATTTCTTGACTCAGATTTTTTATCATTTTGATTCTGATTGTGCGTATGTGTAATGTAATGTTCATTTATTTGTACATTCAATATTTATTAATATTTTCCACTATTATATGAAAGTAAATATTCGTACATCTAGATGCATGTAAGTTTAAAAAAGTTTATACCTTTAAAATTAAATATGTGAATTATGGTGTTATAAAATTAGGGTATAACTAAAGTTTTTAATCATATATTTTGAAATTAAACCATACATCCACATTAAAAACTCCAATGTTACAGATACAAACCTATGACAACTTAATTGGTCCAGTAGTAGAATCCCTCAAGTATCTAACCTCACTTTCTCTGGATGTCCTCGGATACTGTTTACTCGAAGCACTTTGTGCTGGTCGAGGGCCGTCCGGAGGGGCTGCCCATCCACCTTGGCTGCAAGCGTTGGCTGCCTTCGCTGGGGCAGCGTTTAAGAAGCATAATATTGAGCTGACAGCGTTGTTGCAGTTTGTGGCTAACCGGTTGAAAGCTCAGCAGAGGTGAGTTTTATATTCGAATAGAACAGAAATTATGGGTATGTGCTGACAAAAATGGTAATCTACAACACATCTTATTTTTTTTAATGGGTATATCAATACTATCTTCTAATAGTAGTATGGCAAAAAACCAACACACAGCTCTTACTTAGCAGAAAGACACAACAGTGTATCATGTTTTCTCAGGCAACATGCAAAAGATATTCTAAATAATTGGATGAAGAGTCAAATCGACGTAGATTGAGCTTCTAAAGTTAGGAACCTAGATGTTTGTTAAATATTATTAGTAATAGTATCTATTTATAAAGATGACAAATGTTCATGCTGCCTTTAGAGCAATATGCGAATATAACGTTTTTGTGAAGCATTATTGTTTTTATTGGAATAAAAATAGTAACATTTCTAAGCTCTCGCGAATCCTTCTTTATTTGGTATTGGTTAAATTAATAAACAATACAAACATTGGGTACTCACTCTTGCATGGTTTCAAAATGAGAAAAAAGCATTACTTGTTTTTATATAAGTTTTGTTTGTGTTGAGTTGTTGTAGTACAGTTTCTTTCGTTAAGACCTCGTCTGGGGCGGTACTACAGTCCTTCCTGTTTTGTCCGCCATACTTACCACGTTGATGTGGTTGTGTTCCGGTCAAAAGTAAGGAGCAACCAGTCCAATAACTGGATCAAAGGCCATTTCCACTGAAGCCTATGATCGGCAATGCATCATTAGTTGGTACAATACTCACATAAACCACCTGCGACTAATGATGTCCATGAGTGCGGATGCTACTTAGCATTAGTCGGCCGGGTGGCGCACGTTTGCCGACTATGAAAACAGTAAAAAAAAGAGTGAATCATTTCAATTTATTTCCTCCAATTCAATTGTATCCTGTATTTCAGCCAAGACCTATTAATATTAAAAGAAATCGTACAAAAAATGGCTGGAATCGAAGCAGCGGAAGAAATGACGCCTGATCAGTTAGACGCCATGGCTGGGGGAGAACTTCTAAAAGGAGAGGTTAGTTAATTTTTCAAAAAATTGATAAATACTGTACAATTGTATGATGTACTTGTTTATACACTCTAGTGATTTTTCTGTTACTGCATCAGAAATTTTAGCTAGGATAATTTTGCTTGAATGAGCCATAGCATGTGGATTCACTGGGCTCGCACATAATCGGTTCTGAATAAAAATATTCAATAGCTATCCATATTTTTTATCGAATATTTCAGTAAACAACCATAATATTTTTTCACATCGACTCTTATTTTATCCCAGTTTTTTTCTTTCTAGTTATAGTTAAACAATGTAAAGTTAATTTTCTCCACAGGCTGGGTATTTCTCGCAAGTCCGCAACACTCGGCGCTCGTCGGCTCGTTTGAAGGAGGCCGTGGTTGGCAACAATCTGGACATCTCGCTCTGTATACTGTCGGCGCAGCAACGTCATTGCTGTGTTTGGAAAGGTATGCACTAGGTTTAGTTTGTTTGATAAGATGTAGAAGAGGAGAAGTGTAGTTTATTTTCCTTTTGCAACATATGTATTCGATACTCATAGGTTTTGAGAATATTAGAGAGACATCCGTCTTCGGTCACAAATAAAGGCTATATTCACAGTTTCATACAATTTCAACTGTCCGCAACGTTTTAGAAATTTGTCAAGAAATGAAAATTCGTCATAAGAACCGTACGTGCATGACTTAAAATAGAATTTAGAATGTGGACTACAAAAACTGAATTTTTTAATGAATAAAACTCGTCGATGATTTTGGTTGGAATTAAACTTAAAAACATGTTATTGATTTATTGACTTTTGTAAGTATTTAAATACATTGATCATAATTACAAATGTACTTTTCAAATATGTCATAATTAATTCCATTTTAAAAGCGTTTGACATGTTTACTGTTGAAGTGACCTAGTGCTTCTGAATTTAAATGAGAGCCCAAATACTCATTTTGCTGTGTTTGACTTACGTTTGGTGAGGTACATACAAGAACTGAAAAGTTTTTTGTCAGGCTGTATGAAGTTCAACTAAATCTATAATTTTGCTTGGATTAGTGTTGATTCGCATAGGTAATTTTGTTTGTTTGTTTGTTTGTCTGGGGATTTATCAATTAATTTATTATTTATGTATCTCTCAGCTGACATGACAACATTATTGCTACTTGAACCAACTAGATGACCGTCAAACGTGACGTCATTTATTTCGGAATTATATGCCGTATTTATTTATCTGACTTAATTATGAAGTGCTTATTTTGGTTATAAGTATTTACGTAGGTAATATATTCGCTCGGTCGAGTAATATCTAAACGACACATTTATATAGCCCGACAATTTTATTTACTCTCCAGAAACCGCAGATGAGAGCGAGCCCCCGGGCTCACAATTGAAAGTAGTGGGTCGTTTAGCGGACCAGTGTCAAGACGCATTGGTACAACTTGGTACTTTCTTAGCCTCATCACATGCCCCAGATGAATATGCCGCTAGATTACCTCCATTGCAGGTTAGTTTGATGACAGATTCATTTTTACGGGCTTTATTCAATAAGAAAGCTAGATCGAATGCTGTAATAACTTGTTATGATTATCTTAACTTTAGTGAAATTTGGAATAACAATTGTTATCTCTGCCTTTCAAACTAGGAAAATCTGTTTTTTAGAGGAGAGTTCCTAAATTATTTAATACAATTCGCTTTATTCACTAATTAAATTATAACAAGCTTTAGGGTGAACATTGAGTTTTTTTTTACAAATTATTCCGTTTTAACAATTTACGCATAAATTTTTTGTCATAATATTCATTTATTCTACCTGTTCAGTTCCCAAAAAGAATTTGTCGTGATTCTTTTATTTATTGTTATGAAAAGTTGCTATTTCCGCAAAGTTGCAATGGGTTTCCGCAAAGTTACGCCTGATTCTTTCAATTATATCTTTTATTTATTTTTTATATTGTTTTATTAATAAGTAGAACAAAAAACAAAAAAACAATTTAGGTATCCCTCATTTTTCAAATTCTTTTTTTTTTTTTATCTTTATTTATTTAAAAGGGTCTTTATCCACAATGGATATGTCGACCCCATCGTATATATAAATAACTAAAAACAACAACAAAAAAATACACAGCAACAATATAATATAAATACAAAACAATAATAATAACACTATAACTAAGTATATTAAGGTTGAGAGAGCATTATCATTGCAGAACCAATTGGCTCAGCTTCTTTGCTAATTCAGACCCTGGTTCTGAGAGAATTGTCTGAATCAGACCTACGTCCATTACGTTTAAGTTGTATTATTTTTCAAATTCACAATTTCATATACAAATATCACATTTTAGGAATTACTTCGAGATTATCACGTTGACGCCGATGTCGCATTTTTCCTTCATCGTCCAGTTATTGCTCAAAAAATTACCGCCAAAGTAGAAGAGATGAGGTTATCGTCCGAATCAAAGAGTGACTCCTTAGAAAGAAGCATCGAATATTATAATAAAGCTTCCAAAGCGGCCTTGGAACCTATAGTGACGTCTATCTCGCCGCTGTTACCTATACGAGTGTGGGAGGACATTTCTCCAGAGTTTTACGTTACATTTTGGTAAGTGTTGTTTTTTTTATCAATAAAGTGGTCATTCATGGTAAAATAAACAGTGGTGAATGTGTTTATAGATAGACAGCGCCCGCAGCTATAATCGGTCTAAGATTTTATAGGCAAGCGTGTTTTATATTCGATATATTTCGAAAATTCGATTTATATCCGGTACATACATTACTAAAAAAAATATACAACACCTAAAAAGAAAAGTATAGCCTATGGCAATTTTTAAGGGCTGCCATTTCGGCGCGGGCAAACCTTAAATATACTTCATTTGCAGATACCTAAGTAGGTTAAAAGTCTACTGGCCCTGCAATGTGACAGATGACACAAAAGCCGTTGTCGTTGGCATTGTTTCTCAAATATTCGAATTTTCCATAGTTCCTTACACTTTTAAATTTGTATTTTGCTGGAAAAGAAATATTTGACACTTAATTGAAATAAGAGCTTGTGAGTGTTTTAGATTTATTTATTGTTTTTTTGCTGATTGTTCAATACTCGATAACTTTTATTAGCGGTAATAATTTTTAGCAAATGACATAATTTCTATGAAAAGTCTTTCAAGTGTTAAAGTTATTCTCGAGATAAAAGTTATCTGGGCATTGAGCAATCAGCCCTTAAGAGTTGTCTATGTTCAATATATTTGTTTACTTTTTATTAAAACCATATCGAAATCCTATCTATCTCTGTATATAAACTATACTGTATTTTATTATCTGAATATTAACTTAATAGACAAATAATTTTAACACCATTCCCATTTAGGTCTCTATCAATGTACGACCTACGGGTCCCAGTAGAAAGCTACGACCGTGAAATAGAAAGGCTCAGAATGGCAGCCTCAAACGCCACTAAGGATTCAAGTCAAGGCAGCAAGGGGAAGAAAGAGCAGGAACGATTTAATACACTTATTGAGAAGTTACAGGTAATTTATATTTTGGTATGCAAAGAAAGAAGATATATTTCATGGCTACAGAAAATGTGCACATAATAGGTAGACTGTAAGGTCTGACCCTTTCTTGATCTAATAATATCTTTAAAATAGATAAAAATACTTTTATCGGAGTAGATTCGCTGTTCGTATTTGCCTCCCCGTACCCTATAGAAGTGTAAGGTAGCATAGAAATTTTACTAGGACCCCGCTCCATTTGGTGGGTTGCCGCTGGCCGTGCGCTTTTCTTATATCTTCTTGTAATTTATGAACCATATTCATTGACACATCCACATTTTCCTCATCCATAAATTTGTGCTTTCAATATTCTAAAAATAAATATTTTACGTTATTTCTTCGACGTCCACTTTGAATTCGATGACAGCCGCGTTTGCTACTCCTGTATTCCTAGCCGCGGCCAGACGGGTTATGAAAATGAGATCTAAGTTTTGAGCTTTGTACATTGTTGTCATTATTCTTTAATGGTGTCACAGAATTTCAGATTCAAATATTTTTCAAGCATTAGTGCAAGTATGTGACATATTTTTTTCACAATTTTTAAGAAATTAATAATTTTAGATGGGTGCTCATTTTCAATCTCTTTAAAATATTGGCTGTAGAAAAACATTGATGAAATTAATGATATTATTATGCTGTAATCTGCTTTAACAATTATGTTTCCTTCAACAGCAATTCAAATAAATATATATTATAACAACATTCAGACACATTGTATTTATATCAAAATATTGTAATTCAAGGACGAACGCCGCCGGCAACAGGAACACGTATCCCGCGTATCCGGTCGCCTCCAACGAGAGTGCTCCTCCTGGTTTCCTGCCAGAGCCGCAAAATCTGCCAAAAACGAAACAGTAACGCGTCTAATGCAACTTTGCCTCTTCCCGAGATGCGTGTTCACGGCTACTGATGCGCTATATTGCGCTGAATTCGTGCATACCGTTCATGCTTTGAAGACTCCGAATTTTTCAACGCTTTTGTGTTATGATCGGGTGAGTTTGAGCGTATTTTTGTAACAATAATTGTGATAAATTTAGTAACAAAATAAAAACACTATCCATATTAATTTATTGCTTATGAAGACATTAATATGTTACATTGTGCTTAAAATGAGAGACAAGGTGTTGCTAGGTGGTGACAATGAAGTGCGAAATTTTCCTCGAAAATGCAATTTTCATTATTGTTATTGTTTTGAGATGTAAACAAGATTTGATATCTTGGAAGTGCTTAGACCGATTTCAAACATTCAACGATTTTAGTTTGTTTTGGAACTTCTCAAAAGTTTTTTTATAGATAGAATTTGTCAACCACCTTTGTCAACAATTATCCAAAAATCATTGGTAAAACATAAAGATGAAAAAAATACTGATAAAATATTAAATAGTAACATTTTTAAATTTTTTTCAAACCACCATTAATCACACATTTTCCTTCCAGCTATTCTGCGACATAACATACTCCGTAATGTCCTGCACCGAAGCTGAAGCAGCTCGTTACGGCACCTTCTTGTGCAAGGTTCTGGGAACTGCTATGCGGTGGCATGCAGACAAAGCCGCTTTCCACAGGGAATGTGCACACTATCCCGGATTTGTTACTAAGTATCGAGTGTCAAATCAGTTCACGGAGGCCAATGATCATGTTGGTTATGAGAATTACAGGTATGTTTGGTAGTTTGTAATTATATTTGTTTGAATAAGCCCCACTTAAGCCAATTTGAGTTGCAATTTTTTTAATTACAAATTTAACTCAATATTGTATATTTGACAAAATTTTTCGAATTACGTATATGAATAGTTTATCAACAGTTAACAAATATTGCAGGAGTAATAGTATGTTTATAATGAATAGTTTTCTACATACAGCGATATGTCTGCGGAGCTGCTGCGAGTCGCCGAAAAACGCTCCATACAAAACGGTACCGCGTTGAGACGTAACAACTTGTAAATCATTCTAAAAATTGTATGGGCGTTTGGATAAAATATATTATAGCTACGTAGATAATGCATTTACATGCATACTGTCACAATAAAATTTTAATGTCAGTAAGCTAATAATATTAAAAAATTGTAACATATTTTGTAATTAGTTTACTAATCTTTATGTTGATATTAAATTTAAAACTTTATTATTTAAAACATTATTTGTTTAGAAAATAACTTAACTTTTTCTAAACAAATGATAAAAACTTGCATTTTTAAACTGTGTCTAATACCCAATTAGCCAGATATGCAAGATATTTCTCTGCCACTCAATGTCTATTGAATTGAGAGACATAACGCCAAATTTTAACCCTTATTAGCTAAGTCGAAGGCAAAGTGTTAACACTGGTCTGTGCAAGTGAGCCTTAGTGTTTTTAATTCATTCAAAACAACATGAGGAATATAACAATTATATATATGTAATTAAAAAAAATCAGTTTTCCCCATTTCCCCATTTCCTCATTTTTTATTTACTGTATCAATTACTTCATACAAGCTGTCAGTATACTATTTCAAACAGTTAAATTACATTTTATGGCAAAACACACACCCGCTAGCTTCTTCAAACAAATACTATTTATGAAAAAAAAAATATTTCGGTTGTATTGGCTTAATAATTACAACATTATAAAATAATTTGTCATTTACACTGAAACCATTATACAGACTAATCTACATCATATTAAAATTTGCAGACACGTGTGCCACAAATGGCATTACAAGATCACGAAAGCAATGGTCGTGTGCCTAGATTCCGGGGACTACGTACAAATACGTAATGCTCTGATTGTTCTGATTAGAGTATTGCCACACTTTCCTGTACTGGTTAAATTGGCCCAGATCATTGAGAGGAAAGTTGAAAAGGTACGTGGTAATAATTATAACATATGGTAATAATTATAACTGACGGTCGAGTGTCTGCCGAGCCCTGCGTACTACGCCGGAGGTCCCAGGTCCGAGTCCTGGTCTTGGCATTCATTTGTGTGATGAATACAGATGTTTGTTTCTGGTTGTGGTTGATTATATGTATATTTTTATTCTGGGTCCCAGTTCGCTGCATGGTCATCCACAACACAAGCTCTGCGTATTTAAGGCCATACAGCTGGTGTGTTTGTCTGGGGATTTACTATTATTGTTACATATTTTCCTAGAGTATTAGGTACACTGACATAAGTAAAACTGACTTAATGTAAATTGTGCATATAGGTCTACAGTCAAAACTTGAACAAAAAACTAGTTATTTGTTCAAGTATGTTGAAGAGATGTCAAAGAAGTTACTGGTATATCTTTTTGAGCGACGAGACTGCGACGACAGCGTCCACATAACGGAATCTAATATGAAATATTTCCTAAACAATTAATGTTATGTAGGTTTTGATCAAAAACGTTATATTTCAAAGATAGGACTCTAAAAGTGTCCCAAAAGTCTTAATTGTTCAAGATGTAATGTAGTAGGTGAATAGATTTTGATACACCACCCCAGGGAATACATACTCGGCGCGTTTTATTGTCTAGTCGGTGTCCAGTAGGCTCTGGCCACTTGGTATAACATGGTTCATTAAAGAAAGGAATTGAAAATGGCGGTGCTTATCATGTTCTTTCACGCCGACGAAGCCGCTGTCAGAAGCAAGTTTGAAAACGATCTTTTTTTATTGTTTTTAATTGAAAAAATCTTTTGAAAATTTGTATGCTAACTGTACTACCTGTCAATGCCAGTACAAGCCGCCATTTACTATTCCTTTCTTTAATGGACCATGTTATAAGTATAATTTTATAATATTAAGTGTAATTATAAAGTCAATAGTTATTTAAAAAAAAGGAATTGGTATCGTTAGATTTTACACTGAAACAATGCAGAAAAGCGCTACCTTTAAAAGTACATAGTTACAAAAACACATACAGATTACTTATTTAGCTTTGCCTCATTGAATTATATAGCGCTTAGAACGTCTGTTAACTTCGAGTACAAGAAACAAACTGAATATACGGTTGGAGTACATAAAACTATTCAAGGGTCATGTTTCAGCTAGATGAAGTCATTAATATTTGAAAACACTCATATCTTTTCAAACAATGAAGTAACCAAAACATTTTATCGAATTAAGTATATGTACTGCGCTGGCGCGCATTACATTAAAGTTTTCCAGTATATGTAGGTAACGAACAGCTAATGTTATAAAGTTCAATGAATTGTCGTTTACTCTTCAACTATTTACAGATAATTTATTGAAGAAATTTTTTTCTAATGCATCTTCATTGCACCTTGAACGGAAAATAATTTGTAAAATCCCACTAATCACTAAAAGAATCGGACAATCATTTGCCTACTGTTTAAGATGTAACGAACACGAATGTAACTTACGAAATCTATTATTATCATATTTTAGGTCAAAGAAGAGGAAAAGACCCAAAGACAAGATCTGTATGTGTTGGCTACTGGATACAGCGGCCAACTGCGCAACAAAGTACCCAACATGATGCGCGAGAGTGATTTCCATCAGGTTAATTGTTTAGAATAATTCATTGTCATTTTGTTGTTAAAATTACTAAACTCACTTTAAAATTACAGTTACATGACAAATAATTTTTCATATAAAGACAATGTTCCAAAAGATCATTTTTTTCACCTTTGATTATCTATGGAACATTTTTATTTTTAGGTGGTCCAAATGCCACCGACCGAGAAAACGAAATTGCAAACTATAGTTCAACCTGTAAAAGAACTGGCAAAAGAGGATTCAACAAAGCAAGACAGCAGTAATATGGGGTCATCACCTCCTATATCAACAGGTATATACAGGGTGACTGGTCATTGTTACAATAAACCAGATATACGTAAGGTGACATCCTGATGCTCAAAATAATGTAATAAAGTAAAAAAAGAGTAGGCGCGTCCTATCAGGCACCGTAAGCGGGCGCGCGGTTACACTGGTAGCCCTTTTGTTTAATAAAACTCAGTTTATAGTATAAATGAATGTGTTTATTTTGTATTACAAAAATTATACTTTAGTATCTAAATTCAACTTCCTCATTAATTATTAAACAAAAACATAAACTTGTAAAACAAATCAACATTTTTTGGACATTTTGAGATCACGTCATCATTCTATAGATTCTATTCATATTCGTCATTACTAGTAGATACATAATAGAAACGAAAAATATAAAAAAACATATCAGCAAAATAAAGAATAAATTTTTACAAATTAAATAGAAATTAGTCTGTTGATACGCATTCATACATTTATTTCATACACTGTAACTTGCAAAAACACTTTCATAAGTGGTCGCGCGGCTTACATGTGTAGCCCCTACACTTTGACAGTAAATTACTCAGGAGTCCTTATCCCGCATAGAGCTGAACGCTTCTGGCTAGCGACTGCGGGGCCAGCGCTCGAGGAATACACGAGACGCTGACGCTCTAGCGCCCGAAATTTGATAAATTTGTAACCCACGCGCCCGTTGTAGTGTTAAGTCTCAAAACTAGGTCAGTAGTTCAATCCGCCCCAAAAGCGTAACGTTATTACGAAAGTAACAGGAGAAATCTAGTGAGGAAAGGCACCAGAAGTTTACAAGAAGAAAAAGAAAAATCATAATAGTTTTATACTTTTTATGGCAAAAAATATAACGATATTTTCTGTTAATTTCATTACCATAGTGTTTACAGAACCCGAGTACATAGGCTATGTCACGGCTTTTTATAATAATTACCAGTCACCTTGTTATGTTATGAAATTAATATTATTACTAGTTCAAAATATAGTATAATATAGTGTAAACCATCAACAAATACTAATGCCCGTCCGCACTAAACTTTGACAGCGCCTAAGTTGATACTTAAGTCTTTACGACGTGCTTAGCAACGAGAATAGTGTTGCACTAAACTTAAGTCAACGCCTAAATCTTTAAGACATTCTTAACTTTAGGACACAGATTTCCCATGTCATAAAATTAAGCAAGAACTTAAGCATAGGTACCACGTCGTTCAAAAAGTTTTAATATTTTTCCAAGGACCTTTTAGAAAAACACATGAAAGATCATGTCTCTAACGCGAAAATTCTTTTCCCCTTCAGTGTTCGTTGGTATATTAAAGAAACCTGAGCTACACAAGTTCCCACAAGACTTTATAATATTCTCATTAGTTTTCGAACGACCCAAAATTGTACGTTGTAAATTTTGACATTACGTTCATTGATTTAAGATTGAAAATATATCTATTTACAAAATAAATAATATTTACGTATTGTTTGAACTTTTGATTGAAGGGATATTCAGTTAACCATCCTATACCCGCGTCAAATTGTGTAACACCTATACCCGCGCATAGACTTACAGACCGAAAATTCAGGACACAATCTCATTGTTTTTTTTTTCAAGAACACCTTTAGTAATGTTATTGTATGTATAATTAAAATAGGGGATATCATAATTGAAATTAGCACAGCATATAAAAAAATATATGTTTAAATAACTAACAGTCTTTCAATACAGCCTCTGAAATATAGGAACTATTTCATACGTGCTACGAAAATGTTAACAAAAATATTTTTTTTCTTCTAATAAACAAAAATAAAATCTCAATTCTTATAGACTTTTAGTTGGCAAAGAATAAAATAATATATAATCTTGAGCAAAAGTCTCACTAAAACAAGCAGAGCATACCGTAATAGCAAGTTCCATACAAAAGTAAATTTTGCATTTGGCGCAGATGTACCGCGTCTTACGGATCTTTTTTGATGGGCAGTATGCACAACGCCCAATTATACTGTTGACAGCTGTTACTGAGGATTCTGGATCATCTAAAATACATATTTCAGAAGACTTAGCTTTATCAGTCTTGGCAGAGTCTTGGCAGGGTCTCCACCTCGCTGTCGTTTTGATCTTCATAGTCAGAAGTCGAAATATCGTCATCCAACAACAAACCTATTTGATAATCCATCTTGTCATAAACTAAGAGCTAAAAATAATAAAAGATAATTAAATTATGCTAAATAACACAATATGATATCAAAATCAATAAAACAGAAATTATTACTTACACAATAAGTTTCAACTGTACCCGCGTCGGTCTCACAGACCAATTGGCGCCGTATACGATCGCGGCAACAAATCATGCAGCTAACAAAAAGTGCAAACTTCTAGCATATACGAAAGAAAAAATAAATACTTCGTTGGTCACACAGACCAACGTGTGGGTATAGGAAGGTTAAATTAACCCTCAGGCAGGACAAGTGACAAGGAAAATCAAATCATACCTACGTCAAAATCAAAGACAAAACAGACATTTTCGTTCTTTCGTTCGCTTTATTAGGCAACGATCGTTCTAGGAGTCACTTAACGTAAACTGGTTAGGTTAGGTTAGGTTGCAGAGCAACGCAGAGTAAGTCGATGCTTATGTGTGACTTAGTTTAGGCGTTACCTAACTAAGTCTATGATTTGTAGAGTTAAGTGCAGATGGGCATAAGGACATGAAAATATTATAAAAAAGCATATTAGTATTATATATTCATTCATTAGTTAACTCTACGAAATACACAGAGATTTGTTTGTTTATTTTTCAATATTCTTACTTGCTCTGCTTGTCTTTAAAACTAGTTCATGTCTGTTTTGAAAATGTGTCAGTAAAACTGTCCTCCACATTAATACTATTATTTATATTTATTTAAGCCCAAATATATAAATATACTATTCCAGATGTAGAGAAACGTGAGAAAGCCAGCGATAGACGACGCGATGAATCCGACAGAGAAAAAGAATCCAAACGTGAAACTAGATCGTAAGTTTATTTCATTACTTTACTCTACACTAAGGGCCTACTCACTTAAGGGTTGATTCTCTGTCATTTTGTATAAATATAATAATCTGAAAGTATCAACGAGCTGCATTTTGTCTAAATGAAGAACTGTCAAGTCACCGTAAGATCATGGACATAGGAAATTTAACACTTGTTATTTAACGTTTGTTTGGATAACAAGAATAAAAATTTTGACGACGTATATAGAGACTAATTACTAAAATGTGTCGATTTGGTCCCAATATGCACATAATAAAATAAATAATTATTTTTTTACGACTTTGAATTGAGATAATGTAAATAATGATAGTGTATTGTTAACTTTTATGGACTACACTTAGCCAAATATCAATATGTACTGCTACTTTACTCCTGATCTAGACTAAATATTACGGTATTGGTTGACGTTAAGTGAACAAAATATTATCTTACTTTTTTATAAATACAAGATATGTTATCATTGAGACTTATTAATGATCAAACCAATATTTGTTGATTTCCAGTGAATATAAACTAAAACATAGTTATACAATTTCTATACATAGATTCAAAGATTTGTTAAGAGATTGTGTAACTCAGTAAGTATAGAATTTTGTTATTTTATACTTTTTACAACAAATTCTCGGATTCTTGCCTATTTATCAAAAAATCTAAATATTTTATTGAATTGTTGGTTTACATCAGAAACGTTCTAAAGAAGAAAAAATGCCGACAAAAAATCCTCCAAGCACGGTTTTTTCAAAAACAATTTATCAGTATACAATTTGACTATGATATGAAAAAAAAACATATAACTGAAACAATATACCTATAATGTGATATATTAAGAGAAGTGGCTTTAATACCCGTTTAAAAATAGTGTGTTTTTAGTTTACCAACTAAATCAAACCCACAATGTAGTTAAATCAAGCCATTCCTATCTGCGTGATCAAACTATGTGTGGCGTCCCCAGACGTGACCTACAGAGAATGAGTTTATCTGTTCAGTAAATATGCGTGCTAAAAGTAAGATCATGAAATGATTAAATATTACTGTAGGTCACACGTTAATCTCATTATTTTAGCAAATAAATTGTCACTCAACATGTAATCGTGTCTTAATTTACAAGCCTTTTCCTGGTCGTAATACTATGTGATCAAAACTTAAACAATATCATTCCTCCAATATTGTGCAATACCAACAAAAGAATAAATATGAGACAAAAAGGAATCCAGTGTGTGTGTAAAACCAAAATATTCTGCACCGACCATAACATTACCAGGGTGTCTCCCATAACTTGCCACGCCGATGCCAGATGATAGTGGACTATCATACCTATCTATTGAACCCCTATGTATGTTCAGCGATTTTTGGTAGCTTCCGAGACGTAGCTTCTTTTTTTTAAAGATCGTCATATAATCATTCGAGGATATTTAGAACATAGGTGTGGTAGTCCTCTATCATCTGACATCGGCTTGGCAAGTTAAAGGAAACTTGCCAAGTGTTGCCTATATATTTGACCACAAAGACGTAGATTCGTTTTATGTACGTACATTGTCTTTGACGCACTTATTAAATGCCAAAACTTTGACGCCATGTCGCTTCATGAAATCCTAAATCGCTGAAATCTACAATCTGTAATAATTTAGTTTAAATTAAGCTTATTATAAGAGTTGCAATGTCATCTGTTGTTAAATTTTACATGTTAAAATTTCTCTTAAAATTAATTAAGATTCATTATTTTTCAAACGTACTTACTTAATATTTGAAAGTAATTTGCTGGCGCAGTCTTTAAATACACTTGTAATTTCCGAATTTACTTTACGTATCAATGTAGATACTGAAAAACAAATTTCTTCTATTAATTTCAAACTTTATCTACGAAATAAATGTTTTTTATTTATTTCAGAAATGTAAAGGAAAGCCGTATGAAAGAGGAGATAAGAAGTAAAGATAGGTCACCAAGGGAACGCTCACACAGAGTAAGTATTTAGTGCATTGGAAAGTTTAACCAATAGTTAATTTGCCCTGAACCTATTATACTAAGTATTATTTATGTATTTATAAATGTGTTCATATATGCATATAAAGTATATATACAGGGTGTCCCATAATATGTGAATCAAATTGTAACGGGAGATTCCTTAAATAAGGACCGTTCCAATGTGCTAAATAAAAATCACAAAAAAATTTGACCTTTGTGTAAAAACAAAAAAACAAAAGTTTTTAAAAAAGTGCGACTTGTTTTAGACTTTCAACTATAGGCACTTCGTTTATAGCTAATTATCTTTTTTTTCACTATCATTATTTGTAAAGGATTGATTCGTCAAATCGCAAACGGTTTAAAAAAAAATCTTGTTAGGTTGATTAACAGTGGTATAAAAAAAATGTATGGGATTTGTTGAGCAAACTACTTTGAAAGTTTCCCATTTAATATGGATTCTAAAATAGTATAAATCAGAAAATTTACTTCGAGAAATTTGGATATATTCAAATTCTTAGTGTGCAAGAGTGAAATTGATTTAATTATTTTTTTTGTTTTTAACTCACTTTCCACTTATAACCCATTGCTTCTAAGGTTACAATCGACATAAAAAGTTATTTCAATGCCAGTTAGACTTAAAACACTTGCTATCTCGCTACAGTGTGATTAAACTTCATTGCATTGTCTCATTCATTCCTGGAACTTGAGAACTAGCGCAGACGCTGGCAGCTTATATAAAAACTGTATCACGATAACAATAGTCGCTCAGTGTAAAGTGCCTATAGTTGAAAGTCTAAAAAAAGTCGCACTTTTTTAAAAACTTTTGTTTTTTTTGTTTTTACACAAAGGTCACGATTTTTTGTATTTTTTATTTAGCACATTGGAACGGTCCTTATTTAAGGAATCTCCCATTACAATTTGATTCACATATTATGGGACATATTATGAGAATCAAATTGTATATATTTTTATGAATTTAGTTTAATAACAAGCACCCTTATGTTGTACTTTTAACCACACTCTCCAGTCCCAGGTCTACTGGAAGCAATTGCTTATGAAATTAATAGTACCTTTGTACAAGCATATTTTATCCCATTTATGAAACTTAGTTGTATTTTGTGTGTACATCAACTGTAAAATAAAATACAAAAATAAGTTAATAAATAAACAAGATTGTTTGGTAATTTCATATATTTGAGGTTATCCCACATTTCACTCTACGGTCACTCAGTTCAAGTGTTTGTTTATTACTTATTATATACAATATTTTACAAGCACTTTTCGATACAAACATGACAATATCTGCACTTTATTATTTTATGTTACACTATTCATGTTCGTGTTTCGTATGTCTACCATTTTCACAAATCAATGATGAAGTGTACGTCAATGATGAAAGAACACATGTCAGAACAATGATGATAATCATTAAAAATAAAATTTAATAATCCCGTACAGGAGGAGCGCTATTTAGAAGCGGTTTCTCCACCACACGATCAACGTCACGCGTCCGATGACTTAGACCGAGGTGAGTTTTTCTATACTATGTATTTATACTTATTCTTAACACGAACGATTTTACTATTTATACGTAATTTAAAAAAAAACTGAATTTACAGAGACACTTTAAATGCCGTTAGAAATGTACATTATTCAAGATTCATGAGAGTCACATAGGCCATAATTAATCCCGCAATCCCACTGGATCAGAGCAGCGACCGTATGTGACGAAGCAACTGTCTGCTTCGCCTTTAAGAGATGATTTTAAATAATGTAGTTTTTGGACATTGTCTGCACTAGAGTAGTTGTTGATTGTGTTAAAATTAAACTATATATTCTCAAAGATGTGATCAGGCAAACTATAGCTGTATATAGTTTGTTTTTAATGTTCAATGTACGGTCAGTCAAATAATTCAATTAATTGACTATATAACCACCAGCCGTTTGCTGACGCCAATACGGTTTAAATAAATTTAAGTATATTTTCATGTTAACAGCAGTCTCTCTTAAGGGTCCGTAATTAAATACCAAATGATGAATAAAATAATTAAAAAGTTTTGACATAACTATAAATCAATATTTCTTTTACTTTCAGAAACAAAACGTCGTAAAGTAGAGAACAGCAGTAATGGCAAGGTGAGTAACATTCTAATAACTCGTGGAAGGATTCCGCTTGCTCCAGACTAAGGGTTGGGCTGGACCGAACGGGACAAAAGCTGGACCTATTGATGGACTTCTGCATGAACTTGAAAATTTGTGATCCTTGGACTTCATCAATGGACTTGGACTCGCTGGCTACGGACTTTCAAGCTATGAAATAGAGCTATGTATCATAAATCAGGGGATTACAAGACATTATTTATTTGAAGAAAATTATTGTAAAGGATAAAGAATATTCAAATTAAAGTGTGATAGCGACGAAATTGATGCGTCAATTTAAAAAAAACTGGATTCTTTTAGTGAATATTCTTATAATACAGTGTAAATCTTTTTGTACGAGAAAAAGTTACCTGAGGATTCATCTCACTACCAAGTATAAAATGTTACCGTCATTTGAAAAGATAATTATGAAACATCATACCATGAACAAAAAATACCTTATTATTAATCTAACCAATGCTTGTATAAATCAGATCATAACAACAAAGCGGACATCAACAACTATAGAAGACAATCAAATTTATAACAGTGAAGAAAAAAGCAGAAAGAAAAGATTTACTACCATTCAGAACGACAACAATACATTGACTTCAGTGAATATAACTACAATTAAAAACAGTCGTAAAAATCATGAAGCTGCAATAGACAAACTTTTTAAAATATTCATCCAAACATTTTCCACTTAAGACAGTTGGATCAGCAAACGAATTTCTAATCTGCATTTTTAAACTAAGTCCTGAGAAGTAAGATGTAAAATGGAAATTATTGAAACATTTAATTTTGGAACAACAATGGTCTACTACAGATTTCCAGTCAGTGTCGATCCGTTAGTCCTATCGGCCCAGTCCTTGAAATAATTGGTAAGGTAATAAATATGTCCAAAGGGGTCAAAAGGTCCAACGAAACTGAAGGAATAAAACTAGCAAGAATATGGTGTTCGGAATATTAGTGAGAAGAATTTCAATGATAACGCACCATTTGCTGAATCTAATATCTATGCCGAAGTAATGTCGAAAATCTGCAATATGACTAGTGAACAGTTCGTGACGAAAATTTTGTATATATACTACAAAAGAAAAATTTATTCATTTACTACATAAACTGTAAAATTGTCTCTAATTACAACAAATCATAAAAATAAACGAGAAGAACGAATCGCAATATAAAAGAAGAAGACAAATATATCAAAAACAAATTACCTTATAGTGAAGAGAACATATAGCAGACAATAACGGAAATAACATCAATATCAGTAAAACGAAGCTCTATTCAAAATATAACAAGAATTGAAGAAGAGGATGAAATGTGTCAGTGAATCAGTGAAAACAAAATGAATCAAATCGACATCAATTAACATATCTGGTGAAAAAAGAAACGAAAACTGTAGAAGAAACGGAAGAAGTGTCAATATCCAAAAATTTGTGTTTAATTGTTCCTTTTGACTCGTAATATAAATGTTATAAATGTTTTCGGTTATTATTCAATGTTATTCATTTTGATTTGTAATTACATATTAACTGACATAATTTTCTGTAAGCAGGGTAGCAAAGATATAGAAGAGCGATCACCAGATAAAGAGAAAAGAAAACCTAAACTAAGAGGGGATGACAGAAAGGAACGTAAGATGAGCCGTAAAAGGGTAAGTAATTATAACTTAATAGTGGTCGCGCAGTTATCAAAATCCATTATCCTAATGCTCCAGAGATTTAAGATTGTCCGCACTTCTTCATAATTTACAGTTGATGAATTTATTTCATTATTTTTTAGCACAATTTTGCTTTGAAATGTATAATAGGTCCAGGCGCGGAGCTTAAATCATAACAAAAACCGTGTTTCTCCGATTGTAAAATCTAATAGTCGTTTCCCCGGTCCTTTGAATGTGCATTCGTTTTGTCAATTAACCGTTCTACGAGCACTCCGATGCATCACCGATGTGACAAATTCGCATTGGCGATACGCCAAAAAAATATTGGTAAATAATAAAATAAAAACTTGAAGTAATCCGATTTTATGCGGATCCAGTATACTTAGCTAAAATGTTTTTGATTCGCACAAACTCTTTGGTGGTCCTTAATTTTACGGCAGAATGATGTATGATTATGAGAGAGGTGGATTGTGGAAGTTGGCAAGAGTGAGCAGGAAAGATAGTGACGCTACTTTTATCTAACTCAACAAGATTAAGTAAAATTTCCTCATAGGCCTCAAGATCCAATATCCATTCACCAACATCAGATTTGTTTTAAGTTTTATGACTTGGAATCAAATGCCCGACTGCATGTTGGTGTTACTATTTTTTAAATATTTCAATCTGAAATAACTCTGAAATAACTGAAATAACTTCCCAAGTATTCGACTGAACTTGATTGTATCTTGTATCTGAGAATCTGTAAAATATTGTTTTTTTATATAAAACTCAAGCACTGTATGGCCCCGTGACAAACAAAGCTTGTGTTACTTATACCACTTAGCCCGTGAACGTGGCTTTCACAAATGGCACCACACCTTTAATTAAATAAATACTTATTTTTGTTGAGAGACAAGCCGAGAGCTCAATATATGTGCTACAACCTATACAACGTTATCGCTTCACGTAACTAGTGTGCAAAAAACATGTAACAATATTGTGAACATTATTCCTCTATTTTAGTCTGCTCTGCTAGAAAACGTAGTTCTTATTTAGGGTGTTTATCGATTTATAAATTTTTGATTTCAGGATAGATTAGAAGAACCAGCTTTGTTAGAACTTAAACGTCGACGAGATGAGCAAAAAGGTATTACTTTCGCATTTATAATAGGCATTACTTCGAAAGTACAAATATTGTACAAAGTAAAAAGATATTGTATATTATTAGCAAATTAATAAGAGTATTTGTAGAATGTCTGCGTTAAAAGTCTAAATAATTTGTATTTTTGTCTTTCCAGCTGTTATGAAAATGAGCAGCCATCAAAACGGGTCACAAGATGATCACCACTATGAGAAATATCATAAACGAGTAGGTGCACCGTCTATATACTTATATATTATACTATTTGGAAGATAAGAAATAATTATAAATATAAGCTTTAGAAAATATTTTATACAATTTATTGCTTTAATAAAAAAAAAAACTTATTCATAACAAAAGTAAGTAATGACAATGATGAAGAATTAAAAAAAAAATATGATTTTGTGATTTCCATGTCAAAATTTCCAAATCTAACGAAACAAGGAACAAGTAGAAGCAAATTTCCGTACGAAATAGATTTTATGTGTGTGATTTATCAAATTTTCAGGACAAGTCGCCGTTCCGTGACCGTTCACATGAAGAACAAAGAGATAAACAATATCCTTTTCATAAACAAAGAAACAAATAAAATTAAGTTGAAATAATAGTAAGGCTGCCAATAAGGCTGCCAATACTTTAAAATAGTTTTTCTGCAAAGTAAGATCTAAGAATATTTCATTTTTTTAATTGATTAAAATTTTCGAAACCTTTATTTTTGCAGTATTTCAAAATCATTATCCATTGATAATATGTATAATGTTTAAAATATAATTTGCGAATACAATATTTAATAAGTTTTATGCTAACTGTCTCTTTCTTTGTACCCAATTGTTTATTTTTATTCTAAAAGGCAAAATATTTCTTTAGCCATGCTATACTAGGAGGTCGAACGAATCCAAAGTAAGAAGATAAAGAGGTCGGAGCTCATCTGCGCAACAAGTACATAGCATAACCATGGAAATGCGATGTTTCCGTGGATTTAAGCGAGTTTTGTTAAATATAGATGTGACATATGTGAAAAATTGATTAAATTTTAACACTTAGGAACTGTAGTTTTATTATACGATGACAAATAAAAAAGCTGCTGTTTTCCAAGTAATATTGTGTATTATTGTCCCTACCTAGCCTACCTATCAGTGCATGATGTCGAGCCCAGGGTATTCTTATAGGGCTGTACGCTTTACAGCCTTGTAATGAAAATTAAATGTAAATAGCGTAAACTACTAAGTGTAAATGAAACCAAACTCGAGGGGTACGTAGAAACATTGAAGAGTTCATCAGATTAGCTACAAGGATCCAGATTGTATTGCCTTACAGATATTTTCGAAATTTCAAATTCAATAAGAAGTTGTTTGGTTTTGACTTTGAAGCTTTTTTAGTTTGTTAATTACAAGTACAGTCAATATAAGTAAGTTAAAAGACACAGTTACGATGTCGCTTAAGATGCTTATTTATGTGAGACAATCGCAAAGCTTAGAACTAAACGAGATTACAATTTAGATAAATTCTATTTGGAAATGTTTCTAAAACTAAGTAGCTCCTGTTTCTGGCGGTGAACCTGTGTTACAACGCGATATCTGGTGACATTTTTTCTCTCCAATGATACCTATTATGCAAATTTATTTTTTTGACGATCGACAAAGATACTATAGAAAAGTGCGAGGAAGAACGCCGCGCTCTTAGTGTAAAATTAGAAATAATATGTAGCTTCTTTTTAATTACCTTCACTTAATACTTAGTTATGTTTAAATAAATGGTAAACACATAACAAAGTAGTCTATAACCGATATTGAGAAGGCCCAGGCAAAAGACTGTACTAAGTTCAAGCTGGCAGCTCAGGCTTTTTCACGACCGGTCACAATCATAATATGTGACGACATAACATACAATAAGACATCAAAAACACTTCCGTAGCAGAGATCAAATATGTTTCCTTTTATTTTTTCTACACGAGTGAAGTTGGTCAACTCATTCACGCACTGTGCAGAAATAGGCATCTTAGGTCACGGAAAAGCGTGCGTAAATTGCGGGTTTAGGTCATACTGTACTATAAAAATATTTAAGACAAGGTTCTATATTTTTATTCAGCTGTCAGGCCCTTTTTCGAAATGTCCCAGAATTAAGTAGGCTTATACTATGTTAGGTGTAACTACTAGTCGCCTTTATCTCAGCTTATGTAGGTAACGCAAACCCTTCTAATATGATGGGTCGGAACCGAGACCTGTTAGCTTGAATCGCCGCTTTCTAGTAGTCTTTTAAATGTCATGTGAAGCTTGAATGGCCCTTGCGGCAATATAACTGTGCAGACTGAGGAAAGCGATTGCTGAATTAGTGTGGTAGCTGGATTCTTGTTTCAATTATATGTGTATAAAAAATAAAGCTCATTCCCGTTGTCTAATCTTTTGTTATGCCAATCAGGAAATAAACGTTGATGGATACTTTGAAAATTACCTACCTACCTACCTCGATGCGCTCGGGCGCTAACTTCACGCCGTGCAGTAATAGGCTAATTAGGTCACGTATCGTAATGAACTATATCAATATTGAATAATAGATGTAGTTATCGGTGAAGCCGGTGAGCATAAATCTAAGATAAAAAAACATTCGAAGAACCTACAATTTTCAATTAAATTGTCTGAAACAAAATAATTATCCTTAATTTTTCCATATTTACTATACGTAGATATATGAAGAGATGTAACATAAGTTGTTATCATAGTATATGTTTTTTATTAAAAAGTTATTCTGTCATATTATTGACACTGTTTCCATGTTTCTTCCGCTTCTCTCTTTTCCCTCCCCCCGTTTTCAAACATCTGCAGAAAGAACACGTGTATTATAGTTAACAATTGTGTTATAATTTGCATCCTAAGCAGCAAAACTGCCTATCGATTGCCTAAAATTATTTAATAAATAAAGATTCCGAAAACTTTTGTTTCTGGCAGCGTGTAGGTTAATTGAAAATTGTTTTTTCTGAATAAAAATGTGATGTGTGAAACAAAGTATAAGTATGTATATTGGTGAGTACAAAGTTCAGTACATAAGGATTTTCATTTAAAAGTAAATCATTTTAATTGTAAATACAACAACAGTGTGCATTCATTAATGACAAGAATCTACTTTTCCTACATATTTAATAACAAACAATCAATACGTACTACATGGACCGTCTACAGATTGTTTACCTTATTCAATTCATTCAAAATGTTGATTGAATTGAATGATACAACGATGGCGTTCCTAATTGCACAAACTAATTATGTAGTATTTAAATAATAAAAATCTAATTCATGTGTCTTCTTCGAGTTTCACTATTAGTAAATAGTAGTATAAACCACTGCTATTTTTAATATTGTAAAATCAATATGGTTCAATCTTCAGCTTTCGAGTGAATGATCATTTATTTATCTTTCAATCGTTTCTGTCAATCAAACTTCAACATGTCTACCATGAATAAACGTTCCTTTCTCCATTATTAACGAAATAGCACATTCCGGTATCCTGCAAGCTTATTTAATTGTAATTTGTCGTGCCTTAAAAGGATCAATCAAGACGTGAGTAAAAATAACATGTTTTAATATTTTATCAAACAGCGTCACTAATCAAATAGATAATGTTTGTGGGTGAGAGTGATGTTAGATTACAGCGAATGAATGAATGAAATGTGGTTTGACGCCCTTTTGTTTGTTTTGTTATTGGCAATAGTTGATATTTTTAACTCTTAAGTGCCGTAGATTCAATAGAAATTATTATTAGACAATCAATAATACCTTTTATATCTCATGAAAAGTTTTTCATGGTAAGTAAATAAGTCATATTCCTCACGTGACATTTTACCCTTAGTTCCATATTGTTTGTAAAGTGAATGTTTACAATAATGGTTTATTTTTGCGAAATGAATAATAATAAACTGAAGAATAGGCGAAATTTACTCGAGAGAACAGTGTTTTTTCATATACAGGCCACTATATATGAAAAAGCCATGTGTTTATTTATTTGTATTTTGCCGGCCAGTATACCTGCCTACAAAAATACTACAAGTGATTTACACATGAAAAAAGAGTTAGGAATAAATCTTCATGAGTCCTTAAACGAACATAAACCAGTTAATGCCTCCTTAGAATTAGTATATAAATAAAATAATTATTTTTAAATCTGAAGTTTGCTGCGTTTGGCGTCCACCATCTTGAATGATGATCGCCATCTTGTCGAAAATTATTGATTGAATCATAAAAATGAGATATTTATGTAATTGTTTCCGCCGTATTCATGAGAAAAGTAACATTTTGGTACAGATTAAGGTGTTTTAATGACACTGACAAAAGTAAAAAGGGTATTTTAAGTGCAATAGGTGTATTAAAATGTATTACCGTAAGGAATTCCGTAAACTTCTTTAAACAAATAATATAGGTACCCAAAACCAGTTTTGGGTACTGCAGGAACTCACTTCAAACTAAGATTTGGCTCCAGTTTCGCTCGCATATCCGTTGGATACAAAACTTTTCCAGGTTGAAGAGTATTTATCCTGCGTGTACCGTTGACAGTTAGAATCTTTCAGGATTAGGTTTAGTTTGAGTAACTTAGGCGTGAGAAACAAACTCACTTTCGCATTTGTGATATTAGTTAAGATTGATCTTAGAGAATCATACGTATATTATGTTCGTTTATTATAGTATAAAAACTTAAAATTGTTAAAATAAACTGTACCTGTGGTGTTTTGTCTTGAAAGATGAAAGAAGGTTAGATCATACGCATCTTTGCCCCTCGCAGAAAATAATAAAACAACGATGTATTTTTAACGTTTTGTGCCCAGGGCTAGATTTTATTCCACTTCCAGGTCAAGACTTGCAGGCATAAATCCCTCAAAAGCTTAAACGAATCGATCTCTGCCTTACGTCCTTTTAATATTTGATACCTACGGAAGGTCAATGAGGGCCTCGATGTGGAGGTTGTATAGGTAGAGCTTGGTGTTTTATATTCCAAACCCACGCCCTAAATGGATCATAACCCAGTACAGTTGTCAAAAAAAGAGGGCTTGACCCGTAAAAATCTAAACCCACATCTATTTTTACCAGCGTATCCCATTTGGTCGCAATTGAACTCACACTGGAAGTGTCCTCTAGGTGGGTGCAATAAAGGCACCTCGAGGCTGGTGAAATAAAAATTTTGGTCTCGAAAATTTTCGGGGTTTTTTATTAGAATATAAAAAAAATTGTTTATAATTTAAAAGGAAAGATTTGTTTATTTGCTATCGATAACTCTGAAACGTGAAACCTATTATATTATTTTCTGTATCTATTTCAAAGCTACATTAACCAAAAGTATTTTAGAAGCAGGCTAATTAATTTGAATTAAGATAACTCCACAGGATTAATAAGTTGATTTGGGATTAGTTAGTTAGTTGGTGATTATTTAAGAAACAATGTCTGAAACGTCAAAATGTATAGCAAACTATCAAGTCACTTTTTTGTTTCACTTTTTACCTTTTTCGTATTGTTTCAGAATGCAGTAATACTATTTAATAATGGATACAAAAGAAAACGTCTTTAAGCCGCACATTGTAAGAGTTCAGACTACGTACAGTGACGATTTATATAATTTATTTCGGAGAAGCTCAGCCGTTCCTGTAAAAAAAGGAACAAATGAATTGCAAAAGTCATTTGCAACTTGTGATTTCCAGCCGAGAAAAGATAAATACTATGTGTCGAAAAGAAAATCTAAACTAAAAGTCAAAACAGTGCGAGACATAAGACAAAGTTTTGAGAAAGATGTTTATGAGATATTGCCCGTTGAACTAGAAAAGCAACAGAATTATTTTTTTCGTAAGATAAAGAGTGGTTTTTTGCACGACGAAAGTACTAAAACTCATGCTAAAATTCTTTTAAAATCAAAGAAATCAATTTCTAGATCTGCCTGGCAAATGTTAATGAATATCAATCCTGGCAATAATATCTACCCAATACAATATGTGTTGTGCAATGGTATACAGATAAAAATAAATGGTAGCAAAGGAGGAAGTACTAAATTCTTGTATACATTTGATTTGTCCAATAAGCCGTGTAAGAGTGATATTCAACCTGTACGTTCGAGTGAAAGCAAAAAGAAAAACCTACTTCAAACATCTGTAAACATTAAATTCAAACCAGGACCTTTGTCAAAGAAAAGAATCTTAGACTGCTCCTACCAAAAACATCAATTTGGTGAAACAAAGGTAATTAAATTACCAAACCCAGTCTTAGAAGTTTACCCAAGTCATGGGCACTCTTTTAATGCTTCCCTTACTAGTTATTTGCACAACATTAGAAATGCAGACGGTGTTGTTTCTCAAAATTGGGCAGAATTAGCAGCTGCAGCTGTAGGAACATTAAAAAATGGAAAACTTGTTAAAAACCCTCCGGCCGTTGTTCAACTTCCGTTATCATATCAAAATGACCGGAAGAACATTTTAATGCGTAACAATGACATCGATTCAATTACTAATTTATGCACAGAGTTAACAAACCCGTCGCATAATGAATCGTTCGACGAAATCAAGAACATGTTAAATGAAATGATAACTTCAATAGAAATAAGCCTTGAACAAAATAATCTGCTTGTCGACGATGAACCTCGATTAGTTTCTCCTTTCGATATAAATTTGAGCTCTAGTGACGGCCTAAAGGATAAATCAAAGAAAAGATATGGTGCGCTACAAAGGCTCGATGTCACTGTTATACAACTTTCAGATGAAGAAGATTGCAAAAAATCTTTTTGTACTCTTGGATGCATCTGTTCATCGTTACGCTGTTTTAAAAATGTTAAGACCCATTGTGGACGAACCAAATGTATGTTTGAATGCAAGTGTAATTTTACTAAGTATGCTTATAAAAACTGTCCGAAACTGTTATCTCAATTAGTAGGTTTAGAAAATGATAGCAAACTTGCAAAGGAAGAAAAGAAATTTCACCAGACGGTTGTGGTGACTAAACAAGAAACTATACTCTTAAAAAATGAGAGAAAAATTTTTAAAATGCCAAAGAAGTACGAAAATCTTTGCCAAGATATTTGTTTAAAAAATAAAGAACCCCCAATACGCCCACTTTCTATTGTGTGTCAGAAGTTAAACTGTGATAATATTGAACCTTGGTGTATGGTTCATAATTTATATAAATGTTTCTGTGACGGTAAATTTTCAGACTCTAATATCTCCGTAAAAGTTTTAAATGTAATAGAAAAGAGCTTGGAAAACGGAAAAGACTTCATAAGTACGCAAAGTAATAAGTGTAACACTGTTTTGAGCTCTGATAATAATGATGATTCAGTAAGAGAATATAGTGAAAAATGTTCGCGTGTAATACCAAATTTAAAGCGGAAACATAGTTCGGACCATTACAAAGAGGTTAATCGAAAAATTGTTGAGCTCGAATCAAAAGATGCTAAGCTACATAATAGGTTGTTACACTTGGCTTTTAAATGCCAAATTGATGAAAAGAGTTGTGAGGAAGGAAATAAAAGTGCAACTACGGAACCCATTAAAGTAACAGTAGAAAACTTAAAAAGAAAAGAAAATCAGACAAACTTAAAAGAAAAGTATCGCATATCACATATCGCATCACAGGAAACAATAGTATTAGATGACAGTGACAGTGAATTGGCGGACCACGCTATTGCACGGAAGGCTAAAGAGATTAAAGGTCTTAATAAAGATGCATCTAATTGTCCAACATTGGTCAAATGGTTAGAAACAAGTTACAAGAAATATAAAGAAGACATAGAAAAGGGCGTAGAAAAAACTTCACTGGAACCACCGAAAGCGGGCCTTATAGTTTTACATTCATGGGCTTTTATATATGACCGCTATCGCTGTAGAAAAAATTTATTCTTAGTTTCTAAATCACCACCTTACAGAATAGTAATCGCAGTTTCTATAAAACATGCTATGTTCGAAAATTTTATTAATATAGACGAAATAAGGTTTGCGGATCTTCATAAATACCCGGCTACTGTGAAAAATTTGCTCATAAATGATTTTGAACTTGCTAATAATTTTAACAATACTTTTCTCATATTTCGTGGCTTATCGACTTGTTGGGAGCTGATTGGATCTGCCTGTAGAATTGATGAAAAGTCAAAACATACTGAAATACTCAATGATGAAGATGTATCTCCAAAACTCTCTTTTGATGATGACGATAACCTTTCTAGTGATTCACATAATAATGCTGAAGACGTATCACAAGCAACAGACTCACAAAACGTTCATAATGCTGAAGTGATCAGCAAGGATAACTTTACAGAGTCATCGAAATGGTTTGTTATGACTATCGAAAATGACTTTTCTGAAATACAGTTCTATAAAAAAGGATTTTTCGTCAAATATGAAAGCATTATAAAAGCCATACATGTCTCACGCTCATCCGGTAATACAGTTAGATTATCCTCGCAGCAAAAAGCAGAACACAGTGCATCACCTCATTTTGGCATTTATGCTATTCCAAATGCTGAGCAATATTGTGTTTTCATTGGACCATACGAAAAAGATGAGCCGCTGGGAATTGAAACCGTTAAAAAATATTCCGATAATGTTAAGAAAAATACTCGTGGAGTTTGGATAACTACCAATAAGGTGGATGATTTTAAAGTAATTGATAATCCACTTTATTTCATGCCCAGTTTAAGTAAATCACTGCAAAATGAAATACATATCGACAATGTAGATACTGAGACGGTTTGTCAACCTATTTCTACTAGTGCTATCATTTCTGAAAATCACAGTAAACCAGAAGAGCGTAATAAAATACCAGACGATGGTTCTCCACCAAAAAAAATTAAACGTATTTTAATTCGAAAGACAAAGGGAGGCTATTTTAAAGTTATGCCTAAAGATGATAGCTGTGAGAATCCCCAGAATCAAACTAAAAGTGTCGCAGAAAATTCAGGATTTCATATTTGCGTGAATGGGAAAACATATACCGCATCAAAAAAACCAGTAGCTGAAATTGCACCTCAAGTTAAGGATGTGTGCACTAAAATAGGTCGAATTTCTATATTAAGTCAAGACCAAATCAACCAAAAATTTTCAAGCAGGCCCTTAACAGAGGAGTCTTTGCTTCAGGAAGACATTGAAAATTTCCTAGCCACATCGGTTATATGCGCCTCCCCTGATTCAAAAAATGTCGATTCTCATGTAGAAATTTGGATTGAATGTAAATCAGTTCAAGGACTTGGCTATATCAAAGGGAAAATGAGGGCTGACTCCTTTATTAGTTTTGATTTTCCTGGATTCAAATCTTCTCCATTTTATGACAGAAACGAAGCCATAGAAAAAATTAACCAGTGGGTAACAATAATTATCTTAGTGACGTAACGTATTTACGTATTCAACCAATTAATCATATTGTTTTTTTTTGCAGAGTTCTCACAAGAAAGGTTTATGTGCCTAAACATATAAAATTAGAATGGGACATTGTAAATACCATAGATCAGCGAACTTGTAAAACTATGCTGAAATCAGAAGATCTAGGCGCAGATGTGGTATGTTAATCAATCGGCTGTTCAGTGTCTTGACAAAAAATTTATTGCTATCATTCAACATATTTCTTCTGCCTTAAACTGCGTTTTGGTTAATCCTTGCATTATCTCGTGATTTTCTATTTCAGGTTCTTACTAAACAAGGTTTAATGCACAAAAAGTTGCAGCTGTGCTTTCCAAACCAAGTTTCTCCGACTGAAACTGCCGTCTCTGAACAGGTTAGTTGCTGGTCTTACGAACAAATAATTAATATGTGTTGTTTAATCTGTTGATAGGTCTTAATTCGGTATGTAAAGAAAAAAATCTGAATCTTATTCAAAAACCATTTCGAGATATCACTTTTTTAAATGTTTGTAATAATAAATCGCCGCGGGTAAAAGCGATTATGCTTGTTTGAATGAAAATGCGTAAAATAATTTGACTTACAGTCAACCTCTATTTGAAATCATAAAGTAGCATTATTTTTTAACTTCTTTTTGATTAAACTGTCATTTATTTACTTATTACAACAGCGCACCCATCAATATATTAATCAATTGAAATGTTACAATAATTATCCTGATACGCAAGCCATGACACACAATGACAGATATGCACAGCATACAATGTCAGGTGTAATAACGTTTGTAAAGTCAAATATAAAATAAAGCATAAATAACAAATTTAAATTAATCATCGATAATTTTATATGTACACATTTATTTATCGGATATTCGATTCAAACCCTATTGGATCTGGTCACAATCTCAATGCTTGTTCTTATAATTTTATACAGTTTGAGGTCATCAGCAAAGAGTAAATAATTGCAGTGTATGATTTTATAAGTTAGGTCTTTGATGTATAAGAGAAAAAATAAGTGCCTTATGTGGGATCCTTGACGAACACCCGAGATAACTGTGTACGCGTGAAAATCGTATCCATTTGCAGGCAAAAAATAATTATAAAAATTAATAATTATTTTGCTTAATAGGACTCAAATCATTTCAACAATCAATGTGTTAAGTTTACTTTGCCAAATGTCAAAGAGGTAAACACAATCATAGATTTTAATCGCCAGGAACTGACTCCTGTAAACTCGGCTGTGTTTCTGGGCCCAACCTTAGACGCAAAACTCGAGTGGGAACGCATGTTGATGGTTAAGTGCAAAGGATTGGCACTGCCACATATATTATGCTGTTAAAAACATGAGTCAAATTTCAAATGAAACAACTGCTCGATTAGTCTATTTCGGTTACTTCCATAGCCTCATGACAATGGCATTCTGTTGTGGGGGAGTGCTACCGACATCGATACTACATTTATTCTGCAGAAGAGGGCCGTTCGCGCTATCTATCAGCTCGGTCCAAGGGTGTCACTTTGAAGTAAATTTAAAGAAATAAATATTCTTACTTTCCATTCACAATATATTGTAGAAAATTTAATGTACCTATGTAAAAAAGAACATAACCTTGTTCAAAAGCAAAAAAAGATCTGCGCAATGTTAACACAAGAGGAGGAAATATGCTGGCAGCTTATAATAGTAGGCTTCATAAAGTCACTAACTCATGCATGGGTCAATGTATACGCTTTTACAATAAGGTTCCTGAGGATATCCAAGATCTTCTCACTAACAAATTCAAAGAAACTTTAGAAGCAGAAGTTATGTGCTAAAGCATATATTATAAACTATCCGATTATTTGGATGATAAAAGCCCTTGGGTATAATCCCTTCATTAACAGGTTTTCACTAGTATTTGTAATAAAACATGTGTTTAAACATAACATTACACTAGTATTTGTAATGTGTCTGTTCGTTCGTTGAGTTCTTCGTCCCGATGAATATCTAAAGCGTCATTGTCACTAAAGTAGGTACGTCTTCTTACGGTAAAGGTACGTGACGGGTCGCTCATTTTATGTAATATTCTAGGAATTTGTTATTGGCAATGAACGAAAATTGCAATTCATCCATCTTCCCAGATTGTTGTTTGCGTAAAACGTGATTAAATCTAAAAGTTCTCATGCTTACTATTTTATGAATATCTTTCAACGTGGCCATTGATAACATGATTGTTATCATATTTTTTTAAATATAAATATTAACGTTTGTCAATTATTGAATTACAGAATGAAGATGCCATGGAAGAAGAAGAAGAAATGTTATCATAGAATAAAATTAGTGGTTACTAATTTCGTAAATTCGAACTCATGAACTTACACTGTGTACGTATGCAATTGTTTTTTAATATCCATGATTGCATAGCTACTTGTAAATTTTGGCAAGAACAAAGTGCATGTTAATTAAGGTGTGAAATTAAAAAAAAACAGATGATTTATAGACTTGTCCAAGTCCCAACTGTTATACTAACGTAACTTAGCTTTTGAACGAATTATTTAGGTAAACCTTATTATGAAAATTGGTTACGGTTCAATTTTTATTCGTCTAACTTTGTTTTAATATGTCATCTGGTGTTAATCCTGCAAAAATCTACAAAAGTTGGTATCTAAATGTAAAGTTAGTCAGGCAAGGTATAGTTGGGGAACTTGGTTAAGGCTCAGATTCGCATTCGAATCCTCTGCAGTGTTGCCGCCCCTTAGTATGCGGTGCGCCTACAAAAGAAAGAACGACGCGCAAGCGATTCTCGCCGTAGCCTGCTGCTCTGCCGATTTTCCCGACTGTGCAATCTTTTTATTTGAGAGAAATAGTCATAAGAAAGTACCGTCTCGGAGAGGAGCACTAATGGTTGATTAGTTTTTAATTCTGTGACTGCTGTTATAAGTCTGATTAGTTATTATTGAGGTTTCCTTGCAAAACTGACTGTTGACATAACTTCAGTTTTAGCCAGAATAAAAATTATTTTGTGCACGTCATGCAAAGGTTTCCGCAGGATAAGTCTTGTAAACTTTCTCTGTGATATCCATTAATGCTGTAAATATTGGCTTCGTTCTATGTAAGATAAAAACTATAAACATTAAAATAGGTATTTTCCCAAAGGAATTGAGTGGGATTATGAATACGCGTTAACTTGACGAAATATCTCAAAATATTTCCTGCAAGTTTAAATTATTTTTATGATCTTTTTAATAATAGTGTTAGTTACTTGTAGTGACTATACAGTAAATGTATATGTCAGATAGAGCAGTAAACTTCTATTTGGTGAACCTTAATTCTAAGTGTTTTAGGGTGCTTAAAAAATGCACTTACATTTAACGTACGTTACGTTAGGTGATAGTACTGTCCTTCTTAGTGGTCAAATGTTTGATGAATACTGAATGCGAAGTACTGAATGAACATATTATGATGACATGAAAATGTTTGTTGCAAAGTTCACTATACCTGTTGAATACTAAGTATGTTCTTGTTCTTGATGGATATGAACAAGCTGAACGAATTTAAGTTTGTATTTTCGTTATGGCTACCAAAAAGATGGTAGGAATTGTTGATTGGTACGTATATTTTAACCACTAGGGAGGAAAAATTTGCGTATTAGCGATAAGATTTTATCTGTAGGTATGTTGAATTTTTTTATGTTATGTATTTTTTGAAAAAAGCAATACTGCTTGATGCAGATATAACATCTAAAGCTTGTGTACTAAATTTATTATAAAATACATACTTTTTTGTTTTTTTTTATCACAAATTTTTTTTCAAATGTTGTTTTATTTAACTGACTGATTACAATTTCTAGGTACCTAATGGAACTATCAGTTAAGTTGTAAAAGTGTAATTGTAAGTGTGTTACTTGTATAACAGTAACGTATATCTAACCCTCTGTTCGCTGTATGGTCATCCATAACACAAGCTCTGCTTACTTTGGGGCCACACAGTTGGTGCGTTTGTCTGGAAAAAAAATTGCTACGTGTACCTTTGTAATATTTTATGTTTATAAAAATAACGGTTTTCCAGTGACGAATTTTTCAAAGTTCTAAAGTAGCGTTAGGTGTAATGTTTGTCCTTGTTAGAGTCGTGTAAATGTTTTTGTTCTTAAGAGAAAATGTCTCATAGTATTTAGAAGATTGTATTCTTAAATAAATCAGGTTTCAGTTTATCGTAAAATTAATTGTGTATTTTAAAATATAACTAGTGCAGTTATAAGGAAGATTACAGATCAAATTGATCGATCTTTTTATCTTCTTGCTTTGTGCCACGATTTACGCCACGGCGAGCAATCGGGGCTTAGGATTTTGCTAGGACACATACATGTTAAAAAAGTGGAATAGCGGATGTTAGTGAATTCAATTTTCGACTAAAGTTTTTTATGCATGTTCCTATTCAAATAAAGTCATTAGCAAACTACTTTACAGCATCTCTACTAAGCTGGTACTTTACATATTTTGAGATCACAATTGCAATAAGTATTATTTTGTGTGTACCTATTCGTAAGGATTTATTTTTGTTGTTATAGCTATATTTCAGTAAGAGGTTAATTCTGTATTGTCAAGATTGATTAGAGTGTTATAAGTGGATAAGAGCTTATATGTGTTTTATTTCATTTAATATTAAATGAAGTACCTACCTGCAAAGCTTAAAGTATAACAGTGTGTGTGGTTTTAGCGTCACCCTTCAAAGATAAAGTATTTTTCAATTCGCGGAAATTCTGAAACTTTGCAAAGCAAATATCCAAAAGACAATGCTTTTTTACTATGAGCCCTAGTCCAAATTTTTTTCTGCGTCCCCCATGCTTGAACTCATTGTTGATTGACTCATCCATTTGGAGTTACTATGTGTGTAAAGACGCAACAAAATCGAACCTATAGATCACGAGTTATTTCAAGTTATTTAAAACTCCCAAAAGATAGTTGAGCTTATTTCAGTGCCTCATTTTTATCAATCAAAAAACTACTTTTAAGGTATCTAATAACTAATTGATAACATTTAACATTACAACATGATAATCGTAGTGGTTTAGAGGAAAATCTTATGATCCCAGGTTCGGTTCTAGATCAGATAACATTATTTTTCTAAATGATTGCCAGGTACAGAGAAAAGATTTGCGGTCGATGATTAGTATTCAAGGTTTGGTGTAATTATTTCTATTCATTTTGTACATAAAGGTATAATGTTATGTAAATGAAAAAACGTTTGTTCTTAAAAATATTTATTTAAAAAAATCATGTATCAACTTTTTCGGTAAAAGAAAAGAAAAACTATTAATCGTTTGGTCAATGATGATACTATCTAGGAACTGTGCTGGATCGTTAATATCGTTAAAACGCCCCCACGCCGAGAACCACACAATACACATAACGCGATAGCGTGTGCCTACAGTGCGTCTGCCACTCTTACATGGACAATAATAATTATATAAAGCCTCCAACCCATTGTGGTCTGAGTATACAAGTATATGTGTATAATAAATTCGGCTGCGAGTATGTCTAGACTGCATTTTACCTCTTAATAGCCAGGAATTATTACTAGCGATGTTATAATTGTTCAAATTAATTTTTCTCTATATAGTTGTATAGTATAAACACCATTACGGACATGTTCACTGTTATAACTCCTGGCTAGTTTTAGCTGGTAAGTCCCTAGCGCAATCATAACAAGCTCTTCCTCAGACAACCGTGGAAAATCTCCTGATCTAGGTGATTCGGCAGACATATTTTCGAATTGAACTCGTCGGCTGTTTAGGTTGTGGTCATTTACATATTGCGCAAGACTATTTTCATGATAAATATATTGTGGATCCTTTCTACGAAAGCAGGGTCGTTTATGTTATCAGTGATTGGGTCGTGGAAGGCATTTGTAATAGCCGCGGCATTTCTAAAATCTTCATACATATGAGGTAAAGCTCTATTAAAATATTCTTGTCGGAATATCTTGAAGTCTCGCTTCAAGCGGCCATTCACTACTTCCACGACCCATCGACAAATCGTAACAAGCCGAGGCTTATTAGTGTCAACCGTCGACATTTGAGTTTTGCCTCTTTAGGCATATGCACCTCATAGCCGCAAGCTTCAACATCAGGCACGGCATATCTAAAGCCTCTATCCAAAATGAGGACGTCTCCTTCTTGGAAAAACCAGTTAAACATCTCGCCTTCATTAATTAAACTCTTTAATATAGTAGCATCAGATGTGATAGCTGAATGGGGTCCAGTAACTTCAATTATATACCCATCGCAACACACTATAAGAAAGGGTTTTAACAGATTTAAAAACTTATGGTGGCTATATGTTAATCTTTGATATAGAAAGTTGCTCTTTCTATATCAAATCTATCTTTGATATAGATAGGTGGCATCCGGAATTATTATACATTTGCTATTTTCTGCGTTTCCAAATAATGCCCGAGGTATAAAAAGGTTTCGACTAAGCACTTGTTCTCTTGTCATGTGGTCCCAACCCAAATGTTGAGGTGTAAAATCTTCTGTCATACATAACCTTGCTATTTTCATCTCTTTTTCCAGCGTTGTTGTGCTGATATGAAACATATCTGCCAACCTTGTATTTGGTTCACCGGTTCTCAACTTGATCAAATATATCGCCAAAGCAGTTTTAGGTCTTTTACTCCTTACGCGCAGAGGAGTTTCGTCGAACAATCTATTAAACTGATCGACCTTTCGACCAGTCAGAAAATAAACTTCATGTGGGTCCATCCTCTCAATATTTTCAAAATCTACTCTTCTCCCTTCAGGCACAGATTTTGAAATCTTCATCAAGTCCATGATCTGAGCTTCGTCGAAATAATATCTGACATTTGGTGCTGCTAACAAAATATCAAAATCATTCAGTATCAAATGTTCTTCACAAATACGTGCAGCTGGAGGTACGTAGGTATTAATTAAAATCATGCAGCAAGCAGATTTTCATGTATTTAAGGATTCGATGCCGAGTACCATTAGTACATCCAAATAAAATACAGGAGTTAGAAGTAGATATTCGGGGGTCGACTAACTTGCGGTAACCATATTAAGGAATTTCAAGTGTCTTCTTCCTGCACTACTAGCTCACGTTGATCCTCAACAGGCTGTGCCTCGGCGTAAACTGGTAGCGCCATGAGTTGATCTCTCGGATCTACAGGATTTACCGGTGGTTCACGTTCTCTCCCACTAGAGGAACGACGCCTGGGAGGGTAGGTACGCTTCGCGTCTCCAACACGGATGGCAAACAAACTCGGCGTTATTAAACAGTATCTGAAACAAAAGTTGTCAGGTTCTCAAACATATCTTTAATAACCTAAACCCTAGTTTTTCTTAAGTTTATGTTAAGATTATTTAATAACTACTTAAATTGCATCTTGCTTTAATAAAAAAAGTTACTGTTAAAGTAACATTATTATAAGTATTTTTTATATACAATTATACAGGGTATACACGAAATCCAAAGAAAAAATATCCTAGATCCAGTAATACACTTACTTAGTATTCTATTACAAGAAACCATTTTTCTTTTGCACTCATATTCTATTTATAAAGAAACTAATCACGCTGAGAAAGTAAAAAAAATTGTCACGCACCCCGCGCGTTGTTTGCGCAAAGAGGGGGCGCCGCAAAGCGCACTCAGATCCAGGGGCCACGCGCTTTTACAAGAAATTTTTATTATTTTTCTTTATAAATAGAATATGAGTGCAAAATAAAAACGGGTTTTTGTAATCGAATGTTCTACACTTACTCAGTATGGGGTACTTTCTTCCGAAGTACTTTCGTGGACACCCTGCACGTGAATATTTAATAATCAGAATAACTAATACAATTATTGCATTACATATTCTGAGTTACGACTATAAATAAGCAAAGTGTGTTCAGATTATTTTATTGTTACTGCACTTATTTATTTATTTAATAATTTATGTACACACACAATGAGTGAGAAGCTTATATTATATTCAGAATGGTACATAGGTGCAGCTTATTTCTATTAGAAATTTCTTCCAGCCGACCTGTGACTGGAAATAGTGATGCTGAGCAAAGTTAGTGCGTACTTGAGTTAGTAGTGTAACTATTACAAAACACATAAATACATACTTGCTTAGCTTAATAAACATGCATAAACATACAATATACATATATACACACAATAATAAATATATACATGCATAAACATACACAAATACAACAATATGATCGGAAAATAATGATATACGACGACGACAGTATAATTTAGGTCTGAGAAAGGAAATGTTCTCTTAATCTGCTTTTAAAAACTGGTAGTGATTTTGCTTCACGGATTTCGTGAGGAAGTGCATTCCACAGTCTAACAGCTTGAACTGTGAAAGATTTGGCGTAAAAGTCTGTTTTGTGAGGCTTCGTGTGTAGCATTGTGCGTTTGTGCTGTCTGCAATGAACGTCTGTTGGACATAAGAAAGAGAAGCGCTCACTCAGATATTTCGGAGAGGATGGATTGAAAAGGACGCTAAACAAAAGACAAAGAATTCGAAAATTTCTGCGGAGACGGAGTGGAAGCCAATGGAGTTGCTTTCGACATTCTGATATATGGTCAAACTTTTTTAGGCCAGAAATAAAACGTATGCATATTAAGGAATGTAAGGAGTAATGCACTTTTCGACTGATCTCGTTAACATTAGCGTGCCATTGCAGGTTGCAGTCTAGTATAACACCTAGGTTCTTAGCCGAGTTGGTAAAATCAATCCTAGTACCGTTGAGTAACACGGGTGGGAGATCAGCCAAATCTAAGCAACCGCGCATGTATCGACTACCATCTATTAACGCTTGGGACTTGTTGGGATTGACGCACAGTCCAAAAGACTCAGCCCATTTACCGATGCGACTGAGATCGGGTTTCACAGCGGCAAAGGCTGACCCAATATCACAAGCTGAGAAGTGACGGTAAATCTGTAAGTCGTCCGTATAAAGATGGTAGTTACATGAAAGGACATTGGTGACAGTGTTTATAAACACGGAGAAGAGTAATGGAGCAAGAACGCCACCTTGAGGTACACCCACAGTGAGGTCACACCAGTCAGAGTAAGACTCCTCAAGATAGACACGCTGAGAGCGCTCCCGAAGATATGAACGAAACCAAGCTACTGCAGAAGATGAAACTTTTACAGATTCCAAAATACGAAGTAGAATGTCGAAGTCTGCCGAATTAAAGGCGCTACTAAAATCTAATAATACAAGTTATGTAAGTGATCCACCCTCCATCGCCCAGCGTATGTCATCAGTCACATTAATAAGAGCAGATACAGTACTGTCTCCAGGTCGAAAACCGGATTGATACTGGCTGAGCAGATTGTTAGCCATGAGAAACTTTGACAATTGTTCATGGACAATATGCTCGAGAACTTTGGACAGGAAGGATAGGGACGAAATTGAAGTGGAGAACTGGGATTTGGAACTTTAGCAATATGGCAAGTTTCCATACGGCAGGGAAAGTACTGGTAGATAAAGTAAAATTAAAAATGTGTGTAAGGATAGGTATTAAAGGGGGTAAGATTAAAGTAATCATTCTCGAGCTTATGTTATCACTTCCAACAGCGGCTGATGAAATGGAGAGTATGGATTATCTTACATAATCTTCTGAGACTGTTGATAAATTGAATGGAAGATATGTTAATGAGGTATTGCATAGAGAATTTAGTGTTTAGTTTAATGTTTGGATTTAAAGTTGTTGATAAATTGGTAAAGTGTCTATTTAAGGCATTTAAGTCAAGGTTGTTTGGAGATGTCGTTGGTGTTTTGCCTATACCCACAGTCTTCAAAAATTTCCAGGCTTCTGCAGAGCTTTGATTGACGAGGGAATCAAGGAAGTAGCGTCTTTTGGCATCTCGACAAAGGCGGCTGCAATGATTGCGTAGCTGTTTATAAGATACAAGATTTTGTTCGTTTGGTCTACGTTTGAGTTTTGCCTTAGCTTTGTCTCGTTGAGACATAGATTTTTTAATAGAATCAGACAACCAAGGAGCAGGGTAGTGTCTAAATTTTACTCGTCTAAGTGGAGCATGATGATCATACAATTTCAGAAGTATGGTATTGAAACATTCGACTTTCTCGTCAATTGTGGCACTATTTATCACTGGGGACCAATCAGTGACACTTGCATCATGCTGAAGAGACTGTAAGTTGATGTTCCCATAAGACGGGCGTAACAAAGTTTTGGGTTTTTGTTTGGGAGTGCGAACACGGTAGGAAAGGAATATTAAGTCATGATAGGAGAAGGGTGCACTGTGTTGGCCATAGTCCATAACGTTAGAGGACGAGGATACAATCATGTGATAAATAAGGGAAGGAGCTGAATTTGGAAAGTTGTGGGTGGGAGAGAGAGGTAGGATACTTAAATTAAATGAAGAAAGGATAGCTTTTAGGCCACGGGCCTGCAAGTGGTCTTTAATAAGACAGGTATTAAAATCACCCATTAAAATCACATGATCGTAACAGGGTCTAAAGTCGCTTAAAAAGGCATCAAGGGAATTAAGATAATCAATGTACATGTTAGGTATGTAAAAAACCGTTAGAAGAATTTTGGTGTTGCGCACAGTTATTTCTATTCCGAGATGTTCGGCAGAAGCAGAATACACAGAAGGGGAAACGCTTACGACTTTGTACGGAATATCTGCTCGTAGTTAGATAGCTACCCCTCCGCCTTCCTTACCAGTAAGATCATTCCGAATGAGGACAAATCCTGGAAGAGAGTAATGCGTGGAGGGTAGTGATGGTTTGAGGAAAGATTCAGAGATGAGAAGAGCATCGACATTGACACTACTGAAAGAAGCTAAGATGTCAGAGTGATGTTTCGGTATACTTTGCGCATTTATGTGAATAATTTTCAAATTAAGGGGATCAGTAAAGGAAGAAGAAATTCTATCATGCAAAGTTTGTGGCTGTGAGAGAAAGCTATCTGCACTTGTTAAGCTACACGATGAAGAAGAATAAGAGAAAAAGCTGTCGTTAAAATCATTATTATTCATATGAATATGAATAAGTTATAATAAATAAAATAGAATATCAATGTATACTTATATTACTACTATGAAATCACATGCACTACTCACCTCTCACAAGTTGTTGGAAAGGCTAATCTACCAATACATAAACTAAAATTCTTGCGATTGTAAAACATATCAATCAAAAGTTAAGGTTTATGAACAATTGTATTTACTAACTGTCAAATTTGTCAAATATATAAATTTGAAAAATAAAGTTGAAATTACCTTCTTAAAATTCATAAAAACAAATCTATATAAATAGACTTATATAAAGTACACTATATGGACCGTCGAATTTAGAGGGTGGAGGGGAAGGGGGTGAAGGGGGGGGGAATGGGGGGGGGGGGGATGGTAGGTGACCTCCCCCTCGAAGGGGGAGGTGCGGAGCCCTAAAGATTGTGAGAAAATTGAAGATAAAGTTTTGAGGTTAGAATGAATACATTTTGTAAGGATACTGGACTTTAGGATTAAAGGTCACTTTTCGTGAAAAGTTGGAAATGGTACTTAATTTAGTCCTGGCGCTTCGCCGGGTGCTGCCGCACCACGCTCTTTTCGCTCGCTCGGCTCGCGCGTATATTAACTACATACAAACCTAACCTAATCCAATTGAACAGATGCGTCTTTGATTGAACGTCATTGAACAGACGATGACATGTTGACAAGTTTTATTTGACAACTCAAAATGGCGGCGTCGTAAATTACGTTTCGTTCTGCATGTTCATAATATGAACATTTCACTAGTACGCAATCCGTTACATATAAATATTTTTTAAGATGTAATATTTATTAAATAGTAATACATTTAATTTACAAATATATATATATGTGTTTACTTATTTATTTTTTTCAAAAACTTTAAACTGTATTTTACGACTGTGAGGAAACTAAACGCAATGACAGGCTTCATTGATCAATTCATTCACTCTACACTCTATGGTTGTTTTTTTAGCTTGAAATTAATTGAAATATTGGAATTTCAAAATTAAATTTTATAAAAACTACTTATCTCCGCAATGTGAAACTTTGCACAAAGACGCCTAAGACTATAACCTTTTAGCCGTAAAAATCCTATCGTCCAGTCTAACGGTCCATATAGTGTACTTTATCCAAAGTACCTATCATACAAATAAAGAAATATCTAAACATAAAGGAAAAGAGATGTACTTGGATGGAATCAGTGGTGCCTGCGCGTTTTCATTGGAGATTTTTCAACGTGTTTTGGAGCAGTTTTTTGCAACGGAGCTGTTGAAGTTATACTGCTGGATGGGTACTTTGACATGATCTGCTCCAAGTCACTCTGAGTCTCCATCTTACAGCGAGATTTATCGGGGAGACTAACAACAATTTTGCCCTCTACCGACCAACAGTTTCTCAAGCCAAAGTCTTGTCGCGCTAAGACAAAAATCTGCTGCCTTGTTCTAGTAAGAAACTCAGATATAGTGACCCCAGTGCCCTTTAGACTTGTTTTAGTATTCCAAACATCATGACGAGCGTCCACATCAGAGAATCTTACCAAGATGGGTCCAGTTTTGGTATGAGAAGCTACACCCAAGTGATGACAGACTTGTAAGTGATTTGGGTTAAACTTATCCATCTTCATTTTTAGTGTAATAACTTGAAGAACCACATCATGCAACTTCTCATTTTGATTTTCAGGAACATCATGTATTAGAAGAGCCTTTTCCCGGGAAGCAGTTTCCAGTCTATCTTGAGCATTGTGAAGTGAATCTATTTCTAATTTTAGCTGTTTAAACATCTGCCATACAATAAACTTGAAGTCTTGAGTCTTGAAGGATTGGAAATCTTGTGAAAGTGAAGCTAGATCAGGATGTGTAGGCATATTACTTGCAATTTTTTCCAATTTCTTCTCATACTCAGTAAATTGTGTTTGAAACAGTTGAGCCAATGCCTCCATGATGTCTTGATGTTATATTTTAGTGAATTTGTTAATAATGTCAACTGTCTTAAATCTTTAAGTATCTCTCGTCATGTTCTGTTGAATGCTTTTCAGCTAGAATTGCATATATTTTGTGAAGCTTCACAGGCAGCATACGGCGCCTGCATCTATTCTAAATCTACTTCCAGCACTGGAAAGGTAGTCTGCAATCTACTTTGTGCAAAATCTCGTGTTGTACCAATAAAAAATAAAACCATGCCCAGACTTGCACTGTGTGCAGCAGTTCTAGGAGCACGTCTCGGCACCGCCGTGCGAGACGCCTTGCGAAAACCAGTGACTCGTCTTACCTATTGGTCAGATTCCTCTGTTGTTTTAAAAACCTATCAAAATTAAAAACTTATGTAGCTATGTAGCTAACAGAGTGGCAGCCATTCAAGAATTAACTAAAGACTGCCTATGGTTCCATGTCCCTACCGAAGAGAATCCCGCTGATTTGGTGTCTAGAGGTGTTGATCCTCAATATGTTAAGGGCAACACAAAATGGTGGCATGGACCTAAATTCCTAATAGAATCAGAGGACAGTTGGCCTCAATCTCGAACAGATATCCTATTTAAAAATTTGCCTGAATTAAAATCATTTCATACAATTTCTGAACCATCTCCATCGTTTATAGATTTTAATAGATTCTCAAACTTTAAAAAATTACAACACAGTATTGCTTATGTGTTGCGGTTCGTCAATAGATGTAAAAAACAAATTATCACTGGACCGATCAGTGTCGACGAACTTAAAAGTGCACTATCTATATTGATTTGTCTCAAAGAGAATCATTTCACAATGAAATAAACTTGCTAAGTAGTGATAGGGTCATAAGTCCAAGGTCTTCTCTATCTTCCTTGACACCATTTATTGACTCTCAGGATTTACGTAAGTATAATTTCGATTACGATAGAAAGCATCCAGCTCTACTTTCATCAAAACATTATCTTTCAAAACTCATATTCACACATGAACACACTCGTCTCTTATATGCAGGTCCACAATTGCTATTGTCATCTGTGCACGAGCAATTTTGGGTACCAGGAGCTCGCAACTTGGCTCGACGTACGGCCCGCGCTTGCACCACTTGTCGCAGATACAATGCTAAAATTATGTCTAACATTATGGGTGATCTGCCACCACAAAGACTGATACTAGATTTTCCATTTCTTAGTATTTCATTGGATTTTGCTGGACCGTTTCTAATTCCTGATCGTAGAGGCAGAGGTTGTAAATTCACTAAATGCTATTTGTCTATTTATATGTCTTCGATACAAATGTGTTCACTTAGAGGCTGTAAGTGAACTATCTAAAGATTCCTTTGTTCCTAACTTTCAAAAGATTTATTTCTAGAACGGGTAAATAATTTTCCTAAACACTCTGCACCAATATTGGAGTTTGCATCTGATCAAGACATAAACTTTAAATTCTCTCCCGCTTACGCCCCTTCACTTTAACGGCTTTGCAGATGCTGGCATTAAGCCTGCCAAATTTCACATTAAGAGAATTATGGGTAACACCCACTTAACTTTTGAGGAACTCTCCTCACTGTTCGCTCAGGTAGTGGCCATCCTTAACAGCCGTCCCATCCTACCCCTTTCCTCATCTCCTGGTGATTGTTTGGTACTCACCCCGGCACACTTTCTCCTTGGCAGGTCGCTTCCGGGACCAGATCTACTCCCAGAAAACCCAGGAAGACTCAACCGCTTCAAGCTCATCGAACAAATGAAACAAATGCCCCCCTACTGGAGCAGGAAGAAAGTTGAAAGTCAAGGCAGCCTTTCAAGGCCCCGGAGTATGTTCACGCCGTTTTTCCTCATCGGGAACATTCCATCGCCGCGGACGCCGCGTCTGCCCCGCGCCCCACGCATCATTTCAATAAAACCACGAGCGCCGGCGTGCTCGTCCTCTCCTCGGCAGTTCCTGCAGCGAGCAACACTTCGAAGACCGTCTCGCTCACTTATTTCTTATTTAATTATCATGTAACTTACCAGTATTAACGTAAACTATAAAGCTTTGTTTATACTCTAGATTTGTGTAAATCTTTCCATATAATTAACAATGTTGCGAATAATAATAATAATTGTTATTATTATTTTGTTTTATGGCAATCAGCTGTTGTTACGACACAATAACTATTTCTGCCAATTTCAAGTATTAGTATAAACACGTACTACACGAGGTTAATAATTTTGTAGCGATCAGTTGAGTAGAACTTGCAGTATCTCGAGCATTGAGTTACCTTGAACAATACAAAAACAGGGGGATGAAATAAGTTTTTACAGATATTTTTAACATAGAAGAGTATAATTTATAAAGGCGTCTGGCCATTGTTAAGAAGAAGATTAGCAATAGGGGATAACTTTTTAGCAACGGAGGACGGTAGTGGGATGTCTTCAAATTTTGAAAGAATGTTCAAAACTAGGGAAATCAGGAGTTCTAAAAAATTGTCATTAGGGGAGCAGGAAGAAGTAGGGGGGAAGGCATTATCAGATTTAGTAGATGGAGGGTTAGCAATAATAGCGTTATGGGCAATTTTGTCATAGCCTGGAGATAAAGACGGACTGGGTTTTGATGGTTTGTATATTGTTTTTTTGTAAGAAAGATTCAGTGAAGGAGAACTTTTAGAAGCATCTGCGTACGATTTTTTAACTGAAGGGAAGAGGGATGATGCTTCCTTGAATGATATGTTCTTTTGGGACATGGTGATTTTAATATTCTTTTGCCGGGAATGTTCCGGGCAAGATTTGTCAGTTGCTAAATGAGGGCCTGAGCATTGCAGGGAGGAAACTTCAGAGGATGCAGGACAAGAGTCACCTGAGTGAGTTTGTGCACATCTGAAGCAACAAGCACTGGATCGGCATTGGGCTTTCACATGGCCAAATCTACAACAGTTTAAGCATTGTATGGAAGGCAAAATGTATGGATCAACGGTTAATGATGAGTTAAAAATAAACACTTTATCAGGTAAGCATTGTCCAGAGAAAGTGATCACTACAGAACCTGTGGGGGTCCAAGTGGAACCAGACTCCATGGACACTTTTCTGTTTAAGCGACGCGCCTTCAAAATTGTTATAACACCTTGGCTTGTGGAGATTGTTGATACAACTTCCTCCATAGACCATGAAGTTGGGATCCCGCGGATCAGCCCCATTCTTGTTATATTATATGTAGGAATTAAAGCTATATAGTTATGAGATTTAAGACTCGGGTTTCTGAGAAACTCGTTTGCTGCACATGCAGATGAGAATTCCACAGAGACCCGATTTCTGCCAATACTCTTTATACCATCATTTTTAATATTTTTAATGTTTGATGTAAATAAAAATTTTCTAAAATTTAAATGATTAAATGTACTGCCTGACTTAGGGTGAGTTTCTGACCTGGACACATGAACAATGAAAGGACCTTTGTCAGAAGGATGGTAAGATTTTTCTTCTAAAAGACTTGGATGAGTGTAAATAAGGTTATTGGTTTGAGATGGAAGAGCATTCGAAACAGATTTTTTAGGAGTAGGGGACGAATCCCGATTTATACTTGGACGTTTTCTTGTTTGTACATGTTGAGAGAAAGGGTCAGGGGAGTTGTTGACATAAGAAAACGGGATTGAGTCTGGGGGCTTAGGAGGGATTGGAACACAATCCATGCTCATTAAGAGCTAGATAATTCGTACAACCACTTACCAGGCGAGGAAGAGTAAAACAGAAACACTTAAAATAACTCAATGATGATAACAAAATTACCAAAATAACCGACAAATAACGAAAACCGTGTGTACACCGCAAACGAAAAATTGACAGTCCCGAATAATAATTGTAACCCCATAAACAAAAAGGATCTGCGACAGCGTTGTCAAATAAACGTGTGTGCTTAAAAAATCGAATTTCATTCATTTCTCCAGGACTTATTCGGATGGAGAGCACTGATCTCGAACACAACAGATTCACTTGTCTAGCAGATGCACGAAACATCTCAAATCGATAAATCCAGATCACAAGGCTTAAAATCAAGTCCAGAAGAATGATGCAAGGGTCAATCAGTTTATAACAGTAATCCACACAAAAATAATCGCACAGTACACAACTATAAGCGGAGAGCGTTAAAGAAGGACTGCGATCATACCATGCTAGCGAGTTGCATAGTTAACTTACGCTGCTTTCTCGCTCACGCAAAGGAATAAAGGATAAGGATCGCTGGCCAGGCTATGTAACTCTGGCAAACTCTGCTAGCTACAATTTAACTGTATGCACCTTTCATACAATAGCTGCGATGAAAGTTGCATACAATTCACAATAGTACCTAATTCACACAAAAGACAACGAACAAACAGGTACATTACACATGTTTCATATGTTTAAAGCACTTTGTGATAGCCTTACTTACTACCGCATCTGCGGTGCATCACACGAATCTTACAGACATGGAAAAAGCCCAAAGCTTAGTGCACAAGGTGTTATCTTCACCACTTTCTCGTGGACACTATTACAGATATTAATAGAAACACAAATTTTCTTTTTCTCGCGCGGTTTTTACAAAAGGTAAAATCGATATACATAGTTCTACATTTTTTTAACAGTTATGCAAGGTATAAAGTATAGACAATCTAAGCATGATGATTTTTTAATTCAATTTCATCATAGTCTTGCTCATTTATATATTTCTTCTTTTTGTAAGAGTTTTTCCAAATTTCATAGAAGCAGACTGTCGCCTGGAACCTGTAACACACCAGCAATGGAACTGATACATGAGTGATGAGTGTCCAGGCCCAAACACCATAAAACTCCATCTGAAATCCATAGGCAAGTGTTAAGATAAAAAATTCAAAAGTTTTGTTTTTTACTGATTGTGAGTATTCAGGGTTTGACAGGGAGGGTCATCACATTTTTAACTGAAGTTATCTGGATTACGAAATTTATTTTCAAACTTAATCACATAAATGGAGCATTCCATTTTACTATAATAAAATAAATACTTTAACATCAGTAGGCCTACCATCAACTTTTAGTTAGCCATTCAATTCCGATGCAATCCAGTTTAGGTACCTAAACTGAATCGCTAAGATTCGTACCATGAAGTGCCTTTAGCTAACTGGCGTTTGAATCGCTCACGGAGGAATGAAAGATCGAGATTTGTCTGTGGTACGCGTGTGAGAAAGAGATGACGCTGTACACTCGTTGCATAAGTCTGTCTCTTTTACTCGAACCATATGCGTTGCGTTTCGAAATCTAGTTGATATGATTTTAGCGGTGTTTTTTGTGTAAAAAATAACAACAAATATATTTTAAAATTGCGCTTTTTAGTGTCAAATTATATACCATGAGCCCGTTTTAGTACTCATTAAATAATAGCAATTTATATAATTCTTTAAATTACAAATAATTAAAGGTTTCCTTAGTGTTGACGTAAAAATAAATTGAATATGACGAGTTTAGAACGCACCCAATTTGACTTCTACCTTTGTCTCATCACACAGTTCTTATACCAATCGTTTAGACAACCGATATCCTTTTTTAATTCTTCATCTTCCAAATAAAAGGGGTCAGATTATTTCAGTGTTGTGTTTATTTCATTATCATTTTCCAAGAAAATAAAAAAGACTAATTCGTCAGACATCTACAATAAAAAATAGCTCTAGAACTCACTTTTTCACATTAACACATAAGAAACACTAAATATCCAACTGAAATACCTTAAATTACCTATATTATCAACCATTTTTTTAAAGATAAACCGAAACGATTCACTTCACGCCAAGAAAGTAGCAACTTTTTTTGAATCGCTTACTTTGACATTTAAGTCATCCAATATAGGTTGAAATATCACCTCATGGTACGAAAAATGAACGAACTAAAACAGTTTGCGATCCAATTGCCGACTTGATTTGGCGTCAACCTAAACTGGATCGCTTTAATGACGTCGTGGTATGAAATAGCAAAGCAGTTTATTTTAGGTCGTCAATTGAATCGCAATAATAGTTCATAGTAGGGCTTCAGCAACAAATGTTTATGTCTGTTGTATTTACTTATTTGTTTCGCATTTTTTCTACTAGATATTACATTACACGCTTGGCAGGGGAAGGGATATGTAACACGTAATGAAAATTTGATAGTTCTTAAATTTTTTCGGTTTCACCGTCACGACGGGCTTAATCATCCCACTGCTGGGCTGCAATCACCCAACTAAGGGTGATTTCAGGGAATTTACAGTCTACTTCAGATTTTACGCATGCCTTCAAAGTTATTTCTATTGGGTGTGGCTTTTCTGACGACGTTTTCTTCACCGTTAGAGCATCCTGTATAATGTACGTAAGTCCTTAAAACTCCATTAAAAGTCTGCCACTGGGATCAAACCGGGGGCCTTTGGATCCAGAAGCCAGCACTTTACCCATTGCGGCACCGACGCTTCGTTTCTGTTTCACATTCGTATCATTTCAACGGTGTGTCGTCAGTTACACTTGTTGAAATGATACGGTTGTTACCTAGTGGAATTTCGGAGCTAAAGCATCCTTACTTCCACATCTTTTAAAATCTCGTTTTATTGCCTTTCACCTGTTTCTAGTCACTGTTGTAACCGTTTTGAGTTAGTCAGTGTAATTGTCGTTATGGCTGCATGAGCGTAGTTCCATTCGCCTATTCAAATACCATAATAAACCAAATAAGAGGTCATCGCCCACCTGCATAGGATGGAACTCGGCTCTCGAGTTCTTGCAGCGGTTGAGCAGCCAGAGCGCGAAGTTGCCGACCAATAAGAAGGTGAGCAGCTGGCGGCCGCGCCGCGCGCCCCCTGCACAGCGCCGGCCCCACGCGTCTAGCACCAGAAGCGTTTGACAGGAGCTTTGTATGACGGCGCAGAGGGGGGAGATTATTCTGTGAGGAGATGAGGGATAGATTAGATTTCTTTTTTATAAGTACATAAATAATTTACTTACACATCTATCCTTTTAATTTTATAAATAGGAAATATTTATTGGCATTTTATACGTGGGTAATCGGTAATAGAGAAAATTATTTCACCATTAGAATTACACAATTTATTCAGATCTAACATAGGCACATTTTCTACTGGATCTACGCTTTGAAATAAAATAACTGAGGTAATTAACGCCTCAAGCGTGGCGTTGTTTTCGTCGCCGAGCATTTGTTGTTGCTGGGATTGTATGAGTATTTTACATTTTATAATTGCGACGAAAATTATAATAATATGAAAAAATAAACGTTGTTCACCTTTTCTAAACTAAAATGGTTCTGTTTGTAGTGATATTTTTTAGCATACGGCACTGAATTTTTCGTTTGTTTCCATTCACTCTCCTTGTTAGATACCTTGTAGCGCGTCTGTGCTCGGGATATCTCTGCACCAAGAAGCCAGCTCCGATGACTTGGAACAGATAGTACAGGTAAACTCCGCACTGCGTCACAAGCAGCAGCGCGTGTTCGAGCGGCACGCCGCTCGCCGCCTCGCGTCGCGGTAGCTGCCGCATGCGGTGGAGGCAGGCCATGGATACACACGCCATTAGTACGAACAGGATGGTTTCCCAGATATTCATCTGTGGAGTGGGGGAGGCATGTGGCGTTAAGTGTGACATATAAAGTAATGGCATTCAATGTATGTAACGTATAGTAGATGTAGCTTAGGGAAAGAACAAGTATACAAATAACTATGAAGGTTTTAGCTGTTTTAAACTATCGTGGTTATATTAACTATAATGTAACGATTGTACGGGATTATTACCACGATTTTTGATTTTTATTTCTCGCGTCCGAAGCTGTTGCAAGCACCATGATCGCGGAACCCCGTAATTTCATTACATTATATGAAGGTTTTGCTCGCAACATACGAGGTGCATCCTATTATAATTTTAGCCATTTTCTGCTTTAAATACAGCTTTCTTTATTCTATTTTCTATCAGTAATGCACGTAATCACTAAATCCAGATTGTAGTTGACGCCTATATGGTTTAAACAATTAGTTACAATTATACTGAGCCTGTAAATCGTTAACGAGTTCGAACATAGCCCCCAAAATTGAAAAAAGTAAGTACGTATATATACGTTTAACATTACATTCGTTTTATTCATTTTTTCTTATTTTTTTATCTTACTTGATGGCAGCTCTGTAGAGCAATTTACATATAAATACAATAATAACAAACTGCTTCAGGACCTTAAAACTGACAAGTTGCCTCGCTGATCAGGGACGTAACCTTCATCTGGTAAAACGAGTGCTCAATGTAAGAAACCTCATAATCTTTCTAATAAAGATTAATCAAAAACCAGAAAAAGTTTTCAAAACTTACCTGCAGCAATGCCAGCTCGACGTACTCCTCATTATGGAACAGTCCATTGAACAGCATGAGGCTGACGATGGTGCCGGCCAGCACGGCGACTCCAGCGAACAGGCCCTTGTGTGCGTTGCCACAGTCCACCGAGAAGTGGTGCAGGGACTTTAGACGGCTGTTGGGTAGGCCTGGGCTGGAGTAGGAGCGCTTTGGTATGGCCTGCAGAGGGGAAGTGTTGTTAGAGGTAAACACATCCAATTATAGATATTACTCCTATTGTAATTTGGTTGGAAAAACCTTAAGTTATATTCTTTAAAATATTTTTAAAAGTTTATTCAGTTTGTAAGAGACAAATATCATTTAAAAAAAATATGCTATGATACAATTTATAAAAGTAGTTATTATGATTTTGAATTTGTCATTATTATTTTTCCAGTCTGCTTTAGGTGTGCTTTAAAAATAAATGTAATATTTATGTCTGACACTTTCAATAGATATTTTGAGAAAAAAAACATCCCTGACATTTTTTACCTACAAACGAAATATAGCGAAAAGTGTGTTTTACGAGATCTTTTGAGATAAAGATACAAGGTGTCACACGTTCGTTAACTAAAATCCGTTTATACCCGTTATGTTACAATGAAATAGGTATCCAATAAATATACTTATTACGTTTCAACTGAAAGTATTTTCAAAACATTACTGACCTACACTAATTAAACCATTACTCCCAAAGCAACATACTTGCAATGCTTACCGTCCCTTAAAGTCCGGTGAAATTTAAAAAGGTTAATAGGGCCACAAATAAACTGGCCATTACAAAAAAAAGGAAGCTTACCGTTCCAGGTACAGTACAAAGGTCATTCCAAATAACCGCAATAATCACGGAACACAACAGACTGTACTCCACTCCGCACGGCCGCAAATACGGGTTCACATTCGCAATCAGCGGCGTGATCATATTCGAAACGTTGCACCTCCACGATTCCGTTGTTTCATTTAATTCTGGGTCCCCTGCGACAGTTACGTTATTGGTATCATCTGTGATTGTTTTAGTGATTCCGGTGATGTTTACGTAGCGAAGGAGCGTGGGGCGATTGTAGGCGACCGCGATTATGTCGTCGCGCGTCTCTTGGATGACAACGTTGAGCCATTCGCAGACGTTGGTGGCTATGAGGTGCATTAGTCCGAATCTGTCGAGCACAACTCCTCGCATTGGGTTGAGACCCTGGAAATTATTAGAATTTTATGTATTAAAGAACTAAAAAAGGCCTAATTTATATTATATTAACTGTGATTCTCCTTTCAAGATCCTTTGAACTGAGAACTCTTTTGAACGGCAAGAAAAAATTACCGAAAGAAAATTACAAAATAAACAGGACTCTCTAAAAAATATACAGATTTAATGCATAGGTACTCAATGCAAATATTTCATGACAAATGTTGTTTTTTCGTTTCCATATTTAACTGGGTTAATATTGCTACTATCCTACAATGAATCAAAAGATTTGAACCCCAAAATTATCCAACTAGAAACATCTTGTTTTAAAAACCATTTCAAATATGTGTCCTATAGACTAAATATATAGTTAGCATGTGCCTGTTCGGCTGTACTTATGCACTCGCGTAAGACACTCACTTACATCAGTATAAGAAAAGATGAAGACAGTCTGCGCAACCATGTACAAGATCCTGAGCGCCGGCTTGACAGCCACAATGGGCAGCCGACAGTCACCCGTCAGGTCGAAGAAGCTCACGACTTGGAGACTAGAGTAGATGATGGAGCCAACGCTAAACCCTGCCACCCCCATGTGAAGGTAGAAGCTGCCGTAGCGCGTGCGGGCTGCTTTGGCTGCAATCACGTGTTTTTGGACTATTTTGCAAACGGCGAAACAATAAACTTAAACGTACATAATTTCGTGTTTGTGTTGGCTGGTTCATTCTCTTGAATTAGTAGAAGAGACTGAGCCAGCTTTCGTCACATGAAGAAGTTGAAGCGAGGCTTTTTTCGAGGAGGAGGAAGATTCACTTTTGGAATTTGTTTGGTAGCTTTGGAAAACAGATGGAAGAAATGCATTGTGTTCTGTAAATATGTTGTTGAGAAACAAATATGTATTTGTACATACCTATTTCATATTGTTATCTTGTTTAGGCTGCTAGCTTTTCAAAGCACTAGCGTATGTAGAAATGTTTTAGAGTTGTATTACCCATTGAACCCTGTACTTTGCCATGTCTAATATTACTTATTTTTCAAATTCTTCTATTTGAATCGTCTAAGGTTCGTACTAGTTTTCTGTGCATCTTATTATAAAAAAGGATTTTGTTTATTTGCAGCTAAATCAATGAACAAGTAATTTCAAAAGAACTAACCACAATTTTTCTTTTTGGCTTTTCTCAGGTGATAGAATGTGTATCCGAGAAACAACATACTGACCAAGTACAAGTATATTGTGAAAAGCTGTAAAAGAAATACGCATATAAATAAAGCATGAATTTATAGTTTGAATCTTGTGTAATTGAATTCCATTTTAATTTATTTCCTTCTCTTAATATTTTTTATACGGTAGAGTTGTATTACTTAACCTCGTGAGATAGAAAACAAAACCTTTAAATTTTTTTCAATTTTATATCCAGTTAGCGAGCATGCGGTTCATCTATTGGTGGCCTAACATATCCTATTTTGTACTTTCATATAGTAATGGACTTTGTGCTAGAATGCGCTGCTATTTTTTTTCCGGGATTTTTTCCGCTCAGTCTACACTTAATATCTTTCAAAAGCCGAAATAAAGTTGTATTTACCCAATCTCGATGAAAATGAAGAAAAAGATTACTTTTACCGAGTGTAAATGTTTTTTACCTATGATGAAATAAAATACTTCGAATTTTGCCAACCTCATCATTTTCTTTAGCTTTTGTAATTTAATTGGCTGTTTCGTCGCTTTAACATTTAAAAAGGACTGTTGTGTCACCCTAACCAGATCTTAATAAATTAAACTTTATTACCAACTACTTTATGCTTTGTTTTTGAAATCAAGTCCATATCGTAGCTTTAGAGGTAGACTATACTTACATCTGAGCTGTAGTTAGTAGAGAGAACATTCTGGATGGTGCTAGTCACCGGCAGCGCCACTCCCAGCACTATCAGCAGCTTGGCGTAGAACGCGGACAGCACCACAGTCATCGACTCGCTAGGAACAATGAGTTACTGTTTTAATTAACAACTCTGAACAGTGAGTAAGAAACGTATAGAAAGAGATATTCTGCAAACTTATAGACAGAAACCACCAGATCTTTTAAAAACAGTTTTTTTTACTTCAAATTTCGTTAAATTATATATTAGTTTGCTTATATTTTATTTATTTATTAAGATACACCAACAGTGAACATATTAAAATTACATTACATAACATTTCATTTCTTAAGTCTATATACTGATATGTGCACAATGTATAGGTGTATACAGCATTCACTGTTACAGTGGTTAATGTTACATATAAATTTAACTACAATTTTATAAAACAGAAAGACAAGGAATAAAAAAAATTAAATAATTTTTAAATTAAATTAATTTGGTAGTTACAACATTTAAAAAAACAAATCAATTAGGTTTTGTTACGTGTAGAAGTTAAGAAAAAATACAACTTAAAGACTACCATTAGGTAACAGAACAGAACATCAGTTAGTCAAATACTTGAATAATTTACTTATGAAAATATTCATGGAGTCATTGAAAATGTCCAGATCGCTTAAACAGGCATTAAAGTAGTTATATGTACATGTTAAATTCTTGTTAAAGGCGAGTTAAGACCAAGGTTAGTTTTAGCTGACTGTCTGCCAAGAATTTTGGAAATACGTTGTCGAGGATAGTTGTAAGGAACGTTTAGCGAGATATTTTCCAAAATCGAGGAGCAATCCGCGGAGCCTTGCAGAATTTTATGGAGGAACGAAAGATCCCTTATCTATCTGCGGTTTCGCAAGGTATGCATTTTTGAAGAAGTTCAATCGAATATCATAAGGACTTCTATGTGATATTCCAGAACAAGCAAAAGCTAACATTCTAGGGTTTTACTCTGTTCATTAATTTGATCTGATCGAATTGAAAATCGCTCTTAAAGATGTGATACATAGTTTATTCTAAACTCTCGACTGGTTATACGATCACAAACACTACATCACTGCTCAGGATAAAGCTAATGCATATGTAGTGCACTTTCTATAATCGAGCTTAGTAATTGCATGATATTTAGTGCGTGTTTGCTCGTCTTTGTGTTTTGCAATAACTTAATAGATACCTAAAAACCGCTGTATTGCGTTGCACACTGATTAGGACAGAATACCCGGTGCCATTCATGTTGTTCATAATTGGGTAAGTCCGAACTAAGTCAACGCATTGATATACTCATACAGATCGAAAACGTAGGATGTAGAGGAAATAGCTTTGGTTCGGAATCTTGCTAACTGTTAGTAAGTAACGCTGTGTAAGTTTGTATTAATCATTTCTAACAATGTACAAAACTACTACTTAACATATTGCTATGCTATGACTCTATGCTACAATCTAAGATATTAGCCAATATATTCAAAAAAAAAATCCAAAGGACCCTACAAAGTTTCTTTCACTTGATACAGTTTGCCTTTCCACCAACTCTTACTGTTCGGTATTCATTTGTGATAAGGAGGCTTACTGGGGAGAGGGGATGCGAAAAAAACTAACGCTGACTAACACATGTCTCAACCAGAACTCTAACTCGGGAGTTTTCACGTATACAGTACAGGTAAAATCTTGAAAAATGTTGAAAAAAATCTTTAACTTTTTAAAGTATATTTCTTTAACCTTCTCGCTACGGAACATTCCTATCATTTTCAACTTAGAAAGTGAGTCTTAGAGCTTTAATTGCTTAATATTTCCAGTTCCACGCGATTTATTCAGCATGGCTCAGCGGAGTAGTCTAACACACAGCGACAAGGTTTGCACGTGCCCACGCGCTGAAATGAGCTGATCACGACTTGTCTCAGCTCATCCTTGAACGTGTTGGTTCTGAATGCGCTTGATCTACCTAAACGAACATGTTGACATGGTAAACATTACGAGTTCTTTGCTATCTAAATTTTAGTGTAAATGAGCAGCAGACAAAGCGAGCTCTTCCTAGGTCTTCTATCTATGGCTTTGGGGTGCTTTGGTATCTATCAGAGGAGTAGAGAACGTATGTTGCACTTTCTGTATTATAAAAAAATATCAAAATACGTGTTGCTACGTATAATAAAAATAAACATATAAATAACAATACAAACTTTAAATTGTAGAAGATAAGGTAAACTTTTACTCTTTATGATAACGTAGTTATGTGTCTTTTTATTTACTGGAAAATTAAAACGTACTTCTGTAATTGTCTGGCTTTTTAAATAAAATAGTAAAAATGGTCCCCGTCACATAGAGAGAGGCACAATATAAGTTTAACGGCAGCTAAACCTCTCAATACATCCTCAATACAAACTCATATCGTTTTAGTTTTAATGTTTACAAAGTTAAGTTGCTTTCATCAAGAGTGTTCTTATGTATTAGTGCAACGTTGTATTCAACAAAACCTGTTCATTCAGCCGACTGCTTACAACTCATGTACTGGTATCATATCTAAGATTTAAATTAGCTTACGCATCTTTGGGTTCAATTGTTTCTTTTAACTTTTTAATTCCGGTTTTCGAAAGACATTTGATTTGACTCTTTGATTCTTTTGTATGGAGGTTGATTCCATAAAAAGAAAATGTGTATACTCACTCGCCATGCGCGAGCGCCTGACGTGGCGCAACGGTGGCGAGCTGGTCGCGGCTGGAGGTCGCGCTGCTTGGCGGCACCACGGCCAGCTTCGGCAGCGAATGCAACACCTCCCTGGGAAAGAATATTTCAGTATAACATGTGAATCTGGGTTCCCCCAAGTTAGCTGTATGGTCATCTCTTACACAAGCTCTGATTACTTTTTTGCCATACAGTTGGTTCGTTTGAGTATTTATTATTATTATTACAAGGGAGGTTACAAGACTCGCCGCGGCGTCTTAGTTGTTTTTGTTGTCAGACTCGATGCTAGACGCTCATCGTCGGTAATAGTGCTCTTAATGAACCTACAGGCTCACCTTTCAGCTCCAGGCGGAACGATCCCGCTCCTCGGTTCGCTCCCACTCGCTTGCATCCTGATTACTTTCTGCCCTCGTCATCGACACCCCACTACTCTGTGCAGGTTCTTATTTTAAACCAAGATCCAATTAATTTGTTTTTTTTTTTAATATACCGAACTCAGAGGACGTATGGTTGTCCTGCTGCAAATTGAGAACTGGTCACGATGTAAGCTCACGCGGACGTGCGAATGGGTTAATTATTAGTCATAATTTGTATAAGAGCGTTACGAAATAAGGGTGTGAAGCTGTTTCAAGGATATTTTATAACAATTCATATATAGATAGGCACGTGAACTAAAATATTTAAGGCGTATAAATAATTTAAATGGTTTTTATTTCGTAGAATAAAATTTGCAAGATCATTTATTTCCGTGACTAAGTCACGAATGCAATGTCTAACTTATGTGTAAAACGCTAACGAAAATCGACAAATTGCGTACGAGTATCTCAGCAGGCATTTGTAACTTATGACTTTATGGCAAATGAGTTTAGAGTTTTCTTTTTACGAACTTTATGATCAGAATTTTTTTTCTTAAACCTAAGACAGTTGCCGCGCAGTTGGAAATTGTCAGGTAGAAGTGAATAAAGTATGCATTTTTCAAGCTAGAAATTGCTTTAGCAATATTACGAAACGCTCAGCACTCAAATAACATAATGACAGTAATATCATGTTATGTGGAAGGTCACGGTAGGAAACTGGATGACTAGTGTTGTAACGGTGTACGCTCGCCTTCTGCCAACGTAAACCTTCTTTGTGATTGGTACGCTTCCATCGCAGTCTTTTTACATTTTTAAACTGAGACAAGAGACAAATCATTTAAATGAAAGAATATTATATGTAGAAATCATGTATAAAGTATTTAACCAAACTATTTGTGGAAGTGTTTTATAAATGAATGTGTAAATTATGCTAATCAAGTTCAACGTAATAATGCCATTATGGCCTGTACGCTTTTGAATAAAAAAGATCTGTTGACATTTTCGGGCTACCATTCCACACTACCATATCGTCCACGCTACAGTGTTATGTTTGTCAGAATGAATATGATACAATTGTTCTTTATATGATAAAGTTAGTGTATGAGTATAGATTGCATGTGATGATCAACTTTAAAAAAAAAATCAAGAATACGCTTTGAGCAATCGAGTTCTTAATCTGATAATATTATATCAAACAATGAGAGAAACTGATTTAGCGTGATGTCTTCTGACACGGTGCAGATTGTGAGGTTTGCGTTGTAAATATGTAAGTACAACAAAATTAAGAACGACGCTCGTATATGATGAAATGAAATGAATTATTTATTTGTCAATATTGACAATTAAATGTTCTTATTGATGTCAAATAAAACATAATTCTACCACCAGTTCGAAACAACCTTCGTGAAGAAGAACTGGCAAGGAACTTCAGGGGTATATTTTTTTCAAAATAAATTTACAGAGTCTCTTTATGTCTATACAAAGTTAATCTTATCTGCATCCGTTAGCTCGGCAAGTCTCCCTTCCCCCAAGTATCCAAACATAAACACCCTCAGACGGTACCCGTTCACGAGTTACGCGGGATCCAGCTATCGCCCTCCTCGACCATATAAGAGGAAAGTGAGCGACCCGTCACCCGACGCTACTATAATTATATGATGTTTACGTTAATCGTGTTTGTATATGCATTTGTAAAAATTATTACCTTAATCACTTTTATTTACCTTATTTACATTTTAATGTTTCACGCAGTTTCTCTGCCACTGTTAAAAGTGAAATCCAAAGATAAAGATGAAAATGGGAAAAGTGGAGTTTCTGAAACCAATTGAAACTATTCCGTATTCTAACTAATATTATAAATGTGAAAAGTTTTGTTAAGGCTGTTTGTTTGTTAAGTATCAACCACGCAATCGATTATCGTGTAATTTTGTTTATACTTTACCAGGTATATTGATAATGAAACGGGGTTTTTAACTCGAGTGCTCTTGTGTGAGAGACTATTCCCGAGGGATGTGCAAGCGAAGCCAATGGCGAAATCTAGTGGAAAATACTGTTTGCCCGTCGCCTTAGATATTCCACATCAAAAAATACGTTCTTTTTATTTCCTTGTAACCGTGTTGCTAGGGTCCTGTGTAGGGACTTTAGATAAGTGAAAAGTGGACTGTATATATACTGGATACAATAAATTAATTACTACAAAGGCATATAAAATATGGAATACTCATGCGTCCCTCGTCAGCGTAAGGAGAAGTGGTGCCCCCCCCCCGCGTCTTATATGTTCGTCGCATCTCTCGAACCGAGCGCAACCGAACGCCGACGGAGGCACCCGAGCAGTGTTATCAGTTAAACATGAATAGTATTTAACAATTTATAATACACGAAATCATGCGCTTATGAGTTTCTTAAAATTTTATCTTTGATCCTCATCATAAAAGCGATCATATTTTAAGTGCAATATGAATTAATTAGCCGGCAATCCCGAGGTTGCTGTGCATAGGTTGCATAGCAAGTGACACCGGGGAGCTAATTACCCCGAGGACTACGGGCAGTCTACTTCTCGACGTGTCGGCGGCTGAGGGTGTTAATACTACACCTGATTTATTGCGAGAATATCGCTTACCAACACAACTGCTGTTTTTCTTTGATTATATTTATTATTTGAGTCATCCGATTTAATTTTTTGTTAATAAGTTATTAAGATTTTTTTGACTTTTAAGTGATCAGTATAGTAGTTTTATGAAACTTGACATAATTTCTAAAAAATTATTCTACGGATAGAGTAAAGTTATCTGAACGTTGAACAATCAGCCCTAATTGAGATATATTTTTGTTTTCCTCGTCATCGGGTCATCTCAAGGATAATCATAATAAATCTAAAATACAAAATCACTCATTTTACCATTTAAAAAATTATACAATATATAAAAGTAAAAAAAAAACTAATATTCTCAAGGGATTTAAGCTAAAATAATTGAAAAACTATGTAATAAAACTGCTTAAAAATATATAATAATAATAATAATAATTTGTTTATTTTAGAAAGAAGACATAAAATACAGTACAAATAGAGATGTGTAAAATCTATAACTTATGAACTACCATTAATACAATACTTTCACTACTCCACATTTCACTACTCCCTACGAAAGGGTAGAGCCCTGTGGTGGCCATAGGATAAGAAGTATGCTCAACCTTTATGAGTTTTGGCAAATCATTTTAAAGTAATACAATACAAAAACAATTAATTACTAACAATCAGAACAAATCCACGAAAAATACAGCAATAAAGCATTGTATTATAACATTATAGCTGGATGCATCTGTGTGTGAGTGTGTGTGTGTGCGTGTGTGTGTTGTGTGTGGGGAGTGTGAATATAATAATTAGTGGTATGTGTTTTATTCTATTGGAGTAAGAATGGATTCGATAACTTCATAGCTTTGGGTGAGTAGCCATGACGTTAACTTCCTTTTTTTAAGACACACAATAGTTTGACAAAACTGGTTAATAATGTACAGTGAACTTAAAATTTGTAACAAATATATTTTTACTTTCAAAGAATCGAATCATATCCATACATAAAAACTTTTTTTGTAAAACTTTCTGAGTGGCCTGGTATCTACACTGTTGGCAGCCGTGCCGCTGTTGGCGACGCCACGGCGACGGCGTGTGCGCTCACGACATTGCGGGACACTCTCTTGACCACCAAAATGAAATGCGTTCGAGCGGTGAATTAATTGGTAATGTAGTAGCTAATGATACTGTACCACTAACTGAGAAATTTATAGAATTGTCTATACAATGTAATCTTCCGGTGAGAATGTAGGCGTAATGTCATGGAATCAGTTTTAATGGTAAACATCGTTCTTCTATAATGTCACATAAAGTTTGTTCTTACTTTACACTTGTACCAGTCTACGGTAACCTTCTGTCGACGTAAATATTTTTATAGCACAGTGTGGCCTAAACCCGCAATTTACGCACGCTTTTCCCTGACCTAAGTTGCCTATTTCTGCACTGTGCGTAAATGAATTGACCAACTTCACTCATGTAGAAAAATAAAAGAAAACATGTTTAAATGTCATGTGAAGCTTCAATGGCCCTTGCGGCAATATTGTTTTTAATAATTTTACCATACCAAAAAAGTTTACCATTAAAACTGATTCCATGACATTACGCCTACATTCTCACCGGAAGATTACATTGTATAGGCAATTCTATAAATTTCTCAGTTAATGGTACAGTAACATTAGCTACTACATTACCAATTAATTCACCGCTCGAACGCATTTCATTTTGGTGGTCAAGCGAGTGTCCCGCAATGTCGTGAGCGCACACGCCGTCGCCGTGGCGTCGCCGACAGCGGCACGGCTGCCAACAGTGTAGATACCAGGCCACTCAGAAAGTTTTACAAAAAAAGTTTTTATGTATGGATATGATTCGATTCTTTGAAAGTAAAATATATTTGTTACAAAATATTAAGTTCACTGTACATTATCAACCAGTTTTGTGAAACTATTGTGTGTCTTAAAAAAATGGATCTGCTTCGGCAACATTTTCGTGCAATGATATTTTACAACCTCAAGCCCAACTTGAAACCTGATGAATCGTATAATCGACTTCAATTAGCTTTTATGAACTAAGCGCCTCCTAAAGCTACCGCACCGTAACCGTACTGCTCTGTACCGCTGGCAGATCGAGTCAGCGATCAAACCGATGGACTTCCTTAACTCCTCACCGGTAAAACTTTTGGGTAATCCGCCTTACAGCCCTGATTTGACACCGTATGACTTCTTCTTGTTCCCTAATATTAAAAACCTGCTCAAGAGGATACAGTTTTCATCGCCAGAAGAAGCGCTTACCGCGTTCGAGAAGGCCGTTGAGGAAGTGCCTGTTGCAGACTGTAAAGAGTGCTTTGAAAATGGGTTCACAAGCATGAAACTATATATAGACTGGTAGAGAGTAATAAAAAAATATAACCTGTAGAACATTGTTTTTTCTCAAACTTTTCAATGTCCTATGTTTTACTGTAAATGATGCATTTCAGGTGGCTACTAAGATTTAAACACTGTGTGTTGTGGTGCCTACATTATGTAGTCACAGGACTTGAAAGATCATCACAGGGTTTTCTGTCAGGTCAGGTTTTCTGAATTATTTTTTGACAATTCAAAAAATTCGTTATCAAATATTTTTTTATATTATTCTGATGTCTGCTGTCACTACTTGCCCTATCACCCGGTTCCGGCTTGACATAGATTTCTAGGACACCCTAGGACGTTTGTTGGTTTTTCTTTCGAAATTCAAAATTCAATTCAAAATTTCTTTATTTGGTAAAAAGTTTTTACAATAGTGCAAGGACGCCCCCGTTAAGTACGCAGACCCGTAAAAGGGGCGAATCCTCTTCCTTTTGGTACATATATTTAAAAAAAAACAATTTTCACCTCATTAAAAGTATTGACAGAAACTATTTAAATACTTACATGTTGTCAACAACGAATTTTTACCTTATTTTATACTAGTGGGTAGTAGACAAATAAGTATGAGTGAGCGATCCAAGCGACACAATAACTATATTTTAGATTGAGGTACACTTAATTTGTTTAGCAAAAGTAGTAGTAAGAACACAGATAAGACGGAACTCACAAGCTGAAGCGATTTTCCAAATTGATATATTATTAAATAGTTACTATTGTGTATTATTATTATTTTTTAAATAAATATGAGTTATACATACATATACATACACAAACACTTACATAAATATATTATTTAGTATATATGTTGGATATATATTTATGTAGACACTTATTATCTTATGTTTAATAGTATATTTCATTCTAAATGCTATAAATTTTGGAATTTAGAAACATTTTATTTTATGTATTACAAGATGTATTACAAGATTTTATTTTATGTATTACCTTAAACTTCACATTATCCTTAATTATAAAACTGTACGTTTTATCCGGAATTTTATTATCTTAGATAATGCTAGGTTACGTAAAGTACGCCCATACCGAATTTCAAGCAGATCGGTACAGACAGATAAGGATTTAAAAAAATTGGTGCAATGGTATCCATATGGATTACACAACATGACCCCATTAAAAATTTTCAAAAGTTATACAGGGTTAAACATAATTCATAAACAGAAATTTTTGTTTCTATAGCAGTATATTAAGGCAAATTCATTGCATTAACTCTAAAAGCAAACAATTAAACTTTATTGATAATAATTTTAAATATAAAAAAAACAACCTTATGGTCACCCTATTCGAATACAGTAACATGCTATGTGTTAGCGACGCATCATGAAATGGATTCGGCATAATAGGGACATAGCCATTCAAATAGTTTTGTAAATAACGCTAGTCCACGCCCTCACTACTTGCGCCCGTCCTCGGATAGGTGGTTATTTTCGAGTGTGACGTAAGCAAGTACTAATAAGATTCTTATAGGAAATTATGATGTTATAGGAACCTAGGTATAGGTATATTTTGAATTCTATTTTGATAACATTGATTTATGGTTGAATTGATGATATTTGTGTTTAATGAAGTTCTTAGGCATTTCATTGGTATAATATAAGCATAATATGAGAAGCTTATGTATGTTTTGGATAGAATTTAGACCTAGGTTATTTGTAAAATACTGATTTGTTCAGATTTGTCATAATTGTGGTAAATTTATGATTATTTCTTATCAGATTAGGTAGATAATGGTAGATATAACGTTATTGTATATAGGTTCATATAATAAAGTACGCATTTGAAGTAATAAATGACGTATTATGGTTAGATATTTTCTCGTTGAATAACTACGTAATTATAGGGTTTATTGTTATGGTTTATTGATAATAATGTGTAAATTGCTTTCTTTTATTGAAATGTAATAATTATTTTCATGGTGTTTTACGTATTTGAAGAGAAATAACGAGAAAACCTTTGTTGTTGTATATGTTCCTAATTGGTAGTTATATCTTGTTTGATTATGTTAAAATCTAATTGTAATTAGAATGTTTGCATATTTTAATAATGTAAAATGATAAAATTATGTTTGTAACCGTTTCGCCTTAGGTACAATGTTAGGCTAAGTAAACAGTCTGCCGGCGCAAACGGTGTTTTGAGATAGTCTTTGTTCTAGAAAGTTTTTTGTATTTAATTTTATCAAATTGGTATTTATGTAAACATGTAGGAATCGTTTCGCTCTATTATTTGAATATAATATTGTAATAGTTTTGCTTAATAGTTTGAAAGATAATTCGATGTAAAGTTTAGAATCCAAGTAAAACTTAAGTGTAATTAGGTGCCAATTGCACAAACGCGCCAGCCAATCAGAGCGCTGGAATTATTTAGGGCGAAATTTGTATAAAAGGCGCACGCCGAGCTTTGGAAGTCAGTTCGGTGCCTGCAGCGAAGAAAACAACAACTAATAAGAAGAAAGAAAAAGTCTAATAAGAAGAAAGAAAAAGTCTAAGAAGAAAAGTTCAGAAGCTTCCAGTTAGAAGGAAGAAAGTGCTGTTCGGTGAATCCGAAGGCCAGTGAAGAGGTCTGAAGAAAGAAGCTGAACTACAGGAACGATTGCGGTTCATAGGCTTATTTAAACTTAAGGTTTAATTGTATACGCAATAAACGTTCCTACTTTGAAGACTGTGTTGTTTTCACTGCGCTCCAACCTGCACTCGATCAAGTCGGGTGTCACTCCGTGGTTCGTCAGGTCGTGGTGTCTTCGGGGCCAAAGGGTACATACGGCGGCATCTTCTCCAGCCGGCGCAACAAAACTACGCGCAACAGTTTTCCTGGTCCTTCGAGCCGAGATCCTGGATCAAGAAGATGCCAACCACACGGTCGACTGGAAGAACGAAGCCCACCACCGCCACGGAGTCTTCGAGGGACTGGAGCGCAGCCACGCCGACAGAGACGACAGACACGATGGGGTCGTCTACGGGGTCGACGTTGACACCAGGGGCACCAACGCACCCCGCCGGAGGAGCGCCTGAAGCACGCCACGCCGAAGGTTGCACCGTACCGCCAGCAATGGATGGGGTTGCGTCGAGGGGCGCTGCGGACGAAGAGGCACGGTTCGCGGTACCAGCGCCCGTGGAACCCAGGAGGGTTGGTTCCACCACCAGGTCGAGGGCTTCCAGAAGAAGAGAAGCCGAATTGAAAATGGAAATAGCCCAGAGGAAGCTGGATCTCGCCGAGGCCGAACTGGAGCTCGTGCGGGTCGAGTCCGGCAGCGAAGAGGACTTCGCAGACGAGGAGCGGCAGCACCACGTGGAGGAGTGGCTACAGAATACTGAGAGGAGAGCGAGGGTAATGCCACCCTTGGTGCCGCCGTCGCGACCACCGTCACCACCACCACCACCGCGGCTACCACAGCCGCTGCCTGCATCTGGGAAGACCGACATCCAGGAGTTGGCTGAAGCATTGGGGAAGCTACCTAGAGGCCGGTCGGAAGCTGTACACATCGAGCTTCCCAACTTCGACGGCGCCGCAGAAGAATGGCTGGCGTTCAAGAGGACGTTCGAAGACACGGCACCCAGCTTCAGTCACGTGCAGAACCTGGCCAGATTACGGAAGGCGCTGCAAGGCAGGGCGCGAGAGGCAGTGAAGAGCCTCTTGTTTACGGCGGAGCATCCCAGCGAAGTCATGAGGGGGCTACAATTGAGGTTCGGAAGACCCGAAGCTCTGGCAACTGCGGAGTTGGAAAAGCTGGAGAACCTGCCACGGGTCACAGAGGATCCGAACGACGTGAGCACGTTCTACAGCCACGTGAGGAACGCCGTGGCCACGATCAAGGCAATGGGGGCAAGCAAGTACCTAGATTCCCTTAGAACCACGAGGGCCCTCATTGCGAAGATGCCGACTACGATGAAACACCGGTGGATCGCATACAAGAGGACGAATCCTGACGAAGAACTTCGGGACCTGGAAGTCATGAACGCATTCCTGGAGGATGAAAGCGAATGGTACGCGGAAATAGCCGACCCTGAAGTATCCTGGAAGAAAGAAGACCGTCAGCGATCTGCACCACCGAAGACATCATGGGGCCACGAGCGAAGACCAGTGAAGAAGGTTCACTACGTGCAGGGGAATGAAGAGCACCCCCGCAAGAATCGGTGTCCAGTGTGTAACGGCGAACACTGGATTTACGAATGCAAGAAGTTCAAAGAAGCAAACCTTAGTCAAAAGTACGAAATGGCTAAGAAGGCAATTTTATGCTTCAGGTGTCTACGAGGAAGACATTCAAGGAAGACCTGCAGGGCAGCAGATTGCAAGAAGTGCGGAAGATGGCACCACACCAGTCTTCATGATGAAAGCCGTCCACCAGCAGCTGTTGGGGATAGAGAAGAATCCCGCTGCAATGTCTCCAGTCGCAGAGAAGAGCCCAAAGAAGTCGTCACCTCCGTGCACACTGCCAGTGATGGGCAGGTGTATCTGAAGATGATCCCAGTGGACCTGTATGGACCGAAGGGCGCAGCACGCGTACTGGCCCTTCTGGATGAGGGGTCAACAGTCACGTTATTGGATGCTGGGGTGGCGCAGATGATTGGGGCTGAAGGCAAGGCGAGTCCGATAACCATCGAGACAATTGGAGAACATGGAATCAAAAGGTGCGACTCGCAGAAGACAAGCGTCAAGATCAAGGGAGCTCATCGTAAGAAGAAGGAAACAATTGAAGTTCGAACAATCGACAGTTTAAAGCTCTCAAGACAAGGTGTGGATCGAGGTGTCATCCAAGGATGCTCGCACCTGCAAGGCATTCAAGGTCAACTACTATATGAAGATGAAGAGCCAAAACTTCTCATCGCGCAAGACAACTGGGGTCTCATCGTCACGAGAAGACTTAAGAAAGGGAAAAGGTCCGATCCAGTTGCGTCACTAACGAGCTTGGGATGGGTCCTCCATGGGCGTCACAACGGGAAGACGTCACCAGTACAGTTCGTCAACCACAGCAGACTCATCGAAGAAGATGAGACAGAAGCCTTGGTGCGGCGACACTTCGACATCGAATCAATCGGAGTGCAGCCTCGCCGCCCGAGCAACGACGCAGACCAACGAGCGCTTGAGGTCCTGCAGTCAACGACGAAGCGCCTTCCAGAGGGGAGGTTTGAATCCGGGCTGCTGTGGAAGAGTGAAGACGAAACCCTCCCAAACAACTACGTGCAAGCTCATCGACGTCTTATTGGGATTGAAAGGAAATTGGACAAGGATGCAACCCTGAAGACGTCATATGAAGACCAGATGAAGAAGCTGATACAAAACGGTTATGCAGAGAAGGCTCCAGTATCAACGACCGCTGGAAGAACATTTCATTTGCCGCATTTTGCTGTGATGCATCCCGTGAAGAAGAAGCCAAGGATAGTCCTGGATGCTGCTGCAAAATTTGACGGGAAGTGCCTGAACGACGCACTCCTGCCGGGACCAGATCTTCTGCAATCGCTATTTGGGGTGCTTGTGAGGTTCAGAGAGAAGCCGGTCGCCGTCGTCGCCGACATTCAAGATATGTTCCTGAGGGTACAGATGCGTGAAGAGGACCGCGACAGCCTGAGGTTCCTGTGGCGCGGCGACAGAAGAAATGGGACACCAGACGAATACCGAATGTGCTCAGTGGTGTTTGGTGCGGCTTCATCACCATCTACGGCGATATTTGTCATGAATAAGAACGCAGAAGACTTCAGAGAAGATTACCCGGCGGCAGTGGAAGCTATCGAGAAGAATCACTATATGGATGATTATTTGCAGAGCTTTGCCACAGAGGAAGATGCAAGAAAGATCGCGCATCAGGTGCAAAGCATTCACGCAAAGGCAGGCTTCCACTTGAGGGGATGGAGCAGCAACAGGCCGAAGATCCTCGACGGGATAGGTGATCAGCTCAAAGAAGACAGCACAGAACTGGTTGCTGAAGAGAAGACCCTTGGGCTGAGATGGCTAGTGGCAGAAGACTTGCTGGCCTTCAACGTTGGGTTCCGGAATACCAGTCCAGACATACTCGAAGGCAAGAAGACGCCGACGAAGAGAGAAGTCACCAGCGCCATGATGTCCGGCTTCGACCCCCTGGGCCTTGCTACCCCAGTCTTAATTCAGGGGAATAAGCGGATTCGAGACATATGGCGCGGGGAGATCGGCTGGGACGACGAGATTCCCGAAGACCAGCGAGCAGCCTGGGCCAAATACGTGAAGGAAGTGTCCATATTGAGAGACCTTCCAATACTCAGATGCATCTCACCGAAAATGGAAAAGGCAGCGAGTCAAGAGGGAACCCGGTGGAAGTTCATACCACCTGGCTGTCCAAACATGGGCGGCACTTGGGAAAGGCTCGTACGATCGGTGAAGACGGCTCTGACGACGGTGCTGCAGTCCAGGACACCACAAGAGGAAGTCCTACACACACTGATGACTGAAGTCGAATACGTGGTGAACTCGAGGCCACTCACCCACGTTAGCGTAGACCCTGACGACGAGGAAGCTCTAACGCCGAACCACTTTTTACTTGGCAGGTCTTATGGAGCACCGGCGCCTGGGGAGTTTGCAGACGTCGAGCTCGTCGGAAGGGCAACGTGGAAGACGGCACAACGGCTGACGGATCACTTCTGGAACAGGTGGATCAAGGAGTATCTGCCTACCCTGCTGCCGAAGAAGGTCAACGGAGCAGCAACGCAGGATCCGCGCGTTGGCGACATTGTCATGGTCGTCGACGCAACACTGCCGAGGAACACCTGGCCGAGAGGAAGAGTTCACCGAGTCTACCCTGGACCTGATGGGAGAGTTCGAGTTCTGGACGTGCAGACACCATGGGGGATCCTGAGGCGGCCAACGAGACGGGTCGTCATCCTGGTTCCAGCTGCAGCGTCGCAACCGCAGGATGGAGTGCTACGCACTGCGGGGGAGACTGTTAGCGACGCATCATGAAATGGATTCGGCATAATAGGGACATAGCCATTCAAATAGTTTTGTAAATAACGCTAGTCCACGCCCTCACTACTTGCGCCCGTCCTCGGATAGGTGGTTATTTTCGAGTGTGACGTAAGCAAGTACTAATAAGATTCTTATAGGAAATTATGATGTTATAGGAACCTAGGTATAGGTATATTTAAATTCTATTTTGATAACATTGATTTATGGTTGAATTGATGATATTTGTGTTTAATAAAGTTCTTAGGCATTTCATTGGTATAATATAAGCATAATATGAGAAGCTTATGTATGTTTTGGATAGAATTTAGACCTAGGTTATTTGTAAAATACTGATTTGTTCAGATTTGTCATAATTGTGGTAAATTTATGATTATTTCTTATCAGATTAGGTAGATAATGGTAGATATAACGTTATTGTATATAGGTTCATATAATAAAGTACGCATTTGAAGTAATAAATGACGTATTATGGTTAGATATTTTCTCGTTGAATAACTACGTAATTATAGGGTTTATTGTTATGGTTTATTGATAATAATGTGTAAATTGCTTTCTTTTATTGAAATGTAATAATTATTTTCATGGTGTTTTACGTATTTGAAGAGAAATAACGAGAAAACCTTTGTTGTTGTATATGTTCCTAATTGGTAGTTATATCTTGTTTGATTATGTTAAAATCTAATTGTAATTAGAATGTTTGCATATTTTAATAATGTAAAATGATAAAATTATGTTTGTAACCGTTTCGCCTTAGGTACAATGTTAGGCTAAGTAAACAGTCTGCCGGCGCAAACGGTGTTTTGAGATAGTCTTTGTTCTAGAAAGTTTTTTGTATTTAATTTTATCAAATTGGTATTTATGTAAACATGTAGGAATCGTTTCGCTCTATTATTTGAATATAATATTGTAATAGTTTTGCTTAATAGTTTGAAAGATAATTCGATGTAAAGTTTAGAATCCAAGTAAAACTTAAGTGTAATTAGGTGCCAATTGCACAAACGCGCCAGCCAATCAGAGCGCTGGAATTATTTAGGGCGAAATTTGTATAAAAGGCGCACGCCGAGCTTTGGAAGTCAGTTCGGTGCCTGCAGCGAAGAAAACAACAACTAATAAGAAGAAAGAAAAAGTCTAATAAGAAGAAAGAAAAAGTCTAAGAAGAAAAGTTCAGAAGCTTCCAGTTAGAAGGAAGAAAGTGCTGTTCGGTGAATCCGAAGGCCAGTGAAGAGGTCTGAAGAAAGAAGCTGAACTACAGGAACGATTGCGGTTCATAGGCTTATTTAAACTTAAGGTTTAATTGTATACGCAATAAACGTTCCTACTTTGAAGACTGTGTTGTTTTCACTGCGCTCCAACCTGCACTCGATCAAGTCGGGTGTCACTCCGTGGTTCGTCAGGTCGTGGTGTCTTCGGGGCCAAAGGGTACATACGGCGGCATCTTCTCCAGCCGGCGCAACAAAACTACGCGCAACACTATGGGTCTATGACAGTTTATCGTAGCAATCTCACGCAAGACTCAGTAAATTTAAAACAATTTTTTAAATTAACGAATCATCAAAAACATTTGTATATTATTGCCTGTAGTCACGACCACATGTTTTAACTTAAGTCAAACAGTAAGAAACACATATATCTGTTTACGACTTGTGTTTCACCCGGTATAATGTACAGGCTCTGCCTAGGTGATTATTATAAAAAGGACTCCAAATAAGAAGGACTTTAGTTCTGCCCCAGACTAGATCTTAGCAAAATTAAAACTCTACACCACTTTCTCTATACACAATATAATAAAAATATACATATACATTGGTAAAGATACAAATTACAATTCAAAGAAGTTTCAGAATTATTCAAAGAATTCATGGAGAGAGATAATTTGGACGGTACTTTCTATAGATTTCTTGCCAGAATTGGAAATATTCATCATCAGGTTTGTTTCCTGCGACGAGCTGGTTCCCGATATCCAGGTAAGCCTGCTCCGTCAGGCTGTACGGCGAGAACTGCACGCCGAGGCTGCCGTCAGGGGTCGGGTTTCTACAATCACAAAAGAAGGTTGCTAAATTATAATATGATTACCTAAAATGAACAAGAAACTGATAAGTTCAAATTATTAAAAAATATAATTAAGATAAGATAAAATTATAACACTGAAAGCATTCTGATAAATATTCTTTATATCTGTGTCGAAAAAAAAAATTCTGTGCATGTAGTTTTCATTTAGCTGACGTTATACTGAATTATTTAAACTTATTGCCTAGCAAACAAGAATTTGAAAGAAATAAAAACAAAGAATCTTTACGAATATCACAACATAATTCATAAATACAGTGAGGTTTATGTAAATGTATTCTCATCTAAATTTCCGAAATTAAATAAATAATACTACTTACCCAAATTTAGCAAAGTTGGTCCAAAGTTTTGTGACATTTTCTATCATTTGTAACGTTTCTGGCCTTAGTTCAAGTGTTTTCAGCAAGACGGCATCAAACAAGTACGTCAATTCGTCTGCGTGAGCAACTAGCTTCTTGTTCAGTAGAGCCTTATCCAGGTCCAATAATCGTAACATAATGTTCCTTTCTGAATGGCAAGTAAATTTGTATAGAAAAACTTTGTTTTTTCGAGCAATATACCGCGCCAGCTGAATGCCTGGTATCACAAAAGAATCGTCACCTAAAAACTTAAAAAAATCATGTATGGTATCCGGTTCCAATTTATTTTTTCCTAAGTATTTCTCTTTTATCTTTTTACCAACTCCTAACAGTTCTTCCGTAGTGGCATTGTGTTTCATTAGCGTCGGAGCATATAATGCTACTAATTCATTGCCTTCTACGTATGCTCTTTCGACATCCGCTCCAGCCGCCATCATGACGACACCTTCATCTGCATTGTATCCTGTCAGAACTTCCACACCTTCGTGTATTCCTTGCTGACGTAAAGTGTCATGAGCATCACCGTAGAAGAATCTTTCGTTGTTGCCAAATAGTTTTTCATCTACTATAGAGAAGAACAGATTCGTCCTACTATTTGACATTTCAAAATACGTAATAGGTACCTTATGCATTATTAGTTTATCCACGGATTGACTTTTAAAGAATTCATAAAGTTCCTTATCGTCTTCAGAGTAACACCCTAACCTCCTAGCCAGTACCAGCGCACGCTCTCGCGGGTGTTGCTGGAAACTCCACTCAGCGAGACAAGTCCCACTTTGTGCTATGGCTCGTTTAAATAGTCCTTTTGACATTTCAGATACCAGGTGGTAGCTTACACTTGCACCCCCAGCACTTTCGCCGAAAATTGTAACGTTGTCTGGGTCTCCACCAAATTGTTGAATATTTCTTTGAACCCACCTTAGAGCTGCAACTTGGTCCTTCATACCAGCATTGCCGGGAATATCTTCAGTTTCTAGGCAAAGGAAGCCAAGAACTTCTAATCTGTAATTAATTGTGACTACAATAACATCATGTTTCACTAAGAAATCGGGGGCATACATATCGTCATTGCCACTTCCACTAAAGAAACCACCTCCATGAATCCACACCATCACAGGATAGGGTTTCTTCGGTTTCAGTTGAGGCGTGTACACATTGAGGTACAGGCAATCTTCGCTACCATTTTTAGGAACTTCTTTAGCGAATACATCAAACTGATAGCAGACCGGTCCCAATTCGGTTGCTTTGCGCACTCCATTCCAAGGTCTTTTTGGTCGAGGAGCCTGGAATATAAAAAAATATGTAAATCAAACTGTTCTATATAGCCTATTGAGACTAGAATGTTATTAAAAAACTATTACCTTGAATCGTAAGTCCCCTACAGGAGGTTCGGCGTACGGAATACCTTTAAAACTGTAATACTGTCCCCCTCGAGCGTTGTCCACAAGTTCTCCCGCCAGAGTCCCTTCAGCTACTAATACTGTAGCTGGATCCATTTCGATATAAAATTAAAAACTGCACAGAATTGACACGCAGCGTCAGTGAATAACGACAGTGCAAACTATACTGTTTATTACGCTCCAATCAATATCTGTTAAAAATCCAAAGTAGATAAGATTAAGAAACTATAAGTAGCTCTTTATTTAGTGATGAAATCGATACCGGTACAATTACAGTAGGTATAGTAATTTGACAAATAATTAAACAGGGCGTTATGTTAGAAATGTCTACTCAAAGATAGCATTCCATCTGCAATTGCATTGTTTTTAACATTAATTTTTGTACTTCTATATATTTATAGAAAAAAAGAAGAATGTTACAGCGTACGAAGGCAAATATAGTAAAGATAATATTTGTATTCAGGTTCTTTAACGCCATTTTAGTATTAAAAGGCACCATAAATCTAAAAAAGATCCCTAGAATTGTAATTATTTTTGGACTCGGACAGTTCTTTTCGACAGATATAACACATTGATAATATTTGATAAATAAACGTGGCCTTCCAAAAAAAAATAGCTTTCTAACTAAAAGTTCCCGCCACTTATCTTATAGCTTTAACTTATACAACCTATCATAAAATATAACACAAGAGTAGGTACATCTTATCGTCAACAGATTTATCGGACCTAACCACAAATCAACTAGAAAACCGTAACTATTCTTCAAAATCTCAATAACAAAGATAAGTACACACTCCCAATCCCAGTAGATGAACACAATGTTGGCACCACAATAGAGGCTGGACTAAAATCAGTTTTGTTTTTTAAAATACTCTGACTGTCACGGTAATGTAACGAGTGGACCGGCAAAGCACAAAACCTAAACGACTCTGAAGGTGAAGGTCGACGAGTCTCAGTAAATACCAAAATAACACCAAGTCATCACAAATCGCATAAAACATCTGGCCGTGTAATCATCGAGATTTCAACGACGACGGACGCGTTAAGATTTAAACGCTTACCAACCTAATTCTCTATAATTTAGGTTTGCATTTAAGTTAACGGATGATACTAAGTTTATATTTAATAGGTCGCCGGACTGTTTATTGCTACTTGGTTTATGTGCTATTTTGGCGGCAGCTGAGTTTTGTTATCACCTGTTGCGGAACCTGCAACAATCCTTCCTCTCTTGTTTGTTATAATAATAAAGATTGCGTTGCGCTTAAAGGGAAGGAACAGCCAGTGGTCGGTAACCATTTCAATTACTTACATTTAAAGCGCTAACCGCGCCCCTGGATGCGAACTAGGATCTTTCCGCCGACAAAGCCCGAATTATGACGGTTGGCTATAGGAACGATATTTACTTATAAATATGAACATGGTGAAATTTGCAATGAAGTCTTAAATGAACTTAAAATTAATAAAACAATTAACTCATAGTTTTGTTTGTAAATAAATAATTTTGAGTTAAGGTTACTGACGTATTTTGGCAAAGCGATGATCACAAAAAAAAGGGTTACCAAGGGTTATTCACGACGCTAGTTTTCAGTAGGCACTTAAAATTTCCACTGCTTTACGAGGTTGAGGGCTGAAATGAAATGAAATGAAATGAAATGAAATGAAATGAAATGAAATGAAATGAAATATTTATTTCTCAACATTGACAATTACTTGTTCTTATTGACGTCAAATAAAACATGATTCTACCACCAGTTCGAAAAAAACCTTCGTGAAGAAGAACTGGCAAGAAACTTCACGGGTATATTTTTTTCAAAATAAATTTACAGAGTCTCTTTATGTCTATACAAAATTATTCTTTTCTGCATCTGTTAGCCCGGCAAGTCTCCCTCCCCCCAAGTATCCAAACGACGAACACCCTCAAACGGCACCCGTTCACGAGTTAACGCGGGATCCAGCCATCGCCCTCCTCAACCATATTAGAGGGAAGTGAGCGACCCGTCACCCGACGCTACCATAAGAAGACGTACTTTAGTGACAATGACGCTTTAGATATTCATCGGGACGAAGAACTCATCGCACAAACAGACACATTACACATGCTATTTGTTTAGTTCCCACTATGTTCCAATATAAAAACATTATTTACATTACATAAATAATTTATACCTTCACGTTAACACGAACATATAGAGATTATTACTCCGTCCGAGCGCTCTCAAGGTGGTTCGTCTGTTTAGTTTTCCAAGTGAAATGTTGTGAGTGTGCTCGCCCAGCGTGACGTATTCTGGTTTTAGTGTAAAGGATTCGTTACAGTGTCAACTACATTGTATTCAAACAGTCCTTTTGTTTATCTTCGCACGCGTACCGACGTCTTTTTTATCTCATTATTTGATTTCATTATAATCCTTTAATTAGGGGATGAAACAAACAAATAATCTAAAACATAACTAATACATTAAACATTAATAAAAGGAAAGTTTGTAATTTTTCAGGTTTATCGCGATATATCTGATGTAGTTTACAGCGTCCTGCGATCCTTAAGAAAACATCTTGATCCAATGCACAAAATTGTTTTCAATTTTTAATTGGAGTCTGTTTAGCGTGTGCTGTTTTAACCCCCTACGCAAAAAACAAATCGCATCGAAATCGGTTGCGTGGTTTTTCAGAAAAAGGTGGACAAACAGAGTCAAAAAGCGACATGGTTTTATACTATTTATTCTAGTGTAAACGTTAGTGTCAATTCTATACACAGCAAACAAATTCATTGCTATTTAAATTCATAAGAACCTAATAAAAAAGAAGATACATATATTAACATAATATTTAAGTTTATCGAAGGTTGTTCACTCAAAGGTTCTGCATATTATAATAATTGAACAAAATAAATATTACAAAACCATTATTTTATTTATCGTTCTTTCCTTGGAAAAGATACTATTGAAATCACAACTATGCTCTTTACATTTAAATGAACAAAAGACTGAATCATTTACGAAATATTATTTCTTGAATTCATACATTCCAGCATTTTTTAAATTGATACGAGGTCAACTTAGCTTGTACAATTATAAAAAACTTGAAAAACACTCCAAGTCTCCAACATTATTTATATTTAACGCTTAAATTATTGCCGTTTTATATCCTGTAGATAAATAAAAGTTCACCAATTTTCATTGAATGACATTTTTCCGCAATATATTTCATTGAAATGACATAACTTTTTTATTAGTGAACTAATTTAAAAAATAAATAAGATAAGAGTTCACTAAGTGATTGTTTTACTTATTTCTATTAGCCAAAGATGGCTTATGAGGTTAGTAAGGCATATTATACTGAACTCAAAGAATTGTCAAGAACAAGTAATTGTCAATGTTGAGAACTAAATATTTCATTTCATTTCAAGAGGTATTTAGAAAAGGTATCAGGAGTTTTGTCCGGTCAAAATGAACGGTTTAATTTACAATTCGCAAAGTAGGTGTGTGGCGTCCCCACACGTGACTTAAAGAGAATCAGTTTATCTATTTAGGAAGATACGTGATAAAAGTAAGATCATGATATGATTAAATGTTATTGTATTTCAAACGTTTATAGGTATCTAGTATATAAGCTCATTATTTCAACAAATAAATTGTGATTCAACATCTAATCGTGTCTTCATTTACAAGCCTTAATAACTGGTGACCCCGACGCTAGCCACGCATCCGACGCAAGAAGTTGAGGACCGTAATACAGGAAAATGGCTCTACGTGCTCCAGTCAAAGCTGTTACATCAGAACCTAAAGTTGCCGCCATAAGCTTATCGGAACGTATACCATGCTTCTGGCAAGACCAACCAAAATTATGGTTTACCCAGTTTGAAGCTATAGTTGCCGCCCAGAAACAAGGAGATGACTACAAATTAATTAATTTACTGGTAATTGAAATTTATCGAAGGATGAAATACGCGAAGTCAGTGACCTCCGAAAGAGAACAAATATAAAACAATCAAAGACCGCCTGTTAAGTCTTAACGTTTGTTTTAATATTAGGATTATGGACTATCTAGTATTTTATGTCAAGGATAGATGTCGTTACTTGTATCGCGCATGTACTTTGTTAATTAACATACAAGCAAAAGGTGTTTTTTCTTAAAATATATGCTCGTCTTGAAACGGATATCGAGTTTTATTTGCGACCTTATCCGTAGTATTTACATAGCTTTTTGAGGATTACTTCATGGTCCTTCGAGCCGGATGTTTGGCAGTAGTGTGCAGTGAACAGGATCAATTAGATAGTGCTGGAGCTGTGGGCGAATGTCACTGGGGGCGCTGTAAGCAGAGAACGTGCAGTTGGATTGTGAATTATAAATTCACCACCAGGGGGCGCTGCGAGAGTTTACGACATCAACACCAGAAGGCGCTTCGAGGACCTGTTACTGCAACGACATCATTGAAGATATTTTGTGATCGAATGTGAACAGTGAGTGCAGTCAAAATTGTGAGTACTTTTATATGTTTATCGACTTAGAAGCAATTATTGGTAATATTGGACTTGCAAAATTTTCAAGAATTGTTAACGTAAATTTTCTAAGTGTTAGTTTGGACAATTTATAATATAATTTTAATTACAATCAGAAATTAAAAATCAAATTGAAAAATCACGCATTAATTTTTACAAAGACACCAAAGTCACGCTTAACAATTTCTTATATTGAGTCAAGATTAGAAAAATTAGAGCAAGAATGGAATGCATTGGTCGAAAATCATAATAAAATTATATGTGAACCTGGGGATTTGTATGATAAATCCAGTTACTGTTTGCAAGATATTTATTTCATCACAAAAGAATGTTATATAGAGTATAAGTCGGAACTGAAAGAAACGTTAGCTAAATTGGAATGAAATGTAGAAAGTAACAAATCAAAGGTTACGGAAAGCAAGTCAGATTTTAATATTAAATTACCAAAGATTGCAATACCTTATTTCTCAGGTAAATATAGTGAGTGGACAAGTTTTCGAGATTTGTTTACTTCATTGGTGCACAATAGTAAATACTTAGATGATGTACAAAAATTACATTATTTAAAGGCTCATCTATCTGGGGAAGCAGAGCTACGTTTGCGATACATACCAATTACTAGCACTTATTATAATATTTGTTGGTCTCAGCTAGAGGGTCGTTATAACAATAAAAAACATTTATCTAACAGCATTTCAAAGCGGCTTTTAGGGCAGAAAAATATAACTAGCGAGAGTGCGACTGCAATCAAGGAGTTATTGGACACTACTACAGAGAGCCTTAACGCTTTGACAAATCTAGGTATTGATGTCTCTACTTGGGATATAATTGTCATTTATATCGTTAGTTTAAAACTAGATTCCGATGGGATATAATTGTCATTTATATCGTTAGTTTAAAACTAGATTCCGAGACTCGAAAGCTGTGGGAAAGTAAAATTAGTGACGCTACCAGCTCATTGCCTACTTTATGCCAACTTACAGATTTTTTGGAACAAAGGTTTAGGTCATTAGAATTCCAAGATAATAAACCACCAAAACAACCAACTTTTCGTAACCACAGTAATCATAAATCACTTCATGTAATAAGTGATACATTCCATTTTGTTCAGAGGGTCATAGATTATTTAATTGTTCAAAATTTAGTAAAGCTGACTTAGATTCACGTCGTGATTTTGTTCAAACTAATAGGCTATGTTATAATTGTCTCGGTTCCAATCATTCAGTTTCGATTTGTCGTCAAAACACAAAATGCCGCATTTGTAAGAAGAAACATCATTCTTTACTTCACCTAAAGCTATCACCAATTCAGCTGGCCCTTCTCAGGTTTCTATTCAACCAGCTGAAACTTATGTTGTAAATGTTGCTACAACATCACAAGATGAAGCCGTTGGAGTGGTTTCCTGTTTGTCAACAAGCCATAGCCAAGTGTTGCTGGCTACGGCTTTAGTTAAGGTAGAGTCGACAAAGGCAGGTACCTATTATCTTAGAGCCCTGTTAGATCAAGGATCGCAGGCGTCTTTAATTACAGAATCAGCTGTTCAAGCGCTTGGATTAGAAAAGCAAGCAAGTAAGAGCCTTATTTCAGGACTTGGTAGCGACCAAGGGACTTCAGTGTCCTCTCGTTGGGTGGTATATGTCAATATTCAGTCGCTCAAGATCCCAACTTTAATGTTGTTGTCAAGGCGCATGTACTCAGCAAGGTTACGGCGCTACTTCCTGAAAGGAAAGTAGAGTTTAAGAAATTGGAAGGGTTTCCGCAATTTCAGTTGGCTGACCCAACGTTCGATAAACCTAATAAAATAGATCTGTTGCTAGGTGCAGAGGTCTATGGCGATATTTTAATGGAGGGTTTATACAAGGGTCCAGCAGGTTATCCGATAGCACAAAATACCAAACTGGGTTGGATACTATCGGGTCCTATATCTTCGGATCAAGAAATAAGTAACTCTTGTCATACAATAACTATTGTTAATTTACACGCTTCACAGATAAATGACAACGAATTACTTAAGAGATTCTGGGAGTTAGAGTCGGAGCACACTCAAACAAATATAAAAAAATATTACACCCCGGAAGAGGAGCGTTGCGAGGAGCTATTCTCTAGTACTACTACGAGAGATGATACGGGCAGGTATATAGTTAAATTACCTTTTAGAAACTCTACTCCTGAGTGCTGTCATGGTAACTTGAAAGATATTTCTAAAAATAGGTTCCATCCACTAGAGCGTCGGTTTATGAAGCAGCCTGAATTACAGGCCCGCTATAGTGATGAAATGCAGGAATATCTTACTCTAGGTCACATGGAGCGAGTTCCAAACGAAGAGAGAGGTCGTACCGACGTTGATTATTTGCCCCATCATCCAGTTGTAAGAGAAGACAAATCAACGCCAAAGTTAAGGGTCGTTTTTGATGCCTCATGTTCTGGCAGCAATGGAGTTTCTCTTAACAAAGACTTGATGGTGGGTCCTACTCTACAAGCTGATTTGCGGCACATTATTATGCGGTGGCGTCTCTAACCCATATGCTTAACATCAGACATCGTGAAAATGTATCGTCAAGTCAAGATTTGTAATGAAGATATTGATTTTCAGCGAATCTTATGGCGGGAAAATCTGGAAGTAGAGTTGGGGCACTACCGCATGTTGCGAGTTACATTTGGAACTGTCTCAGCTCCATATTTAGCTGTTCGTACCTTGCATCAGGTGGCATATGATGAAGGTGAACAATACCCTTTTGAAAGAATAGAGTCTTAGAGGAATTCTACATGGATGATCTAATGACAGGCTGTGAATCTGTAAAAGAAGGTGTGCGAATATACGAGGAAATGACAGAGTTATTAAGAAAAGGTGGGTTTGAGTTACAGAAATGGACTAGTAACAACTAGATTTGATAGATAATATTAAAATGAAGATGGGAAATAAGCGACTAGAGTTTGAAAATAATGAAATAAATAAAATTCTTGGGCTTGGTTGGGAACAAAATACAGACTTTACTTATTCTGTACAACTACCTGTAATCTCTACACCCGTTACTAAGCGTAAGGTTATTTCCGAAATAGCACGGTTATATGATCCATTAGGTTGGATAGCCCCAGTAATTATTGTAGCGAAGATAATTATACAGCGCTTGTGGATTTCGGGCATTGATTGGGATCAGGAGTTACCAGCTCATTTATATAAGCAATGGATGCTCTACCGCAATGGCTTATCTAATTTAAGTAACTTCAAAATACCACGATGGAGTCATACAAACCTTAGTGATGTTTGTAGAGAACTCCATGGCTTTTGCGACGCATCGAACGATGCTTTTGCTGCGGTAGTCTATTTACGCACCATTAAAGAAAATGGAGAGGTATGTGTCAGTCTTGTGACTTCTAAAACTAAAGTTGCACCTATTAAGCAAGTTTCTATACCGCGACTCGAGTTATGTGGTGCTTCTTTACTATCAAAGCTGTTAGCGGAAGTAGCTGAAACTTTACAGATAAGGAAATACAACGTGACTGCGTGGACAGATTCATCTTTGGTTTTAGCTTGGTTGAGCAGTCATCCTAGCCGCTGGAAGACCTTTATAGCGAATAGAGTCTCTAAAGTGTTAATCACTTGGGAAAGTACACAATCGCACCATGTAAGTTCGCAGGATAGTCCTGCAGTTTGTGCCTCTAGAGGGTTAACAACAAGTGAATTAATGACTCATCAGTTATGGTTAGAAGGTCCAAGGTGGTTATGGGATTTAAAAATAGACTACAAGGAAAAGGAGAGAAAAAATACAACGTTGGAAGAAAAGAAAGCTAGTGTTTATCATTCTAAAATAAGCACAACACAGCCAGATGACATGTGGGTTAAGTATTCAAGTCTTCGAAAGTTAATTCGTGTCATAGCTTACTGTAGAAGATTTTTAAAGTATCGTCGTTCAAGTGAAAATCTTGAATTTTCATCGTGGCTTAGTCATAACGAATTACGAGAAGCGTTAAACGTTTGTATTCCTCATTTTCAGAAACTTCATTACAACAAAGAAATAGAATCACTTACTCGAACTAAGAGAGTAAGTACAAAGAGTAAATTATTCTTCCTTTATCGATGGTCAAGACATTTTAAGAGTCAACGGGCTTTTGAACAACGCTGACATTGGAGTAGGTATGAAGAATCCAATTTTATTGCCAGGTAAATGTCATTTTACAGATTTAGTCATAGCAGAGGCTCATCATAAAACATTACATGCTGGACCACAGTTGATGCTGAACTACTTACGTACCAAATATTGGATTTTGGACGCAAAAAATCGAGTCAAACGTCATTTTCATAAATGCGTTACGTGCGTTCGACATGCAGCTCAAACTCAGTCGCAACTAATGGGTCAGTTGCCTTCGTCGAGAGTTACTCCATGTCGACCGTTTTACCAAAGTGGCGTCGATTTCGCCGGTCCTATAAGCATGCGTACATGGAAAGGTAGAGGTCACCATGCAGTCAAGGGCTACATATGTCTTTATATATGTATGGCCACTCGTGCCATTCACTTGGAAGCCGTTAGCGATCTGACCACAGAAGGTTATATTGTAAGTTTTAAGCGATTTGTAGCTAGACGTGGACGTTGAGCCGCTCGAGAACTACGAAAACTTTTTGCCAACGAAACTTCGGGTTTCGTTAAGGAAATTGCTGACTGGCTACATACGGTACTACTTGGCATTTCATACCTCCACATGCTCCGAATTTCGGAGGACTGTGGGAGGCAGGGGTGAAATCCACTAAATTTCACCTCAAAAGGGTCATTGGCGACAATAAATTAACCTTTGAGGAGATGACTACAGTGTTGTCTCAAATTGAAGCTTGCCTCAACTCGAGACCATTGTCTAAGATAAGCGCCAAGCCTGATGATCCATTCCCTTTAACGCCGGGTCACTTTTTGATCGGAGATTCTATTGTTCTTTTACCCGACAGCAATTATGAAAAGTTAACCATCTCTACACTTAGGCGATGGCAGCTTACGCAGCGACTAGTGCAAGATTTTTGGCGGCGTTGGTCGACTGAATATCTAACACAGTTCTATCAACGCCACAAATGGGCCAAACTCAAGGAGGAGCTAAAAATTGGTGATGTAATTTTAGTGAAGGAAGATGGCCTTCCGCCTACTAAATGGCTCTACGGTATTATAGTCGATAAACATCCGGGTTTGGACAAAATCACGTGCGTTGTTTCTCTAAAATGTAAAAATAGCGTTATTAAAAGACCGATATCAAAGTTATGTGTTTTACCGGTTACTGTTTAGTAATAATCACACATAGGTAAATAGTTCGTTTATTTGTTTACATAGGTTAAGATTGTATTGTGTATCTCATTAGTTTTGTAATTGGAGAGTAATTTTAGATTGTTGAGTTTCCTATGTTATAGGAATTTTTCAATATGTCCATAGATATAAATTTTTGTTTAACAAAATATCAAGTTGTTAAATTGTTTTTTGTTTAATTTTTTATATACAGTCCGCTGTTGTATGATTTTGGTTTCTAATTACTGGACGTGCCTATCAACCAACACCAGCGGTATCGCTCTCCTCGACATCACCAACTCACTCGACTTAGACGTCATCTCTCCCATCACTCCCACTCACTATCCCAACAACCCGAACTACTGTCCTGAAATCCTCGATTTTGCAATTGTCAAGCGAATCAACCTCGATCTCAGGTCTGTCGAGCCGCTCAATGACCTAGGTTCTGACCACCGCCCCGTCTCCCTCGTGCAGGGACCGCCTAACGATAACGCCACCTCTCCTAAAACCTTTACCAACTGGAAAGGCTTTAAAATACGATAGTTTCAGCCTTAGATGCCCCGAACTCTCCGCTCGCGATCTCGCCCGATCAATTAGATAGCCCGGATAAAATAGATTCATTAGTAAATTCTCTCATTGATGCTATCAACTCAGCCATCAGTGAAAACGAAAAGGTTGCTAAGCAAGGCAAACCCACGCTTCCCTTAGCCGCTAGTAATCTTATTAAAGCTAAGAACGCGGCTACGGCCACAAACGCACCTTGGTACTCAGAATCTTGATAACACTCTCAGAATCGTTCTTCAAACGCGCCGAATCCCATCCCAATCCTAGTTCAGATTTTCAGAGTTCGGAGACGGAGATGTTCGAGAGTCCGCAAATTGTGCGAGCCTCTCTGAAAATCTCCTTCGAGTTGGGAGTATTGGACAGAATTACTAGCGCTAACGGAAAACGCCTACCGCGGTTGGAGTGCATCTTGTGCACTGCTTCGGCCGGGAAACCCTGGGACTTAAGGTCCTCGAGGATTTCTTCGTTCGCGAGCTCGAACGGGACGCCCCGTAGTACTGCGCGGATCCTACGCTCCTCCGGGAGGGCGTAGGTGTGATAAGCGATTTGTTTTAAAGAAAGTAACCGGGTAAACGCGCGAAAGTCGTCGATGGTCGCGACCTGGATTTTAATTGAATCGCCTGCGTTGGTTGCTGTAAGATAGTAAATTTTTTGCTCTTTGCAAAGATTTGATACTACGGTCCATCGCGCTTTTTCGTGGAGAAAGACGGGCGGAGGGAGCTGAGGCTTCGGCGGGACGGGAGCGCAGCGCGTCGCTGGCTTCGATGGGACCGACGGAGACGCGGTTACTTCGAGCGATTTTAATGGCGCGGGGGCTGGTGTTGAAGACACCGGGGAGGGCTCGGGTATTGAGGATACCGAGGCTTTCTTCGAGCGCTTCTTGGAGCGCTTGGTGACTAGTTGGAACGCGGGCTCAGGAGAGCCGGTTAAGGTGACGGCATCTGACGACGTATCAGACGCGGGTTCGGAGTCGCACCCGGGAGCGGTACGCTTGCGACGCGACGCGTGAGAGGATGCGACCGATTCGCAGTCCATCTCGGACGAGGCGGGAGACGCGGGAGAGCTGTAGACCTGAGGGGTCTGGACGTTGGAGGCCTGAGGGGCCGGGGACGCGATAGTTGCCTGTAAGGCCTGCGTTAGTACGTCATCTGGGATGGGGACGCCGGACGCAACGAGCGCCTGGACGACGGACCTAGCAAAGTTTACCAAGCTTTGCTGGTCCATTGGAGGGCTTGGTCCTACAATATAAAATATATAAGAATGCCTAGGTTCCCTAGTAAACCTCCCTACCCGCGGTAGGGGGGCTGGGGACGACGCGAAGTGGTGCCCCTAATTCGAACAGCACTGTACCGTCACCCTGGGAAAGGCCCAAGTGCAATGGGATCGGGTCAGCCGGTTTCTCCTTGGCCTGAAGGGCCTTGGAAGCGCACCGGGGCAACGCTATCAGGCTTAGTTGTCACCGTTAAGTATCCACCTGACCAACCGCGAGTCTACTACGGAGTGTGTTGCCAATAAATTGACAACAAAAACCGGCCGTAGACCTGACGAAGTTGGGTTGCACTAAAAGTGCGGGATTGACTACGTTACGACCGGCCGGAGCCGGCCGCAGAGCGAGTCTCTGACTACGTACAGGCGCCAAGTGTCAAGTGCGCAGCCAATTAGACAGCCCGAGTCTTGCGAACCACTATCGAATTTAATCGACCGTGGTAAGCTCAACCCTGTTGTTGCTGCACTCACCGAGGTGAGGTTTTTAATTCGAGGGGTGCACAGAGTGCAGGATGACTACGTTACGCCCGGGCGGGGCCAGCCGCAGAGCGAGTCTCTGACTGCGTAGCAGGCGCCAGGCGTCAAGTACGCCACCTGAAAAACAGCCCGAGCCTTGCGAACCACTATCGACCGCGGTAAGCTCAGCTCTGTTGTTGCTGTGCGAGACCGACTTAGTTGCAGCCGATCGAAACCGGCCGCAGCGTAAGCCCTGCAGAGGCTATCTCAGTTCGTCGAGGACGAGCCGAGATTTGTACGAATCGCAGCGTATGAGTATTGCGAACGAGTTGTCGTGACTCAACAGCTGGAGCGACCGCGAATGCGTCCGAGCGGGGCCAGACGCAGAACGGATCTGAGAGTGGCGTTTGAGTATTGCTACGAGAGAAGTCGTGAGATAACAATCGTGACTCGGCAGCCGGGAGCGACCTTCAACACGTCCGAACGAGTCCGGACGCAGATCGGGTCTGAATATTTCCCCATCCCACCAAGCGTATTATAGTACGGCTAGAGCCTTACGCGTTGACGCCGCCTCTCACGTCCCTCCTCTCACTCGTCCCGATGGCTCTATCGCCTTCGAAGCCGAAGAGAAAGCCGAATGCTTCGCTGACAGCGTTGCGTTTCAATGTTCGCCCAGCACGCAACCCGCGAATCCCTCTCACATCCAGGCGGTGGAGGACGAAGTTCTCCGTAGAGACTATCTCCCCATCACTACTGACCCCGTCACAGTCTCTAATGATGAAATCTCGCTTCTCATTAAATTCAAAAGTTTAAAAAGGCTCCGGGGGTGCGGATGGTATTTCCAACCACGCACTTAAGCACCTGCCTCAACAGGTGCTTACCTTATTAGCTGTCATATTCAATCCAAAAGCTTGGAAAGAAGCGACAGTCATAGGCATTCCCAAGCCGGGTAAACCTCTGAATATCCCGGCTAATCACAGACCCATCAGCCTCTTCAAGGCAATGTCTAAACTTCTCGAGAGAGTCATACTCCTCTCGTATGCGGAACAATCTGTTTCCAACGGATGGCGATCCTCTCATAATTCCCCATCAGTTCGGCTATCGCGCTAAGCACTCCTGCCCTCAGCAAGTCCATCGAATCGTCGAGTACATACTCGGCGGCTTCTGCCCGTGGCGTTTTGAAACGGTCGCAGTTTTCTTTGACGTAGCCAAGGCTTTCGATAAAGTCTGGCACAGCGGCCTCGTCTATAAACTCTTCAAAATAGGCTTACCAGATCGCCTAGTTAGAATAATCGCGTCGTTTCTCAAAGACCGTACGTTTCGATTTAAACACGAAGCTTTCCGCACCCCGTCTCTTAAAGGCTGGTCCCCCTCAAGGCTCAGTCCTCGCCCCTCTATTGTACACCGTGTACACTAACGATATTCCCATCCCGTCGAAAGGCGTCGAACTAGACCTCTTTGCCGACGACACTGCCCTTTACACCAAAGGCCGCAGAGTCCCGGGTCTCACCACCAGACTCAAAAAGGCTGTAAATGCCCTCGGTGCATAGTTTAAAAAATGGCGTGTCGATGTGAACCCAGAGAAGAGCTCTGCGGTTTACTTCGACTACAAATGCAGTCATATCGCCACCAATCTCCAAGTTAGAATGCAAGGCATTCCCATCCCCTGGAAGCGCACTACCAAATATTTAGGCGTTACCTTAGACCAGACGCTTTCTTTCAAACCTCACGTCGATGGAGTAGCTAAACTCGCACGTTTTTACTTAGGCTGCCTTTATAGTATGTTAGGTAGAAAAAGTAAAATGTCCTTCAGAAACAAACGTACACTCTATAAGGTCTGCGTTAGACCCGTCATGTCATATGCCTCGCCAATCTTTGCCCACGCCAAACCTTCCGTCCTGCACAAACTGCAGGTAGTTCAAAATCTCTACTGCCGCAGGGCCACAAACGCACCTTGGTACGTGCGCAACGCTGACCTGCACAGAGATCTTGAACTACCTACAGTGCAACAGCACCTAAAAACACTCTCAGAATCGTTCTTCAAACGCGCCGAATCCCATCCCAATCCTCTAGTTCGAGATTCAGTCTCATATACTGCTCCTTTCTTAGATTCGAAATTCAAAGTCACTAGACCGAGAAACGCGCACACTGGCGAACCCACGCAATTAGCATTAGATCTCGAAGCCCTTCCGGCCGCAACATTCTAATGTAAATTCGAATTAATTCAATTTTTATTTTTCATTTTGAGCACCTCAGTGCTATGTATTCACATTCAGTGCTTTGAGCACCTTCAGTGCTATTTAAATCCCAGCGGGTGACCCCTTCTGGGCCCCGCTAGCACGGCCTCTTTCTCCAATTGGCCGTCGCTCAGATGAAGGCCGAGTGGCAAAAATGCACGAGCCGACAGGAGGTTTTTTAGTGGGTACGGTTCTGGTAGGCTTCGGAACAAAAAAAAAGACAGATGAAGCAAGACGGCATCTTGTATCTTTGCTATCGCGACCAGTAGGGGCGCGAACACACCGTAAGCTAGCCAGTACGGTCCGCCAAAATACCGTCTACCACACTACGAATTATAAGTATGGTCGATTCTTCGGTATTTGTTGGATGACACTCACCTCACATATTTGGCTCGGGTACGGGTAGCCCATTACGGCTTTATGCAGGTCAGCTCATTCGGCTTGTCCCGAAAACGCATTTTTCCGAATGTTCATCTACCTACACTTATTTGACTTTGCCGCCCGGCAGTGTTCATTAATGTCGACTCGAATATATGGGCAACGCCCTTACTTATGCACTCTTTGAATATTTTTTTTTTCTTCATGTTTGGCACCACTCTTTCATAAGTATTTGCCAGTGTCAAGTTTTTTCATTTTTGGTACAATTATAGAAAGGTAGGGAATGAATATAAAGAGGAAAATGACGGAATTTGGAATTATAGGAAAGGATTAGGTAAGGTATTAAACTAACTTGAAAAATATATAAAATGTACAAGTCAAAATATAGAGGCTTATTTATTTACATATTTACAAATGGGGTTATCGGGATAAATAAATAATGTTGAGATTATTATAAGTAAGTATATATACATATAACAATATTTGTAATTAAATATTTATATTATTGCAAATAATAAATGATGCCATCATAGCATAGTTTGCCTTATTCATTAGTAACGTTGAAACGCAAGAGGGCAAAGAATTTTAGGATGATACTAAATTATCAAAGAATGCCGTATGATTATACCGTGCGCATGAGAAGAATATGTGATCTATGCTACCCGCATCATCTCCACATTCGCAGCGATCACTATCAATGATCTTGAGTCTGGCGAGGTGAGTTGGAATACAAGAGTGGCCCAGCCTCAAACGTGAAAGAATGGATACCACCCTCTTACAAAATTTTAACTTTTTCTGGAAGTACCAAGGTTTCAATGACACCAACGGTTCTATATTGTAAAGGTGTTTACCCTTGGACCGTGCGCTAGAAGCCCACGTATCGTTCCAAGAATTAATAAGGTTTTCCCTAGGTATTTTAGTCACAATATCATGATTGTAGTTAACAAAAGGCACGCGATCCCCCCAGAGAACTGCATCGTTTGCGATGGCGTCTACTTTCACATTCCCTTTAATGTTGCTGTGACCCGGTATCCAGGCCAGTACTACTTGTTTGTTATTATTGGAACAATTGAGAAGGGCAGATCTTATTTCAATAATAATGGGATAAACTATACTGCACTTAAAAGGGAACTTTTTAATTGCTTGTAAAGCACTCAAGGAGTCTGTCAACATCAGGGTGTTCTTATATTTTAATAATATTGATAATTCGATGGCTTTAAGAATGCCAACGCATTCCCCAGTAAAAACTGACGACTCCGGGGGCATCTTTATTTCTTGAGCTATTTTATACTGTCGGTCAAAAACCTCCACTCCTACGCAACTATTATCGGAATGCTTAGATGCATCGGAGTAGATCTGACGCCAGTGGTCAAATTCCTCCTCCATGATGCTATTAAATGTACTATTGGGCTTGATGTCTCCTTTTGATATTCCTAAATCTAAAATGATGTTTGGTGTCATTATTAAACTATGGAAACTGCTTGAAAATATTGGAAGATTGTAAGAAGAGTGTACTGGATTCTGTAGAGATTCATATTTCATTAAACTAATAATTGATGGAGGTAGTGATTTGTTTGTCCAGTAAGAACTAGAGCGGATTCGATTTAAAAGAAACTGGAGCTGTTTTATAACAGGGTTATTTTTAACTTGATAGGCCTTAAACACAAATTTATCGGATAGATATTGTCTTCTAAGTTTTAAGGGGGGATCTCCGGTTTCAACTTGAAGAGCGTTTATGGGCGATGATTTCATGGCATCACAGACTGCACGGAGTGCTTTAGACTGTACTTTATCAATTTTTTCTCTTGCTGAAATATTCATTGGTTCTAGCCAAAATAAACCATAATCTAAAATGGTGCGGATGGTTGCATTGTACATAAGCTTCAAGGAATATGGATGAGCTCCCCACCATACACCTGAAAGACATCTCAATATATTTATATTCCTTTCAATTTTACCTACAATATAATCGCAATGTGGTACGCCAGATAATTTGGAGTCTAATATTAAACCTAAAAATTTTACACTATCACGGACTGGAATAATATCACCTTTGCAGGTTATTTGCACTGGTGGAATTTTTCTTTTTCTAGTAAAAGGTATTATTATACTTTTTGAAGAAGAAAGTGTCAGTTCATTGTCTTCTAACCATTTTTCTAATTTATTTAATGTGGAATTTAAATAACAGCTTGCTATTTCTATTGACTCATGACTTGAATATATTAATAAGTCATCGGCGTATTGTATAACTGTAGATTTTTGATTATCTAAACTATCTTGTAAATCAGCTGTGTAAATATTAAAAAGCAAGGGACTAAGTACAGATCCCTGAGGCAAGCCTCTCCATGAAGTTCGTGAGTACTCTGCACAGTCGGATCTTAGACTTATTACACGCTCCCTTAAAATATTCAAAAGAAAATGTGTTAGCATTTCCGGTACCCTGAGTTTTTCTAACTTCAATTTTAAAATGGATATATTTACGTTATAATAGGCAGCTGTGACATCTAGGAAACTTGCTACTATAGAATTGTTTTCTGAAAAAGCTATACGTATATCGGTTATCAATAGACCAATACAGTCCATACAACTCTTTCCCTTTCGGAAGCCGAATTGGCTCTTGGATAAAAGGTTGTTGCTTTCTAAATACCATTCCAGTCGGTTTTTTACTAAATGTTCAGCAATTTTTAAAAATATCGATAAAAGAATTATCGGTCGAAATGCAGTTGCATCAAATGGTTGTTTGTTGGGTTTCAAAAATGGCAACACTAATTGATATCTCCACTTCTTCGGGATGTTTCCTGTCATCATCACAGTGTTTATTAAGAATAGTAAAGGACTGTCAATTTTTCGTTTGCGGTGTACACACGGTTTTCGTTATTTGTCGGTTATTTTGGTGATTTTGTTATCATCATTGAGTTATTTTAAGTGTTTCTGTTTTTCTCTTCCTCGCCTGGTAAGTGGTTGTACGAACTATCTAGCTCTTAATGAGCATGGATTGTGTTCCAATCCCTCCTAAGCCCCCAGACCCAATCCCGTTTTCTGATGTCAACAACTCCCCTGACCCTTTCTCTCAACAGGTGCAAACAAGAAAACGTCCAAGTATAAATCGGGATTCGTCCCCTACTCCTAAAAAATCTGTTTCGAATGCTCTTCCATCTCAAACCAATAACCTTATTTACACTCATCCAAGTATTTTAGAAGAAAAATCTTACCATCCTTCTGACAAAGGTCCTTTCATTGTTCATGTGTCCAGGTCAGAAACTCACCCTAAGTCAGGCAGTACATTTAATCATTTAAATTTTGGAAAATTTTTATTTACATCAAACATTAAAATATTAAAAATGATGGTATAAAGAGTGTTGGCAGAAATCGGGTCTCTGTGGAATTCTCATCTGCATGTGCAGCAAACGAGTTTCTCAGAAACCCGAGTCTTAAATCTCATAACTATATAGCTTTAATTCCTACATATAATATAACAAGAATGGGGCTGATCCGCGGGATCCTAACTTCATGGTCTATGGAGGAAGTTGTATCAACAATCTCCACAAGCCAAGGTGATATAACAATTTTGAAGGCGCGTCGCTTAAACAGAAAAGTGTCCATGGAGTCTGGTTCCACTTGGAAACCCACAGGTTCTGTAGTGATCACTTTCTCTGGACAATGCTTACCTGATAAAGTGTTTATTTTTAACTCATCATTAACCGTTGATCCATGCATTTTGCCTTCCATACAATGCTTAAACTGTTGTAGATTTGGCCATGTGAAAGCCCAATGCCGATCCAGTGCTCGTTGCTTCAGATGTGCACAAACTCACCCAGGTGACTCTTGTCCTGCATCCTCTGAAGTTTCCTGCCTGCAATGCTCAGGCCCTCATTTAGCAACTGACAAATCTTGCCCGGAACATTCCCGGCAAAAGAATATTAAAATCACCATGTCCCAAAAGAACATATCATTCAAGGAAGCATCATCCCTCTTCCCTTTAGTTAAAAAATCGTACGCAGATGCTTCTAAAAGTTCTCCTTCACTGAATCTTTCTTACAAAAAAACAATATACAAACCATCAAAACCCAGTCCGTCTTTATCTCCAGGCTATGACAAAATTGCCCATAATGCTATTATTGCTAACCCTCCATCTACTAAATCTGATAATGCCTTCCTCCCTACTTCTTCCTGCTCCCCTAATGACAATTTTTTAGAACTCCTGATTTCCCTAGTTTTGAACATTCTTTCAAAATTTGAAGACATCCCACTACCGTCCTCCGTTGCTAAAAAGTTATCCCCTATTGCTAATCTTCTTTTTAACAATAGCCAGACGCCTTTATAAATTATACTCTTCTATGCTAAAAATATTTGTAAAAACTTATTTCATCCCCCCGTTTTTGTATTGTTCAAGGTAACTCAATGCTCGAGATACTGCAAGCTCTACTCAACTGATCGCTACAAAATTATTAACCTCGTGTAGTACGTGTGTATACTAATACTTGAAATTGGCAGAAATAGTTATTGTGTCGTAACAACAGCTGATTGCCATAAAACAAAATAATAATAATAATAAGGATAGTAAATATTTATGATAATCTTCTCCTGCATTAACAATAAAGGAATATGGAATTAAATCATTACCAGGAGCACTATCTTTCAAATAAGACAATACACCCTGTAGTTCCAATATGGAAAAAGGGTCGTTGAGTTTATCTTGACAAACTGGGAAGGGACTTGGGGCAAAGCTATTGCAAATATTAAGCTGTTCTGGAACCGAAGGAGGAGCTAATCCATCCATAAAAGAATCGATTAAGGAGTCAGGGATATTTGGTCCACTGGAATCAACAAAAGCCGACCTAAAGCGACGAATATTGGTCCATACTAGCGAAGGTTTAACATGTGGTGAAATGCTAGCACAAAATGCGCGCCAGCTTTCTCTTTTTTTTAGCTTAAATAACTTTTTGGTGTATCTAATACATTCCTCTAATTTATCAAAATTTTCTGTAGTGGAGAAAAGTGAATAAATGTGCTCTAAATCTTTTCTTTGTTTAATTGCTATGGTACATTCTTTATCCCACCATGGTGGTGAAGGAATGTTTTGCCTATTTTGACATTGTCTAGTAAACACTCTATCTGCGGCCCTAGTCAGTGATGCTACCAGAGCTTCACTGCATACATTAACATCAGTGGACATGTTTGGTAATTTGCAATATTCTTTTGTTACTTCCTCTCTAAATTGGGGCCAGCAGTCCTTTTGTATTTTAAATTTAGTTTGTGATGAATATTGTGAGGAATGTTTTTTTGTTGTTTGCATTCTTAGTATAATGGGAAAATGGTCACTGCCATAAGTTAGGTTCAGTGTGCCCCATGATATTGTGGAAGCAATGTCAGGGCTGCATATGGTGAGGTCAACTGCACTCTTATATTCTGCAGGTTTAGTCCTACGAGTAGGACTTCCATCGTTAATTACGCATAAATTTAGTGAATCAAAAATTTCAAACAAATTTCCCCATAACAATCATTTCTACCACATCCCCACGCCTGATTGTGACAGTTAATATCTCCTAATAAAACAAATGGTTTTGGAAGTGAGGTGAGAATATTTTTAAAATATCGGCCGATGATGTTTCAGCATATAATACCGTCATGTCATTTTTAATAGATTGACTATATAGTCATAAACCATATTTAAAAGGTTATTGAACTAACTTTTTTGTTTTTGGTATTTAAATTAAATAAATGAAGTCAAAGGAAATCTTACGTACAACACTAGAGTCACGTGTCCCAAATCTTAATTAGAATATAGAAAGAAGACACATTTATACATAAGACTAACCTAAAGGCTTTTAAAGGAAGAGGTCTGTACCCGCGACAATTCGAGGAGGTCTCAAAATGCGAGAAACTGACGCTACTGAGCCACATTATCTCTCGACCCGCAGCGAGTGTTTGTCGCGCTTAGACTTCACACAAGGAAAATCAAAAAGGAAATAACATGGGAAGTAAAAACCTAAAAAAAAAGGAAAACCGAAAGAGCGCATCCACTTGTTGCAAAATAACAGAGCGAATATATTATATTGGATTGACGTATTTGAATTTTGAAGTTTGGTGGTAGGGATCCCGAACTAAAAAAAAATAAAACACAAAAAGTTATAGTTGCAATCGAAATAATGCTTTGCAAGATTATACAATTAACATAATTAATTTTGTAATATTTTTTTGATTTTATTTATTTAGTTTTAAATGTATACTTTACGTTTACTTAACTGTTTATGAAACATAATTTACTTTGTCTTTAGAATAGGCCACCAGCAAAACTTCTTTTGCATTGAATCGGTAACCCCAACGTTGCGCAACTATTGTATCAAGACTCCTCAGGTTTTGTTTCTTATTAATTTAGATAATTTTATTGGAAAATATTTTAGTTCTGATACTTTTTTTAATAATCATTTACATAAATGATACGAATTATCGTGCATTCCATTCGTCCATTAAGTGCTGAAACATAAAGCTTACTGACGGCCTAAAATGGACTTAACCCTTTGCATTGATTTTTTTGATAAATATATAGATACATATAATACTTTAATTACAATAATACCTATCATAGGCATATATTTATTTTGATTATGAAATAAATATGGTTTATAATATATATTACTTTTGATCAACACTGCAACCCCTCCACCTTGCTGATCTGTGCGGTCTTCTCTAATACACTTATAGCCCTGGACCTTAAAGTGAGATCCAGGTCTGAATCATGTCTCAGAGAGAGCAAATAGAAAAGGTTTATATTTATTTAATAAGTAAAATAGATCACTTTTTTTATTATTAAGGCTGCGTGCATTCCACTGCAGAATTTGAGACTGATCCATTATTTATAGAATTAATTAAAATATTTGTAAGGTCTGCGTGGGAAAGTTTATTATCTTTGATTGATAATAATGTTTTAATAAGATTAATAATTAGTTCAGTAGTTGATGGTTCTTTGTTAATGTTTTTACAGTTTGTTACAACACCATTCCCACTATGTGATGGCATATTAAGATCTTTAATTAACTCATTGTGAGCATTGACATCATACATATGAATAGCAGATTTTTTAGGGCTGCGAGGTTTCACAAAAATTGTTTTTTTATGTGATGTTTGTAGACTGCTTCGTTTATTGATTGGAATTTCTTGAGTAACTGGGAATGAAATAGTCTCTGCATATGGACGGGAAACGGGAGGGTGCTGTTTTATTGCTTCTTGATATGAGATGCAACTTTGGGCCATTACTAGTTTTATTTTAGTTTGCCTAATATGTTCTGGACATATTTTATTAGTGGCGAAGTGGTTTCCCTTACATGAAATGCACATAATGGAGTCCTCATCATGTTGACATTGGTCCCCATTATGGTCATTTCCACATTTGTAGCACCTACGTTTTGATCTGCATTGTGACCTGGTGTGCCCATATCTACAGCAATTAAAACATTGTATAGTTGGGTAGATGTATAAATCTACCGGAAAAGAATTGTAGCACAAATATACTTTTTTTGGTAAAACCTGACCATCAAATGTAAAAATTACTGTTTGGGTTGGCTTCCATACTGTATTGTCATTTTCTGTAGTTCTTCTATTCATACGTCTTGCTTTTAATATTTTTCCACAACCAAATGGAACTGAAATACTGTGTATTATATCATCAATTGATAAATCTGTGGGTATCCCCCTAACTAAACCCATGCGTGTAACACTAAAAGTAGGTATAAATACCTTGTACCCATTGTATTCAATTGTTTTATTCTGGATAAATGTGTTGGCATCAATGAAGTTGTTAAATGATAATGTTATTCGGTTACGACCTATACGTTTGAGGCTGCCATCAACAATATTAGAAAAAGAATGACGCTTGAGGAAGCGTCCAAAAGAAATTGGATGTAATACAACAGAGTCGTGTTCGCTTTCTTGTTTTTTTTTTAACATGAACAATGTAGGGTGCAATATCACCTTTGGTGTACAAATCTCTAGCAACTTTAGTAAAAGTTTTAGTAGTTGTATCACTATTTGATGTAATATTATTAACATTATTACTATTAGGCTGCTTAGAGATTTGTACATCTTCATTCTTGTGAGTGCAGTTACAATCATCAGCAGTTTTTGCTTGAGCGGAACGCCTTTTTTTATTACAATGCCTGCAAATGCGCTTAGGAGCCTTTATCCTCTTGCGGTGTGACGATGAGGCCACAGAACAATCTGTGTCCATTCCAGAAGCAATAATTATATTTTGACCTACCGTGGATGACCGTGGGGTCATCCGGGGGGTCCATATAAAAGTATTAAAAAAACTTACCCTACACGACGCATTCTCGCTCCGACCGCCGCCCAGTGCGGACCCCGTTCTCCGTTGTTTGGTCCCTTCCCGATATTCCGTGGCGCTCAGTCTACTGACGTCACAGTTTAGCGTGTTGGTTCCGTGCTACGGTTTTCAAGGTTTTTCTACTCCGTCTGAGTGCTTTCGAAGTGCGATTTTTCTTTGCGGCTAAGCCCCTTAGTCTTCAAAGTGCTGTGCTAAGTTGTGTTGTGCTTGTGCTGAGTGCAGTGTTGTGCCCAGCGTAAGTAGTCTGGTTTCAGTACAAAGGATACTTAACGGTGACAACGAATTTATACTGAACCAGTCCTTTTATTGTTATTTTATTTCTCTTCTCTATTTTATTTATTTTACTCCTATTTTCATATTTATTTTTATCATATCTGTGTGTTCTTCGTGTGTATTTGTCCTTTCTGTCGGTAAAGGTTGACCCTAACGCGGTCAACTCTTTACCTGCGTACCCTTTTTTTAGGTTTCTAGGTAGTGGCCTTCGGCGTACTACGGTTAGTTTTAAGTTATTCTCCCCAGCCCCCCTACCGCTGGTAGGGAGGTTTGCCGCTAGGATTTTGCTAGGTTTTTAGGAACTAGGCATCTTTTATTATACTTATATTTATATATATTATTGTCCCAACCCTCCCTAATGGATCCGCTAATCGTAATTAACGCGTTCACCCAGGCGCTTGCTGCGGCAGGCGTCTCCATCCCAAAAGACATCCTAACGCAGGCCTTGCAGGCATCAATCGCGTCCCCGGCCCCTCAAGCCCCAACCCCAGCCCCTCAGGCCTCCAACGCCCAGACCCCTCAGGTCTATAGATCTCCCGCGTCTCCCGTTCCATCCGATATGGACTGCGCGTCGGTCTCATCCTCGCGATCATCTTGTAACGTAGTACCAGTAAAACACCAAAACTCTCTTCTATGTTTATTTTTTCGGTAAAATTAAAAATATACAAAAATGCCTGTAAATACAAACAGAAAAATATAAACAAAATTGAAATAAAAAAATAGTCACACAAAATAGAACAGAAATATTAATACAATTAAATTTGATCTGAAAAGAAAAAATAACAATAAAATAAAATTTTAATGAATGAGAATCCTTACCAAAAATTTTGGCTACGCACACTCGTGAACGTAAAAATAAATTATAGGTTTCTTAAAAAAAACTTTGATTGTAGATAATAAAATATCTTAACTATGTAATTTTGAATAATAAACTCGGAAACAATAATAAATAAATAGATTCAAGTTGCTTTGATGGATAATATTTCGTGACTGACTTGTCAAATCAAAACATTGCCGTTCTCCGACACTACGTAATTCCTAGTTTAAAATTACGTCGGGAACGACAAAAAAAATAAAATTTACTGACAAAAAGAGGTCGAAATAGACAACCGTCACAATACCCCGGGGGCCGGGAAAAAAAAAATCTGAAAGATTTTTTTTAGTAAAATTTCAAATTCAAACCAAATCAAAATAAACCGCATATACATATCGAATTTTAATATTTAATCTGCTAAATGAAAGAACAATCAAAAAAAAATAATAATTAAAAGCAAAATGAAAATTAATATTAACATCCTATAGAAGAATTTTTCTGAAAAAACATCCTGTATATATGAAAAAAAATAATAATACTGATATATTGCATATCAACAAGTTATTTAATAGAAAAAGAAAACAAAACAGACGAGAGAGAGAAAAAAAAAATCCTAAATAATTATCTTAAATTACATGGTTCATGAATGATAAAATTTTAAACATGTTCCTGGAATATACAATGTTAATATACATCGTTCAACTCCATCAACGTACATTATAATTACAACATACATTCTCTATCATACTAGTCTTATTCCAATTACTGGAAATAAAACATCATGCAGTTAGAGTTGCTTATGAGGAATCGTATCCTAAATAAGTCAACTCAACAGAGTTGAACGCAACGGCAAAAGGCTTTAATAGTTGCCATCCGCTGAAAATATTAATAGCTTATGGCTTCTTTAACGTGTCGCTAACTCCCGCACGGTGATTACTATAAACAAGTTTCAGTTAAAGACTGAAATAAATAGAAAAGAAAATCATAGCCAGTCGTGAAATATTGACTTTTAAATAAAATCCAAGGGTCTTTTGTGAAGTAATTAAAATATTTATGTAATAAACATATGAAAATAATTCTCACAGGAAAGTGATTCAAGCGTATAAATAATACACATAGGTATGGTTTAGTTTAACGAGTTACCTTAATAAACACTCGTGCAGAAGGCTTAATTTTACAAGTTGCAAAGCGCTTGAAAAAAAAAATTGAGAAAAAAAATTGATAACATTTAACAAATTATACTATAAAGTATAATACAGATATTGAAAATAAGAGTTTACACTCCTAGAATTGCAAATATTAAATAAATTACACAATAAGTTAACCTAATACTACGATGATGATAATTAATTATAAGTTTTGACCAACGTCAATGTTAATGGTATAGCCAAACGATAATGAGGTGCATAGAGAAAAAAAAAAATAAGACAAAAAGAATCGGCTTATGCTCGCCGTGAGATAATTAGCAATAATTATATATGAATTCATATAAAGTAATTGGTAACAACCAATCTAATCACTCAAAGAAGAAGTTAAACGCGGTAGAGGTTTAATGTCTCTGATATGCCAACGACCTAATGGGTTATTATTCATATCCACTAAATCGTAAATTAATGGTGAAACTTTATTTGAAACTTTACATTTAATAAATTTGGGTGCAAACTTAGCACAAAAATGTTTTTTAGAGGAACTTATTACATGGTTTCGCCTCCAAACAATATCACCGTTATTAAATTCTAAATTCTGATGATGTTTGTTATAATAAGTTGCATTATATTGATGTGCATTAAATAACCGCTTCTGTACTTCGGAAAAGATAGGTATTAATTGTCCTATGTTTTCAGCATATACATCCCTAGGACTGAAAATTAGTTCATCTCTGGAATCTTTATTTTTGTAGATAGATCCACATGTAACAGCTTCTCTACCAAATACTAAAAATGATGGAGTGAATTTTGTGGTTTCATTAACCGCAGTATTAATAGCAAACTGTATTTTGTTTATATAGGTATCCCAAGTTCTGTGATCTTTATCTATAAAAGCTGCAATCGCCGTTACAATAGTTTTATTGTAACGCTCAACGGTGTTAACCTGTGGACAGTAACGTGGGGTGTAATGTATTTTTGGTATGTTGTAAAATTTAAATAATTCAGATAATTCTGTACTTATCATTTGAGGACCATTATCTAATATAATAGTTTCTGGAACTCCATAAACCATAAAAACTAAATTGTCCAATATATGGCGAATAATAGAAGCGGTTGCATGTTTTATTGGAAATAACAAACAATATTTGGAAAAACAACAAGTAACTACAAATAGAAATCTATTCTGCTTACGTGAAGTAGGAAGTGGACCTATCAAATCTATGGATAAACATTGGAAAGGGCGTGAACAATGTTTGGGTTTGCCCATTAAACCAATTAAGTTTTGATTTTGGTGCTTGGTAGCTAAACAAGTCTCGCACTTAGCAATAAACATGGCTACGTCTTTATACATGCCAGGCCAAAAATAGAGATTTTTAATTCTATGGTATGTTTTAAAAGTACCAAAATGTGCCGTTTGGGGAGTAGAATGATTTTGTGTAATCACAGATTCCCTAAATTCTAATGGTATTACTTGTTTCCAATTAAATTCAAAGTTAAATAATGTGTTAGATCTACAAAATCTAAACAATTTATTATTATGAATCATGTAATCCGGAGTACTAGAAGGAAATGATAAACATTTATTATAAATTGCTAAATACCAAGTGTCTTTAGTTTGAGAAGTAGAAAAATTAATTAAATCAATTGGTTTTATCCGTGATAAAGTATCTGGTACGACATGATCTGAGCCTTTTTTGTGTTTAATTACGAAATTAAACATAGATAAACGAATACTCCACCGAGCTAATCTGCCAGTAGGATTATTTAAATGCATAAACCACTGAAGGGCTGCGTGATCAGTATAAATTGTAAATTGTAATCCATTATCTAAATAACAACGCCAATGCTCTAGTGCCGTAATAACACTTAAAAGTTCACGTTCAGTGACTGAATAATTCTTTTGAGCGCCTGTAAGTGATTTACTCATATAAGCAATAGGTTTATCAATATTATCGACTTCCTGAGTTAACATTGCGCCAATGCCATAGGAAGAGGCATCACAATGAACAGCAAATGGTTTAGAGAAATCTGGACATGCCAGAACTGGTGTACTAATTAAAGCTTGCTTAATAGCCTTGAAAGCAATTTCAGCTTCATCAGACCACTTAAATGGAGGTGATTTTTTGCTTGTAGAAGTTAATTTAGTTAACGGTGCTGCAAGGGTGCTTAAATTAGGTACAAAACGTCTGTACCAGCTGGCAGTACCCAAAAAACGTTTGACCTCCTTAGCAGATTTTGGAGTTTGTATATCAAGAATAGCTTGAACTTTTTTAGGATCCGTTTTTAAACCATTTTCATTAACTACATAGCCTAAGTACTTTAATTCTTTCCGGAAAAATGAACATTTTGGAAAATTGACTGTGAGATTGGCATCTGAAAGTTTTTTAAGAATTTTAGTAAGTATATCGACATGTTGTTCAAAGGTTTGAGAGATACAGACTATATCGTCGATAAAATAGAAAACATTATTATCATTTGTAAGGTCATTTAGTAGATTTTCAATGAATCTTTGTTGGGTAGCAGGTGCATTAGTTAAACCAAATGGCATAACTTTAAATTGAAACATTCCTCGGCCTGGAACATGGAATGCAGTTTTGAGTTTTTCCTCTTTTTTTAAGGGAATATTCCAAAACGCTTTAGCAATGTCAATAGATGATATAAATTTAGCATCTTTAAGGTTATCTAATATATCAGAAATGAAAGGAAGTTTGTAAGCATCTTTTTTTGTGATATCGTTTAATTTACGACTATCAATACAAAATCGCCAAGTACCATCTTTTTTAGGTGTAATAATAATTGGGTTCAGCCATGGGCTGTCACTGGGTTCAATGACATCTAATTGTAACATATCATCAACTTCTTTACAAAGAGCTTTTTGTTTCTCAGGAGAAAGTCTGTTACAGCGTTGACGAATAGGTGGATGGTCTCCAGTGTCGATGAAATGTTCGACTAAATGAGTACGACCTAAAGGTTTACATTCAGTTGAAATCAACCTAAACTTTTCCATAATTGCATCTGCAATAATTTTTTGTGTATCTGTTAAAGAATGGTATTCATGTAAATGAAAGTTAGGATCTGTATTAATGAGAAAAGATGAGTTTAAATTTGAAGGTTGTAATGTGATATTACTAAGAATATCCGGAGCAAGATTAAAAGTTTTCCAAAAATCAATACCCAAAATGAGTGATTCAGTGATTTCTGGGATCACATGAGCTGTAATTAACGCAAATTTATTGTTATAAAAAGTAGGAAGAGTAATAATGCCGATAGAAGAAATAGTTTGTCCGTTTGCAACATTACCTTTTATTAAACAGTTTTTTTGCATAAAAAGACCATGTTGTGATAAAATTTTATGAGAATTATTACCCAATATAGTGATAGCACTACCACTATCTAAAAGACCATTTAAAATTAAATCGTTTACTTTTATATGTAAATAAGGACGTTCAAAATCTGATGTTTTATTAAAGAGGAGAGCACAAGTGTTATAAGATTTAAAAAAAATTGTTAAAGTTTTTAACCATGTTTCCCAATCTTTTTTGTCAAAATTTGATGATTTAATACCATTATTTTTGTTTATGCACTCCTCGTAATTTAGTTTTTTGAAATCGACTTATTACAATTAGGACATTTACTAGTAATAAAGTCTTTTTTTCCACAACGAAAACACACTATATTAGTGTTAGTACAGTCTTTTAATAAATGTGTATTAGATCTACAACGTGGGCAAGTGAATTTATAAAAATTCTGATTTTTATTAATTGCAGCTACAGTATTAGGTAATGGATTAGCTACAGCTGCTATGGAATTATATGTACAAGCTTTAAAAGGAAATTCAGGAATATATGGTTGATTATGTGAAAGTAGAGTATTATTATACGATTTGTTATTAGAATTTGATGTAGAAGGAATAGGAAAAGAATGATAATGATCTGGTGGTGATGATGAAGAGTAGTAAGATGTATTATTAGAAACTTGGAGAATGCTTTCTGTAAATTTGCATGATTCCAAGAGGGAATTTACAGTATGTAAATCAGTAGGTGAAAGACGTAATGTGAATTCAGGTTTAAGATTTCTAACAAGAGTATTAATTTTTTCTTTTTCGGACATTGGTTCCAAGAGCTTTGAAAAAAGAGATTCCATTGTAGCAAAGTAGATGATAATTCTCTCATTATGTTTTTGTTTACGAGCATCGATTACTTTTTTTAGTTTATAATCGTAATCGGTAATTGCAAAATCATTCAACAATGCCGATCGGAAAGATGACCAGTCATTAATAGTCGACTTTCTAGCTCTAAACCAATCAAGAGCAGATCCAGATAAAATATCATAAATATGTGAGAATAAAGATTTTTCAGAAATATTTTTTATTTGTGAAAATTCTTCAAGTTTTTGAATAAAATCCTTTGGACAACCTTCACCTTTATAAATAAATCTTTTTAAATCATTGTTAGTTCGATTTTCTGTAATTTTACTGACCTTATCAGTTAATGCTTCGAAAAAAGAAAGGGGTTGTAGATTAATATTTTGTATAGATTCTGCGGAATGATATGTGGAATGTGTTGGTGATTTTTCCAAATTTTTAAAACGTGAGTCTAATTGAGTTAAATCATTCCAACATGAATTTATTAAATCTAACTGCTCTGAAGATAAATCTGATGTAATGTCAATGAGGCCTAATCTTGTTCTTATATGAGTTAAATAAGGTGAAATTTTTTGTTTCCTAATAGGATAAGAGTTTATACAAGCTTCAACAAGTTTTAAATTTTTTTTAATGGTATTAATATCTTCTGAAAATTCTTCAGGGCTATTTTGTAAAATTTCTGTTTCAGAATCTACATTAATATTTAATAATAATGATCGTAGTTCGTCTACAGATTGCGTCGAAGAAAAATTTATATTTCTGATTTTTAATTCATAAATTATTTCAGGTTTATTTAATTGTGAAAAATTCATTGCAAAATCAAAAAAAAAATGTTAAAGTGAAACAAATTTGTTAATAGTCGTTATGCAGAATAAAGCCTTAAAAATATACGTATTTTCGAGTGATGAAAATGAATAGAAAATGTTATTTAAATAGTGAAATTACTGGGTTATAGAATGTTGTGTCTTCAGAAAATTTCTTCAAGGATATTATAACGAAAGAAACTAAAGAAACTTAAATGTCTGAATAATTTAGCAGTATTTTGATATATTATAGTAGATATATTATAGTAGATATATTATAGTAGATATATATATAAATATATTATAGTGAATGTTAATGATTGAAAATGGTAACAAATAAAGTTTTATGCCTGACCTCAATAATAATTATAAAAAAATTATTTTTAATGTTGCAATTCTTCTGTTGATATAGTTCCTCCTCTCTTCTCCATAAACTACGTTTGAATATTCGGGCGCCAGTATGTGACGTAGTACCAGTAAAACACCAAAACTCTCTTCTATGTTTATTTTTTCGGTAAAATTAAAAATATACAAAAATGCCTGTAAATACAAACAGAAAAATATAAACAAAATTGAAATAAAAAAATAGTCACACAAAATAGAACAGAAATATTAATACAATTAAATTTGATCTGAAAAGAAAAAATAACAATAAAATAAAATTTTAATGAATGAGAATCCTTACCAAAAATTTTGGCTACGCACACTCGTGAACGTAAAAATAAATTATAGGTTTCTTAAAAAAAACTTTGATTGTAGATAATAAAATATCTTAACTATGTAATTTTGAATAATAAACTCGGAAACAATAATAAATAAATAGATTCAAGTTGCTTTGATGGATAATATTTCGTGACTGACTTGTCAAATCAAAACATTGCCGTTCTCCGACACTACGTAATTCCTAGTTTAAAATTACGTCGGGAACGACAAAAAAAATAAAATTTACTGACAAAAAGAGGTCGAAATAGACAACCGTCACAATCTCGTAGGAAGCGTACCGCTCCCGGGAGCGATTCAGACTCCGCCGCGTCCGAAGCTTCGTCGGTCGCCGCCACCTTAACCGGCTCTCCTGAGCCCGCCTTCCAATTAGTTACCAAACGCTCTAAGAAGCGTTCGAAAAAAGCCGCGGTGTCTTCAACACCCGAGCCAACCCCGGTGACTTCTACACCCGCCCCCGCGCCGCTCATGTCACTCGAAGTGACCGCGTCTCCGTCGGTCCCATCGAAGCCAGCGACGCGCTGCGCTCCCGTCCCGCCGAAACCTCAGCTCCCTCCGCCCATCTTCCTGCGGGAAAAAGCGCGCTGGACCGCGGTTTCTAACTTGTGCAAAGAGCACAAAATTAATTACTTAAAAACCACCAACGCTGGCGATACAATTAAAATCCAAGTCGCGACCGTCGACGACTTCCGCGCGTTCACCAGGTTACTTTCCTTAAAACAAATCGCGTATCACACCTACGCCCTCCCGGAGGAGCGTAAGATCCGCGCAGTACTACGGGGCGTCCCATTCGAGCTCGCGAATGAAGAAATCCTCGAGGACCTTAAGTCCCAGGGTTTCCCGGCCGAAGCAGTGCATAAGATGCACTCCAACCGCGGTCCAAACCGCAACCAAAGGAGTGCACTCGCACTCCCGAATCCACTTCCCCCCCTGCCTGTGTGCTGTGCGGCCACTCCGGTCACACAGCTAACTACAGGGGTTGCCCACGCGCTCCGCGCTCCACCGCCAAGAGGGTCGCGCCTAAACCGGCGCCGCCGCTCACTCCCGGCTCTGTCTTGGAGGCAGGGTCCGGCTGTCACGCCTGCACCTTCCCGACCCATCCCAGCTCCCGTAGCTTCCGTAGGGCCGCGTCCTGCTTTGTCATCTTCACCTCAGTCGTCGCTGGCTGAGGACATGAAGACCGTGTTCGACGTCATTCAAAACGTCGACATTACGGAAATTTCTGTTCTCGCACGCAAACTGCGAGCCGCCCGCTCTCCTCAAGAGCGTTTATTCGCGTTAGCCGAGCATCACTCGCTCCTAAGTTCGTTGTAAACTTTTTTTTTTTCTATTCTTCTATAAAATCGTAAATAAGTAAATTATAATGTCTAGACCCGCGAATCCCGCGTCCAGTCGTATTAAACCCAAGGGCTTATCCCTAGTATCTTTTAACGCTCGTAGCCTTAACACCAACCTTCCCGAGATTAAACTGTTCCTTCAGAACAAAGAACCTGACTTATTCCTTCTCCAGGAGACATGGCTTACTCCAAACCGCTCCAGGGGATTCGCTATACCTAAGTACGCGTTTATTCGTAACGATAGGCCCAACTCCGACGGTTCGGCGGCACCGCTATATATTACAAAAGAGGTTTCCATGGCTGTCCTCTCCCTACCCCTCATCTCCTCAACATGGAAGCCACTGTGTGTAGGTTGGCTATGACTGGTCATCCTACCATCATCATAGCTTCAATCTACATACTTTAACTCCAAACATACTGACTGGACGTGCCTATCGACTAACACCAGCGGTATCGCTCTCCTCGACATCACTAACTCCCTTGACTTAGACGTCATATCCCCCATCACTCCCACTCACTATCCCAACAACCCGTCCTACTCTCCTGACATCCTCGACTTTGCAATTATCAAGCGAATCAATCTTGATCTAAGGTCTATCGAACCGCTCGATGACCTAGGCTCCGACCATCGCCCCGTTTCCCTCGTGCTAGGACCGCCGAACGATAACGTCTCATCTCCTAAGACCTTCACCAACTGGAAAGGTTTTAAAAATACGTTAGTTTCAGCCTTAGAGGCTCCGAACTCTCCACTCGCGATCTCTCCCGAACAATTAGATAGCCCGGATACAATCGATTCATTAGTAAATTCCCTCACCGATGCTATCAACTCAGCCATCAGTGACAACGAAAAGGTTGCTAAGCAAGGCAAACCCACGCTTCCCTTAGCCGTTAGCAATCTTATTAAAGCTAAGAACGCGGCTCTCCGGAGAGCCAAGAAATATCCCGCGCCCGCCTATAGAACAGCTGCGAATCAGCTTCAACGTAAAGTTAGATCTTGCCTCGCGGAGCTCCGAGACGCTCAGATAAACGATCTCATGGCTAATATCTCTCCGTCCCACCAAGCATACTATAGCATGGCCCGAGCCTTACGCGTAGACACCGCCTCTCACGTTCCTCCTCTCACTCGTCCCGATGGCACTACTGCCTTTGAAGTCGAAGAGAAAGCCGAATGCTTCGCCGACAGCATTGCCGCACAATGCTCGCCCAGCACGCAACCTGCTGATCCCTCACACATCCAGGCGGTGGAGGACGAAGTCCTTCGCAGAGACTCTCTCCCCATCACCGCCGACCCTGTCACAGTCTCTAATGACGAAATCTTGCTTCTCATTAGAAATCAAAAGTCCAAAAAGGCTCCGGGTGCGGATGGAATTTCCAACCACGCACTTAAGCACCTACCTCAACAGATGCTTACCTTGTTAGCTATCATTTTCAATGCCTGCTTCGACCATAGCTACTTCCCAAAAGCTTGGAAAGAAGCGACAGTTATAGGCATTCCCAAGCCGGGCAAACCTCTGAACGTCCCGGCTAATCACATACCCATCAGCCTCCTCAAGGCAATGTCTAAACTTCTCGAGAGAGTCATACTCTCTCGAATGCGGAACCATCTATGGCGATCCTCTCATTATTCCCCATCAGTTCGGCTTTCGCGCGAAACACTCCTGCCCTCAGCAAGTCCATCGAATCGTCGAGTATATACTTGACGGTTTCTATCCGCGTCGTTATAAAACAGTCGCGGTTTTCTTTGACGTAGCCAAGGCTTTCGATAAAGTCTGGCACAGCGGTCTCGTTTATAAACTCTACAAGATAGGCTTACCGGATCGCCTAGTCAGGTTAATAGCGTCGTTTCTCAAAGACCGTACGTTACGATTTAAACACGAAGGCACGCTTTCTGCGCCTCGTCTTATAAAGGCTGGAGTCCCTCAAGGCTCAGTCCTCGCCCCTCTGCTGTACACCGTGTACACCAACGACATTCCCATCCCGCCGAAAGGCGTCGAACTCGCCCTCTTTTCGACGACACCGCACTCTATACCAAAGGCCACAGTGTTCGGCACCTTGTAACCAGACTCCAAAAGGCCGTAAACGCCCTTGGTGTATGGTTTCAAAAATGGCGCATCGATGTGAACCCTGAAAAGAGTTCTGCGATGCGCTTCGACCACAAACGCCGTCGTCCCGATGGCGATCCCCACGTTCGAATGCTAGGCATTCCCATCCCCTGGAAGCGCAGTACTAAATACTTAGGCGTCACATTAGATCCGACGCTTTCTTTCAAGCCACACGTCGAAAGAGTTTCGAAACTCGCTCGTCACTACTTAGGCCGCCTAAATAGCATGTTAGGTAGAAAAAGTAAAATGTCTTTCAGAAACAAACGTACACTTTACAAGGTCTGCGTTAGACCCGTCATGACGTATGCCTCGCCAATCTTTGCCCACGCCAAACCCTCCCTCCTGCACAAACTGCAGGTAGTTCAAAACCTCTTTTGCCGCAGGGCCACAAACGCACCGTGGTACGTGCGTAACGCGGACTTGCATAGAGATCTTGAACTGCCTACAGTACAACAACACCTCAAAACACTCTCTGAAGTGTTCTTCAAACGCTCCGAAACCCATCCCAATCCTCTAGTTCGTGATTCAGTCTCATATACTACTCCTGTCTTAGATTCGAAGTTCAAAGTCGCTAGGCCTAGGAATGCGCAAGCGTACTCATCCACCAGACTGTCAGCCGATCTCGAAGCCCTTCTGGCCGCAAATTCTAATTCTAACGTAAATTCTAATTCTAACGTAATTCCTAATTCTAACGTAAATGCGAATTAATTCAATTTTATCTTGCAACTTTTAATTTTTGTTTTAATTATTGATTTTTATTTTTGAGCACCTTCAGTGCTATGTATTCACCTTCAGTGCTTTGAGCACCTTCAGTGCTATGTAATCCCAGCGGGTGACCCCTTCTGGGCCCCGCTAGCGCGGCCTCTTTCTCCAATTGGCCGTCGCTCAGATGAAGGCTGAGTGGCAAAAATGCACGAGCCGACAGGGGGTTTTTAGTGGGTATGGTCCTGGTAGGCGTCGGGACGAGTCCCACATAACTTTGGAATCGCGCCAGAGTATGCGTCAGGGCATTTTTATCCTCCTGCCCTTACCGCAAAGGGGAACAAAAAAAAAATTCTACACGAAGAGAATATATACACTACTTATTTAAATATGATAAGAAATAAATTGTACAATATTTACACTAAAAAACCCAATCTAATCCTTATTTTAAAAAATTTAAAATTTTTACAAGAAAAAACACGACCGACAGTTTAAACATTCCCGCGCTTTTTTCTCTTTGAATATTTGAACACTGCAATATTTGAATACTTGACAGCTGTCTCGGCCTGTTTTTTAATTAGCAAAGAAAGATAATCCTTGAAAACAAAGACCAAAATAGTACTTTTACGACATGTTTGCAGATATGTCAGATAAAACAACTATACGTCAAAAACGGGCCACCCTTTTATTTTATGAATGTCTCTGAAGCTTAGTGCATTTTTGTTGAAAATGGCGTTTTGACGAAACTGATCGACTACTTTATCATTTTACTGTATGCCTATCACAAATTTGAGCTGCATATCAAGCAAATAGATCGATACTATCATGGCGGACTATGTGGATAGGTTTGATCATTATGATTGCGCTATCATTTATTTACTACCTACTACAATTTCACTCACTCAATTTACGCATTCGTCAAGGGATGATAATAAGGTAATTTTATTTAATAAAACACACAAAAACACATCAGCATATATATCTATTTATTCGTGTACACAAGAACTAGGATGCATCGGTGTTTGCTCGTCTATTTCGCTGAGGGATGACGAATTCTGTGGGACGCGGCGCAGCGGGGGGCGGGAGCTGGGGCGACCCTGACATTGTGGATTGACGCTGCGTCGCCCGACGGATTGGGGGCGTTGATCTGGTTAAATAAAAAATAATTATTTCTTTATTATATTAAGTATTGTTATAGGTATGAGGAGGAGTATGATAGGGACTATGAGAAGAACCCATACAACCGTGCCGATACGTTACACTACTACAAGAATGCGAGGCAAACTAGCTCAGCTTCAGGACAATCTAAGGCCTTGCGCGCGCGCGTCGTTTTTATATAAGTTCTACCATTTTTGTATTTTAATATAAAAAAGTGTGAACACGGTTAGCTGCTGTTCTGTGTGCATTAACAAAAGTAGGAAAAAAACATATCGTATTTTAGATTTCCAAAGTGTTGATTGTTTTACAATTAGATAGGTATGTGTCATATTTATATTTGAGAGAATAAATAGTTCTCGTAAATGTTTTTTGGATAGAAATGATTGAACACAAGAGTCATTCACAACTTTTCAAGAAATAATAAACAACAATAATTAAAAAACAACAGCTATAACTTTCTATCAGAATCTATGACGACTGAGTTCATTACTTGTTCTAATTTGTACCTACTTCCAACAGCCCTAAAAAAATAGGTAATAGTTTTGCACGTTACTAGAGAGCTGGGCCTCTGTATGGATATCTATCATGTGTTCCGGGTTTGCGTTCAAATATTGTATGCACCTGAACTTAAGGTGATTTTTGGAAGCATATATTGGGAAGTAGTAACGTTTATATCGCCAGGACAGCCTAAATCCACTGCTGAGTTATCAGCCTCATCCAACAATGAGATTATGTCAGGCAATTTACCAGACCTTCAAAATAATTTCTACGGAATGTGGGGTCTCACGATTTTTTCCTTCAGCGTTAGAGCAGTAGGCTTGATGTATTTACTTAAAAAGTTAAATCTATGCAAAGTAATGTTTGGTGACCTAAGGATAGAGTCAAGTTAGAATTGCCATTGTTCTTGTAATAATCAAATTGTTATAAAACTAAGCTAGAAACTCACCTAGAAGAGCCACTAACATCAGCACTCGCAGACATCTGTCTTGGTGGCAAGGCGGGCGGCGCCCCGCGCCCCGCTCCCCCGCTCACTGACGCCGCACGGGGCGGGATCTAGTTAGGAGATATGAGTTAGTAGCCTTGATGTATTACATTTCTATGTGACTTAAGGGCTGCGAAGAGGTTAAAGAGCAAATAAATAAACCAAGCGGATTTTGTTAGCCTATTAAAAATAAAAATTTCAATATTTTATATTATATAAATAGAAATAAAATAGGTATAGGTACTGGCATCAATCTTGAGCTGTCGATAACACTAGTGTACAGGTGGTTACAGTGTCAAGAAAATATATAGACTACCTCAAAATTATTACTTTTGAATTCTGCACAGTTTTAAGCCAGCAAGTTTTAAGATCTCAGTCGATACATAGTATCAATACCAATGCAATGAAATTTTTAGGAAAAAGGAGAGGGTGCATATTAGTAAAGCCTGATAAAGAAAAAAAATACAGACATTGTGTCAAATTGAAAGTGTTCGTAGTTTTGTTATTTATCAGCCACAACAAGTAAGCAAAATAAAATAAAATTTTGACTACGCGGTGAAGAGATTTGTTATAGCACATTTTAATTTACAAAATATGAACATTTATAAAACTCAATGTAGTTTATCAGACTTTACACTATTTCATCTGTGTTAAAATTAATAATAATTAGGTGAAAATGTTTTTTATCAATAAGCTTGTTACAACTTTGCATTTACTTATACACAAAACCTAACAGCGTCCTAAAACGTAATATATACCTAGTAGTAGCGAATACAGAATGAAGGAAATCCAAATGAATAGTAAACAACGCAGTGATTTAACAAAATTATAATATTAATAAAAACATTATACAATAAATAAAAAATGTATTACAATTTGTCACAAAATTACGAATTTTAAATTTTTTTGTTTTAGCAATAATCATCAATAAATGTGAACGGTAAAAGTCTTCACGACAAAGATATACTTACCAACATAATAAAAAATATGGAAATATACTAATGGCACCCACTAAATAATGCAGTTAATGAAACGCGTCTTGTAGGCGGTATTTATGATTTGAGGCATTGACTGATTATATAATTTTGATTCATACAAATGTCTTTTGTGAGGAGAATGACACAATGAATTGATCTTAATCCACGAAAAAAACATTAATTAGGTATGGTACATATTTATTTGGCTGTGTGTTTGGTTATATAACTTGTAGCTAATTTACCAATGCAAATATAATTACAGGTCAATTGTGACTTCAATTAGTTTCCACAACTTAATAGTAGGTGTTAGGCAAAGACACAATGGTTATGAATAAAATAATTTTGTGATGATGGTTATTATATAAGTACTATTGAGTTATTGAAAAGCTGGTGTAAACGTAAATGATATGTTTATATTACGGTGGTATGTAAATTTAATTAAATACCAAAAGTATCCTATGTGCACAAAATAAAAACTAATTATAAAAATACAGAATTGTTTTAATTCTTATTCCAACCTTTATAGAAGTTTCAGAGTTGACGTCTGTCTGCTAAACGGTTAAAAACATATAAAGTGTATTGTATCAAGAATGGCAAGATCAATCAATGGTAATGCAATATAGTAACAGAAGATTTTACGACTAAAATAAAATGAAACTTTCTTATAGTCTCAATTTAGTTCGATATTTTCCATATTGTATAACTAGAATGGCATTTATATTTAGTCGTTACGTACATTCGATTTACAGTAAGTATGCATAATCTGAACTTATCCTTGCAATATGACGTGCAATTATCACCCTGTATAAAGGTTACAAACTTACCACGGGCGGCTGGGCGCGCGGCGGCGCGACAGGTGGCGCGGGGGGCGGGGGCCGACGTGGCGGCGCGCTCGCTGTACGGTGCAGACCACCTTCTCGGCCTTGCGGAGCTGAAGAACGATAGGTTTTATAGATAACATGTGAGCTATTGTGAAAGATAATCTTGATTAAAAACTTGTTTATATAATTATGTAATATTTATTTTAATACTTGTTGATTTTACAACAAAACAAGAAGTTGAGGTCAAACGTGGTATCGAGACTTCGACATATGTATATAGCCAAGGGAGCATCTTCTAATTCTTTCATCGCCTACAACTAGAAATCTTTTTGGAGTTTTACCTTTTTTGTGTTTACATAAATTCGGAACAATACTAGGTACTTTCAATTTCCAAAACTCAAACAAAAAAACCTATAAAACTTACCTTCCTGCGTTTGCCTTAGAGATCCCTCTCGCACCAATTTAGGAGGTTCTCTCTTAAAGCGGTCTTCCAGTGGTTTGTCTGGCTCTTTGTGCCGGTCCGGCGGCCCACGCCGGTCTGGCCCGGTGCTCTCCCGGACGTCCGGCACCGGTTCTGAGCGAGTTATCACCGGACGTTCTGCAGACCGAGCTGGGATGGGCGATTTCTTTTCTGCCTGTAATGTTAATTGGACCATTTCATTTTACAAAACGCAGTATATTCTAACTTATGAAAACGGTATTCGTTCCAGAAATGAGGATGCATAAACAACTATACAAAATGCCTTAGTTCAAGGTGAAGAAACTTGTTTCAATGCTCTCATAAATTTATCATTATTCGGGATTTGTTCCATAACATTAAACACGCAAGTGAATCTGACCTTGCAAAGGGGCTACTATAACCGCAATGCCATGAAAAATAGCCGCAAAACAGTCTTATATGATTTTTATAAATGACAAGAGTGACGGTGGGCCAGTGGCTTTAGCCAATTTGCTAATGAGCTTTCACAACTTAAATACAAGTATGTAAAGTCGACTGCTCGACCGATGAAGGAAACAGTCATGATGAAACCACAAACCCACGAAACGTGTGTAGTCTGCTACACAGTAGGCAAGCCAGATGGAGTGTAAATTGTCTGAAATTAGCCCGCTAGGGTAAGGCTGGTATCCCTGAAGTGAAATTATTAAGGTTGTTGTGAATAGATGACAAAGCAGTTGATATTACCTTCTCTCTTCCCGGCACGTGATGGGAAGTATCGACGGGCGGTATTCTTGCTGCTTGTTCCAAAATAGCCCGTTTCTGTTCCTGTCCGGCCGCGAAGTACGAGAACACGCATAACACCGCGTAGCAGATCTGATCCGCCTGAAATTGGTATCAAATATGATACAGTGACTATGCACCTTTGAAAGGAGCTTAGATTAGGAACTACACAAGAATTACGTCTTATTAAGGGGGAATGGGTGAAATTGCCGTTATTTCATACAATTACTTTGTGAAAAAGCAAAGAGTCGTTCAAAAATCTTAATTCGCGTGACGTTATTCATGAATAGCTTTTATGTATATTAGTATGTATATTAGTTTGTAGCTACTAGGATTGTTAGGGCTCAGGACGACTGAAATATGTTGGTAAAAATTTAAATTTATTTTAGGCCTGTAATATGTACATAGAAATTACTATCTACTTCACTTTGACCTCATAGTCATTGCAGTGCCAAATTATTTCAGCCTTGTTTCACAATAATCTAATTATTCTGTTAGTTACAAGTTATTTATACAGGGAATAATTTAATAATATCCATTGGTTAATTTGTTAATACTTGCGTAGTTACTGAAGAGTAAGAGTAATAAAAAGAAAAATAGATATATATCAAGATTATGATAAACAGATCAACTTGAATAGAGGTTAAAATAATATGGATACCTATTATAAGAAAGAAATAAACTTCAGTACCGAAAAATCTAAAAGTGGCAATAATTTTATACAAAAAGTGTATAAAGAATAATAAATATTGATAAACATCAAATATCAGTAGAGATTCTTAAGGCCAAAACATACATTTGACTTTAATGTATACAGAGTTAGGTTAAGTCGACCTATTCCCGTTAAGGGCGTGTAGCTTACATCGTTTCTGACTGATTTGACTATGAAACATCCCATCCTAAATCCAAACGTTTTCGTGATATCTTAGTCTAATTGTTTTTTTATAAAAAAATTCTGATTTCCGGCTATTATATATCTCGTTGGATAGCTGATGAAACGTAGGTATTTTTAGGCCCATCTGCAAAACAGGCGCCATAATATTTTCTTAGATATCCTTTAAAGAAAAATAAAGTTTTTAAATTTTTATTAATTTTTTAAAGTTTTCATTGTCTACAACGACTTATTTATTCATTTTACGTACAATATTGGTAATTGAGGTCATAAAGTATATTATTTTACATGCACCTAAAAATCAAATAATAGTAATACTATATAATAATTACACATTTCAAAATATCTAAGCTGATAGCAGACAATCGGGAAATTTTTATAAAAAAACAATTAAATTCAAATATCTCGAAAACGGCTGGTATTAGGATAAGGTGTTTCATAGTCGAATCAGTCTTAAACGATGTAAACTACACGCCCTTAACGGGAATAGATCGGCTTAAACTGTAACCTGTATATAGTTTTTAAATCAATACTTAAATTACATCGGGCTTACTATAATACCTTACCCTATAATATATTAACCTAAAAACTATCGATAAACATTGATTAAACACACATAGATGAATAATGGAGTAAGTTCGTACAGGTGATTAAGAAAAACCGGAAGCAGTGCGTTCAACCAATTATAATAGGAACGAAGCTAAAAAGCGTAGTGACATGCAAAAATTAAAAAAAAAAGAAACGTCACATCGTGTACATACATCCTTATGAGCTATGAAACGTAATGTGCATAATTCTGTTGATTTCCATTAATCTCGGACAAGTACCGAGATAGCCATATGGAGAAGAAACGGTGTAGCTCAAGAACTACTTTCTCTGCCTACAACACAAATATGAAGGTAAATGAAACAAATAAAATAAAAAAATTAAACAACAAACGGAAATACGAAGGTGATTAGGTAATGATACTTACCATTATTGATTTGTACTTTCTCTGTATTATTTGTCTTGTTTTTGGATCTGTGAAAAAAGAGATTGAACGTTTTTGACTCTCGTTTATTACGATAAAAAATAATGATGTATAGCCCATTAAATTTAAGTATAAGTTCGTTAATTCCTAAATTAACCCTCAAAAATTTAAAAAAGCTCGAAGCCGTCCATGTTCATCTGACTTCATTTGATTTTCAAAAATATAGCCACATACTTTAATATTATAAAAGGAATACAAAAATACTTACTAAATTCTTCTAAAACGAAGATACCGCCATTCTGAGTGAAGCACTTTCGTATGTGATCAAGCCGCACAAAGAACTGAAAAACAAACAACAAAATGTGTAATTCTCAGTTTAATGAAAGTATGACACACTCCTAGTGCCTACTAACAACAAGCCCAAATATGTGATTACTTTTTACAGTTCACACACTTTACAGTTACAACACATCTACAGTATCTACAGATCGCTTTACTAATACCTATTTCAAGAATCTACGTTTTGTTTCAAATGGATTTTTTAATAAGCAAACATCGAGTGCGTCGTGACATCGAGGCAGATTTTTATAAGTTCATGCCACTTTATTCATAGTTATGAAGGTATTAAAGTTGTTATTTGAAATGTATTACACACTATCTATATTTTTAAGACGTACATACCTCTATTTAGGTCTATGTCTAGTGGTAATTAAAGGCATGCTTATATTAATCACGAACGGTGCATCATGCACACACAAGACCAAGGGAAGCACATATTCGATACATTAACTTAAGTTTCTAATAACAAGACAGATCGTATAGTTAGCGAAAGGTGCTCAAAGTAAATGTATCGAACACTTCAGCAATTGCAGTAATAGTGTAGTTTTCTATCGAGACTCCATCTTCACCTCGAGCTAAGATTACTACAAAAGCTTGACGCTTGAACAAAAACGCAGCGGGGTGTAAAATTGGTTATAATATAGTCAAATATCCAAAACAGTCCTAAAGAGTCATTTTATAATTAAACCCTCGCTTCATAATGGTAGATAATAATTAGAATCATGCAAAAGGCGAGGCGGCACGGGAGCTATGTGCAGTTTGTTTGAACTCAGCGGGTTATAAACTATACTCGATCTCTTCAGGACGTTGCCGTTGGTAGGTGACGTGTAAATTGTGCAAAAGTCACCTCTAAGTTACATATACGCTGGACAAGCGAAAGCTTAAGCATTGTTGTGCTAAAGAAAGAGTGCAGTGTAGTTACACCTTGTGAAACTTTTACAAAAATTATAGATAGTTTGTTTTGCGTTCAAGTTAGTGTGTAAAGGTGTGAGTACACTAAATGCGTCGTGCAGCGTAAGTGTGAGCTAGAAGGTAAGGGCGGATGAGTGACGTGACAGTGACGTAGCAGGTTCAAACGCCGGGTGGTGTGGCAAACGTGCGGATGACGTTTGAATCTGCTGTAACGCGGATGGCGGACGCCAGAACTAGTGAGATGGAGACAGTCGCGGACTCTAGTGCATGCGGACGCCCCTCGGACATCACTAAACAACGCTAACAACGGCTAAAAGCCTCAAACTACGAGCGCTGGACCCGATTGGTGCAATCGGGACGCGCTTCAGCCATTACTAGTGAAAGAACCTCTGAGTACCTCGAAATCCTTCAGCGCAGCGCGGTGGCAAGTCCGGGGAAAACAGAAACAAACAAGAGATTAGTCGCGGGCGGCTACAAGGACCATCTCAAAAGTTCCCGCCGCCCCGCCGCAAGCGCATGCACCTAACACAGATCCTGTCTCTCAGACAAGTCTACACTTCACATCGGACAACCTCCATCCGAGTATCAATACAGAAATGTACGTAAATATGAATTAAGAATTAATATAACTTGTACAAAAGAAACTTAAAAAAAACACCAAATAGAAATCTATAAAGGAAAGTTTGAATGGTCCTTGCATCCGGGTAATAATAAATTCTAATTTATAAAGGGGGATTTACTTAAGGCAAACTAAATATCTTTCAGGTTGTCGACTTAGCGACTGTCTAATTCTTCAATATTATTTATTCTTTTTTGAATAATAAGGTTCAAATTGTAATGAAAGTACGTAATTCCGGTACAAAGTTATGAGAATGAAAGCATGGCAGCCTATAGATTGTCGTGCGAAGGTCTCGAACGACATTCTAAGATCATTGAAATAGTCGACACATTTCCCAAAATAAGCATCAACACCGACAAGAATCTTACCTGATTAAAGAAATTAGCGCAACAGTACCAAAACTAGCAGAAGTTAAGTGGATCAAAGTAAATTATTTGTTAGTTTTGATAAGTCGCTGACGACAAAAACATGAAAGAAGCAAACAAGAAAAGGTTGGAATGAAAATAAAGAGACATACCTTGCTGTGTTGAAACAGAAGACCCACGCCTTCCATGCACACCTTTAAGTCATCAAAATCCATAATTAGACGAGCTCAGTCAAAAGATTCTAAACAATATATATCCTAATATTCATTGAAAGAATTTTGTAAGCATGAGTAATGATCCGTCACACTAACGTTTGTATAAGTTTCTTACTATTTCAGGCTAAAATATCGGGACTTAGAAAAAATTGTCTAAAATAAATTTAAATAAGACCCCTTGTAATTTTATCAAAAGATTCTCACGGATCTATAGACTGGAAGTCACTGGCAAAGGCTAGTCCAGAATAAATGACACTTGTTTTTATTATTTGTTACAAAAATCAAAAACAGACACTATACAAAAGCTGAGGTTCTAGTTTAGCTTAAATAATTCCGAAAGCATGAACCGCTAACATCGTTTAGTTAAGTCAACGCATGGCCAAAATAATTGAGTCGAAATCCCAAGCAATTTTTTTAATCCACATTTTTCTTTTCTACACAGGTGACGAAGGTTATCTTGAAGAAATCACCTGTATAAGTCCGCCTTCTCCCGTAGCACAGTCTTGTATAGGAAATTCGCCGCCTAATTCTGCCGCGTCTTGTTTCCTACCGCTCTTCTCCATCGCGTCCTTTATGCAGTAGTACAGAGCTTTACACTGAAAATAATAAGTACAGGTTTGAGTAATAAAATTCAATAAACTTTTTTAGATACATAACAGCTGGAATTAATTTGGTAGATTATCAAATTTAAATTGTTTTATAACTTGTAAAATTAATTGTAATTTAGAAATGTTAAGTTGTTTTTATTTCCTTCTGTTGTTCTCTGCTAAACTCAGTCTCGAATAAATTATAGTTTCATTTGTTTAATTTATTAGATTTAAAATGTAATTCACATTAACTTGCATTTTTGAGTTATAGGCTTTTATATTTCACGTAACGATACCACTTTACTCCTTAGTTGAAGCATGTTGCTGTTGTATTCAGGCATTTATAGGATTTCAAGCAATAAACTAAAATAATCACCTTTTTCGTGTAATATTTATGAAGTTGCGTTTGTCCTCCGTTTTTCCGCCAAAGGCAAAGGACCCGAATTTTTGGACTATACGTCATGTTAACTAGTCGTTCGTACCACCAGCGTTCTACGATTGTTCCTGAAATTAAATCATTAATCGTACGAATCATGCGTAACAAATGACGTATTAAACAGAAATTGGTTGAATTAAATTTTAATATTATATAATAAAACAAAATAACCTGAATGTTACTGAATAACTTATTTTATTGAAACTTGAAATATTCATTATTTATTAAAGGGATTTCGTCGTATATATATTAAATTACTTAAACAGGTAGTAAGGCAATCGAGTATATATTCAGAACGAAACGTTCTAAGGTAGGTATATCATAATGTACATTACCTTAACCAAACCAACCAAATTCTGTTGAAAGGAAATAACACTAGTGAAGTTACATGAACAAAGACAAGACCAGCAATGCCATATGCAACACATATTTTATAAATAATCACGTACAAATATTGAAAATTAAAAATGCCATTTACCGTGAAATTGTTGATCTATGTTACTATAGCATCTATAAAAATGTTCAAAAGAAACCCACATACCTTGCGTAGATCGTAACACAAGCCCATCGTCTCTAACTTCTATGAATCGAAGTTCCCCAGACGCATCGCTTTCATGAACAGTGAATGTCGCTCGACGAAGCAATCGCGAACCTAGGGGCTTTAGCTCTATGTCGTTCCCATGCTGTGGATTCAAGGTAATGTAAGGTAAGGTTAGGTAAGTAAGTATGTATAAAGGCGGCTTGATCCACTCTTACTCTAGAGTTTTCTTCTCCTTAACACGATGAGTAAGTAGCAATTAATTAAAAGGCAATGGATTTAAAAGGGACTTAATATTTCTATACAAAAATAAGAAACGATTATTCCTATTTTCTTGTGTTTTGAAAGTAAATAGGAATTTCATTAATAATAATTTTAATGACTATGTAAATTTGCAAAATATGATGAAAATTTCGAACAAATAATGTTTTCTTTGTTTAAAATTGGTATAAGTTTTACTTACCAAAGTATGAACCACATCCAACAAATGATTTACTTCTTGACTGTAAATCAAACCGATATGACTTTTAGCAAGTAAACGTCTCACTTTATTCCTTATTATATCCGAATCAACTCCAAATAGTACCATGGCAGCCGTTAAATTATACAAAGCAGTAGACAATAGTCTGTCCTCTTCATGTTCAAGCCGTTTTCTTTCTGTCTCGCTCAGACATTTGTAGCGTTCCATCATTTCATTGGCTCCCTGATCCATTCCAATCATATCTCTTTCTTGACTGACTGCGTCTAAGAACGCATCTTCCCAGAATTGCATTTGGTCCCACAGGTTTGATCTTTCTTTTCCTGTACAAAATGCGCCAAACATATATGTAACTACATTTTTATGATATTTGTTAAGTTCGATGACATAATTCTTCAGAAGATTCGATAACAAAATTAGGTATTTTTAAAGAAGGATTTCGAGAGGAGTGGTCATAATAGTAATCTTTACTTTTGTCATACAAGTACTTTGTGAAAACATGTTAAATGTATGGTCAAAAACCATGAATTCGAGTTGTTTTTAATGATATGCTCTCAGTCAAAATAATGTTTAATTAATTTTAAAAGTAATAAGTTATAAGCAACTTAATATTAAAATTTTAATTACCTATAAGCCCCTGGTACAAATAAGTCCTCGCCGTAACTGGTGACGTCAGCGGTGACGTAGTCGGTACTCCGACGGGCGGGCGATAGCTCAACGACGACTTCGACGAGAATACACTTGATGCCCGAGGCTTTCCTTCCGCGCCGCGGTTTATCTGCATTTCGATATACATTTTAGTTATACTTCGTTTGTATTAAGGTTCGTCTTGGCTTTTGAGAGGTTTTCTGAATTTTGATTTTTTTATCTCAATTAATTGTCAATCATTATAACGGCGCGCATTGTTACATGTTTGTAAATCTAGAACGGTAAGTACAATGGTTTATTATATCAAATTAAGAATAAATAATTATTTACACTGCCGCGAATGTTACAAGAACTCAATAAATCAAGAAAACCATGACGAACCTTTAGTACGTAAATGACTACATTGCTCAAAGTAACCAAACATCAGCTAGTTCTGAGTTATTCGTACGTTTGTATTTGTACATGTTAGTGAAGCTGCTAGTTTTCTGTGCATCTAATTCTATACTAGATGTTCGTGTTGCTAAAAAGTTAAACGGAATTCTGAATATGCGTTCCAATTTTCTTTCTTTCGAACAAATTTTAAAACAATACAATCAATAATTTTGTGGTGCAACGGGTGAAATCGATAAGTCAAAAACATTAGGATTATCCATTAGCAATGATTATTCGTCTTTCTAAAATCATGAAAGTTGTCGAGAATATTTAAGGATGATACACAACTACATGAATTAAATACTTCATATCTGTGTAACATGCCAGCTAAGGTTAACTATCTACTAAAAGTATACGACTACATGTCTAAAATAATAGCTTAATGGCAACTATTGGGTTGTTCGGTGTCATAGTGTCATAAGCAGAAGCATAAAGTAAGATATCACGATACAAGAAACAGGTTAGAAATCGATTGATGCTTTTTCGTGAATACGAAAGTATCTATATAAACTTATAAAACACCCACGGAAAATAGAGAGATGCAGGGATGTATTAGTTAAAAGTATGGGGCGGGTTACTACCTTTTTTAAGATTACTACCTAATAATACCTTGCAGAAAAATCTGTTAATTCTTTTTTATCTGCACTTTTGAAAAACTATGTATACATGTATACATTGACATTCATTTACTAATCCCCCACGACTACATTGGTACTTTTTAATATTTCAACTCTATAAAAGAAGTTTTAATCCTCATTGGTGCATTTTACTACAATTCCTCGAACTTATCCGCACAAGCCGACGCTGATTCTTATGATTTGTTTAAGTCATATTTTTAACATAATTTACAACATACTTTTCAAAAAATAAAAAAACTCCATCACACACAAGCACAGAAAATTTGTCACATTGTAAATAGAAATTCAACACTTGTTACAGAATATTTATACTGCTGTAATTATTAGTAAGCCCTACAAACAAGCTCGCTCCTAATTCACCACCAATCGATTTCAATACCCACATCGATCCCACACCAAAAGACTTACATTTAGGAACATGACGTCTGTATCAGAGAGGTTAGACTTAAACGAGGCTCGGTGGTCGAACAGATTGGCGCGGTTGGTGGTGATAGACCCACTGTCGTCCACCGAACATTCCGACGAAACGGCCGCCTGGTACAGATACCGTGTCTCAAACATATGGATATAAAACCCCGCCAGTCGAGTCGATTTGTTGAGTTTGGTCTTAGTTTTGTTAATCATGATTTAAAGATTGTTTTCGTGAGTAGGATATTGTTTAAGTAAATATTTTTAATGACAAATACAATGTAATTTGTTGTCTGTTTTAGGCGGGTTTTCGTAAGGAGGTATATAGAGTAAGTATATAAAAAGAGTGCATAAAAAAGTTATAAAGACTATATGTGAAAATTATGAATTCATATAAATCTGTAAAATAATGTTGGAAAGTTTCAATATGAAAAGGGAAATAGCTAAAATTATAGTCAAACTCTTACCAAGCATCGAAATGGTATATTTATCTGATGATAATAACTAACTGAGAAGAAAGTTCGCATGACGACAGACAATGATTCGCACAGCTTGACAACAGTTTGGCTTTCTTACTTAGTAAAAAAAAGGGCATAACAACATTATTGAGTTCCAGATAAACGAATTTAAATAAACTTAGAAGTACCTTGAGACACGGTATAAATACATCCCGATTTTGTAATATTGAAAAATCATACAAAATGGGTGATGCCATCTTAAAAAGAGTTGAATTTTGACACAAAAAAGGCCAATTATTTCTCTCTGGTTAGAGTAAATTCAAATTTTGGCAGTATATTGCTGAATAAGCCCACGCAATACTGCTTTAATAAGATTTATAGCCTTTCAACAGCAATCAACTCAACAAGGATACAAAAATATTCAAGTGAATACTCCTTCATGCTTAATATATATATATTTGATCGATATATTTAAATAGATTGTAATGGACAAGTTACTTGAACTGTACGCTGAGTCATGCAACAGTAAGACGACAAATTCGATGTTTTTTTAAAGTTCAAATAAATACTTACGTCTGAGTCAAAGGAAGTCAATTTGCTGAATAGTAGGTTCCGTTTTTGATTCAACATGTCTTTGAACATCTCCGTGGTGCTCTGCGCTTCGTTTGAATCCATCTCGGGAAAATTCAGGGTTGGCACGTCTGCACAAAACACGTATACTTTAATTTACATACAGGAAGTATTCATCTTTAGAAATAATATATGTCAATATTTTGAACAGTTATTGATATATCAAATAAAAACGCGTTAAAAACGAATATTATCAAAGAACAAATTTAAATATAAAGTACCGAGATAGCTAAAAAATATTCGTTGTAACTAGTTATTTATTATTCGATAAATAATTCATCGTCCCACATTCGTTTACCGAAGATTTCATTAAAAATAGTAAGTTCATTTATTCCAAAAACAAAGACATATTAGTTTAAAGTAATTGTTTGTATGAAATAAGCCGTTGCAAACCAGACAAAATACTTCGACATTTAAAAAACATACCCATTTAATCAATACTGTATAAAAGCGTTACTTGCGTGCGCTTGCACTAAAACCTTACCAGTCTGCGAACTTTTTCTCGACGAAGGCGAAGTCGAAGGGGTTTCCAAATAATCCCCAATAGATGATCCTCCTAAGCCCCCATGTTCCAACCCCGCAAACTCTTTGCTCCAATAGTGCGTGTGCGCCATTTCCGTCAACTGGAATACGGACGCCATCCCCCCCAGTCCGAAGTTGGAATACGTGTGTTCCAAACCGTGAACTACGGCTTGGAGGACTTTGAGCATGCCTTTCCATACTGGTTTGCTGACGAACTGCGAGTTTGACAAATTAATATCATTATAATTTTGGTATAAATATTTGATATCTGTTGATAAGAATATTATTAACAGATATCAAATATGCGCGATTCAATAGAATCAAGTAGAATAGAATTCGACAGAAATTTTTTTTCAGAATATTTATAATTACATCAGACACTGATATCTAATATCTATGACAATGATAACTGAATCTTCTGATTTTTTATAACTTCCTTAAATACTATTATTATAATAAAGAATAAATAAATAAGAACTATGTCTTACCACATCATCCACTTTATCATTGGGCGTTGTTTTTCTATTGAAGTTGCGATTAAGTTTCGAAAGCACCATATTTCTGAAGGACTCGTCTTCCATTAATTTCTTCAATCGGTTAAGTTTCAGCCAACCAACGCCCTCACCTTCCAAAACGTGTTGTATTAACTGGAAAATACAGATCAATATTAAATTGTATCTTTGAACTCGAGCTACGACCCAATAAATGCATATTTGCATTAACATATGAAATTAACGAAGACTTTTATCATAGCCAGTAAGGGGTATACGTGCCAATGGCATTTTTATTTGTAAGAGGGTTATGATATAAGTATATGGATTAGCGATGAGTTGACGAATATAGGCTTATTTGAGGTACATTCAAATAAAGCTATGCCAATAACCAAGCCTCGTTTATGACGGCGGTGAAAACAGGAACGACAGCACTAGCGACCCAACGCTTCGATGAAATCAATTTGGTATTATTAAGAGTAACTTTCTAGACCCACAATAATTTGCTACGTAAATAAAATTCAGATTCCAATTTAAAAACCATTTCGAAATATCACTTTTTTATAACATATTTTGTTAGAAACGGCTCCTAGATAAAGGTAATTAAACTCGTTTAACGAGCAGGCGTTAAATATTTTGACTTAATTTTAACCTCTATACACATAACGCCATCAAGTATTAAGCACCATTCTCTAACTTGTTTTTGGTTAAACTGTCATGTACATCGGCAATAAATATCTGTCATCAAGAAGCCATAGAAAAATATACAGTTGTTAATTCTAGGAGGTTTAATAAACTTTGTAATGAAATTTTAAGTCCATTTTTACTTTCAGAAACAAATAAAAAATATACCTCAAATGACTTTACGTACAGAATTTTAACTAGTTTATAAAAAGTGATAAACCGATTTATTTAAACTAAAATTTGAACTCGAAAACCCCTACTCACATCATTCAAAAATGCATGATTGTCGGAACTGGAGGCGGCGCGCGGCGGCGAAGGCGGAGCGGGCGTCGGCGTCGTGTGTCTGATCAACCCGCTCCGCTGAACTAGGCCCTTGGCCCCTTGCGAGAACGGGCCGAAGGTGGCGGATAAAGGTGCCGATTGGTTGCGTTGCTGGTCAGGCCTTTGTTGCTGTTTGCCTGTTCATGAAAAGGTTTTATTAGAATTTTTTGTGTAGTAATCGTAATCGGCAAAGGTTTTGTCCCCTCCACGCTCTTCGTTATAGGTTGCACAAAACGTTTTTCTGTAAAATAAAGACAATATGGACTTTGAGAACCCCCTCCCGCCTAACTAAATTGTAACGTTATTTACTTATTTATTTATTTAGCTGATAAGTTTGAATTAAAATTTGGTAAGTAATTAAACGCGAAAAAACTCGGTTAAAAAGTGATTTATTTAATATAATGAATCGTATAAACGTATGAAAATACAAATGTTCTTCCTAATTTATTATACATTATAAAGATATTCTTTAGAAGCTAATATTTGTTTCACAGTAAAATTACGACCGTAAAAATTATTGGAGCCTAAAAACAACGCAGATTGACATAAATGTAAATTTTAACGAACAAAATGATATGAAGATTTTTACTCGACACATATTTTACAGACGCCAAAAATATTCTTCATTTTGGAATTAAGCAATTCTTTAAAACTAAAGCAAAGACCCTCACCTTTACTTCCAAACAAGTCACTGAACATACTCGAAGTAGACGCCGCCAAGCCGTTCAAATCAGAGCTAATGTTTGAGAAGAAGTCTCTATGTGTAGTTGCTAGCATATTGGTAGTTTGTAGCGCAGTGGAGTCCCGACGGGCGTTTTGTCCTTGGAGAGAGTCTTGACTATCACCCTGGGAAGAAATTAAGTATAAATCTGTATGTATTTGATTAATATTAGTTACACCCTCGTAGGTTTTGATACAGTGGGATATTCTTCATAAAGCTATGTGTGCCTAAGTGACTACGAATTTATGTAGCTTTCCAACAACTAAACGAATAATTTCAAAAAACGAAGAAAAAAAATTCCATGAAAATTTTCCACTATTCCACGAAAACCCAAGAAGAAAACCAACCTTATACAACCCTTTCTTCGCAGCCGCTTCCTTAGCAGTCTTCGTCAAGTCTCCTAAAGTGGATTTTCCAACATAGGTGAGGTCTTCCAAGGTATTCTTACTAACGGCTGTCGCATTTTTGCTCGCCTCAAGCGCAGATTTCGAAGCCTCCTGCATACTTTTTGATGCTTCTCCTGCTGCCTTTTTCGCGTGTAATGTTAACTGTAAGAAGTAAATTATTTTAAGGGGTCTATTTTAGGCGTTAGAGATATATGAGTTAGATGATATATGGTGGAGGTAGTTAGAGTAGCGGTAAAATGGGTTTGGTTTGTAATATCTAGATATCTAAATAACTATTTCGCTAGACTAATAGCAGACCTATTTAATGTATATGAAAGCTAAAATATATTTTTTCTGTCAGATATGAAACAATCAAGCTTAGGAAAGGCATCTTCCTATTTAAATAAAAATGCATTTAGCATTGCTCAGAAATGTATGAAATTGGTACATTTTTACAAGTAGAATTTGGTGAGGTATAAAAATATGATACAAACTGTAACTTGATGCAGTAGATTAAAAGTGCCTTATACAAGTACTTACAATATCTTTTTCAATTCGGTATTTCAACTTAATATTCGTATTAAAAATGTTTGAGTGTGTTTTAGCATTATTTTGTTGAAAATCTATGACACTAAAGACTATACTATGAGACGGAGCTAAAAATATACTTACCCATCCCCATTTTATATATATGTTTATTTTCTTGGCTTTGTGATTTTTAATGTAGTAGCCTCCTAATAATAAACTAAATTAGATTTTCGTGTAAAAATCCTTTAATCAGATAAATACGATATTACGAATTTGTCTTTTATTGCAGAAAGCTATTAAAATATGCATGATATTTTTTAACACACGTGATTATATTAGCAAAGAGTATAAGCGGGGTAATGAAAGATCAAGCAAACCTCGAATTCTAGATTTCTTTTCTTACACCAAACTATTTCAAACTGTTCCGCTATTTTGTGAAATCTTGCAGTCAGTGCAATAGCAAGTCAGTGTATATATAATGAAGAAATGGTAATTTTAAAATAAAAGTTTGTGATTTTTGTATTCCATTTTCAAATAGGAAAATAATCTGGTTGACTTGTGACATTAACTAAGCTCAAAACTGTATTCTTATTGACAGTAGGGCAAGTTTATAATGACAGGCGTATACAGAGGAAATGATCTCAAGATAGTAAGCTTTAAAAAAAATAAAGACAGGTCAATCGTTTAAACGATTGTTTATGTGTACAAATGTTTTTTTGCATTTTTGTGCATAGGTCCACGTGTAGCATACATGCGTTAAAGCCAAGAATCTTGTTTGGATCATTTCACAATCTCTATTTAAATCTATATTTGCAAAGAGATCTATTTCTACTTAAAACTCAAAGTTTAAGCAGATACCTGTCCGAATGGAGCGAATATGTTCTTTTCCTCGACATCCGCCGCTTTTCCTTTCTTTAAGATATTTTAAATAAATTAACAAAATATTAGCTGACAAGAAAATTAATTCATGTAGCAATTCATAATTGTTGAAACCAATAATTTGGAAGCGACAACGCGCAAGAAGTTTGTCAGCCAATCAAATACAAACAAATGAATCACTTTATTATTTATATTTTTTAAAAATCTAAAAAAAAAACAGAGGGCCCAGTGCATAGCTTTTTTATATCGCAGTAGTGACATGAGCACGAAAAAACTAAATTATAACTTTTTTATTCGACAACTTACAACTGTTTATGAAACAGTGCGAAATGACAAACAGACATCGCAGTTCCGTATTCACTCTCAAAATACAAACATATATACACGAGGCCCTCGTCCCCAATAATCCTCCTTATAGTAAATAAAGATTGTTAATTCTTAAAAACGACAAAATCACAACATTTATGAACACGTTCGCGAACAACAAACAATGAGTACCTTATCCATATGCGCCAGCAGTCCTTCTTGACTACTCTGCCGTGTGGTTTCCCTCACCAATTCTTTGGCTTGGGCCGCGAATTGTTCCAATAACGACGTTTGTGAAGCCTGACGGGGTACTCCGCCGCTGCCTGTGCTCTATAATGTAATAATAATTTATACAAACTGATTACCTTATTTGATGAACATTTTCATGAAGATGCGATTGTTTAAACTGAATGTTATCTCAGACGTTCATAAAATTGGAGTTATAATCGACTATACGTTAGAAATAACTGACAACGGGAACAATTATAAATAATTGATGAACTGATGAAAATAACTGACAAGGGGAAGAAAATTAGAAATAGTCTGTTAATACGAAGGTAATAAATAAATACCCCAATCTAATTAGCTGAGAGATAACTTAACATCGTGTCGGTTATATTAAATTCAGATACTCGATATGTATTGCGAGTGGATAGAGTTGTATAAAAAGTCTCACGTTTAAACGTATTTGGTAGCAAACTGACAATTTCAGTTTTTGCCTACAATCCATTTAATCATAACGCAACGCTACGACCAAACTGATTTGGCTATTAATTTTGAAAATTTAAAAAAAAAATTCAAGAAGACACAAAAATTGTTGACTCCTGTTACCTTAACGCTAGGCGCGCGATGGGGCTCCCTGGGCCTCGCGACCACGGTTTGAGGCGGCGTAGACGAGTCTGATTCACGACCCACGCTGCCGCTGTCTGTGTCCTGACATACATTAAAAAATATATACATATATTTAAATTATTAAAGCGGTTTGTTTTCATGATTATCAGATGAAGTAGGCATTATAGGTCTATTTAGGTTCTAATTGGGTATTTGACTCCTTTTCAAATTAAAGTTTTATCTTTTGTTTAGAAAATATAACGACACAAAATGTGTTTTTAAAAGTATAATTTTAAATTCAATATCGAAATAAATAGATTAGAAATCTTCAAAAAGAAGCAAAAGCGTGTTATAAAAAAAGTAATTGTTTTATATTATAGCTTACTGACATTAAGTATAATATTTTTATTATGACAATACGTATTTAAACGCATTAATTAATAGCTTTTCGTAGCTTTATACATTTTAACCAAACGCCCATATAATTTTTAGCATGATTTACATACAAAAAATTAAAACATACAAACAAGTTGTGACGTCACAACTCAGTACCGTTTTGTATGTATGTACACATATCACTGTGTCTAGAACACTATTGTTTGCAAACATACTGTTATTTCTGCAATATTTCTTAACTGTTGATAAACTGTTTATGTATGTAATTTTTTTGCCGAATATCCAATAATGTAATTCTTTGCAGATTACTAGTGAAACATAAATTTTAGCCTAGAGAACTTAGCGGTATGTCATTGTGTAAGTTTCTATTTAGAGAAAATCCTGTAAGTCATCCGCTACACAGGTATACCAAGGAATTTCTGTTATTAATTAACATTTCTATAGAATCTTAAGCTAATGCTAAGACGATAACACTGATTGAAGTAATCAAGGACAATTAATTAGATTCAATTAAATAAACTCTTACTGGTCAGTTCAGAGATGATTCAGAATTGTTAGAAAATAGATGTCATAGAGAAATAAATAAAAAGGCAACCTACACTTTTCTTAACCGGCACCGGCCTGGTTTCCACTGCCTTCCTGTCGTCCGGAACTTCGTCATCAGACAGATCGCTATGTTCCGAACTAGAAGCGGAAGGAGACGGAGATGTGGAAGTTCTTCCTTCTTTAACATCGGAAGCGAATCCGCCGTAGTTTAGGGAGGATGGGGGGCTGTATACCTGGTAGATACAAACATTTATGGATTTTATGCCAGATATAAATAGGTAGACACTAATAATCGTCACATTTTATTAAATATTCTACAGGCTAATTTTCTTTCGTCACATTGCTTTAGGTTAGTCCAATGAATGAGGGGAATATGGTCTACGAGCTTTCTTAGTAACATTTACGCCATACTTACTGAACCTTAGTTGAGCAATATACTGTCTATTATAAAAATTTGTAATTTTATGACAAGCGTATTTTTTTTGCAGCTATGCTTTTAAAGTGTTACATACTTCTAAGACTTGTTTTTTGTTTTTTGACTTTAGTCGGCATCAGTATTCAAAAGTTGTTTCACTTAGAAAACCTCAAACAACTTTATCTTTTTTAACTAACGTAGGTAAATCATTATTCAAATGTACTCACAGTTTTTGGATCTAGTGAAGAAGACAGTGTCATTGGTACTTGTACGACGGCGCTGTACGTTTCTCCTAATACGTGTTGGGCATTTCCACCTAACAAAATAAAAGAAATGAATTCAAATCATTTTTTATGATATTGATAGACATCCTACTCATTACATTTCTTTTATAACGTAAAAGATTTTCTGTTCACCTGGCGATAAATCTGAAGAAATAATCTCAGAGACGAAATCGCTCAAAGAAGAATAAGACGAACTTGTACTTTCCGCGGCTTCAGAATCTGATCCGCTTTCATCTGGAAAAAATATACGTTAAGAATATTTGAGTCTACAGGTAGCATGTATAAAATAAAAATTTTGTAGTTTGTAGATTAAACATTACATGCACGAAACAAAATACAACTTGCTCTATGAGATACATGAAGTCTGTACTGAATTTGGTGAATGTAAATATTACCTGTTGGCTGGTTATCATGCCGCTGCAATTGTCGTAAAGCCCCGTTAAGCGAGCTGCCGTCATCCCACACCGCAAATCGGACGGGTTGCAATTGATCCGCGAACCATTTGGGTTTGTCGCCGATTTGCCGAGGATCGAAAACACCCGTTTGAATACGTAGAAACGCAACGTTGCAGGGGGTTAGTGACCATTCTGCTAGGAATTCTACGGCCTATGGACATGTTTTTTTTTATTAGTAAAACATTGATATTAAAAATAAATGTACAGTTTAGAATACGGAAAGAAATATGACTATGACTAAATATGAATGTTTTAAAAACTAGCTTTGGCCCGCGGGTTTGGTAATCAATAACTCGATTTTTAGGGCATGCATAAGATCTTGAAGTGGAGCTCTAGTAGTAAATTTGTAAGAAACACACATGTGAAACTGATGTGTAAATAGAACATTCTCGACTGGTCGCTTTTACATGAAGCACATATGAACATGTAGATAGGAAAACGAATAAATTATTGTTTGAAATCCATTCTTATAGAGACTTTAGATCAGTAATCAACAAATGTAATAACAAGAATGGATCCACACTTGATTTATGATGACCATTTGTATTACAATTATCCATCTATTTATTTTTATGAAAGAAATATTAAATGAAAGTAATTCACATACCCAAGTCTACTTTTAATATATTTTTTGTACTGTTACCTGTTTTATTTGAAAGTAATTAAATAACTTTTATTGATACCTGAGTCCTAGCAAATCTATTCAAAAATGATGTGGTCCTAGGTCTCGATCGTAGAAAGCTGTTAATTTGAAAGGCAACCACCGGGCGTGGGTATAATCTTAATGTTCTTGTGTGTTCCATGAAGTTGGCCAAAATGTTCTGTGAGTTGAAGAAGCGGACCTAGAAATAAAATTATTATATAAATTATATGCTGGAAAATATATATTTTTTAAATAAGTTATATCTTTGTACAGTATTCGTAAAGTTTATTTTGCCTGTATTTCATTTTATAATTTTTAATCTGCAATCAAAACTAAGTGATTTTATTGTCCTTCCTTTGGTAGTTTTCGGATTATTGCAATAAGCTAAGGTGGTTACCTAAACAGCTTCTTAAATATAGCATCTAAGAGCCATCTAGAAGCATATTTTTGCAAATTCAAAAAGAAGTCTGACAATACGAGACAGATTAGTTAGATGGTTGATGCCACAAGTGGAAACACACGTGGAGATTAGCGTTATTTCTAAGTTGCTACTTGACACAAGTGGGCAGGATTCTCTGAGGAGGGTATGTAGCTAAAATGAATTCAATTAATTAAATTCAAAATTAAATATATTAATATCCATCCAACACCATCAAGAAGTTACCTTTCCTCCCTTCTCGTTGTTTTTAATTCAAATAGACTTTGTTATTTGCTTTTCAATATAAAATGAAGAAATTGTTATTATTTAAACAGTTCATCCGCTAAAATTCTTATTCATAAAGTAAACTAATTAAAAGAAAATAAAAACACTTGATCAAAAAGCACGCCTTTTGGCAGATATTTTCCTAACGTAGCATTAATCGACATAACATAACCATAGTGCAGTAGACTAAAAAGCCAATTCTGCCACAAAAGTCATCTAATAAACAAAACTACGCCTTATTTCAAAGCAACAGACCCCAACTTACCATAGCAACTCGTGTAGCAACATCCACGGAATCCACATCATTGCCATAAATCAACGGATTAAAAGGTTGGTTCTGTGGCGAGTGTGGCGATGCCAACGAATGTCTCTGGGGAGTTTGACCAGCGCTGGCGGAACCTCCGATGGACACACGGCGGGATTCTGGCGTGCTGTGAGGCATGCTGTGGGAGCCTTCGGTAGTACGGTAGGCTGCTGGTTGTACCCTGGGATTAAACGGTTATCTTGTGATTTACATAGGACAATTAACAATCAATATTTTCAGGGTTCAGAATGAAAATTGATGTTTCAAATAATACGCGTGATTAAAATAAGTAGGTCCTATTGTCAAAAATAAAATAGGCTAGCATGAGGGCTAACGCATTTTCATCTTTAGATTCTCGTATTAAAATGTGATTATTGCTTGTTCTATTACTGGTGTTTTATGAACGATTCGACTCATTCTCATCATTGCATTTAAAAATCTTCCCAATAAATATGTCGTTGCCTTATCTTAGAAATTTTGTTCGATCCTTTGCATCATACAATATTCATTTCGATTTGCACCGCGTTTAAGGTAATTCAGAATGTTAGAGGATAGTTATACCTGTTCTTTAATACCTAGAAAGTTTGATTGTGTAAACCAAATGATGTCCGACTTACTTTAACGTAGCGCCTCCTACACTATCTCTTCTTGAAGGCATCAACAACGCTGACGCCTGCTCTGCTGTCGTGCTCGTCAAGCTGTTCAAAGCCTAAGAAAAAAAATATCGAACATGAATTTAAAACAATTAAAAACATGAGTGTTCCACCGCAAGCTAAGCTACAGAACTCCCAAGCAATGAACACTATATATCTACGATTTATGACTGAACAGGTAGCTTTAGTTTATTATTGTTTATGGCACATCAGACGTAAGACAAGACGGTGGTATTTAATCCTGTACCTAGAGGTTGTATTACGTTATACCACTGCTGGAAGCATTCACATAGTGGCGCACCAACCATTAAAGTTCGATGTATACTTTGTTTGCCTCGTATAGTTATATAATAAATTTGTGTTGGCGTGAGGGGAGGAAAAAAAAGTATAGGTATATATATCTTCTTGCAACAAATTTAAAGCGTCCCATTTCTGTCTATATTCTGAAATACCATATTACTAGCTTAATATTATAATACATTGTCATATACATAGTATTAATTTATGATGAACATATAGGAAAACTTAAATAAATACACACTGATAAGTTATATACTTATTGTATTTTACAAATGCACAAATTTAAGTTACCATACACATATGGCGTGTGCATACAAAGTGTAGGTATATTAACACGTCACACGTTGAGCATATACTTCACAAAACATGCAATTTCGCAAACAAAACTTTTTGAAGAATTCAAAAACAGCCCACAGCCAAAATTAACTATAATATAGACATACTTGAAAAGACTGAAATTGTGTAACGTGTGAAAGATTTATTTTTGTAAAAAAAAATGCAACAAGGAATACAATTTGGAACTAATTATTAAAATTGCACGGTGTGATGTGCAATTTACTGTAAAAACTATCCTGACCCACAGATACAGTAAATAATCTAAGCTTTAAATTAAATGATAGTCGAAATTTGTCCAACTTTATTGGAATAAGGTGCATATTTTTTAGATTTTGTGTAGTATTTTCTAGATTTACTGCTTATTTTAAAGATCGTTAAACTTTATGGTTACTGTGTTCACAAGTAATGGTACATCCCATTTTGCACTTTTTTTTTAAGAATAAATGTTTTCGTTAACGGCCAATGCATGAGTGAATTAAACAAAAACACGAATTTCAGTCAAACATATTTGTGTACCTCATAGAATTAATTATGAAACATGATGTAAAAGAATTCAGAATAAGGAATATGAAATGGAAATGATAGAGTTGTGGGTAAGTAGAGACCAGTTGAATTCTAAAAGGTAGGCACAAGGTATTTCAAAGTGTAGTTGTAGGTATATAAAGTGCATGTAAAGGTAGATAAAAAATATGTATATTTACACCAGTTCCCATACAGCTCATTATTCGTTTGGCCTAGTGTCGGAAAGAAGTGATGTTTCATTTAGTGAAGATTTAAAGACATTCAGTGAACATTGAGATATGTGGATGATAGGAAAAATAAAAGGTTGAAAATGTTAAGTTTTGTGAGTGTGAGTGCAAGATTGTCCTCATCCATATAACTCTAAGAGACTTAGGGATACATTGAAAACAGACTTTGGTGGCTTTAATACAAATAGGACGAACTTTTTGTAATTCTTCACATACTTTTGAGTTATGATTGATGTTGACCCTATATTTTCGGATAACTGTGTTATGTGAAAAAACAATATTAAGACCGATCTTTGGTCTAAGTTCATAAACTTGTCACTTATAGGACCAGGAGATATTTTAACATTAAATATGTAATTTTAAAAGTAAAATTGGACATGTCATTATTTGTAGTAACGCCACAAAAAGTGCCTACGCAAATGTAGGATTTCAACGACAAAATGACTAACCAATATGAAAATACATTCAGTCATCAGCGATAAGACCATCAGCATTGTATTTATAAGTATGACATGACTGTGCACTAATTTAATGACAAACCATATCTTGCAAATATAATGATATACATGTGCGTAGGCATGTTATGATACTGGTAATATTGCGGACATAGAGCGACATCGAAGACAATGCCTCACGGATGCAAAAGAGAAATTAAGAAAAAACATTAAAAGCAACAAACGAATCTAAAATAACCTACCTGTTTTAAATGATTTTTTAGAACAGAACCTTCAGGTTCCGGAAGTGGTGGTAAATCGTGGTCGCTACCACTTGGAGAGGTTAATTTTGTTGAATCTAAATCTACCAGCCAAACATCATCGGGCATTCTGTAAAATAATAAATTATACGAGTGTTGTTATTAAATTATACGAGTGTTGTTATTAAATTATACGAGTGTTGTTATTAAATATGATATATTCATTTGGTTTACGTCGACAATCAAAAGCTGACAATGCAAGTACAAGACATTAACTGCGCCAAAGACGCTTTTAAGGTATCTTCGTGTCTGCTTTGTTTATCTATGAAAAGTAGATACAGGCAGATGAAGAAAATGTATACGAAAGTACCTACCTAGTGTTTTCAGTGCTAAAAATAAACTTACCTAAAATTCTTCTTATAAGTCAGGAAAGTCGCCGGTATCCCAATCAGGAACGGCGTAGGAGCCAACAGGAGTTGCTCAGCACAATTCATACAACTGGGCAATAAGGGGATCGCGGGGAACATATACTCTAAAGGATAAAGCATGGCTACTAAACCCATCACAGACATTGACAACGCATTATAGTCACGCGATTGTACTACTATCTTGTTTTCTAATATAATAAGCGTTAACACTTTCAGGCATGTGTCGACACCTGAAAAGAAAGAAATTATTTGTTATTGAATTTAAAAGAAATAATTTTATACTGTTGGTCTTTGATATTACGCGATTTGGTTTCACTATAAGCTGGCCGAGCTCGAGTCCTGGTAGGGGCATTAATTTGTGTGTTAAACACAGATTTTTGTTCCCGCGTCATGGTTGTTTACATTTATATATGTATATTTATTTTGGGTCTGCCCCCCAGTTTACTGTATCGTCGTCCACAACAAAAGCTCTGTTTACTTTGGGGCCATACAGTTGATGTGTTTGTCTGGGAATTATTAATATTGATAGAAGAGTAAAAGAACATATGGTGACCTGATTTACCTGATGGTTACCGTTAATTAACCACTAAGTTTCTTTATGAGTTGGCAAAATGCTTTTAATTTTTACAATATGCCTGTATAAAAATGTTTTAAATAATACGATAAAAATATTATCGCGGAGATTGAATATTGAAGGAATAAATAATAAATAAATTCCCAGGCAAATACATCAACTGTATGGCCCCAAAGTAAGCAGAGCTTGTGTTATGGCTGACCATGCAGCGAACTGGGGGGAACCCAGAATAAACATACAAATATAAATATCAACAACCATGTACCAAGAACAAACATCTGTGTTCATCACACAAATGAACGCCCCGGCCAAACTCGAACCTGGGACCTCCGGCGTATGAGACAGGGCTACTGACCACTACGCCACTCGGCCGTCGAAATATTATACTATGGTTTTCCGGCACCTTATATTCGACAAAGAAAGCCAATTTATCACATTGTGTAACTTAATACCCTCTCTCACATATGTAACTAACTAAAGGCAGACTTTCAGCTAAATATTTAGGACATTTGTTATATGTTCAATTGCGTTAATTCAAAGCCTTCTGAGCTCTAACCCACGCCGTGACATGAAAAAGGTTTATTCATTACGTAAGTAGGCATCAACGGGTAATATGCGTTATTAGGTGATATATATTAGGTGGTTTTTTTAACAATAATTATCAAATTTAAGTACAGCATAATTACACTGAGCGAGAAATGTATAAAATACAGAAGACTACAAAGCTCTTGATTAGATGCGAAACAAACAAACCAAAAAAATATGTTATCTTTATAATATTAGTTAGGATAACATTAGAAAATGTATTTACCTAATAACTCTAAAGGCAAATGTAAAGGAAAATCAACGAGCGTAAATCTCGTATGGTCCGGCAACGCAAACAGCAATGGAGAGTGGGCAGTTGGGGACAACACTTCGAGTTCCACTCGAGTTTTGCCGGGCACAGGTACCGGGGCCGATAGTAAACGGAGTATCCAGGTTTCAATCTCTTTTACGTCATGGAGAACTATGGTTGGGGTATTGTCGTACGCCTGGCCTGTTAGCACGGACCATACTGTGTCTCTGTAAAGAAAAAAAACAGTTAAGTTTATACAGCAGTGAGATATTTAGACATGAAATGAAACCAAGATAGTTTTGTGGCTATGAGATCCCTGACTTCTGTACCAACATCAAAGATCCAATGCTTTCAAAGATTACGTTTACGAGATACGGACGTTAAAAATATTTCAAAGAGCCAATTGTTTTAAATATGTTTAGGTATGTTTATTCTGGTTTTTAAATATGAACCTATGTTCATTTGTTGCATATTCATCCCGAACAAAACATCTCATTAATTTTTGGCTATTCGGTGTTTCTTTATAAGCATGGCATATTATAATAACATTCAAAAACAGTCTCGGTCTGCGTGCGTTCTCGAGCGCACGTCGATCGCAGACGCCTTCCCGCTCTTTTAGCCCCCGCGCTAATTGAGCACCCAAATTTCATTGGTTGTTGTCGTAATATATAATTTCATAGTTGTATACCGTATTAAGTTTCTAACGCCGTTTTCACGGCGGACAGTGGCTCGTTAACCGTACTTCTAATAAGTTTCTAACGCCGTTTTCACGGCGAATAGTGGCTTGTTAACCGTACTTCGTGGAACGTGAGCTTCGTCGACGGGAATTCGTTGTTCCAGGACTTCAAGTGCCGTGTTCGAGTAAGTTATCCGCGTCGTTCTCAACCGCCCTACTGCGTGTAGGGTGGTTTTAGGAAGTTAGTCATCGTTGTTAGGTTCATATATTGTCCCTCCCCAACCCCTCCGCAATGGCTTCCCTAAGCTCTGATGAGATTAGGAAGAAGTTAGTTGATAGTACCGGTGCTGAAGGCATATATATAAATGCTGACAAGTTCCGTTTCTTAGATTCTCTCATCCCTCATTTCATGACGATAATGTCCACAATGGCCCCTCAGGCCACCCCAGTTCCCCAGACCCCTCAGGTCTTAGGCCCTCCCGCGTCCCCTTCCTCCAGTGACATGGAGTGCGAAGTAGACGCCCCTCTGCGCCGCAAGCGCGCACCCGCGACTGAGTCATCCTCGGACGCCACCCCAACTGGCCCTGAGCCTCCCTCTTTCACCCTTGTTAAGAAGCGCTCTAAGAAGCGCTCGAAACAAGACCCGGCGCCCTCCACGCCCGTCCCTACACCCCCTGCGGCGTCTTCAACGCCAGCTGCCCCGGTGTCTTCAACACCCGCTCCGGCCCCAACTTCTGTCAAGGCCAAGGTCCCACCACCCGTTTTCCTTCGGGAAAAGGGTAAATGGACTGAGGTCTCGACACTGTGCAATGAGCACAAGATCCTTTACACCCGAGCGGTAAACTCGGGTGAATCTATTAAAATCACTGTCTCGTCGATAGACGGTTTCCGAGCTTTGACTAAGCTCCTCACCGATAAGCAATATGCTTATCACACTTATGCTCTGTCAGAAGAGCGTAAGATCAGAGCGGTACTCAGGGGAATCCCGTTCGAATTATCGAACGAGGCCATCCTGGAGGATCTGCAGTCCCAAGGCTTCCCGGCACTCGCGGTGCATAAAATGCACAGCAAGTACGGGAGGCAACACCCTCTCGCTTTGGTGATTCTCCTGCCAACGTCCCCAAGTCCAGAGAGATCCTGAAAGGGGTTAGCTCTATTTGCGGCCTCTCTGGGATCTCAATCGAGGCGCCTCATCGCCGCGGTCATCCCGGCCAGTGCCATCGGTGCCAATTGTACGGGCACGCGGCAGCCAACTGCCGCGCACCGCCCAGGTGCGTCAAGTGCCTGGTCCCGCACTTCACTAAGGAGTGCAATCGCACTCCTGAAACTCCCTCTCCTCCCGATTGCGTGCTTTGTGGCCAGTCCGGCCACACCGCAAATTACAAGGGCTGCCCTCGTGCACCCCGTTGTATGCGCTCCAATTTCAAAAGGGCGGCGCCCAAACAGGCCCCGCGCCTTTCTCAAGAAAACTTTCCGCCGCTGCGTAGCCGGGTTCCTCCGGCTTCTAAGCCTACACAGCCCAGGCCTGCCCCAGAAAACTGGAGGCAGCGCCCCACATCGAATCCCATCCCGGCTCCTCGCCCATACAAACCCACTCCTCAATCCTCCGTAGCAGACGATATGCGTATCGTCTGCGACGCTATAAAAAATGTCGATGTTAGTGAAATCGCAGTCTTAGCCCGTAAACTTAGGGCTTCACGTACTCCGACAGAGCGTTTGCTAGCTCTGGCGGAGCATAGTTCCCTTCTCAATTCATTGTAGGTTCATTTAAATGAATTGATCCCTAAATCATGCTTCGGCCGACCTCTGCCCAGCCCCGGTTTCACCGGAGGCTGCCCAGAACGGCCACCAACTCATGTCCCTTTGAGCACCTTCAGTGCAACTTTCACTACAGGCGGAAGACCCGCTAGCAGGTCTCCGCCAGCGCGCCCAACTTCCCGACGGGTGTCGCTTCCGATGAAGGCTAACGGTAATAACTACAGCCAACAGGTGGTTTTTAGTGGGTAGGTGCCATTCTGGTGAGTCCCACATAACCCCCCCGCAGAGGAATTTACCTGCGGGCGGGTATGCATGACGCATCTTCCACCTACCTCCCGCGAGGGTGCCTCGGCAGCAAAAAAGAAAAAAAAAATAATAATAACATTGTTTTTTTCATTTGTTTACGAATAGAAGCTTTACTGCACTAACAAACTACAGTAGGTATTTAGATACCTTAGAGGTATTTAGAGATCTTTTACGTAGATACTTAGGTATCTACGTAAAAGAAAAATAATTGTTCATAAACGCAATTTCTAAACATAAATCTCAAAATAATATACTAAAAAGGATAATCATTTATGATTGCCGAGGGGTCCTGGAAAATACGAGGACACTTAAAGCTCGGGTTAGACTGACGCAAGCATCCCTTTTATATTTAATTTAGGCGTCGGTACTTGCTACGAATGCTCGTTAAACAGCCTTTCATAAAGGCGAATAATAGTGATTGCTGTAAAATAATTTAATAGCGCTTGGACAAACAGTACCATCTTGAAAATAGAATATCGTCCAAGCGAGTACTGACGTTAGCTCGTATATATAATTTAAAGCGCTTTGATCATAGAGCAGACGCGGTCCGAAGGGGAGAAAGGGGTTGAAAGGGGTCATTACCCGATCAAAATCTGTTTAATATTGTTAATTTACGAAAATAAATTTTCCTCTAGACTTTTAAATAAAAATTCGTTGATAAAATGATCAAACACGAAAAGAACTTTAGGCAAAAATAAAAATTCGTTTTGTCGCAGAACCGATAGCTGCATTGCCGATTATTCAGTTTCACGCTAGCTCAACAAGTTGTTGCACTGAATTAACATAAATGCAATTTTATATGCAACTCATCTGTATTTCATGCCTATTTATTGAACCTTAAACGTCAGCTTCTTTGAAATGAAGCGTCGATAAGAAACGCAAAATACTACATCCAAATGATGTTCACAAGAACCTACATAAGCATGTCAACGACACTCCATCGTGTTTGACATTCGTTGAGCCTTTCGTTAGTACATCACTGATCCTTAAAATCACAGTATTTCAGTGCTCCTTGTTATTAGTTTAAATAAATTGTAACATAGCCGAGGTTTGCTCTTCTTTGAAGTCCTTACAGTTCGATAACCTTTGCACACGAAGGTTCACTCGCAAAAAGATAATTGCTTAAGTCTACAGTCCAAAGATTTTATTGGATTTTATTTTTATTTTAAGCTTGTGTTTTTAGAGTATATAAGGTTTTATAAAACTGTTTGTGTTGAAAGATTGCTTTTGTTTTTTTTTTATATAAATATAGGGCGGTGTATCAAAAAGAACGCCAGTTTTTCACGTCGAAATTCTTATTTGAGTTCCAAAATGTTACGTGGTTTCTTCAGGTATGGATTAATGATGTAATTCCGAACGTGGAATTCAGTTGCAAATACCAAAGACTGAAATTTATTAGACTCCCATTGTTAATCTGATTAATATGGCGATTTAAATAGAAAGGACTGTAGTACCGCCTCAGGCGAGCTCTTGACAAAAAACCTCTTCTATCACGTTTCTATGTTATGAAAAATTTATATTAAAAATCTTACCTAAATATCTGCCTGGAGGCGCCGACTCGCCGTGGACTGGAAGACTCGTTACAAGCGTCGATTAGTTTCTTCAAGATGAACAGGCATTCTCGAAACGTGGAGAAGAATGGGTGGTGAGACAGCAGGCAGAGTGAGGTAAGAGAGTGGTTGCGGATCTTCTGTTGAAGAATGATGGAGGACTTTAGTCTTTTGAACATTTAGTATTGAAAATTATGAATAAGGAATTCATTACGAATTACTGCGTAGACATAGGTAATATCTTTATATAACGTACACGTCGTTGTTTACGACAAATGTTTAGAGATTGAAATATCTACCTATTTGTGTATGGATACGTTGCTTGTAGATGGGTTAAAGCCTATCTTATAGAGTCTGTTCTGTTTTGCATTAAGTTTTACCAGCAGCTTTACTCGCGTACCCTTTGAACACTACTTTTTTTTGGGTGAAAATTACCGTATGTTCGTTCATCTAGAAACGTGTATGTGTAGTTACAAAATCATTTTTGAATTATATTATAGTTAGTTGTATAGGTATGTTACGCACCTGTCTTTTCCTGGCAGCTCTTGGGGAGGGCGTGTGCGAGCCGCCACTCTCTGAGTCATGGCGGCAGTCTCGCTCCGAGTCCGACGGAGCTACGTTGCTGCTCCTATAATCACTGGAGCAAACGCCATCACTTAGTGTTGTACGGATTTTATAATAATTTCTTACTTGAAAGGATTCTAAGGTTGAGTAACCATACGCAAAACATCGACGAATAGGTTTACTCCACTTGTTTCTGTCGTTTTTGATTTGGAAAGTGAAGAGTTCCTATTGGTGATATTCTAAGCACAGCAAGCTCTCTCGTACTGCTTTGATGGTTCGTAACCAAGCCTAAAAGTTACTAAAATTAATGGAATTTAAAATTATAGTTTTTTCGACTGTCTGTTCTGCTATTAGTGACGTTGCGTTGGCATCCTTGAGGTGCTTTTTGTTTCTGTGATTTCACTGGCTCATCTTTTTTATTATGTAGTAATTATAGCGGTTACATTAAATATTATGTTTCTAGGAGAAAGAAATTAATGAAATCAAGAAAAGTAACGGCAAAGTTTACGATCACAGTGTGATTCCGAGTTCAAGCTTCCCTCATAAACACTGAACCAAATGGAAAACCTGGTGTTGGTTTTTCAGGTATCAATTAAAATCTCCATCTCCAAAAACAAAATGACACGCGCTTCACCTGGAAAAGGCAGAATCGGAACTTTTCTCCATAGACTTCCTCCAGGAATCCCTTCGCAGCAACTGGCGGTCCCTTGGGCCTGCGGCGGGCGCTCTCTCCACTGCCCGGTAGAAATTCACACAGATGCCGTAACGGGTCTTACCTGGGAAAAGATTTAAATATGCGTGAAGTGCATGAACTTCGTTCTTATTCATAGTATTGTCTAACTCACGGTCACGAGTACCACGGTGTGTGCAATCCAACTGAAACGTTGCTACGTGGAGCGAATCAAAACTACATGATTATACCACAACCAGTGCCTTGTTCTGTAGGTAAATAGGAGATGGTGAAGGCGCAGAATGTACAGGATCGATGTAAGCAGAACTTACGAAACTCTTACCAAGGATAGAATGTTAGCTTAGGTACATAAACATACAATAAAAACTAGTGCGACCAAGTCTCTTCTAGAGGAAAGGAAGAGCTATTGACACAAGTATAGACCCGAACTGACAGGCGTCGCTAGTACCGATTAAATGTTGCCATTTACTAGAATGTATACTTATTTTAGAATTATAATAAAGATCAAAACATGTAAATTGAAAAGTTGGCAAGCATATTTCAAGGTGGCAGTCAAGTTACAAAATACTTCCATTATACAGATAACTTGGTAGAGCGACGCTATATATGTATTTATTGTGAATTATTTTATTCAACGTAGAAACGTGTTAATAGTTTGCAGGGTTTCTTCTCAAAATGTAGCTCAAGATTAAGGGCACGTGACTAAACTTTAGTTAAGAACAACTGAGAAAGTTCTAAGTAAAACTTAGTTATGTTTTGAATGTTCTAAGATACCTAATGTCTAGACGGATCACGAGAACCCTTAATTAGCCTCCGAATCTATGAGTACGACTTATGTTTTACAGACTATGTCTGTTCAGATACATTGGTGGGTTTTCATTAATATGGTAGCAGCTAATAGAGAAAGGGGAGTTTTTGAAGAGCTATAAAACCGTTTGTCGTTTGGGTATTTGGGGGGAGGGAGACTTGCCGAGCTAACAGATGCAGATAAGAATAATTTTGTATAGACATAAAGTGAAGTTTCTTGCCAGTTCTTCTTCATGAAGGTTTTTCCGAACTGGCGGTAGAGTCATATTTTATTTGACGTCAATAAGAACAAGTAATTGTCAATGTTGAGAAATAAATATTTGAATTTGAATTTTGCACCAAAAAAAATCTAAATTTTATTCTTCAAAATAATAGAGAAGACACATACAAAAAATAAAAAATGGTTTGTAGCTGTAAAAACAATTGCAAATGTAAAAAACCTAACTAGGTACGAACTTATTATACTTGTGCCATTGTCCCTAACATTATATTGGTTAAAAAATATTAGTATACAATAAATCCTTAAAACACATTATAGGTACTCAAAAAATATTAAAAGCCTTGGCGTGAATATCATGTAACAGACTGCCAAACGAAACTACCCTTTTTGTTTTTCTGAGTAGGATTTCCTGCCATTATGTAACAATATTTCAGAAGTTTCTTTATTGGATAGGTCGCACCCACACAAGTTGTGCAAGTTTGCAATAGTTTTCGTAAAGTATTGGTTTTTTGAAACTGAAGTTAGCTTTTCTGGTAAAGTAAAACACGTAGCTTTGTTTTTCCTTTACATAGATTAATATTTTGTTGTGATGTTATTTGCTGTTCAATAAGAATCTCAATAAATACGTAAACAATGAGAACATCTTTTATTGTTTTATAGTGCGAAAGGTAAGATTGTAAAGAATAATAGAAACAGAGTACAAAGACTAAATTAAAACAAAGCGCTAAATAAGAGTAAAAATTGTAAAGTTACTCTCAAGGAAAATATTTATGAAAAGAAACTAAAAAAATTTAACAAGATTTGCGAACTGCGAACAAGCAAAAATGCCAGGAATTGTATGAAACCCCAATCGATTGAAAACCCAATCCAATAGCTAAGTGCAGGGTTTAAAAAAGTTGAAGCCAAAAAGACAAATCTATAATATAGCCAAAATACATTTTGTAACAGACTTTAAAAAAAAGGGAAATTCTCAATTCAGGGCATACATTTTTACATTATGTGGTGCATTTTTGCGACCTTGTGTTACATAGCCATCAATACTTGATCTTACACCCCAAAACATGTTTCTCTTTTGTTCTTTTCAAATATGTTCTGTGAATTTTAAAAGGTAAAGAAAAATCGTATTTATTTAATTCCTTCTGAAAATATAAAGCGAGTCTTTGATATTGCAACAGGCGTAATTGTAATTTCGTGAAATAAGGTTTGTTTCTAATTCTCTTAAGAGCCCTTTCCAATTCTCAGAATGAATACAAAATGAAGAAAATGTTGGATTACCATTTATTTTAACGAAATAATCCAGGAAAATCTTTTGTCTAACAAGGCCACTTTTTATGCTCTTTGAATTAATAAATGATAAATAAGAAGAGTATAATTAGGGTTAGACCAGAATCGACAAAAACCTTTTGGTTTTTCTTTAAAAAAAGAGAGTAAATTGTTAAAAATAGCAAAATTCTGACCTTTACTGCGTAAAGTACCATACAAATTGTATTGCGACTACTTCGGAACGTATGAGATAAATTGTCCAACAGTTAAACATGTACAACCGCCAGTGCAATTAATTAGATAAAATGAGAAAGAAAATGATTGGTGCAGATCCGTAACTAGGCGGGCTTGAATTGACGAAATTTCTTGCTTTCTGTCCACATTATTTGTAGGGGAAATATAATGGGTTCTTAAAAGTTTTTCGCTATAAGTCCATTACATAAAGAAACAATTTTTTATGATCTCACTGTTTTGATTTAATAGTTAACCCCGAAGTTAAAGTATAAGTGCCAAGATTTAATTCCAAAATGCAGGTTTGTATAAAATATTTTAGTTATGTTGTTATTATTATAGTGGATCCTCAAGCCATGTATTTTATTTATGAATAGCATATATGCTAGGCTTCGCAGCAGGTTTTTTTATTTTATCATAGTAAAACAATACTACGGTAAAAAGTTCATTTCGAACATTTCATTTCATCGCAAAAGTTCATTTTCAAGAACATTTCGACAACTCTGCTGTTTTTCTTCTCCTTCATACAGCTACAAGTCTTTTCATCTTTTTAGACAATTAACTTCCAAAACAATTTTTCTTCTCTCTCTCTACATAAGGAATCCCTGTACAAAGTTACATGTTCCTAGCTGCACTGGTTCTAGATGCGTTGTCTGGCAGCCAGTTAGTGTAAGCATTTTGTTATGTAGATCGCCTAATACAATATAATATGTACCTTGTATACAGCAATGAAATATATTGCCTCTATATATTTGAATATAATTAATTATAATTGAATATAAGATATATTATTTATTAAATAGACATAGTCAATAATTGAATATTATTTAATTTATCACTTCTAAATTACACAAAAGCCCTTTACCGCCATCACAGTCTTAATTTATTATTTAATTTACAAATTTGTTTTGAAATAGTATTGAAATAAACCTGCTTTGGATTTGGTGTTTTATTATTATTATTATTCTTTTTGTCGTGTGTCATATATGTGTGAGTTTACATGATAAGGATTTGCAGAACATTTTTGTGACATTAGCATAGTTATTAAGCTTTGTAATATTAACACGTGGGCCTAGTTGCCACAATAAAGAAATTTATTATTATTATTATTATATGAAACAAACTTACCCGAGTCCTTATCAGTAAGTGTAAAAACAAAGGATGAAGTGTCCCTAGCGGCGAAGTGGCTGGGGGCTCGGCGCGGCCCCACTGATATGCATCCTTCGGGTTGACAGAAGTATACCATGTCCAGGGGTAAGGGAAAGTCATCGTGGTTGGTGAGTGGGTAGCGCCGGAGGAGCTCGGGGGCCTATAGAATTGTGAAGATGTAAAAAAATGTAGTACATAAGTTAAAGGTGGTATTTAAATAATATTAGTACCTAATTATAGTTATAAGATGTTGGACTTCAGAGAATTTCGCCGGCAAATATACATAGGCACTTATGTATACTTGTAAACGTGTGAATGGAAATTCTTCAAGACATATGTGCCCGTTGTCTAATACATTGTAAACATATGCAATTTATAAAATATTACAAAATACAGCAGGTCCATTTCATAAACTGATTTTAAGACTGAATCAACATACCTACTATTGCCATTTTATTAAAGTAGGTACCTCAACTTTAATAAAATGGCAATAGTAGGTATGTTGATTTAAGCGGCACCATAACCATAACCGGTGTATTCTGTAATTGTTGATGAAATAGATATCATGTTGATAATATGTATAATAGGTCTTTACCTATGAAACTGCCGTTTTGCCGTAGTGGCCATTTCAAATGAAAATATATTTTTTTTTTGACTGATAATTCTAATTTCAAATTAATTTTATTTGACAAACATGGAATTCTTTTTCTAAAATCGTCATTTGTTTAATAGTTAGTGTTTTGTTTTCAACGCATTCGAACATTTTTCGTCATCATGGATAAGTTAAAAATTCGAGTAATTATGGAGTATGAGTACCGTCGTGGCAGCAAAGCGGCACAAGCGGCACGCAACATCAACGACGTTTACGGAGCGAACACTACAAACGAACGCACCACCCGTTATTGGTTTACCCGCTTCCGCTCTGGAAATTTTGACCTGAAAAATGAACCCCGTGGTCGTCCGAAAACTTTGGTCGACAATGACGAATTAAAGGCAATTGTGGAAGCTGATGAAACTCAATCCACGGCTGAATTAGCAGCAGCTTTCGACGTTAGCATCAAAACAATATTGGTCCATTTGCGTCAAATTGGCAAGCTTGACAAATGGGTACCCCACGAACTCAATGACCGCCAGCGCGAAGTACGCGTGGAGACGTGCCTTGCACTGCTCAGCAGGCGTACAAATGAAGGAATTCTGAACCGCATTGTTACTTGTGACGAGAAATGGATCCTGTTTGACAATCGTAAGCGCTCAGCAAGTTGGTTGGACCCTGGTTCAGCACCCAAACAATGCCCTAAACGAAAACTTACCCCTAGAAAAGTGATGGTCACTGTTTGGTCACTGTCTAACGCGGGTGTAATTCATCACAGCTTCTTGCCAAACGGGACAAGCATTACTGCAGATGTGTACTGTAAAGAACTGAACACAATGATGGAGAAGCTCGCACGTCTCCAACCAGCTTTGGTCAATCGTTCGGCTCCACTGCTCCTGCACGACACCGCGCGACCTCATACTGCACAGCAGACGGTCTCCAAGCTACAAGAGTTGGGGTTGGAAGTTCTCCGTCATCCGCCGTACTCACCAGACCTTGCGCCTACAGACTTCTACTTTTTCCAGAATTTGGATAACTTCTTGGCGGGAAAAAAATTCAATACCCGAGAGGCAGTACAAAATACCTTTGAAGAATTTGTTGCCTCCCGTCCAGATGATTTCTTCAAGAAAGGCATCAATAAGCTACCAATGCGTTGGCAAAGATGCATTGATTGCATGGGCGATTATTTTGATTAATAGAAATAAAAAATATATAAAAAAATTACGCTTCATTTATTTCGTGAAAAACGGCAATTTCATAGGTAAAGACCTAATATTTCATGAATTTGTCAAATAAATCATCCAGACACTTCCTAGCCAAACAGATTTCAAACTGGTATAACTTATTAAAAGGTAATATATTCCTATTCTATTTATGAATCTAAAATTGCTCTAGATAATCCTTCATATGATAGATTGTCTTAAGCACAGAGCAGCAGTGAAAATTTCTCCTTCTCTATTTAAAATCCGACAATAGCTGTTCATAATTAGAACGGTAAATAAATTAGGAAACCGTTCGATTACTATTATATTGTAAAATCGTATAGGTACAATGAGTACTCAAAAGCTGAGTTGAATTAAACTTAGTAATTAGATAGTTAACTACTTTTTTATTATACCTCCCTGTAGTGGGGTGTCGACAGACAAATAGCCTCGTAAAAGTTTTACTCAGTACTTAAAAACTTTATGTTGAATTTTGTTTTATTTCAAGACTTATAGAAGTAATGAACTGTAACTGTTAATCGAAATGAATATTCGTATTGAACGTGTTCGGAGTTTTTCTCTTTTGTTACGACGAAATTACTGGTCAAAAGTGCTTGTAACTAAAGGGTTTACATTATGACACCTATTAAATACGGATTATGGTAGATATGCCATTTCATATGCATGTTTTTTATCATAGCGAGATAAAAACATATAATTACTACATATAAGTTTGTTTTTAAATCCGTCCACCAAGTTTTGAATACAACTTCAGTATAGTTTGTCCTTGTGTTAAAATAAATCCTCTCCAATCACAATTTTTGTCGCGTACCATCGGTTACTTGCAACTTGATCATTTGTTTTTATAATAGATTTTTTCTAGCTGCGGTTTCACCCACGACGTTTCAGATGTCTTGAAACATTTTGGGATAAAATATACCTTTTGTTAAGGTATAAGATTTTTATTATAATCGTTTCGGTAGATTAAGGGTTTATCGATTTTGTATAAATAAACGATCAAAAACCAAGAAACAAATATTTGCTCTTTATATTACATAGTAGTATAGAAATGTAAAAAAAGATTTAGTCTAGGATTTAATAATTTTTTAGGAAAAATATATATCTAAAAATAGGGGTTTTCTGAGTGAATATTCGATTCTTATCTATAATGGAATTCATAATTACCTGGACTGGTGCCAATCCTTTCCCTGTGGTGAAAGGCTTCGCCCCCACAATCGTTAGATAATCCACCAACCGCGGACACAGGTTCTGCTTCTGTACATCCATGATTTATATCTACTAGAACCCAACTCGAGCGTCACGCTAAACGGACACTTTGTCGAATCCATTATATTTCACTAAAATATTGCTTGTCATAATTATCACTTTTATCTGCTGAAACAAACATGTTAACATTAATAATATGACCCCATTTTTATGCAAATGATAACATTTTTAGTGGGTGAAATAAATAAATGAATGTTGATTAAAATAACAGCCAACGCCTACGTATCGCTGACAGGGCTACTTGTTATCACCAAAAGGATATCTTCACACATACAATATAACCTATTTACCATAGCGAGAATTTTTTAAAATAATTAATTACTTTTCTATATATAATAGAAATGAGAAGAAGATGGGGCATCTATAATAATCGATTTAAAGCATCCCTGGCGATTGAGCACAGGCTTATTTACCCGTGACCTAATTAAACCGCTTGTATAACTGGCCCGACACGCTCTTGACCTACATCAGCACCCGGTCGTGGAGACCCCGGCTGCCTCCCCGTACCCGATGCTCGTGACATACTACTGTTCATTTTATTATACTCCGCAAACCCGCACGTGTACTATAAAAGTAGTAGTAAAGCTTTTACGGCGATGAAAGCGAACACTTTTCTACGTTCATTTAAGAGACAATTTTATTAACATGCTCTATGTCATAAATCAGGTTTATTAATACAACCCCCAGCAGAATTCAATTAAAATTTTAAATATCGAAGTAGATTCCTCTGAAATAGCAATAACACGATTTATAAAGGGCTTCCCGGGAACTTTAATGGTAAAATTGAATTTTAGAGGGTTGGTTCTTTTGAAACGCTTAATAGAATTTTCCTGGCTGCCTTTTCTGAGGTTTAATGTTATACGGCGAAGAAGTTTTTATTAAAATCTATTCTTCTTCTAAAATGTTTTATCAGAGTGGTGTAACTAATTGGCTTAGATCGGGGCTATGATCTTTATTCGAAAATTCAACACGTATAGAGGTTGTGTAGGCAGATATTAGGTATTCAGCACGCGAGAAGGAAGATCACAATGTAATTTATAGTTAGGTAGATAGCAAAGGTAATTTAACATGTGATGGAAATCTAGCTCGTTTTTATACAATATTTATACAACATTTTTGTCTTCAATCTCAAGTGATCGAATTTAAAAGATACATCTTATAATGTTAGTCTATAACGGATTGAGGATTAATGAATACACATATTGAACAAGCAGGTTTACAGAAAGAGCCGCACAATTGCATTTCTAACTGGGCTCTTAGTGAAAGTAACAATCCATTCTAGAAACATTAACTGCTTAAGAGAACGGCTGGAACCACTTAGCAAAACTATTAATACAAATGGCTTGAATTATTTCTGATAGTGTTTAGCTGTTAGTCTCAATTATTCTCCTTAATAGGCGTTTTTGGTAACGTATTTTACGTTGTAACATTATTGGTACAATATAGCTAAACGGCATATTCTAACTTAAGATTATAGTAAGGACTTTGGTTTCATACTGCATTATGATAAAATAAAGGTACATACTTCATTTTAAGAAGTAAGTTTCAATATTTAATTACAAACTAACAATTTACCCAAGTGTGTATCGGTATGTGTTTGCCTTATTTTTAGGTGTTGACTCAAAGCTTTTCTTTCTCAATTCGCTGCCCTGGCAGATTATGTCATACTTTTGAAATTTTGACTTTTAGAACGACAAGTAATTTTTATTTCTCCTTACTGAAAATTGTTTTAGGTGTAAATGCCTAACTCAGTCTCACGATCTTTTTATACCATTTTAATTGGCTTTATTACAATAAACAAGCCCACGCGTAATTTACTTGTTTTGTTGATCTAATGTAGAAGTGATAATTTTTTTGTGTAAAGTATAGGTAAGAAATATAATTCATTTAAAGAATCAACGAGATCCTTACCAAGTTTTGATATTGATTATCAAGTAAGAATCCCGTTCATTCCTTTAATAACAGCTTAAATAACTATGGTCTACATTCTCGCTCCGATCGCCGCCCGGTACGGACGTGCAAGACCCCGTTCTCCGTTGATCGGTCCCTTCCCGATATTCCGTGGCACTCATTCTACTGACGTCACAGTTTAGCGTGTTGGTTCCGTGCTACGGTTTTCAAGGTTTTTCTACTCCCTCTGAGTGCTATCGAAGTGCGATTTTTCTTTGCGACTAAGCCCCTTAGTCTTCGAAGTGCTCTGCTAAGTTGTGTTGTGCTTGCGCTGAGTGCTGTGTAGTGCCCAGCGTAAGTAGTCTGGTTTCAGTACAAAGGATACTTAACGGTGACAACGAATTTGTACTGATCCAGTCCTTTTTATTTTATTTATTATTTCCTTCTACTTTTTTATATTTTTTAGGTTTCTAGGTAGCGGCCTTCGGCGAACAACGGTTAGTTTTAAGGTATTTTTCCCAGCCCCCCTACCGCTGGTAGGGAGGTTAGCCGCTAGGGTTCACTAGGTTTATTTTAGGGAACTCTAGGCATATTTTATATATTTATATATTCATATAATTCCCTCCCTAATGAATTCGCAAAACATTATTAACTTCGCGAAAGCGTTCGCGCAGGCGCTTGCTGTGTCCGGCATCCCCATTCCAGACGAGGTCTTCACTATATAATGACAATTATAATGTCTAGACCCGCGAATCCCGCGTCCAGTCGTATTAAACCCAAGGGCTTATCCCTAGTATCTTTTAACGCTCGTAGCCTTAACACCAACCTTCCCGAGATTAAACTGTTCCTTCAGAACAAAGAACCTGACTTATTCCTTCTCCAGGAGACATGGCTTACTCCAAACCGCTCCAGGGGATTCGCTATACCTAAGTACGCGTTTATTCGTAACGATAGGCCCAACTCCGACGGTTTCGGCGGCACCGCTATATATTACAAAAGAGGTTTCCATTGCTGTCCTCTCCCTACCCCTCCTCTCCTCAACATGGAAGCCACTGTGTGTAGGTTGGCTATGACTGGTCATCCGACCATCATCATAGCTTCAATCTACATACCTAGTGGTACCAAACCAATCCGCAGCGACTTTGAGGCCATTCTCGCCCTCGGCCATTCAGTCATTATGTTCGGAGACTTTAACTCCAAACATACTGACTGGACGTGCCTATCAACCAACATCAGCGGTATCGCTCTCCTTGACTTCACTAACTCACTCGACTTAGATGTCATCTCTTCCATCACTCCCACTCACTATCTCGACAACCCAAACCACTCTCCTGACATCCTCGATTTTGCAATTGTCAAGCGAATCAATCTCGATCTCAGGTCTATCGAACCGCTCGATGACCTAGGTTCTGACCACCGCCCCGTCTCCCTCGTGCTAGGTCCGCCTAACGATAACGTCACCTCTCCTAAGACCTGTACCAACTGGAAAGGCTTTAAAAATACGTTAGTTTCAGTCTTAGAGGCCCCGAACTCTCCACTCGCGATCTCGCCCGATCAATTAGATAGCCCGGATAAAATAGATTCACTAGTCGACTCTCTCACTGATGCTATCAACTCTGCCATCAGCAATAACGAAAAGGTTGCTAAGCAAGGCAAACCCACGCTTCCTCTAGCCGTTAGCAATCTTATTAAAGCTAAGAACGCGGCTCTCCGGAGAGCCAAGGAATATCCCACACCCGCCTATAGAACAGCTGCAAATCAGCTTCAACGTAAAGTTAGGTCTTGCCTCGCGGAACTCCGAGGCGTCCAGATGAACGATCTCATGGCGAATATCTCCCCGTCCCACCAAGCGTATTATAGTATGGCCCGAGCCTTACGCTTAGACGCCGCCTCTGACGTCCCTCCTCTCACTCGTCCCGATATCTCTACCGCCTTCGAAGTCGAAGAGAAAGCCGAATGCTTCGCTGACAGCATTGCCGCACAATGCTCTCCCAGCACGCAACCCGCGAATCCCTCCCACATCCAGGCGGTGGAGGACGAAGTTCTCCGCAGAGAATCTCTCCCCATCACCAACGATCCCGTCAAGTCTCTAATGATGAAATCTCGCTTCTCATTAGAAGTCAAAAGTCCAAAAAGGCTTTTGGTGCGGATGGTATTTCCAACCACGCACAGGTGCTTACCTTGTTAACTGTTATATTCAATGCCTGCTTCGACCTTAGCTACTTTCCAAAAGCTTGGAAAGAAGCGACAGTCAAAGGCATTCTCAAGCCGGGCAAACCTCTGAACTTACCGGCTAATCACAGACCCATCAGCCTCCTCAAGGCAATGTCTAAACTTCTCGAGAGAGTCATACTCTCTCGAATGCGGAACCATCTGTTTCCAAAGGATGGCGATTCTCTCATCCCCATCAGTTCGGCTTTCGCACAAAGCACTCCTGCCCTCAGCAAGTCCATCGAATCGTCGAGTACATACTTGACGGTTTCTATCCGCGTCGTTATAAAACAGTCGCAGTTTTCTTTGACGTAGCCAAGGCTTTCGATAAAGTCTGGCACAGCGGTCTCGTTTATAAACTCTACAAAATAGGCTTACTGGATCACATAGTCAGGTCAATCGTGTCGTTTCTCAAAGACCGTACGTTTCGATTTAAACATGAAGGCACGCTTTCCGCGCCTCGTCCCATAAAGGCTGGAGTCCCTCAAGGCTCAGTCCTCGCCCCTCTGTTGTACACCGTGTACACGAACGACATTCCCATCCCGAAAGGAGTCGAACTCGCCCTCTTTGCCGACGACACCGCACTCTATACCAAAGGTCACAGTGTTCCGCAGCTTGTAACCAGACTCCAAAAGGCCGTAAACGCTCTTGGTGTATGGTTTCAAAAATGGCGCATCGATGTGAACCCAGACAAGAGTTCTGCGATTCGCTTCGACCCCAAACGCCGTCGTCCCGCTGGCGACCCCCACGTTCGAAGGCTAGGCATTCCCATCCCCTGGAAGCGCAGTACTAAATACTTAGGTCCTTAACTTAACCTTAGATCCGACGCTTTCTTTCAAGCCACACGTTGAAAGAGTTTTGAAACTCGCCCGTCACTACTTAGGCCACCTCAATATCATGTTAGGTACAAAAAGTAAAGTGTCTTTCAGAAACAAACGTACACTTTACAAGGTCTGCGTTAGACCCGTCATGACATATGCCTCGCCAATCTTTGCCCATGCCAAACCCTCCCTCCTGCACAAACTGCAGGTAGTTCAAAATCTCTTTTGCCGCAGGGCCACAAACGCACCGTGGTACGTGCGTAACGCGGACTTGCACAGAGATCTTGAACTGCCTACAATACAACAACACCTCAAAACACTCTCTGAAGCGTTCTTCAAACGCTCTGAATCCCATCCCAATCCTCTAGTTCGAGATTCAGTCTCTTATACTACTCCTGTCTTAGATTCGAAGTTCAAAGTTCAAGCTAGGCCTAGGAATGCGCAAACGTACTCTTCCACCAGACTGTCAGCCGATCTCGAAGCCCTTCTGGCCGCAAATTCTAATTGCAACGTAAATTCTAATTGTAACGTAAATCCGAATTAACTTAACTTCTTTTAATGTATTTTATCTTAACTTCTTTGCAATTTTGAGCACCTTCAGTGCTATGTAAATCCCAGCGGGTGACCCCTTCTGGGCCCCGCTAGCGCGGCCTCTTTCTCCAATTGGCCGTCGCTCAGATGAAGGCTGTGTGGCAAAAAATTGCACGAGCCGAGAGGGGTTTTTTTAGTGCGTAGTGGTTCTGGTAGGCTCGGAACGAGTCCCACATAACCTGGATCGCGTGCGCCAGTGTATGCGCAGAGCATTTTTTATCCTTATGCCCTTCCCGTGGAGGGAAAAAAAACTATAGTCTAAAGTAATAAAGACAGATAGGTTTCAGTTACATATCAAATAAATCCATATCCGTCGACGATATGACATTTATTTAAGAGGCGTCATGAAAATTATTATGTTAGTTTTTCTTAAATTTATTGATGATAAGAAACAAAACGTAAATGGGTATTATACTTCATACATTGCTCATTGAATGTTAAACAGATGCGTATATATGCACATATGCATCCATATATTATCTGTCCCAGACATTACCGCCGCTCGAGTCTTGTCTAAGTGGATGTGTCCGAAGTGGTTTTATCCGAAAACGTCAACATTGACGTGGTTACGACTAAATTAACCGTTTTCAGTTTTGTCAATGACGTCAGCCGTAGGCGGAGCTCTCAATGAAAGGAGAAATAGACCAGAATTAACTTGATCGTTTGGAAAATCACAATAATATCTACCTAGTCACCATTAGGATGAAAAGCTGAAAATAAATTATGAAAGAACAAGATATTTTTCAATAAACAAATAGCGTTGGTAAAAGTACTTGGTAATGGTTTGTTTTCATGCAATAATTTTCTGATATGAATATTCAATGCTTTACAATAAGGTTTAGATTAATGCGCGAGTGCTACGTATTTGTCTGAGATTGTTAAATACATTAAAGATATTGTAGATACACGACTCTACATATTGATTCAATCAATCATGTATCTACATATTGATTGATTGAGTAGTCACAAGTCTGATAATTTAATTGTATCATGTTGAGAATACGAACGTTAACAAAATTGGTCTACGAGGTTCCCCGTCGCTAAAATGAGACGTGACAATGATCAGAAATTAGTTAGGTTCTTACTGAGGATTCAATAAAAGTTAGAAACTTACAGATGAAAAAGTCTTAATAAACTAAAAAAGAGCAAAAAGGTAACAACAAAAACGGACCTATGTGTATAGGAACAACCTTTGATATAACGCCTACGCTAGATCTCGTTAAAAGGGACGACAAGGTCGTACTAGTTAAACATTTCAAACACACAACAATCAAACTTTCTGATTAGATTCAGATCTATGCCAACCTAATTGAAGGCAAAGTAAATATTGGTATGACAAATGTAAAGATTTCTAGCAAATTTTAGATAAACATAGTTACAGTTAATTTGGATTTTATATGTGTCCTGCTGTACAGAGTAGGCACGTGCGGGTTCGATCGATACGTTCCCCGCCTAGCCGCTTGATTGTCCCTAAGTACGCACAACTCAACCGACACAATCACTTTAAAACTAATAAGATTTCACTGAAGTGGTTTTATATTAAATATACTCAATGAGAGTGCGCTATTTATAATGCAAATGGTGGCCTATTTTCATATAGCAAAAGCAATTGTATGTGAATTCAATGCCACTCCATTGAGATAACAGCAGATAAGCACAGGAAAAGCTAGTATATGGGTGTCTAGCAATGTAATATGTTAATAGTGACAAAAATAAAGTATTTTACCTTCACACTCTGAAAAACGATATCGGATAAAACTATCAAATGAAAAAGTCACTTTTAGTTAGTTGTCGAGTCATGTCAAGGGCGCAGACGCATTCTGCAATTTTGGTTGAATAAACTGATAAGCTATAATTTTAAGTTAGCCAAAAAATAAATAAATATAAATTTTACTGAAAAGAGTGTTATCAACAAAAGAACGTGCAAATAATCTTGAACTGAAAGACAAGTTAATTATTTGAGTAGATCATTTTATCCTTAAGGTAATTCGTTACTAGTGAAGAGACTTTCTATCTAAACTTGTACCAATTCTTTTGAAGACCAAGTCGCAAATCCACTTATCCGTCTTTTGGTGAGTGCCTTGCCACTACATTACATAACATAAATGTTAATATTATTATTACGTGGCCTCGAGATGTATCTTTCTTTTATTTCCTATAAAAGAAATTTATCTGTCAGATTACCTTCAACAAAGTACCTAGGAATTATATTTGTATTAAAAGTATCTAAGGGATGGTGTAATTTTCAGCAAAATATTACGTTGAAAATATTCAAATTTATTCAAAATATAGAGCTTTTAAATGGCTAGGATTGGATTAGTATTCGTATTTAATCTCATTTAAATATAATTTACAATTCTGGCTGTAAAGAAGAGGATTATGAGGAATAAGATATAATCTATGATAAATGGAAAATTTATTCATCAAAGTATTCAAATAAAATACGTTTTAACCGAATTAATATATATCTTGATCAATTATATTTTACGTTTTAACTCGACATTTCGGTGCCTTTACAAGGTACGGTTCGGTCTATCTTGACCATGTTACCGGTAAATGCACCGATATTTAATTTTCATTTCTAGTGTTTTATTTAATATCATGAATGGTGAAAGTATTAAGAATATTTGGTTAGTTGAGTTAAAAAATTAATTTTGTACAAATATTAAAGGGAAGTTTAAGGACATGATTGTAGTCATTAGTTGAGTGTCTATAATATATAACATATGCGGTACTAAATTTACAACATTGCGACCTGAGTTAAATTAATTGCCTTGCATCAATAAGCAAACGCCACCATTTAAATAAATAATAACAACATCACTTTGGTGTCTCAAAAAAATTTGATAATTGAGTCTGGAATGGGCCCTAGTATTTTTTTTGTGTAAATTAGGCTTGGAAGCGTGGCGAGGACATATGCAATTATATAATTATTTAATATAATCCAATCCTTAATCGATAACGATCAATGCAGAATTATGAAAAATGCACCTCATAAAATTAAAGCATCATGACCTTATTGTCAGGAACTTTATTAATTAAAATTTTAATGAATGTTCTTGCTTCCCCGACTTCCTCTGAATATTTTCGATACCAATACCTCATTGCTTCCAAAGAGCTAGTTACGTTTATATTTTATTATATACATATATTAATTTAGAGCTTTTTTTGTTCCTTTAAATAGGTGAATTATATCAAAAGTTCATTCAAATATAAGCGAAATCCGACTAGAATGATTTCTATATCTCGTGGGAACAGCACCCCACAATGGTTTCAATAAGCTGTTACGTCATCGAATTACGCAAACTTGTGCAACATTTCAAAGTATCTAAGATATAGTATCAAGACTTACTAACTAATACAATGAAAAAATAACATAAAACCAAGACGACGCTTAGAAAAGCGATTTAATGGATACATGAATTCTGTTAGAATTTACCGTAAATACGAATGAATATTTGTAGGGAAAAAAATTTAAGGCTCGTTTACACTACCAACATTTGCCCTTAATTTAAAAATATGGTAAATAATGTCAAATTCTCACTTTTACCTAAACTGGAAACCTTTTGGAACGTTCTTATGAAAATCAAAGGATTACCTGCAAGCGAACTTGAGCTAATTAATTTACTAATTTATATTTATATTCAAGAAGTTTCAAGTAGCTTCTAATTATGAGAGATTTTCAAATTAAACGAAGCCTTACTACCCAGTTTTAAGTTTGGTTATTAAAATCTGTTTAGTCATAAAAGTTTGTTCTTCACACATAAAGTTACAAATCTTGCCTTTTTGTAAGTTAAAAACCAGTGTATGAGTGTGTTAATTTTTGGAAAAAATCGAAACAATATTCACTATTTTAACTTGATACGATGAAAGTATCTCATCTGGTAAATTATGAAAACATATTTTACCAGATGACATACTTTAATATTTTACCAAATTATTATATTATTATATCATCTACCGGAATATCTTCTTATTTCCTGTACAAAAGTTTCAATCTACATTAGTAAAACTCAAGGGAGCGTTACAAAGTTAATAATACATACTGATTCAATATTGTTTTCGCCCTTCTCTGACAGAAAATATTTAGTGACGGGAACTCAAGGGAAATCCGGAATTTCCTAACCGGTAATTACTTAGCCGAAACTCTGATAAAGGAACCCGCTACTAACTGTAATGTCAGATTGAAGATGGATTTTGGAGTTTGAATAATAATTAGATCCATTAGTCATTAATGATTTTCAAATTGATATTGAATATTGAATAATTTATTTTGTACGCTATGCAACAGCAATTTCAGTATTTTTGTAGTATGCTTTTTATTTGTTTACACATGCTAATGTATCATATGCATAGAAAATCTTGCAATCTACATCAGTCTTCTACCTATAACGCGTTTTCTGGACTTTAGACTCAAAATCTATCTATGTAAGCCTTAAACTGATTAACGTTATGAGGGACGCATTTACCACAAACATTGCAACTAATAAAGTACTAATTTTCAAAATAAATGAAAAGATATGTTACAGCTATCGTAATATTATTGATTTTTTTAAGGATAGGTATTCAAAATAGGGAAAATAAATGTAGTAGTATCAAATTTACTTTTGAATCCTTGTAACTTAATATAGAAATCATTCAGAATGAATACCTAAACCTTTCATTTTACTAAGTATGTAGTCAGCTTTTATATTGTCACAATTCTAGCTGTAATTACTTTGCCTCTGAATAAAAAGAATCCATCTGCCTATCTAGTTCAATTAAAAAAAATATCCTATGTATGTAAAACGTAAACACGAATAAAATTATTTAAATTTTTAGGGTTAATGAAGTCGAATGTTTCTTAAATGGGCCAATAGATAAATAACCTTATTCAAAGAAGGGAACAATTTCGACCGATATCTAATAAGGTTCAGGGTGGTTCTCAAAAGAGGGTTCTAAAATGAAGACAAATTACACAACCTTAAACATTGAGTTTAAGCGCTATGATATCGTCATCTTTTTAGTAGAGGAGTGAGCGAATACTATTTGAACTCAAAGAATTCTCCTATTTATACACAATATAAGAAAGGTTTTTTCAGCAGTCCTTCTTGGTTTATATTTGTAAGGTGTTGAACGAATAGCTTACTAGACAAATACCGCTTGGATAGCTAAATTAGACTCTCTTCTGTATCTGTACTATCTATTACAAGATACCTAAGTAATTAACAAACAATTAAAAAATCGTCCAAGACAGTGGATACGAAATAGTTCTTAAGTCGAAAATGGCTGCTTTACATTCGTAGGTTTTTGTGTGCAGCTACGAAAAGCGGGAAGAAAATGTATGCATACAAGTACCAATTTACGCTTATACTTGTTTTCGACTTAAGTTACCCTATATTTAGATTCAGATCGTAAAAGCCTTTAATGTACGATGTAAAGTTAATAATTACCCTAGAAATTGGTGTAGAATGGTTTCATTGGGAAGGCTACTTTCAAGCCCAATCAATGGTTGGGTGTAGCATTTTGTTTCTCTGAAATTAGATTTTTAAGGTTTCATAGTGGGCAGGATGTTTTGTTAGCAATTGAATAGTTTAATTTTGGACGAAAATTACAAGAATGTTTGGAATGAAAACTTATTACAGAAAACAGTTATATAGCCGTCTGGTGTGCAGTGTGTGGTGTAGCGTTGTCCTGAAGCAGCGGTGGTCTAGAGCGATTGACCATATCATATTTCTAACAATCACACCACATTATCTAGCCCAAATTAAGTATCATTAAGAACTTGTGTTAAAGATACTAGATAACGGATAAATAAACTTAAGAAATATATAAACACACATAGATATTTTTTTTTTCATTTATAAATATTAGAAATAAACTTAAATAAATATACATACACATCCATGACTAGAAAGCAAATATCATAAAATATCTGCTCCTACCAGGATTCGAACCCGGGACCTCTGGCATGGAAGGCAAGGGTACTTACCTCCACACCAAACAGGCCGTAACTACTATTACTAAACTAAATTGGTTTGCAGTTGCTGACAATAGACATCTGCCTTAATCGTCTGGTCAGATTTAAGAAAGCTGTAGTGAACGACACCGGCGCTAGTCCACCAAACGCTGACAAGTAACTCTTTTTGAGTAAATTTTCGCCTGGGGCAGGATTTGGCTGGTTCGCCAGGGTTCATTGCGATGAGCGTTTCCGATTGTCGTGCAGGATCCACTTTTCATCACAGGTGATTCGATTTAAAATTTTTTCATTACTGTGCCGGTTAAGTAATATGAAGACACAGTCGACGCGCGTTTGTCGGTTTGCTGCTCTCAATTCATGAGGTACCCACCTCTCAAGCTTTTTCACCTTCCCAATTTGCTTCAAGTGGATTAAAACAGTTTTGTCACTAACACCGCAGCTTACAGCTAACAAGGACGTGGTTTGCGATGGATCGGCTTCCACAATAGCCTTCAATTCTTCATTATCAACTTTCGCTTCCAGCCGTCCACGAGGCTTGTTCTGCAGGTTGAAATTTCCAGAACGAAAACATTGGAACCAAAACCGCAATGTGTTTTCTTTTGCGACACCGCCGCCATACACAGCTTTAATACTATGAGCCGTTTCAGCAGCACTGGTGGCACGGCAGAACTCGTACTCGTAAATAACGTGTTATTTCAAGTTTTTCATTTTGTAAACTAAGTGATGCAAAGAAAAAACCAAATGAGGAAACAACAAATTAATTATGGTTTTTGAAACACAAATGCGTTAAATAGCTGTATAAGTTTGAAATTGGGATTCTTACACAAAGAGGAGACAATACAGATCAAAGTGGCCAGTACGACAAAATGCCAATTTCATATGTAAGGACCTAACAGTTCCTTGGTCAGTTTGATAGATCCGTGTTAGATTACATTTTGGACTTTTTTGGAATTATCCACAAACAAGTAAACATTATTTTAAATGGACTAAAAATCATCTTATACTAAAAAGTGACACGCGTCTTATTGTGATACCTACCTATCGGCAATCCAGTGCCCTAGATTGTGGACAGTACGACAAAACTCCAATTTCATATGTAATACGCGCTACCAAGAGTTATGATTAACAACTTATATTAAATTACAATTACATATGAATATTATCTGCATATTGTTCAAACTAAATACTAAATAAAGTAAATGAATAATAAATCGTCGAGTGATGTCGTTGGAATAAGTGATCGTGAGGATTTTTCAGTCACGATGTCGCAGTGGTCGATTGGGCATCGTGCGTTCGCCATCGAGGCTATTTTCAAGAGTAACGATTGGTACGTAATTGCTCGTCGACAATTTTGTTCACACTTCGGTATTCGACGGATAAATGATGGACCGAGTGTGAATTTAATTCGTTTCTGGGTGCAGAGGTTCCTCGCTACTGCTTCGGGTATGAACACCCCATGGCCAGGACCCAGTCGATCTTCAAGGAATCCCAAAAACATTGAACTGGTTGAAGAGAGTTTACATGGATATCCGCGACTTCGATAGGGAAAAGGGCAGCCTCGCTGGGACTTCCAAGAACGATTATCCATGAAATTTTAAAAAGGATCTAAAGATCCATCCATTCAAAATTCAAATCGTTCGAGAACTGAAAGAAAGTGACTTTTTCGCACAGTGAATTCAATTTACAAGGCTCATTTCCATTTAAACGGGCACGTCAAAAGGCAAAACTGCAGTTACTGGTCTCCATAGTAACTGTTTGGTGCGTTTTATCCACGAATGGTATAATTGGACCATTTTTTTTCGAAAGTGCTTGGGGCCAGGTGAAAAATGTCAATAGTGAGAATTATAGACAAATGATTACGGATTTATTTTTGCTGAACCTGCGAGATCACCCATCTTTCTCAGCGCAAACGTGGTTTCAAAACTTGCTTCGGGAAGTTTTCCCTCAAAAACTGATCAGTCGTTTTGGGAACATCTCGGGGCCACCGAGGTCCCCCGACTTAACCCCAATAGTTTTTATTTATGAGGATACCTCAAAGAGAGAGTTTACATTAACGATCCCCGAACTCTTGTGAATTTAAAAGAAAACATTCGTCGCGAAATCAGCAGAATTGAACCAAGTTTAGTGCAGCGAGTGGCGCGCAACACGAGGCTCCTTCTTGAACAATGTGTGCAACACGACGGAAGACATTTGGGTAAGATAATCTTCAAAAAATTAAATCCGCATTATTATTCTGTCATTCAATATTTAAATTAAAACGATATGTCAAATTTTTTTTAAAATTTCATTTTGAAAACATAAATCTGCCGCCAGACACTCTCTGTATTACGTCTGTAATTTTAAGGATTTTTATCGCGTTAATTTACATTTTAACTCGACGTTTCGTTACCTTTAGACACCGTGGTCACGAGTGACTAAGATGACAGGCTTCTTAGAGTTATGAAGGCATTCAATAATCTCCATCTGTTCCTTAGTCTGCGAATGTAGCGTTCAGAATTATCACAGAAAGTGCCGACAGTGTCTTGAGCTATAGGTCTTGCAGTTTGTGGGATGTTGTATTTAATATTTTTAGTAAAGTATCCCATATTTGACAAAGCTTCCAACCATTTGAAATTGGGGTGTTTCGCAATTTAAAATGAAAAAATATAATTAAACACGATACAATCCGGTTAGAAAATGTTTTATTTAATATAATGAATCGTGAAAAGTTATGTAAGAACTAACTAAAATAGACAGTTTAATGTTATTTTAGCTAATCTCAGGAAATGATGGTAAAAATAATATCTTATTTATAGCTGTAACGATATGAAAGCGCCAAGACTATTAAGTCGGTCTGAAAGAACTTAAGCATGCCATCAAGTACGTTAAGTCTGGGGAGACGCGAAAAGGATAAGGGTGATCGTAAAGAGGGATTTCGAGTGAGGTTTACATACAACATACTAAATCATTCTTTTTAAAATGATATTGATAAAAGAATGATAAAAAGAGGGATACGTTTTATTTTTTTTAATGCTAGGAGAAAATGAATAAAATATTAAGTAAACATTTTTACAGAAATATTTTTTTTTTTGTAATAATTACTTTTTGTTTTATAGTTGGCGCAATGGGAAAGCCGCCACCGGCTTCTCGACCTGAGGTTTCCCTAGGCTTACAACGTAGCTTGAGATCGCAAAAATCACGCGATATTCGCCTTTCAATTGCTTATAGTAAAAATAAACCGTATTACGTACCAGCGATAGCAGCGCGAAAGCACACTAATTGTACATATATTATGAAGGGTTTTGACGATTTCGACGCTAAATGTACCAATTAATTATTACAAGTTATGTACCTACTTTAAGAAAACATTCTAAGCATGCCCTCGTAAGAAAACTATTTCTATGAGGTATACATTCTACCAACCCGTAATTAGTAGGCTATGAATTGTCAAAAACCCCTTAGTTAGGTGTGTGTTCCTTAAATCATTCGTCGGATCATTAAATGATCGTGGGATCATTAAATGACGAATATGTACGTTCAACCAAACAGTGGAACAATTTCAAAGTACTAAGTTATGCGACATTATTTCAATTGTATTGAAATTAAAAGAAATAGCTGAAGTTCTGGCAACTCACTTTACATGCTCTCAGTAAAAATAGTTTTCATTTGATTTGAACGAAATATTCGGAGGCATTTCCCTCTTGAAAGTATTTTATTTAGATGAATATCTTTTTTCAGTACAGGAAAACCAGTTCTCGTCAGTAGAATGGCGTTCAGGCAAAATGAGGATACATATCCGGGCACCTGCCATAAATAGGTCAAGGGTAGGTTAAGACAGACGGGGCGTATGAAAATGCACTCTACGAGTATGCATCTATATAGATTGTTGCTATAATATTAAGGTTAATAGACATTGAAGAATTGGCTGTTCATTTTAATTTTAGAGAAACTATACTATACCACATGTACACAACCCTAAACGAGGGTACTGGCAACTATTTGCTCATAACTTAAAAATGAATACGTTTAACATGATTTGTTGTTACTCAAATCCAGAACACAATTCAGTGTTTGTTGCGTATTAAAACCGTTACAAAACGTACAATTAAAGGTCACCCACATAAACGTCAGCAATATGACGTATTTCACACACTGTACACCTTAATTAACACGTAAATCGAGCTTTCAAATAAAAAATACTTTAAAAGACCTTTAACTTTTAAACTATATTAAGAGTAACTTAAACAAACACTTACCTAAATTTAAATTAATTGGATGTGTCTACATTATTCTTGTCACTTAATACTAGCGTAGCAGAGCGCTAAGTGCGAACTGTAAGCACGTAGTATTTCGCGGCTTGTTCGCGAGTGCGCTCGGCATGCGCGGGCCGCTCGCCCACGCTCGATACGAACACCGTCGCGCGCCGCTTGCCTCGACTCCTCCCAAAAACCATCTACTAATCAAAAATAAACCTTATCCCTTTTGCAAAAAAGATTAATAACTCAAGTAGGTACACAGAGTAATGTAAAACTGTAACCTTCCCTTATAGAGACGATATTCTATAGTGTAATCATAGTTTAATACGTGGTTGTATGTAAACCTTGGCGACACGGGAAAATCAAGGATAATTTACGACTGCGATGTCCCACATGAATTGTATTTTGGAATGAGATTTATGCGAGGATTGATAATAAAAACAAAGTTCAAAATGGAAGGTAGATGCTTTAAAGACATTGACATTGAAAATAATACTGTCTGTGCAATTTATTCGCATTTCTAGTTTTATCACCTTTTAGGACCATCAAATGGCGCTGATAAAATTTCATTTTATCTCTTTGGAATTTTATGTTTTTTGGATAAAACTTTGTTTTATAAAGATATTTTAAAATGTCTTTTAATTCAAAAGTATATGACTATTAAATCAAAATCTGCTTGCGACCTCTATCCGCAAAGCATAATGTACTTATAACAACGATTTTAAACTTTGTAGCGCAACAGTCTTCCGTTGGATATCCGATAGTTAATTAATTCATTATTAACATGTGTGGTATGGTTTTCGTTAACTTGTGATTACGGCAGCTTACTGAAAATAGATTTTCATTGAAATATGAATTGAGCGTTAAAAGGCTGGTTTTGTTTTATTGCTCTATGACTATTTAATTTACTACGTAATATCTAAAGCTTACAAAAAGAAATTACCATGATAAGTCAATCATTGCACAAATACCCGCATCTTTAAGTAGGTTTGCTACGTAATTCACGTAGACAAAAGTAGGGTTCGATTGGGAAATAATTGCTTTGTTTATCGTTTTACAAAATATTATTGAAATATATTACTAATATGGTACTAACTGGTTTTTTGTTCAAAGTAAACATTTGTCTATTTATAAGTAGGCAGTAATATCATTAAGTTGACAAAATTTATTATAATTACGTATTTAGGAAAGCATTTTTAAAAAGCCTGATTCACAGATGTCTTCGACGATAGGTTGTAGTAACTTAGATAAGATTGATCATTTGGAAGTTCTTGCCTTTAGGTACAAAATTCAAACATTAATTCCATCTGGAGAGTTCCAGAGACTCCTAACAATCAACCCATATACCTACAAACATGCAAAGTTGGAAATTTCCTAGAATATTGTTATCACGAGTATGTGATTAGGTATTATGCCCACTTTCGCAGAACTTTTTAAAGTAAGTACAACAACTAACACTTCAACTAATGTAGATGTGGGTACAAGCAGCGTGTCTAGACCTGGTATATTCTAACCCGAATGTAAGCTGATTTGATTCAAACTTTACTTTGAAGTTTGTCAAATTTTGGATTTTTATTTGAGTCACGTTCTCTAGTGCAATTCTCTTTTACTATTTTCGTAGCATGATAAGGGGCTCCCGCATCTACGAACATCATTCATCGAAGGTGTTTTATTTAATAGATCGGGGAAAAGTCTTTTTGCATTTTGAATGTAATATTTTGTAATTGTTTGTTTCTGGCTGATTTTGATACTATGAAAATCTTTACAGATAAAAAAGTAACTGTGTGTCGTATTATTTCAATTGTTTTTCTGTTTTATAAAATGAGCCAGTTTAAAAAGGGAATTCGATACCTTCTGAAATTTGATTTTAAATAAGTTATGCGTAAGCGCAAATTAAAAAGCCCCGACTGACAGCTAAAAGCTCGCATAAATTTTCAACGGCTAAACCGTTTTCCTTCAAACAGAAAAATACACAAACATACAGACAGCCACATCTCTGTCTGTTCGCGTTGGGCATTTTACCCACCACACTGGTCCATAATATTTGTTTACATTAGGTGGGTCATTATCACTTTCATTTCCCATAACTTTCAGGAAATAAAACGATTTGTATGTTACTTAAATTTTTGTTATGTACTCATCATTTGCTTTCGTTCGATACCCCACTTAGATGTATTTGAAAACATACGATTGTGCATCCACTCTTTCACCCCCAAAACTCTCGATTGAATTAACTAAACAAAAATCTTCATTAAAATCTGTTCAGCCGTTTTCAAGCTATGGTGCCACAGACAGACACATAAACAAACATAAAAACACACACGTCAAACTTGCAACACCTCTCTTTTTAAAGGGTAAAACGTGACACAAGCCGCAAACGCCATTATTTAAATTACTCTAAATAAATAGCTTGTAAGTACCTATTCTTGTTTTCTGCCCAACTGGAAAATCTCGCTGACCAAGTAACTATTTTGTGGCGCGAGTGTTTTAATAAAATACACCAAAGGCAAACAGCCTGCTTCTGGTTAAATTACTGACCTTTAACAGGGTTGTTTGCAGAACAAGGACAGCCTCATTTTAATTATTGCAAACACAATGTCTGAATGCAGTCCAAATGATTTGAAGGCTAATTGAACTACTCTACTTAGTTTCCTATGTTTCCTTTGATGGGGCTGCCGATATACGGACGACGGCGTCTACAATACTCTGTCATTGCGCCATCTTGGGATCATCTTGCTAATTTTGCCATGCACCACTTTAAATGATTGTTTTTGGTACCTGCTGCGATAGAAAGCCTGTAATAAAAGGTTTGTCACGACCTCATTATGAACATGCGATGGCTCTAGATATATTAAAAATGGATAATAACATAGGATTTTATTATTTTTTTTCTATAATATATTGCACTACATTTAGTACACACCGTAACAAGTTAGTACCTATCACAGATACAAGATGGAACGAGCTCTAGCTTCGGTGGACGAAAGTAAATAAAAATCAATAAATAGGTTCCTTTACGTTTAAAGCATTATAATTTTATGTAAAAACTCTAGAACTTTAACAAATAAGTTTTAATAAGTACATTTTTCACATGACTCTTGTGAGAAACATTTCTCACGTTTCTCACAAAAATCAAAAACGTTTCTCACATTTCTCACAAAGATGCTTTCACACAGGTAACTTTTAAGGTACCTATGACAGTCATGATTCAGATGTAGAGGAATAAACAAAGGATTCAAGATATATTTGTTTTGATTATGGAAGTGTCATATGCTATAAAATTAATCACGACAATAAAATGGCTGATTTTTGCGCCAAAGTGTTATGTCATAATTATTTTTTTAACCTAACCTTTGAATTGGGGTATCATTTAATAGGTACTTAAAAATATTTTTTAGGTTTCTTATAGGTCATTTTTATATATTATCCGGTTAAAATTCTGTTAGGATACGACCTTTTCGAGTTGCGTTACGCAATAGTGATGACTTGTAGGGTCAGAAAAACAGTCAGATTAATAATATTAATCAGGAAATTTATTTTTGGGAACAAATATCTTGTATACCAGAATATGATTTGACTCCCAAAACACTGTAGTCATTTTATGGCAAAGTACACAAAAAAAATATCGTGTACCAAAAAACGATGCATAAAATAGTAAATATGCGTCGAAAATAAAGTAATGTAAACTTTGTAGCAAAAACATCATCAGACAACATATTTTTAGTGACTAAGATAGTATCAGCGAGCAAAATTAGCATTTCAAATTAATTTGGTGCAAATTTTTTTCCAAACATATACTTATTATGAGAAAAAAATATGATTTTTGATATTAGTTACTTTATTTGACTAACGTAATTTACCGTATACGGGCTATGTTATACTATAAAATAGGATGACAAACTTTGGTGCACATTTACAAATTTTGGGTAAAAAATGTATTTTTTTGGACGTAGCTTTTTACTACATTTGGCGAGCAGTTAAACATAAGCCTTTATTTTTGTCGCTTTTTTCTCTCCAACATCCAATGAGGACTTGCGGCCAGCACTTGCCGAAACTTGCGTGTATCCACGTTTCATCAAAATAAAAAACATACTTCTTATCCACTCCTAATAAATCATTTTGTTTTATGCGACGTAAATAACATGCTCTGCACGCCTGTATTTGAGGCCTCTCTTCTCTTTCTCTCTCTTTTCTGCTTACACTTCTTGAAACGGTATCCTAAAGTATTCTGCGCAATGTTGATTGACTGCCAGTGTAATCTAAGTCTCTCAGAGCAACTGCGAGTATTTTTTCCAGGATTGGAACCTCTTTTTTGACCGTATAAAAGGAGTGGATAATGTTTCTCACAGCTGACAGTTCGGAGCTGTCAAGGAATTATTTTTTTACTGCGTGGCTTTTTTTTTGGTGTTCTTTATTTGGAACTGCAAGCCATAGCATCTGCTCGTTCACCCCGTATTGTGCAAACTTTATTTACATTGTCTTTTAACAAAGAATTCAATTTTTTTAAATATTTTTGCTCTGTCTTTTTTTACTTTCAAAATAATCGTTAACACGCCCCACGCATAAGCATTTCTCGAGCACGACTGTTTAGCACATCTCTTCTTTTAGCACTCAAAAGTACCAATAAACGTAATTTAAAAAGAAATACTTCCGAGTAAGATATATCGCGCTTTCCCAACAGCGTTGCTAACGGTACTGACAGGCGTCAGTTAACGTCATATGCCGCTCCATTCCAAAAGGTCGTATCCTAATAGCATTTGAACCGGATTATACATATATTATTTTTTCGACCATTTCGGATCTATGATAGTTTGAAGTAGGTTAGCAGCAAGTACTAATTGCTCTTTGTCGACAAATACTTTTTTAAAAACCGGTTTTAAAAATCGGTTCAGCCTAATCGCGAGATAATCACTACCAAACATACATACATACCTACATACAAAACAAACTGAGAACCTCCTTTTGTTGAAGTCTGTTAAAAATATATCAAATACCGGGCATTTTCATGTAAGACACACACAAGTACGTAAATACGAGTAAGTATAGGTATAATAAATACTTTGAGAAACGGTCATATGAGAAATATGAGACCAGTATGAACATGCCTTAGTTTTACATTTTTGTTCGATCGTTTCTCACAGGTATACCAACATCCAACTTTTAAAGCACTTTATTTGATTACATATTATCTTAAAAATCGGATACTATGAAAGCGTGACACTGTTATATCGGGATCACTTTACTATCAAAATGATTGCACTAATAATAAAAAAAAGATTACTTACTTTTCTTGATATTAATCTATCTATATTAATCTTGAGCTTAAAAGGATTTTTTCACAAAAAATATTTATTAATAATTTTGCCACAAAAGACACCTGGACCTGTCATTGAGCATTATCATGCAGTTGTACTATTTTCCAAGTAGCACGCCTTTCATGAAAAAATAAAATTTTCTAAGAGTTGGTTTTAAAAAAATGGCTATTGTGATGCTATTTTGAAAAGCTCATTAAACAAGCAATTTTTTAAGATGATGTGCAGTATCATCGCCATACATTTTTTTTCACAGCTATCACTAAAACTTGAGTTAGGTTTTTCGCATTTAAATAAAATAAAATAATTTAACTCTTTTTCATAGCGTAGTGTGCTAGTTTCCGTCAAAATTATTACTAGGTTGTCTCAAGTAACTAATAACGATAGTTTTGGTCAAAAAAAAACCCTGAGCTAAAAGATATTTATTGCAGCTGTAGGCAAAAAAGGACCAAAAAGTGGAAATTTCATAAAAATCACAAAAGTGGCAATATCTCGAAAACCAGAAAACTTTTACTGGAAGCATGTTGGTGTTATCTGATAGGCCTTAAGTCCATCTACCTCCAGTGTCACCCTTACGTTTCATTTCTGGGACACCCTGTATATACGTACCAAAATGTAAATATAAGCATATTTCCGTTCTTAAGGTACCAAGTGACATCAACTGTCAGGTGTAGTTGAAAGATCTTTGCATTGTATAAATAATTAAAAAATGTCAAATGTCAAAAATGTTTAAAATAGAGCATTATGTTTCAATTGAACTAATAGCCTTGGGAATGAATAAGTTTAATTAAGAGTTACAAAAACGTTGTAAATTATTGCGTAGTATCGCGAGTAAACCAGGGTTGAGTATTATTGTATTATAGTATGTAAGGTTGTGAAGTTTATTACAAATACCGTTTTACCCAAACATACTTATGCATACGTATGTTAAGAAAGGTTACCTTTTATAAGGTAGAGGGAATATTCTTCACAACATGTTTTTGTCGGTTTTTCTTAAAAAAACAGTATAAAAATAAATAAGTTTATTTTAGACATTTTTCAATTATACAATTCATGACTAATTTCTTACAATTTGTCGTACATTTTTTTCAGTTCGGCGTGGTCAACTGTATTTTATACAAGTGGATTTTCTATTTGGATATGCTGATAAAAGTAACTTGCCTTATAAATGGTAAGTTTTAACCAATGAAATAAACCTTACAGCTTGTGCCTCATCGGAAAATTCCATTTGACGTCATTGCACTGCACGTTACTTAATTATGTAAGCCTTGGCTGCAATATTTCTAGATAAGCATTCCTGGAAATAGTTGCCAAAGCCAGACCGCTTCCACTGTCAAGTATGCCGATAAGTTTCAAGGTACTGTCAGACAGAATAAAACCGTTTAACTTCAATATTTTACTATGTAATAAAATAAGGACTATAAGATTATATTAAGAACACACTTATTACATTTTGATTATTTAGACAACCTTTATTAAGCCACAATTTACCTTAATAAAGCTACATACCACGATTTCTTTTATGTGGTCTTTGCGATTGTACAACAAAAAGCGGCAAGAATTAGGATTTTGTGGACCAAACAGCGAAGTGGGGAAGACCGGAAATTGAAAAAAGGGCATAAACAAATAGATATTTGGTCCTTGCTTCTACAAAGATACCAGGACTTTCGTTGTAAAAGGATACGTACTACTGCGACTAATGCTATTAGTTGGTTGTATCTGATTGAAAAGCTATAATTGTTGCAGAGTGATTAATATAATAACCGTTCTTAAATTAATATATAGATTAAGGATTTTAATAATACGAAATAATAAAATTAAATTGATTATTTCAGTAAACATGAACACAAATAAAAACAGTATAGAACAGTTCAACTTATCGTTCATAGGTCAGAATATATAGAGTTCACTACTGCCTAATATGGGGCAGTACTTTAAATACATTAACAATTAGTTACAAAAAAATATATAAATCTTGAATAACCCAATAAAATTAAGCGGTTCGGGTCCTTTTATTCACCATAGAATGGACGATGCCACAGACGACACACGTGCCATACTGCTTTTGGTTTTGACGGTAATGGGAGATATCACCATGTAACCCACTTCTAGGCCCCGGAACCTCGCTCATACGCTGTAATGAAGCTGCCTATCTATTTTAGCGGACACACGGAGCCAAAGAGAGGACAAGAGCTGAGCTGTACTAATATTAAACGGTAGAAATGCCGAAAATTGATTTGAAATGAAATATTTATTTCTCAACATTGACAATTACTTCTTCTTATTGATGTCAAATAAAACATCACTCTACCACTAGCTCAAAAAAACCTTCGTGAGGAAGAACTGGCAAGAAACTTTACGGGTATATTTTTTCAAAATAAATTTACAGAGTCTTTTTATGTCTATACAAAGTTATTCTTATCTGCATCTTTTAGCTCGGCAAGTCTCCCTCCCCCCAAGTATCCAAACGACCAACACCCTCAAACGGCAGCCGTTCACGAGTTAACGCGGGATCCAGCCATCGCCCTCCTCAACCATATTAGAAGGAAGTGAGCGACCCGTCACCCGACGCTACCATAAGAAGACCTACTTTAGTGACAATGACGCTTTAGATATTCATCGGGACGATGAACTCAACGAGCAAACAGACTCATACACATGTTTTGTTACAAATATGAGTGGATTATACCCAAGGGCTTTTATCATTCAAATAATCGGATAGTTTATAATCTGCTTTAGCAAGCAACTTCTGCTTTATAGTTTCTTTGAATTTGTCATTAGAAAGACCTTGGATATCCTCAAGAACCTTATTATAAAAGCGTATACATTGACCCATGAATGAGTTAGTGACTTTATGAAGCCTACTTTTATAACCTATTATAAAACTATTATATATAATATAATATAACATAACATATATTATAAAACGGTATTACTTACGTTCAGGCCAGCATGCTCATTTTGCGTCAATAGACAGGCACCCCGAGTATTGTATGTGTGTGGTTATTTATCTATGCATAATGTATGAGACGGGGGAAAGGACACAATTATGCTGAATCAACATTATTACATTACACAAACATTGCAAATAAAATATACATTCTTCCGGGACAGTGAAATCTTACGAAAGCTTTGTATGGACACTCATATGCGAAAGTGAACCATTATTGAGGTTTATTTGAAAAAGTCGTAGGTGGTAACTTAAAATCTAAAGATAAAAATTCACAAGATATTTAATTAATATCTTGTTTTATATATTTATGACGATCTAGTTACATATCCAGAGCATACAATGTACAATAACAACGTTTTTTTAATCACAATGCTCCCAAATTCAAGAACATAAGAAAAAATGTACTAGTATTTCATGCCTATTTGCCCCTTTAATATAAAAAGTCAATATGACATTTGTTGTGCATATTATAAAAAAACATCTACATTTCCTAAGCTTTCTAATGAGGTCTACAACTTTTACACAAGTATTCAAACACCAAAGATATCACACAAACAATGGAGCAGGTAGCAGGTAGAAAAAATAAAAGATTTGTAAGTTCCCTTTTAACATGAATAAAAACCAATGTTGAAACTGAAAGTATATATTAATTTAGAAAAAATATATAATAACTCATTTTCAAAATGGCTACCTCGGTTTCTCACACAAACTCGCATCCTTTTCCTTAATTCCGATTTTACCACTCGTGATCTTTTTAGTTCAATTTGGTCAGCTGCTGTAATTATTTTTCTTTTTAATATTTCCAAAATTCTTCGTATTATGTAGCACTTAGAATACAAAAATATTGAAAATTCAAAATATTTCCATCGTAGGTACAAAAGTGTTGCGCTTAACGCAAGTTGAAATACAAAACACACCTTTTACTTCGGCTTTTAAAAGGTATTAGGTAGACCAAGAGGAACAATAGCCGGTGGAAAAAGATTGTTTCGGTACTTTTAGGCCAAGAGAGCAGAACGGTGTGCTACAAAAAAGTTCCATTGACGCCGACTTGCTGCGTGCAAGGTTAACAATTAAACTAGGATTTAGCCGGTTAGTCAATAAAAATGTTCTTCTCTCACTGTCGATATCTATTGGACTTTCAGAAACATATAACAATACTTTAACTTAAGTTAGCTGAAACTTTTAATTCAGGTTCGCGCAAGTCGGCATTATAAGATTTCTTCTTTGTCCTAAAATAAAAAAAGGCGTAAATAAATGAAAATCGGCAGATTTTTCCCTTGCGCAACTTTGAGGATAGGTTGCCATTTATTTAATTTTTGTTTAGTTTCGCGTTATTAAGCTAAAAATATGTCAAGAATCAGTTGAAATGTGAAAGAAATATTAATACTTTACTAATGAACATAACTTTAAAGATTCTGCAATTTAAATTTAAGTACAATATTTTTGTCCAAAACGAAAACTTTACAAAATCAGAGCATAATATATGCCTTAAACTTTGAATATTAAGAAAGTTAAATAGCAATAGCTCATTCAAATTCCAGGGTTCAAGAGAATCTAATTTACATAATTTGTACATCAATATACCAACGTATAATAATAAATATATGATTCTAAATTCGAAGAACCATAGGTTCAAGCTTGCATCACTCAGTACTTATGGTTCTGTCGAGCTAATTACTTGACCATGCAGAAAGAAATCAGAAAGGTAATAAAAAGTTATCATTTTGTAAACATTAATTACGTCACTTGTAGAAACTAAGTAATTAAATATCGGTATCTGTTTCACTATCGTATATTATACCCATTGGTTCACCCCGTATTCTAAAATAACATAAAATACTCTGAGCCCTGTTAATATGGCGCTCGTGTAGGCGCCCCACACAAGCTGTCGTTTTAGCATCCCACAGTACTAATATTACGAAATAATCAATACTCCTGATACTATAATAATAATATAATCCGATTCTCCGCAGTTATCTACTATTCAGTCCCAAGTTTTAAACAGAGCATATATTGTTACAGTATTGTAGCAAACTATGAACTTACCATGACTAAACAATTGGATAAAATGAAGGATAAGTTTTAAGTTACGGAAACTAAAGCCTAAGGTTAAAGATATTATTGAAATGAAGGAAATAATGGAGGACGTGGTATGTGTATAAGTCGATAAATCAAATTAGCTTTAGCATGTATACAGGGTGTCCCAGGAACGACAGTCAAACGGTGGCTTAGAGGCAGAGCACCCTTTAGGGAATCCGAATCACCATATACCAATATGTATGTATATATACCAATAATCACCATATATGTATCACATATTTTTTTAAGTTTAGAAGTTATGAAGCTTTTTATGAATTTTGATTTATTTTGATTCTTGAGCTTATTTTGGCAGTAACTTAATGAATAAGTAAGAGAAATGCTTCTTTTCGAAGCTTTGAACTATTTATCTAGGCTATCTTTTTATCCTGCACCGGACACTGTTCCGGTGTGTGGAGTTGCGGTTTTTAATTTTGACTGTAGAATTTTGATTTGTGTACAAAAGCCGTAGGGTAAAACACACGAACACTGCATATTCGTGGGTCCAGCACGCACAACGACACCGCACAGCAGAAATATGTCCGGTGCAGTGTGAAAACCACCTTAATCGTAGTCAAACCTTATGTGTTTCTATATCTCTCACACTCAATGTCAAGTTATAAGCTTGCTTTAAACTAAATGGTAACAGTGGATAAGTTATTTCCTCTTATTGAAGAGCTAATTCAACCATTATTTATTACAACATTATTTTACACACCTAAAGGATTGTTTTATATGTTTATTTATAATGTGTATTTATGTACGTTTTATTGCATCAGTACAAAAATCACGTTAATAAGGTTGTCTCTGTAAAAAAATTTTAAAACTTAAAAAGAACCGAAAATTCCGCACCAAAATTATGCTTGTATGTTCAAGAGCTAATAGCAATAATTTAGCCAAGCGCTCGCAGACAATACTTCAAGGTTGCCAACAAAATTTTTTTTACTAAGATAGCACCTAAAGTTTAACATTATTACAATTTCAGTAGCGTACATGATTTAAAAAAATTAAAAACTAAAAATGGCTGCCATATATTTTGAGTTTTGACTCCATATTTTACATATTTTTATTTTTATATATAATTGTACTACTAGCTTACTAGCTCCTAAAATATGTCATCGCCCAAACACACTGTATAAAAAAAATCGCAGCTCTCCGATATGAAATTTTTTTATACCTTACGTATTGACGTATAAAGAGAGAGACTTATCATCCGGGCCGAAAACTGTCCAATCCAACCAGGTAAAAAAGGAAGCTTCTAAGTTTTATATGTACTGTAGAAGCAAATGGACCCATAACTCAGCTTGAGTGTTAGGGTGCAATTAAACAGTTTTTTTAGTAACGATAACATCACCACAGGAAATATATAAACTTGTTAGCAGTTAAGTTGTAAAGTTAGAAGGAGCCTCAGAAGACCTCGCAGTTCTGTCTGGTGCGGTAGGGTTGAAAATGACACGTAAAATATCCAAGGATATTTCATACGGCGACTGTTTAAAATTTTTTTATGTATTATGTTTGTATATTTTAATATAATACGGAAACTAAGGTTGCTTAATTCGTAAATTCCACGGCCTACGTCCAACCCCGGCGACATCTTGTCTGATAATTATAAATTGCGCCGTCTTGATTCATCAACTTGAACTTAGTCGAGCTTACGTTAACAAGTGGAGGGCCGGACAACATGAAGCAAAAATTATTGAAGATTATGAGAGATATCTGATAGAGATCATCTTCAGGTATGCGGAGAAAAATGAGTTGGTTTATAGGGTACGGATAAACAGATACCTGCATGTGTCTCGTTAGAAAGTAAAAAAATTTTATTGTGCGGTCTTGCTCCTGACTAAACGGTACCTGCAAACCCAACTTTTTTTCTAGTAACGAGAGCTTAGAAAGATAATCAAATCAAATCAAATCAAATCAAAACATTTATTGCAACATAATATGGTGTACAATATGGTGTTATACATAAAAAAAAAAGTTCTACATATTATTACTATTCAACAGCATGCAATATTTATTACAATATTTAATTACTAAATTTTCTACCACCATTACACAAATTTATCTATTTTTTATATTTAAGAAAGTCATTAACAGAGTAAAAACACTTCTCTTTCAACCATTTTGATAGATCTTGTTTAAATTTACTTTTCTGTAGACATTGGATCTCTTTGGGCAACGCATTGTATATCCTTATGCACATCGCATAGCATTGCCTATGATATATTTCTAAACGTGGCATATCATTATAAACCAACCTCTGTGCATGGCGAGTTGGTCTACCTATACTGCCAGCTTGTACAAAGGATTGAGGATTAGTTTTTACAAAATTGGCAGCCTCCAAGATGTACATGCAAGGCATCGTCAATAATTTTAAAGATTTAAATAAAGGTTGGCATGGCTCATAAGGCTCCTTTCCAAGTATTGTCCTTATACATCTTTTTTGAGCCCTAAAACATTTTTTAATATCGGTAGAATTTCCTCAAATTAATAACCCATATTTTAAGGTCGATGTTACGTACCCATGGTAAGCACAAAGTATTGTTGTTAAAGAGCAGGTTTTTCTGAGTCTGCTTAATACGTATACGTAACTATTCATCTTATGGCAAACGTGTTCTATGTGCTTCTTCCAATTTAAATTTTTGTCAAGGTATACTCCAAGAAATTTAGTACAGTCAACTTCATAAATTTTTTCATCGTTATATGTAATGTCAATATTTTTTAAAAATTTTGTGGTATTAAATCTAATGAAGTTTGTTTTCGTCAAATTGACAGTCAGATTATTATTTGATAGCCATTTAATTATTTCTTCAATTGTATTATTAATTTCATGTTCATATTCTTCATTATTGTTAGTATTTTTGGTCACAATTACAGAAATGTCATCCGCGAATAAAAAATATTTATGATTAGTCAACTTTGGTAGATCATTGATATAAAGAAGAAATAAAAGGGGTCCAAGGATACTTCCTTGCGGCACCCCAGTCGCAATTTCTCTAAAAGTTGATCTATGTGTTAAAATTTCTGCATTATCATTTATATATTGAGTTTCCACAGATTGTAGTCTATTACTTAGATATGTTCGAAACCAATTCAATACTGAACCTCGAATACCATAATTTTCTAATTTTTGTAGTAAAAGCTTATGAGAAACAAAATCGAAAGCCCTAGTCATGTCAAAAAATATAACTGTTGTTTCCCTTTTTGAATTTAAATTTCTTGTAATATCCGTAACCAATTGAAATACAGCAGTACTTGTGGATTTATTATTTTGGAATCCTGATTGCTCATTACAAATTATGTCAAATTTAGTTATAAAACTTGACAGTCTCATTTTCATTGCTTTTTCAAATAGTTTTGCAAAGATTGTAATGAAAGTTAAAGGGCGGTAATTGCAAAAGTTTTTTTTGTCACCCTTTTTATATATAGGCTTGACTATAGATTTTTTTAAAGCTTCTGGAAACTTACCTTCAGAGAATGAAAGGTTTATTAAAAAAGCTAAAGGCGCTGCTAATTCAGACTTGCAAAACTTTATTGCCTTAGTGTTGATATCGTCATATCCAACAGTATTTGTATTTTTTAGAGAGTTAATAAGAGTGATTACTTCATTTATAGTGATCGGTTCTAAGAACATAGACTTTTCTATATTTATCTTATTTGTGTTAATACAGTTGTTTATATTACGGTTCGTTAAATAATGGTTATGTTCTTCAGCTATTTCTTTAGGGTCTTTAAAAACCTTGCCATCTTTCTTAATTTCTTGTATGTGATCTTCAAAGAAATCGACGCATTTCTCATTTATTAAATTCCAGGAAGTTTTACCCTTGTTACTTGAATGATACATTAGTTTAGCATTGTGAATTTTTTGTGCTCTATACATACATTGACGTAATATTTTTGAATATGCCTCATAGTGATGTTTACTAGGTTTAGACCTATTTTTGTAGAAATGATACCTCAAATATCGTCTTATTCTGCAACATTTTTTAAATCCTGTAGTAATCCATTTGAGTTTTTTATACTTATCCGTTATCTTTATACGTTTCAATGGAAAGCAAAGTTTATAAAATATATCAATAATGTCATAAAATAATGTAATAGTTGTATTAATGTCAGATTGTTTATAAATGTCCGAAAATGATAAGGCAGATATACATTCCTTAAATTTCATTAAATTTTCAATAGATATGTCCCTTATATGTTTATAACAAGTTAGTGGTTTAGTTCTTTTTATTTCTTGAGGTATGTGTAAAAGTTGAGCTGTGTTATGATCCGACAATTCTAAATTTATCACTTCTTCCTTAGCCTCTTTAATATTGCTAATTAAGTTATCAATGCACGTATTTCGTCTGGTCGGCTCTTTAATGTGTATTGTTAAATTATAAATTTGCATTAATTCTTTTAAAGCCATACTACCCTTTGATGATTGTAATGTATCAATATTAAAGTCCCCAGCAAGGATTATTTTATATTTAGATTTTTTACTAAGATCATGTAAAAGTTTGTCGAGTCGTAGAAGAAAGGCATTAATATCTGAGCGAGGAGTACGGTAAAAACATAATAATAAAATGTTAGTACCAGTAATATCAATTCCACAGCATTCAAACACCTTGTCAATAGCATATTTTTTTACCATTTCCAGGGGTGTATATTGAATATCCCTTTTCAATAAAATACAAACACCCCCCCGTTTTTTACCATCTTCTCTATAATACATCGATGCTACTATATATCCTGTTATATGAATATTATTTCGATTTATTGTGTTTATAAAAGTTTCTGAGAAACATAAGATATCTGGAATTTTATTTTTACTATGTAAGTCAGACAATGTTATTTCTAATAAATTCCTTTTTGACAATAATCCAGCAATATTTTGATGCAATATTATTAAATTATTTTTATTATTATTATTTCTTGTATGATAGACTACGAAAAAAATCTAACTCATTACCACTGTCTACAATTCTATTTTTTAATATTGGGAAATAGAAGGGTATTGTACCTCTCTTTGTTGGAACCGTAGGAGTCACTAAATTTATTTGTTCTGCCATTGTATGTACATCTTTTCTTTTTTTATTAGTAAATGTCAAAAATTTGCTATTATAATCATTTTGGTCAATTACAATGTTAAGTTTTCTACACAAAGAATTCCATGAATCATAAATATTTAAATAAACAAATGAACATTTTAAAAAGTTTTTGCAGATAATATTAAGCATGTTACCAATTTATTTTCATTTAAATACATATTTTTAAGAACACTTAGCAACAATACATCACAATTCAAAGATTTTAGGGCTGCACTAAGTTCTACCATAATTTTAGTTGGATTAGTGTCATGTTCACTAATTGATAATACAATTTTATCATCCTGCTTTGGTTCTATCCATTTAAGCATTTTTAAAATTTCGTCAGTTTTAGCATTAGGTTTAATATAGGACATAATTTCGTAATTAACATAAGGGCTATTCAATCTAGATGTGTTTAAATAATGACGTAAACCTTTACATTGCTTACTGCCTATTATATATATTCTTTTATTTATCTGTTCAGACCTGAAACTAATCACTTCTTCGTTGTCGTGTGAGCAATTATCGACTGTGTTTGATACCACCGATGCTGAAGTCACGAGCGGCGAGGGCTGCGGTTCATTTGCAGATAACGAGGACTCTTTTGAAGAAATACAATTCATTGCGAATGTTTTTCGACGATTAATTTTCCTCTTTTTCTTTTTTTTAGTACTGTTCAATACCTTCTTTTGTTTATTTTCTTGTGAGTTATTGCACACAGATTTTAGTAAGTGAACTTGGCGAGAAAGCTGTGAGACTTCCTTTTTTAATCCAAGATTCTCAAATATAAGATTTTCCATTTCAATATGTGTACTCTCTAATTGTAATTTTAAATTGTCAATTTCATTCTGTAATTCATTTTGCATGTCAATGTTGTAATTTATTTCCAAGCTTTTTGAGCATGTGTCTAAATCAATGGAATCTAAAGATAAATTATGTTCAAGTGATTCACATGATTGTGATTTCGTCTGTCTCTTTTTTCCGTAGGTAAATTAATTTTTGTCTTTTTTCTCTCGGTAATGTTCATAACTTCGTTTGAAGATGATTGTATGTCATCTTCATCGTGTACCTTTTTTTGATGAGTAAGTTTACGAATGCATTTCTTACATCTCCATTTCTTTTTATGTTCTGAAGTTAATGTATTGTAGAATCTTTGGATAGACACATTCTCACATGCAATATGATATTTGAATAAACATTTCGTACAACTTAAAAACTCATTGTTTATAATGTTTTTTTTACATTTAACACATTCCTTAGTCATATTTAAATTTATATCTATTTCTTACTATCAAATACTCAAACACAACAACAATAATTTAAGTTACAAGCATTAGAAAGTTGTTTGAAAAGAAAAGATACCCTAGGGGCTGATTTGATTACTTACTCTATATTTCATTTACTTCATAATGAAAAAATGTTTCTGATTAATTTATATAATAAAATATTTTTAGATGCCTACGTTCTTCAACAATGGCGAGATATACATATTGATCCCGTGTCAAAAGCTAATCAAAAGAAGAACAACCCTCAATTTAAAATTAGGGAATATCAATGATATATTGTGCTTGCAATACTAGGTAGACGTATTGAATGGTTCTTGGAAAGAAATAAAATCTTACCAAGTCATACTTCAGAGTTCATAAGGGGTCTTTTAACTTCAACCTTAAGTTGCTTCATAGATATTGAGAACGCATACAGCAACGTTTTAATAGATCAACTAGTAAAATTAATGGATGATTAAAAAACTGGCAATAAAATATGTAAATATTTGTATTCATTTCTGAAGGAAAATCATTCCAAAATTAAAAATGAAAATGGAACAGATAACTAAAGGTCTTGCCCAGGGAGATCCCATTTCCACAAAATTTGTAGTTAAGTTAAAAATGTTATGAGCTGTCAATATGCTGATGATTTTATCCTATTTTATACAGTAATATTACCGTGGTGAATTGTCTTAATAATTTGCACGATGCGCTAAACACAGTAACAAATATACTTAAACAAATAGGATTGCAATGTTCATCTGCTAAATCAAACGTTGTTGTTTATTATCAACAGGTTTTCTTAAAAATCAGGTCGTTTTAAAATTAACTATATAAATCTTCAAATGGTGGACTGCGTCACATGTAGGGGTGTGGTGAGACAGATCACTTAGATGGACGAAACAAGTCATGAAATTAGCGAAACTAGCGAAATTAGAAAAACAGTTAAAAAACTGAATCTTTTAAAAGTACTTGCAAGTTCAGGGTGGGTAATGCACCTTATACATTTGCGTCGCCTTTACATTTCCACACATAATTGTGCAAAGAGTAATATCGCGAAATAAGCTAATATTATTAAAAATAAAGCGGTTACCATTATTGGCGAGTTTATTAAAAGCACACCAATACACGTTATGGAGAAATTACGAAATTTGTATACCTACATTAGAGCATAGAAGGAAGTTTAAAGGCCTCAAAGTATTGCCTGAAAGCTAAGTTCTGGAAAATAATTCGACTCTGAGTCTAATCCTAGAGCTTCACTCTTTCAGAATTCCAGGTATTGGCGAAATAAGAAAAAGCCTTTGCTTGCTACGCATATGACAAATTAAGGACCATGTAATATCTTCGTCTGATGTTTCAAAAGTATTTTAATTAAATGTGTAGGTCTCATATATAAATTTACACGATATAATTTTATATGAATTAGAAATTATTAAGAGACCTAAGCATACGTATGTAGGTGAAGCATTAAAACAAAATACTGAGCATGGTCGTTTGTATCCGTTGTTTGCAGACGGAATTAAATCTGATAAATATGATCTGATGATCTACAAATAGGCCGTGGTTTCAAAATTCGTAATGATGTTATAAAGTCTGAGTCGGTTGCATTGTATGAAGCGTCATTGTACGCAGTATCAATCAGATCGGACATTGTTATTTTCACCGATAGTGGCAGATGTGCCCTTCGACACGTTGCTAGACGTTAGACGTCATTCACTGATCGGTGAAAGTGGCAAAACCGCCAAGATACAATTGGTACAGTCACTTATTGGGCTTAGGTTGGGGACTGATGCGCGGTTTAAATGTATTAAGTAGTTAAGTTCATAAGTTCAATGAAGGTGAGCAGTACTGAATGTCAAGGAATTTGTCAATTCAGTGGCGTCAGACAATTGTAGGCCATCACGCCTACTGCAGGTTGGCAGACTTACCATTTCAGGGGTGGTGTCAGACAATTGTAGGCCATCACGCCAGCTGCGGGTTGGCAGACTTACCAACTCAGGGGTGGTGTCAGACAATTGTAGGCCATCACGCCTACTGCGGGTTGGCAGACTTACCATTTCAGGGGTGGTGTCAGACAATTGTAGGCCATCACGCCAACTACGGGTTGGCAGACATACCAACTCAGGGGTGGTGTCAGACAATTATAGGCCATCACGCCTACTGCGACGTCGACTGTTTTATTCTGCCATTGATCGACGTCGACTGGTCGACTTCGATCGACGGTCGATCGATTGGTGTGGTAACACCCTTAAATATTCTTCCACAAATTTTAAACTTGAAACTAAACTCCACTCCGGCATTAAAAAAAGAGAAAATGCGACATAAATACGAGCTCTTGCCGCAACTCGCGTTTTCAACGTATGCACTTCACTAAAAATCACGTCCAAAGTATTCCACGTATTAAGTGAGAAGCCCCGCCCACCTACTTATACGAAAAATAGAACGAATCCTAATCTACTTAAGCACTTGCGTACTAAATTTTAAGTTACCACTTGTCACTTAATTGACTGTTTACACGCAACTTTTAAAATTTAGTTACCAACTTAACCACTTAACGCGTGTAAACCAGCCATGAGGACAGACTAGCAAAAGATGATTTTCATATCAGTGTTTAATCTCAATAATTTTCAAAGAATAACTTTGTTTTTAAGACACGTAAAACTACCCTTCTCGCTCACACACTAAAACAATGTTGCCTGTTTGTGCATCCCTATTTTTCTACTTTCCATTTTGACTTTTGTGGTTAGAGGTCTTTTTTATACTTTTTTTATTTGTGGTAATAATTTAAGGTTGAATTGTTAGCATAGCTTATTGGGAACATATCAGAAGAAAAAAAAACGTTATGTTAAGGGTTCCGTTTTTTAGGTAGAGCATAATAACAAAAAAAATTCACAAAATGTTACCAAGTTTTTTGATTAAATCAAAGTTTTTTGTTTATAACGTTTTGTAAGTGACTAACAAAGGAGGCTGAGTAGTCATGGGCTAGACAGTTAATAGGTGGAAAATCGTGTCAAAAAGTAAGTTATATTAACCTTATTATAAATGTGAACCGCGAACGACTTAATTTTTGTGTGGCTACAACGAAAGCTCGAGCTACCTGTCTTGTACTGGCAGTTGGATTTCTAGAAAGTAATTCAGATTCGGGCAGTTCCTCTGTCATTCGCTGTCGAGGGCCTGAATGTGCCATAATCCTGTAATCTTTGGGTAGCCGCCGGCATTGTGGCGTTCGACACGGAAACCCTAAATTCTTCCCGAAAACGTCGCACAGCTAGGCTCCCGTTGTCGTTACATCTTGTAACATTCTCATCATCTCACAATATTGCACGGTAGTGTAACGAAAAGCCGTTGTAAAGCCGGCTCTACACTCGCGGTGCGAACGGCTGCGAAAGCCCGCGAAATCCGCGAAACACGAGTGTAGATGTTGTTCACGCTTCGAATTCGCGCTTTGCGGCGTTCCCCGGTCAGTGTCGGCTTTTTGTTTCGCGACAAAGGGTTTGCGAAGCGTGGACGTGAACGCATCTACACTCGCAGTTTTTCGCAGTAGCGTACAAGATATCGCGAAAAAGACTGTGAAGCTTGAGTGAAAGAATGCGAGTGTGGAGGGACACAATTCACGCGTGGATCGCCGCGTATATTCACGGCGTGAATTCACGACACGACTTCACACGCAAGTGTAGAGCCGGCTTAATAGAAATTGCAAGCGCCGGCGTGAACTAGCAATACCTACTGATTCCGTTAGTTCCGTAGATTCCGAGCTTCTCATTGAATAATTGAATAGACAGGTGTACGCTTGAGTTATATAGTATTTTGTTTATGAATGAATTGGTAACGAAAATGAATGACGCCTAGAATATAATCTTTTAGACACGGCATAAAAAAAAATTGATTTTCTGAAAAAATGTAATCTACGAAATAAAGTGGTGTAATCGATTCTACTCTCGATTCAGAACAAACTACTTTCAGGTCTTCAGTTTACTGAATTGCACCTTGTATATATTTATAGTGCGACCAAAAAGTCTTGACAAAAATTGGGGGCGCCACTTCAAATACCTATAGGGATTTAGGGTAACACCGTTTAGTATACCTAAAATGGTTTTGATCTTTGAGTCATTATTTAGAAAGCAAAATTTAAAAAGAATTGTCTGAGAGCTTAAACATTTTTTTTATTTGTGGATGATCTATCTTGCATTATCATGGGTCCAAATATATTTTTCTCAAAATCAATTTTTTTTAATCTCTTTAAATTAAACTATAAGAGGCAGGAGTATTGTATTTTGTACCAGCTTTTGCCCGCGGGAACCTTTAGCTCGTAAGAGTTTACAGCACGCATGTTATTAAAACAGCAAATGTGATTAAACACGTACTGCTCACTTAATATATCAAAGAACTGACGAATGTTATCAAGAACATCTTATATAATTAAGTTATATCCTGCGGGCAGTATGAATGGATAAAAAATTACCTCTGTTATAAAGTATGTATAGCCGAAACTAAAATATAGTATACAATGAACTACTCTGTAAAACTTGTCTCCCTTAATAATTATGAGTTGCAAAAACTTAGACTCTACAACAGGATCATCGTACATACAACACTCATGTATGACGGCCTGTTTGGTGTTGAGGTAACTAGCCTTGCCTTCCATGCCAGAGGTCCCGGGTTCGAATCCTGGTAGGGGCAGATATTTTATAATATTTGCTTTCTAGTCATGGATGTGTATGAATGTTTATTTAAGTTTATTTCTAATATTTATATTTAAAAAAAAATGTTTATGTGTGTTTATATATTTCTTAAGTTTATTTATCCGTTATCTAGTATCCATAACACAAGTACTTAATGATACTTAATTTGGGCTAGATAATGTGGTGTGATTGTTAGAAATATTTATTTATTTATTATATTCAACTTAGTACCTATCTGCTTTTAAAATTTCTTTGTCACCTGCTGAAACACAATGTATAATTATCTACATATCTATTTTATGATCGAACCTGCGTTCTCCCAACCCAACCAAGGTCACCCAACCTTGGATGACGGTAGATAAGGACTAGTTTCGGAAGCTACTGTAGATTATGTTTATTTGTAAAAAATAATAAAAAGTGTTTAGCGAACTTAACCACGCGTTCCCACCGATTGAAAATGGTGAGCAGGTCGCGGCTCACGGCCCGACCATTTTTTTTTTTGTTCCCCTCCGCGGGAAGGGCAGGAGGATTAAAATGCTCTGACGCATACTCTGGCGCGATTCCAAAGTTATGTGGGACTCGTCCCGACGCCTACCTGAACCATACCCACTAAAAACCCCCTGTCGGCTCGTGCATTTTTGCCACTCAGCCTTCATCTGAGCGACGGCCAATTGGAGAAAGAGGCCGCGCTAGCGGGGCCCTTAAGGGGTCACCCGCTGGGATTTACATAGCACTGAAGGTGCTCAAAATGAAAAGTAAATAATAAAAACATTAAAAATTAAAAATTAAAATTGCATTAATTCGGATTTACGTTAGAATTTGAATTTACGTTAGAATTAGAGTTTGCGGCCTGAAGGGCCTCGAGATCTAAAGTTAATTGCGTACTGTTATATATGTACTATGTAGAGTAAAGTGCAAACCGGCAGTGCTGACTTAGCTCCCTGGATTCTAGCTCGAAGCAGTTCTAGATTAAGGTCTTACTTTTTGAGTCAGTCTGTATCATACCTCCACTGTATCAACATCAAACATTTTTCTATTTCAATTCTAATTTCATTTAAGTGTAATTCTATTTTAATAAGTTGTGTAATAAAAAACCTTTTTTTAAAAAGTGATTTGCGTTTTCCATTGTAACATTTGGTGGCAGCGTAAAGGGGATATATTTAAGTCCCCAGGACAGCCTTAGTGAAGTGAATGTGCGCAAAAGTTAAAAATCCCAGTGTGTGAAAAGTGCTATATCATATTATCGTCAATTTCGAAACCAGAGTATTCGAAAGACCCGCCGTTTCTCGCTGCAATAAAAGGGTTGTTCCCTTTATCACCGTGTCCTAAGTCTACCATCTCTTCTTAAACTGTACACAGTAGTACAGGCCAGACGCTGTTTCCGGATATCTAGACGCTGAATTCCTACAAGCCTGGTAAGGCTTGCTAACCTGACGCCGTAGTACTCTGTTTGGAAGCAGGGTACCTCTACCACCTACTCACCATCAGTGTGCTTATCATGTTGCTGTATATACTGTAAGTCATTTTATTTTGAACAAATAGACAATTACCATAACATTTTTTCAATTAACGTTTATAGTGAGTGAGACTTATAACCAAGTGCCATAACGGAATCGCCCATATATTCCCAGACATAATTCTGAGAACTGATAATACGTCCGGACTAGTGAAGCTGTGTACTACTTTAAGCAACTTTTACTAAGTTAAGTTTTAAACCTTGCTCTGTATTTATAATTTATAGTTTAACATTTTTTTATTCAACTTCTATATTCCTATATGTCAAAGGTGAAGGACGAAGAAACGACTACTAAAATGTCCGACATTGATTTAAATGTATTGATAAAATTTATCGGGACCTTCGATGGGTCTCGAGAAAAATTAAGCCCATTCTTAAATAATTGCCGCAACGCAATCAGCCTTGCTTCTTCTAGTCAAACAGACATTTTATTAAAATACATACTTAGTCGCCTCGAAGGCAAAGCTGAAACAGCCTGTGCCATAAAAGAATTTACAAAATGGACACAATTAGAGGATTTTCTAAAAGCTCAATTTGGAGATAGGAAGCACTACGCCTACCTACTCTCCGATTTACAAGATTGCAAACAGGGTCGCGGTGAGTCCGTTAGCCAATACGCCTTAAGGGTTGAATGTTGTTTAGCCAAATTATTAACAGAAATAAATATTTCAATTCCAACTAAGAAAAAAGATGAACTAACGGGTCGCGTCGCTGCAATGCAAGACCTTGCCTTGAATGTGTTTATTGTAGGGTTACAACCTCAACTTTCAACAGTGGTTAGATGCAAAGATCCCAGCACACTGAACGAGGCCATTAACTTTGCTACCTCGGAAGAGAAAATATTAGGCATTACATATAAAAAGCATAGTAGTACCGCAATTCCCTCCACTTCTAATTCGAGTCAACGAAACTGGCAAAGGCCTAACTTCAACAATTCACATTTTGTTAAACCTCAAATTCAAGGTCAAAACCAGCCTAGACCCCAGAATAATTATCCACCGGTTTGCCGGTATTGTAAAAACGTAGGGCATACTATAGAAAACTGTAGGAAACGTGAATATAACAATAATCGCCCGCGAAATATTGAACAACCCTCCACATCAGGGTTCAAACAACAACCGCGACATCGAGTTAATTTTATTGATGATGATTGTGATCAAGGCGTTGACGAGGTTGATAACACGAATAATCAAAAAAACTTTTAATAGTCTCGCATAGGTGTCGTGCGAGGCACCAATTAACTACTAAATCCGACACCGACCCCAAGACCTTTTCTATATCTACTAATTCAAATACGATATCTGCTAAGTGCTCTGAATCCAAACCCACTGTTTCTATTAAATCAAATTCCACTGAATCTGCTACATCCACTGAATCCCCTGTAACCACTAAACCTACTAAATCATATTCCACTGAATCTACTATATCCTCTGAATCCCCTAAAACCACTAAACCTACTAAATCTCGTAACTCCTCTAAATCAAGCAAAATCTCTAAATCGAGCCAATTATTGAGACCTAACAATTCCCATGTAGAGGAATTTACCCCTCTATTGTCTAAGCCACAACAGTTGGCACCGCTCTGCGCTCCAAAATCTAAAGCTCTAACACCCGAAAACAATATTCACGAAGTCTATGAATTAAATATAAATCATCTCAAGAAATACTTGCCTTATGTTGTAGTCGAATCGTCAATTTCTTCCGAACCTCTAAAATTACTTGTCGATACAGGTGCAGCTATCAGCTTAATAAAAAAACATTCTGTGAATAATCTTAACAAAATAAAAAATAAAACCGTGAAAATTAAAGGAATAGATTCAGTTCAACCTGTAGAGACATTAGGATTATTGCCAGTTTCCTTATTTATAGGTAATAAAAACATGGAACACCATTTTCATGTGATTGATAATATTGACTTCCCTTATGATGGAATAATAGGCACCGACATACTCGACTTAACAAACTGCAACATTGACTATAAATTTAAAACGATACAACTTCATGAGGAAACAGTAAACCTCAACTTTAATGAACCTGTCTATACAATCCCTTCCAGAACCGAAGCTATTATCGAATGTACTGTGTCAAACCCAGAAATTGGAGAAGGAGTTATCCTTGATGTTGACCCAATAAATTCCCTTTTAATTGCGAATTGTATCGTGAAAGTAAAACATAATAACCGTGTTAATATTTCTGTTGTGAACACATCTGACCAAGATACAACTATTAATTCCGATATGAAATTTACTCTTCTTCCATTAAATTCTATTGAAATGTCCAAACCCGTAGCTCCATTTTATGAATCGAATTCCAATTGCTCTTCGAGAACAAAAAGTGTTCTTAATTCTCTCCGTATTTCACATCTTAATCTTGAGGAAAAGGAACACCTAACTAATATATGTGCGAAATATAGTGACATTTTTCATCTGCCCGGAGAACCACTTTCGACAACTTCAGTTATAAAGCACGAAATCAAAACAACCGCAGAGCACCCGATACATGTTAAATCGTACCGATTCCCCGAGTGCCATAAAAATGAGGTAGAAACACAAATATCTAAAATGCTTAACGAAGATATTATCAAACCCTCTACTTCTCCATGGTCTGCACCAATCTGGGTGGTGCCTAAAAAACTCGATGCCTCAGGCCAGCGTAAATGGCGCGTAGTCATCGACTACAGAAAACTTAATGACGTAACCATTGGTGATTCTTACCCTATACCCAATGTCACTGAAATTTTAGATCAGTTAGGGAAAAGCAAATATTATAGCACTCTAGATCTCGCTTCAGGGTTCCACCAGATAGAAATGTCGCCAATAGATTCAGAAAAAACTGCGTTTTCCGTTCCACAAGGCCATTTCCAATTCAATCGTATGCCATTTGGCCTAAAAAACGCGCCCTCAACATTTCAACGTCTTATGAACACTGCATTATCTGGATTGCAGGGCTTACAATGCTTCGTCTACTTGGATGACATTGTTATCTACTCATACGATCTTCCGTCACATATGAAAAACCTTTTGAACATTTTCAACCGTCTAAGAGAATTTAACCTGAAACTGCAGCCTGACAAATGCGAATTTCTTCGCAAAGAGGTCTCTTATCTAGGGCATATCATTACGGATAAAGGCGTCCAACCAAACCCCGAAAAAATTAAATCTGTCAGAGAATTTCCTTTGCCCAAGTCTCCTAAAGACATAAAATCATTCCTTGGACTAGTTTCTTACTATAGACGATTCATCCCCGACTTCTCCAAAACCGCGAAACCCCTGACTAATCTTTTGAAGAAAGATGTCCCATTCCTCTGGCAAAACGAGCAGCAACTTGCCTTTGAAACTTTAAAAAACGCTCTTACTACCGCTCCAATTCTTGCATACCCTGATTTTACAAAACCTTTTGTTCTTACCTGCGACGCGTCAAACTTTGCTATTTCAGCCATTCTTTCCCAAGGCTTGATTGGCCACGACCGCCCAATCGCTTATGCATCTCGAACTCTGAATAAAGCTGAAACAAATTACAGCGTTACCGAAAAAGAATGTTTGGCCATAATATTTGGAACCAAGATGTTTAGACCATACTTATATGGTAGACGTTTTAAAATTATAACTGATCATAGGCCCCTCAAATGGTTGTTTAATTGTAAGGATCCCGGTTCAAAACTCGTCAGATGGAGATTAAAGTTAGAAGAATTTGATTATGAAGTAGAGTATAAAAAGGGTAAAATAAATAGTAATGCTGACGCCTTATCTCGTTTTCCAGTAAATCCAATAATAAATCCACAACCTTCAACTTCAAACGTATCCTATGATCCAAAATTGGGAGAAGAACCAGAAATTCCTAAAGAGGTCCTTGACGAACTAACCGACCTCGGCGCTTTAGACTTTAGCCCACTGGAAGAGCAAAATATAGATTTTAGCCCTCTAAATCCTCCTTCCATACAAGATTCTCCTTCTACACAGAATCCTCCCTTAATACAAGATCCTTTTATCGAAAATACAAATCCAGCTGTAGAGACCACCCCAGATCCTGTAAATCCCAATCCTATCCATGATAATAACGATTATTCTAATTTCCTTAAATCTTCTACCGATAAAAACAAATCTTTTAACACACATATAAAAGAACACAATGAAAGCCTTCTCAAATCCTCTTCAAAGACTATTTTAATCCCAGTATCAATCGATTTTGATGAGTCAAATCCTTACCTTTATGACGTTATTTCTATTTCTGAGAATCCAAACACCATAACCGAAGGTGAACGCAAACTTCATTCGTTTAAAAAAAAATCGCAATTAAAGATAAAATATTCTATCTCCTCTTTACTAAAGTATACTATTTTGACAATTGCACTTACCCGGATTTATTTAGAACTATAAAATCAGTAAGAGACGATATTTTACTCAGCGGCAACATAAATGAAATCTCTATATCCGACTTCAAAAATCCTTTTGAACAACATTCGTTTGTCAAAATATATGGTATGATTATGTACTTATTCGAGAATTCTAACGTGACAGTTAATATTCATCACAATACCGTAATTTATCCAGTTCCTACAGAAATAAAAAAAATTCTCAAAGAAAATCACGATATTCCAATAGCAGGGCACTTAGGTTCTAACAGAATGTTTAATCGAATAAAAGAACGGTACTATTGGAAAAACATGCGGACAGACATAGACTCTTTCGTCAAGAACTGTAAATTATGCCAGACTAGTAAGGCCCTAAGAAAAGTCAATAGATCCCCAATGCAAATTACTTCTACATCTAGCCGTCCATTCGATAGAATCAGCCTTGATATCGTCGGCCCCTTGCCAGAAGCAGGATTACAAAAGCTTAAATTCATACTCACCCTTCAAGATGATCTTACTAAATTTTCTATTGCATACCCAATCGCAAATGCCACTGCTGAAGAATCCTGCGAATGTCTTGTCCATTTCATATCATTGTTCGGAATTCCGAAGTCAATTTTAACAGATCAAGGAACTAACTTTACAGCAGAACTGTTTAAAATTACCTGCCAGTTCCTAAAAATTAAACAAATTTGGTCTTCACCATACCATCCCCAAACTCAAGGTGCACTTGAACGAAGTCACTCAACCCTCAAAGAATACTTAAAATCATACGTCAACGAGAATCAAACTAATTGGCATAAGTATGTGTACACTGCAATGCTGACATACAATTCCACTATCCACTCTACCACGCAATTCACTCCCTATGAATTAATATTCGGTCATAAACCACACATACCAGATTCTGTTTTCAACCAGGAAAATAATGCTACTTACCCTGAATATGTAAAAATGCTCCAACACCGTCTCAAAATATCTAGGGAAAAAGCATTCCAGAATATAAATGCATCCAAAGAAAGATCTAAGACTTACTTTGACAAACACTCCAAACCAGTACATTATAAAGTTGGCGAATACGTGTATATTAAAAATCATGTCAGACTCCGTAAAGCACTCTCTCCACTTTGGAAAGGTCCATACAAGATCGTCAAAATTCATGGAAATAACACTTTAACACTTCTGATAAATCGACGTCATGTAAAACATCACTATGACGAAGTGAAACCAGCATATGACGTCCATGAATAGTTATTTTTATTATTATACATCGTTTATTACAAATTGTTCTTATACATCCTTAAACTTTACAACAATTATTCTCTTTGTTTAATTAAAATATATATATCTTATCTACAAGTTAGTCATTACTAATAATTACCGTTGCAGAATGTTTGCGGCGTTTAACGTCTTGGCTACTGCTGACGAACAATACGTCAATTACATCACTGAAAATCCTGGTATGCTCTTCGACCCCATTGGTAGTGTTAGGATTATAAGCGATCAATTCCATATTGTAATCCCCATAGACGTGTACTCGTTTAAAGAATATATTGAAAACGTTAATGACATATTTAATTTAATTCGAAGCCAATGCCGACAAAACGAAGAAATTGATTACTCTCTATGCCAAAATATGTTACAACCCCTAGAATCACTTTACAAGGATTTACTACGTGATTACAATTCTATTTCGCATATTGTGTCAAATAACCCAAAGAAAAGGTCTGCCTGGTTCTCAGGCGTCGGTGTCGTATTTAAGCACATTTTCGGAACATTAGATGAGGACGATGCTGAAAATTATAACAACGCTATAAAAGCCCTTTATGACAATGATAAAGTGTTGGCTAACACAATCAAAAACAATATAATAATTTCCCAAACTGCTATTTCAAATATTAATAATTCACTTCATGAGATATACATAAACCAAGCAAAATTAAATAATATAGTTGATGAGATATCAATGTCTGTTAAAAATATAACTAAGATAATAAATTCTGATAATTTCAAGATTAAACTTAATTATGTACTAAATGTTTTACAAGCTCATCTCTTAACACTTGCTTTTAAACTAGAAGATATTCTTAATAGTATATTATATGTCAAGAGCAATATACTTCATCCTTCCATTCTAACTCCTAAAGAAATTTATAATGACATCATAAGTAATCTTAAGGTTATCCCTAAATATAGAGATTTCCCTTTAAACTTAGAATTGAGTAATATACACTCCTTGATAAACGTTGCTAGTTTAGGTTGCTATTACTTAAATGGTAAGTTAGTATTTGTAGTAAAAATACCTCTTGTAAGTACTCAAGTATACAATCTCTATAACACTATTCCTTTGCCCATTCCACATAAGTCTGATAACCCTAATTCTTATGCCATGTTACTTCCATTCGACCAATTTCTAGCAATAAGCAAAGATAAAACTTACTTTACTTTTATGAAGGATCTTAATTCGTGTAAAAATATTATTCCTAGGACTTACCTTTGTGAAATCATAGATATACATAGTGTAGTAAGTAATCCAACTTGTGAGATAGAAATAATAACAAAAGCTATTTCTACCTTACCAGATATTTGTCAACACAAAATAATTTATGGTGATATTGATATTTGGCATAAGCTGAATAATAACAGATGGGTTTTTGTTCAATCAAAACCCTCAAAACTATCTGTCGAGTGTAAAAATAATGTTATATTTGAAACCACTATATCAGGTACAGGAACCCTCGATATTCCACAAGATTGTATAGCTTTCTTTAAGAATATCAAATTTATTGCAAAAGTTTTTCCAGAAATAAATATCCCGATTGTAAAACCTAATTACAATATAGTTAACGATAGTTGCTGTAACTTTGATAATTTCAATAAGTTAAAAAATGTGTATCCTATTTCAAAAATAAGGAATATTAATTTACAACAACTCAAATCCTATGAACAAATATCAAATGAAATAGTTAAAGATATCAAACTTTCTAATCCTGAAGAACATCTGTATAGCCATATCAGTTTTTCTATTATTAGTATTATTTCTTTTGTTATAATTATAAGTTTACTAATTTACTGTTTGTATAAGAAATGTATGAACTATTCAAAAAATGTAAAGAATCCAAGGGATGCTAAAGAGCAAGTTGAATTAGATAAAAGTAATGAGCAACCCCGTCTCAGAATAGATTAGAACAACTATTATAAAACTTACTTTGAAAGGGTAAGTTTTCTCTTAAGGAGGGGGTTGTTATATATGTACTATGTAGAGTAAAGTGCAAACCGGCAGTGCTGACTTAGCTCCCTGGATTCTAGCTCGAAGCAGTTCTAGATTAAGGTCTTACTTTTTGAGTCAGTCTGTATCATACCTCCACTGTATCAACATCAAACATTTTTCTATTTCAATTCTAATTTCATTTAAGTGTAATTCTATTTTAATAAGTTGTGTAATAAAAAACCTTTTTTTAAAAAGTGATTTGCGTTTTCCATTGTAACATTTGGTGGCAGCGTAAAGGGGATATATTTAAGTCCCCAGGACAGCCTTAGTGAAGTGAATGTGCGCAAAAGTTAAAAATCCCAGTGTGTGAAAAGTGCTATATCATATTATCGTCAATTTCGAAACCAGAGTATTCGAAAGACCCGCCGTTTCTCGCTGCAATAAAAGGGTTGTTCCCTTTATCACCGTGTCCTAAGTCTACCATCTCTTCTTAAACTGTACACAGTAGTACAGGCCAGACGCTGTTTCCGGATATCTAGACGCTGAATTCCTACAAGCCTGGTAAAGCTTGCTAACCTGACGCCGTAGTACTCTGTTTGGAAGCAGGGTACCTCTACCACCTACTCACCATCAGTGTGCTTATCATGTTGCTGTATATACTGTAAGTCATTTTATTTTGAACAAATAGACAATTACCATAACATTTTTTCAATTAACGTTTATAGTGAGTGAGACTTATAACCAAGTGCCATAACGGAATCGCCCATATATTCCCAGACATAATTCTGAGAACTGATAATACGTCCGGACTAGTGAAGCTGTGTACTACTTTAAGCAACTTTTACTAAGTTAAGTTTTAAACCTTGCTCTGTATTTATAATTTATAGTTTAACATTTTTTTATTCAACTTCTATATTCCTATATGTCAAAGGTGAAGGACGAAGAAACGACTACTAAAATGTCCGACATTGATTTAAATGTATTGATAAAATTTATCGGGACCTTCGATGGGTCTCGAGAAAAATTAAGCCCATTCTTAAATAATTGCCGCAACGCAATCAGCCTTGCTTCTTCTAGTCAAACAGATATTTTATTAAAATACATACTTAGTCGCCTCGAAGGCAAAGCTGAAACAGCCTGTGCCATAAAAGAATTTACAAAATGGACACAATTAGAGGATTTTCTAAAAGCTCAATTTGGAGATAGGAAGCACTACGCCTACCTACTCTCCGATTTACAAGATTGCAAACAGGGTCGCGGTGAGTCCGTTAGCCAATACGCCTTAAGGGTTGAATGTTGTTTAGCCAAATTATTAACAGAAATAAATATTTCAATTCCAACTAAGAAAAAAGATGAACTAACGGGTCGCGTCGCTGCAATGCAAGACCTTGCCTTGAATGTGTTTATTGTAGGGTTACAACCTCAACTTTCAACAGTGGTTAGATGCAAAGATCCCAGCACACTGAACGAGGCCATTAACTTTGCTACCTCGGAAGAGAAAATATTAGGCATTACATATAAAAAGCATAGTAGTACCGCAATTCCCTCCACTTCTAATTCGAGTCAACGAAACTGGCAAAGGCCTAACTTCAACAATTCACATTTTGTTAAACCTCAAATTCAAGGTCAAAACCAGCCTAGACCCCAGAATAATTATCCACCGGTTTGCCGGTATTGTAAAAACGTAGGGCATACTATAGAAAACTGTAGGAAACGTGAATATAACAATAATCGCCCGCGAAATATTGAACAACCCTCCACATCAGGGTTCAAACAACAACCGCGACATCGAGTTAATTTTATTGATGATGATTGTGATCAAGGCGTTGACGAGGTTGATAACACGAATAATCAAAAAAACTTTTAATAGTCTCGCATAGGTGTCGTGCGAGGCACCAATTAACTACTAAATCCGACACCGACCCCAAGACCTTTTCTATATCTACTAATTCAAATACGATATCTGCTAAGTGCTCTGAATCCAAACCCACTGTTTCTATTAAATCAAATTCCACTGAATCTGCTACATCCACTGAATCCCCTGTAACCACTAAACCTACTAAATCATATTCCACTGAATCTACTATATCCTCTGAATCCCCTAAAACCACTAAACCTACTAAATCTCGTAACTCCTCTAAATCAAGCAAAATCTCTAAATCGAGCCAATTATTGAGACCTAACAATTCCCATGTAGAGGAATTTACCCCTCTATTGTCTAAGCCACAACAGTTGGCACCGCTCTGCGCTCCAAAATCTAAAGCTCTAACACCCGAAAACAATATTCACGAAGTCTATGAATTAAATATAAATCATCTCAAGAAATACTTGCCTTATGTTGTAGTCGAATCGTCAATTTCTTCCGAACCTCTAAAATTACTTGTCGATACAGGTGCAGCTATCAGCTTAATAAAAAAACATTCTGTGAATAATCTTAACAAAATAAAAAATAAAACCGTGAAAATTAAAGGAATAGATTCAGTTCAACCTGTAGAGACATTAGGATTATTGCCAGTTTCCTTATTTATAGGTAATAAAAACATGGAACACCATTTTCATGTGATTGATAATATTGACTTCCCTTATGATGGAATAATAGGCACCGACATACTCGACTTAACAAACTGCAACATTGACTATAAATTTAAAACGATACAACTTCATGAGGAAACAGTAAACCTCAACTTTAATGAACCTGTCTATACAATCCCTTCCAGAACCGAAGCTATTATCGAATGTACTGTGTCAAACCCAGAAATTGGAGAAGGAGTTATCCTTGATGTTGACCCAATAAATTCCCTTTTAATTGCGAATTGTATCGTGAAAGTAAAACATAATAACCGTGTTAATATTTCTGTTGTGAACACATCTGACCAAGATACAACTATTAATTCCGATATGAAATTTACTCTTCTTCCATTAAATTCTATTGAAATGTCCAAACCCGTAGCTCCATTTTATGAATCGAATTCCAATTGCTCTTCGAGAACAAAAAGTGTTCTTAATTCTCTCCGTATTTCACATCTTAATCTTGAGGAAAAGGAACACCTAACTAATATATGTGCGAAATATAGTGACATTTTTCATCTGCCCGGAGAACCACTTTCGACAACTTCAGTTATAAAGCACGAAATCAAAACAACCGCAGAGCACCCGATACATGTTAAATCGTACCGATTCCCCGAGTGCCATAAAAATGAGGTAGAAACACAAATATCTAAAATGCTTAACGAAGATATTATCAAACCCTCTACTTCTCCATGGTCTGCACCAATCTGGGTGGTGCCTAAAAAACTCGATGCCTCAGGCCAGCGTAAATGGCGCGTAGTCATCGACTACAGAAAACTTAATGACGTAACCATTGGTGATTCTTACCCTATACCCAATGTCACTGAAATTTTAGATCAGTTAGGGAAAAGCAAATATTATAGCACTCTAGATCTCGCTTCAGGGTTCCACCAGATAGAAATGTCGCCAATAGATTCAGAAAAAACTGCGTTTTCCGTTCCACAAGGCCATTTCCAATTCAATCGTATGCCATTTGGCCTAAAAAACGCGCCCTCAACATTTCAACGTCTTATGAACACTGCATTATCTGGATTGCAGGGCTTACAATGCTTCGTCTACTTGGATGACATTGTTATCTACTCATACGATCTTCCGTCACATATGAAAAACCTTTTGAACATTTTCAACCGTCTAAGAGAATTTAACCTGAAACTGCAGCCTGACAAATGCGAATTTCTTCGCAAAGAGGTCTCTTATCTAGGGCATATCATTACGGATAAAGGCGTCCAACCAAACCCCGAAAAAATTAAATCTGTCAGAGAATTTCCTTTGCCCAAGTCTCCTAAAGACATAAAATCATTCCTTGGACTAGTTTCTTACTATAGACGATTCATCCCCGACTTCTCCAAAACCGCGAAACCCCTGACTAATCTTTTGAAGAAAGATGTCCCATTCCTCTGGCAAAACGAGCAGCAACTTGCCTTTGAAACTTTAAAAAACGCTCTTACTACCGCTCCAATTCTTGCATACCCTGATTTTACAAAACCTTTTGTTCTTACCTGCGACGCGTCAAACTTTGCTATTTCAGCCATTCTTTCCCAAGGCTTGATTGGCCACGACCGCCCAATCGCTTATGCATCTCGAACTCTGAATAAAGCTGAAACAAATTACAGCGTTACCGAAAAAGAATGTTTGGCCATAATATTTGGAACCAAGATGTTTAGACCATACTTATATGGTAGACGTTTTAAAATTATAACTGATCATAGGCCCCTCAAATGGTTGTTTAATTGTAAGGATCCCGGTTCAAAACTCGTCAGATGGAGATTAAAGTTAGAAGAATTTGATTATGAAGTAGAGTATAAAAAGGGTAAAATAAATAGTAATGCTGACGCCTTATCTCGTTTTCCAGTAAATCCAATAATAAATCCACAACCTTCAACTTCAAACGTATCCTATGATCCAAAATTGGGAGAAGAACCAGAAATTCCTAAAGAGGTCCTTGACGAACTAACCGACCTCGGCGCTTTAGACTTTAGCCCACTGGAAGAGCAAAATATAGATTTTAGCCCTCTAAATCCTCCTTCCATACAAGATTCTCCTTCTACACAGAATCCTCCCTTAATACAAGATCCTTTTATCGAAAATACAAATCCAGCTGTAGAGACCACCCCAGATCCTGTAAATCCCAATCCTATCCATGATAATAACGATTATTCTAATTTCCTTAAATCTTCTACCGATAAAAACAAATCTTTTAACACACATATAAAAGAACACAATGAAAGCCTTCTCAAATCCTCTTCAAAGACTATTTTAATCCCAGTATCAATCGATTTTGATGAGTCAAATCCTTACCTTTATGACGTTATTTCTATTTCTGAGAATCCAAACACCATAACCGAAGGTGAACGCAAACTTCATTCGTTTAAAAAAAAATCGCAATTAAAGATAAAATATTCTATCTCCTCTTTACTAAAGTATACTATTTTGACAATTGCACTTACCCGGATTTATTTAGAACTATAAAATCAGTAAGAGACGATATTTTACTCAGCGGCAACATAAATGAAATCTCTATATCCGACTTCAAAAATCCTTTTGAACAACATTCGTTTGTCAAAATATATGGTATGATTATGTACTTATTCGAGAATTCTAACGTGACAGTTAATATTCATCACAATACCGTAATTTATCCAGTTCCTACAGAAATAAAAAAAATTCTCAAAGAAAATCACGATATTCCAATAGCAGGGCACTTAGGTTCTAACAGAATGTTTAATCGAATAAAAGAACGGTACTATTGGAAAAACATGCGGACAGACATAGACTCTTTCGTCAAGAACTGTAAATTATGCCAGACTAGTAAGGCCCTAAGAAAAGTCAATAGATCCCCAATGCAAATTACTTCTACATCTAGCCGTCCATTCGATAGAATCAGCCTTGATATCGTCGGCCCCTTGCCAGAAGCAGGATTACAAAAGCTTAAATTCATACTCACCCTTCAAGATGATCTTACTAAATTTTCTATTGCATACCCAATCGCAAATGCCACTGCTGAAGAATCCTGCGAATGTCTTGTCCATTTCATATCATTGTTCGGAATTCCGAAGTCAATTTTAACAGATCAAGGAACTAACTTTACAGCAGAACTGTTTAAAATTACCTGCCAGTTCCTAAAAATTAAACAAATTTGGTCTTCACCATACCATCCCCAAACTCAAGGTGCACTTGAACGAAGTCACTCAACCCTCAAAGAATACTTAAAATCATACGTCAACGAGAATCAAACTAATTGGCATAAGTATGTGTACACTGCAATGCTGACATACAATTCCACTATCCACTCTACCACGCAATTCACTCCCTATGAATTAATATTCGGTCATAAACCACACATACCAGATTCTGTTTTCAACCAGGAAAATAATGCTACTTACCCTGAATATGTAAAAATGCTCCAACACCGTCTCAAAATATCTAGGGAAAAAGCATTCCAGAATATAAATGCATCCAAAGAAAGATCTAAGACTTACTTTGACAAACACTCCAAACCAGTACATTATAAAGTTGGCGAATACGTGTATATTAAAAATCATGTCAGACTCCGTAAAGCACTCTCTCCACTTTGGAAAGGTCCATACAAGATCGTCAAAATTCATGGAAATAACACTTTAACACTTCTGATAAATCGACGTCATGTAAAACATCACTATGACGAAGTGAAACCAGCATATGACGTCCATGAATAGTTATTTTTATTATTATACATCGTTTATTACAAATTGTTCTTATACATCCTTAAACTTTACAACAATTATTCTCTTTGTTTAATTAAAATATATATATCTTATCTACAAGTTAGTCATTACTAATAATTACCGTTGCAGAATGTTTGCGGCGTTTAACGTCTTGGCTACTGCTGACGAACAATACGTCAATTACATCACTGAAAATCCTGGTATGCTCTTCGACCCCATTGGTAGTGTTAGGATTATAAGCGATCAATTCCATATTGTAATCCCCATAGACGTGTCCTCGTTTAAAGAATATATTGAAAACGTTAATGACATATTTAATTTAATTCGAAGCCAATGCCGACAAAACGAAGAAATTGATTACTCTCTATGCCAAAATATGTTACAACCCCTAGAATCACTTTACAAGGATTTACTACGTGATTACAATTCTATTTCGCATATTGTGTCAAATAACCCAAAGAAAAGGTCTGCCTGGTTCTCAGGCGTCGGTGTCGTATTTAAGCACATTTTCGGAACATTAGATGAGGACGATGCTGAAAATTATAACAACGCTATAAAAGCCCTTTATGACAATGATAAAGTGTTGGCTAACACAATCAAAAACAATATAATAATTTCCCAAACTGCTATTTCAAATATTAATAATTCACTTCATGAGATATACATAAACCAAGCAAAATTAAATAATATAGTTGATGAGATATCAATGTCTGTTAAAAATATAACTAAGATAATAAATTCTGATAATTTCAAGATTAAACTTAATTATGTACTAAATGTTTTACAAGCTCATCTCTTAACACTTGCTTTTAAACTAGAAGATATTCTTAATAGTATATTATATGTCAAGAGCAATATACTTCATCCTTCCATTCTAACTCCTAAAGAAATTTATAATGACATCATAAGTAATCTTAAGGTTATCCCTAAATATAGAGATTTCCCTTTAAACTTAGAATTGAGTAATATACACTCCTTGATAAACGTTGCTAGTTTAGGTTGCTATTACTTAAATGGTAAGTTAGTATTTGTAGTAAAAATACCTCTTGTAAGTACTCAAGTATACAATCTCTATAACACTATTCCTTTGCCCATTCCACATAAGTCTGATAACCCTAATTCTTATGCCATGTTACTTCCATTCGACCAATTTCTAGCAATAAGCAAAGATAAAACTTACTTTACTTTTATGAAGGATCTTAATTCGTGTAAAAATATTATTCCTAGGACTTACCTTTGTGAAATCATAGATATACATAGTGTAGTAAGTAATCCAACTTGTGAGATAGAAATAATAACAAAAGCTATTTCTACCTTACCAGATATTTGTCAACACAAAATAATTTATGGTGATATTGATATTTGGCATAAGCTGAATAATAACAGATGGGTTTTTGTTCAATCAAAACCCTCAAAACTATCTGTCGAGTGTAAAAATAATGTTATATTTGAAACCACTATATCAGGTACAGGAACCCTCGATATTCCACAAGATTGTATAGCTTTCTTTAAGAATATCAAATTTATTGCAAAAGTTTTTCCAGAAATAAATATCCCGATTGTAAAACCTAATTACAATATAGTTAACGATAGTTGCTGTAACTTTGATAATTTCAATAAGTTAAAAAATGTGTATCCTATTTCAAAAATAAGGAATATTAATTTACAACAACTCAAATCCTATGAACAAATATCAAATGAAATAGTTAAAGATATCAAACTTTCTAATCCTGAAGAACATCTGTATAGCCATATCAGTTTTTCTATTATTAGTATTATTTCTTTTGTTATAATTATAAGTTTACTAATTTACTGTTTGTATAAGAAATGTATGAACTATTCAAAAAATGTAAAGAATCCAAGGGATGCTAAAGAGCAAGTTGAATTAGATAAAAGTAATGAGCAACCCCGTCTCAGAATAGATTAGAACAACTATTATAAAACTTACTTTGAAAGGGTAAGTTTTCTCTTAAGGAGGGGGTTGTTATATATGTACTATGTAGAGTAAAGTGCAAACCGGCAGTGCTGACTTAGCTCCCTGGATTCTAGCTCGAAGCAGTTCTAGATTAAGGTCTTACTTTTTGAGTCAGTCTGTATCATACCTCCACTGTATCAACATCAAACATTTTTCTATTTCAATTCTAATTTCATTTAAGTGTAATTCTATTTTAATAAGTTGTGTAATAAAAAACCTTTTTTTAAAAAGTGATTTGCGTTTTCCATTGTAACATTTGGTGGCAGCGTAAAGGGGATATATTTAAGTCCCCAGGACAGCCTTAGTGAAGTGAATGTGCGCAAAAGTTAAAAATCCCAGTGTGTGAAAAGTGCTATATCATATTATCGTCAATTTCGAAACCAGAGTATTCGAAAGACCCGCCGTTTCTCGCTGCAATAAAAGGGTTGTTCCCTTTATCACCGTGTCCTAAGTCTACCATCTCTTCTTAAACTGTACACAGTAGTACAGGCCAGACGCTGTTTCCGGATATCTAGACGCTGAATTCCTACAAGCCTGGTAAGGCTTGCTAACCTGACGCCGTAGTACTCTGTTTGGAAGCAGGGTACCTCTACCACCTACTCACCATCAGTGTGCTTATCATGTTGCTGTATATACTGTAAGTCATTTTATTTTGAACAAATAGACAATTACCATAACATTTTTTCAATTAACGTTTATAGTGAGTGAGACTTATAACCAAGTGCCATAACGGAATCGCCCATATATTCCCAGACATAATTCTGAGAACTGATAATACGTCCGGACTAGTGAAGCTGTGTACTACTTTAAGCAACTTTTACTAAGTTAAGTTTTAAACCTTGCTCTGTATTTATAATTTATAGTTTAACATTTTTTTATTCAACTTCTATATTCCTATATGTCAAAGGTGAAGGACGAAGAAACGACTACTAAAATGTCCGACATTGATTTAAATGTATTGATAAAATTTATCGGGACCTTCGATGGGTCTCGAGAAAAATTAAGCCCATTCTTAAATAATTGCCGCAACGCAATCAGCCTTGCTTCTTCTAGTCAAACAGATATTTTATTAAAATACATACTTAGTCGCCTCGAAGGCAAAGCTGAAACAGCCTGTGCCATAAAAGAATTTACAAAATGGACACAATTAGAGGATTTTCTAAAAGCTCAATTTGGAGATAGGAAGCACTACGCCTACCTACTCTCCGATTTACAAGATTGCAAACAGGGTCGCGGTGAGTCCGTTAGCCAATACGCCTTAAGGGTTGAATGTTGTTTAGCCAAATTATTAACAGAAATAAATATTTCAATTCCAACTAAGAAAAAAGATGAACTAACGGGTCGCGTCGCTGCAATGCAAGACCTTGCCTTGAATGTGTTTATTGTAGGGTTACAACCTCAACTTTCAACAGTGGTTAGATGCAAAGATCCCAGCACACTGAACGAGGCCATTAACTTTGCTACCTCGGAAGAGAAAATATTAGGCATTACATATAAAAAGCATAGTAGTACCGCAATTCCCTCCACTTCTAATTCGAGTCAACGAAACTGGCAAAGGCCTAACTTCAACAATTCACATTTTGTTAAACCTCAAATTCAAGGTCAAAACCAGCCTAGACCCCAGAATAATTATCCACCGGTTTGCCGGTATTGTAAAAACGTAGGGCATACTATAGAAAACTGTAGGAAACGTGAATATAACAATAATCGCCCGCGAAATATTGAACAACCCTCCACATCAGGGTTCAAACAACAACCGCGACATCGAGTTAATTTTATTGATGATGATTGTGATCAAGGCGTTGACGAGGTTGATAACACGAATAATCAAAAAAACTTTTAATAGTCTCGCATAGGTGTCGTGCGAGGCACCAATTAACTACTAAATCCGACACCGACCCCAAGACCTTTTCTATATCTACTAATTCAAATACGATATCTGCTAAGTGCTCTGAATCCAAACCCACTGTTTCTATTAAATCAAATTCCACTGAATCTGCTACATCCACTGAATCCCCTGTAACCACTAAACCTACTAAATCATATTCCACTGAATCTACTATATCCTCTGAATCCCCTAAAACCACTAAACCTACTAAATCTCGTAACTCCTCTAAATCAAGCAAAATCTCTAAATCGAGCCAATTATTGAGACCTAACAATTCCCATGTAGAGGAATTTACCCCTCTATTGTCTAAGCCACAACAGTTGGCACCGCTCTGCGCTCCAAAATCTAAAGCTCTAACACCCGAAAACAATATTCACGAAGTCTATGAATTAAATATAAATCATCTCAAGAAATACTTGCCTTATGTTGTAGTCGAATCGTCAATTTCTTCCGAACCTCTAAAATTACTTGTCGATACAGGTGCAGCTATCAGCTTAATAAAAAAACATTCTGTGAATAATCTTAACAAAATAAAAAATAAAACCGTGAAAATTAAAGGAATAGATTCAGTTCAACCTGTAGAGACATTAGGATTATTGCCAGTTTCCTTATTTATAGGTAATAAAAACATGGAACACCATTTTCATGTGATTGATAATATTGACTTCCCTTATGATGGAATAATAGGCACCGACATACTCGACTTAACAAACTGCAACATTGACTATAAATTTAAAACGATACAACTTCATGAGGAAACAGTAAACCTCAACTTTAATGAACCTGTCTATACAATCCCTTCCAGAACCGAAGCTATTATCGAATGTACTGTGTCAAACCCAGAAATTGGAGAAGGAGTTATCCTTGATGTTGACCCAATAAATTCCCTTTTAATTGCGAATTGTATCGTGAAAGTAAAACATAATAACCGTGTTAATATTTCTGTTGTGAACACATCTGACCAAGATACAACTATTAATTCCGATATGAAATTTACTCTTCTTCCATTAAATTCTATTGAAATGTCCAAACCCGTAGCTCCATTTTATGAATCGAATTCCAATTGCTCTTCGAGAACAAAAAGTGTTCTTAATTCTCTCCGTATTTCACATCTTAATCTTGAGGAAAAGGAACACCTAACTAATATATGTGCGAAATATAGTGACATTTTTCATCTGCCCGGAGAACCACTTTCGACAACTTCAGTTATAAAGCACGAAATCAAAACAACCGCAGAGCACCCGATACATGTTAAATCGTACCGATTCCCCGAGTGCCATAAAAATGAGGTAGAAACACAAATATCTAAAATGCTTAACGAAGATATTATCAAACCCTCTACTTCTCCATGGTCTGCACCAATCTGGGTGGTGCCTAAAAAACTCGATGCCTCAGGCCAGCGTAAATGGCGCGTAGTCATCGACTACAGAAAACTTAATGACGTAACCATTGGTGATTCTTACCCTATACCCAATGTCACTGAAATTTTAGATCAGTTAGGGAAAAGCAAATATTATAGCACTCTAGATCTCGCTTCAGGGTTCCACCAGATAGAAATGTCGCCAATAGATTCAGAAAAAACTGCGTTTTCCGTTCCACAAGGCCATTTCCAATTCAATCGTATGCCATTTGGCCTAAAAAACGCGCCCTCAACATTTCAACGTCTTATGAACACTGCATTATCTGGATTGCAGGGCTTACAATGCTTCGTCTACTTGGATGACATTGTTATCTACTCATACGATCTTCCGTCACATATGAAAAACCTTTTGAACATTTTCAACCGTCTAAGAGAATTTAACCTGAAACTGCAGCCTGACAAATGCGAATTTCTTCGCAAAGAGGTCTCTTATCTAGGGCATATCATTACGGATAAAGGCGTCCAACCAAACCCCGAAAAAATTAAATCTGTCAGAGAATTTCCTTTGCCCAAGTCTCCTAAAGACATAAAATCATTCCTTGGACTAGTTTCTTACTATAGACGATTCATCCCCGACTTCTCCAAAACCGCGAAACCCCTGACTAATCTTTTGAAGAAAGATGTCCCATTCCTCTGGCAAAACGAGCAGCAACTTGCCTTTGAAACTTTAAAAAACGCTCTTACTACCGCTCCAATTCTTGCATACCCTGATTTTACAAAACCTTTTGTTCTTACCTGCGACGCGTCAAACTTTGCTATTTCAGCCATTCTTTCCCAAGGCTTGATTGGCCACGACCGCCCAATCGCTTATGCATCTCGAACTCTGAATAAAGCTGAAACAAATTACAGCGTTACCGAAAAAGAATGTTTGGCCATAATATTTGGAACCAAGATGTTTAGACCATACTTATATGGTAGACGTTTTAAAATTATAACTGATCATAGGCCCCTCAAATGGTTGTTTAATTGTAAGGATCCCGGTTCAAAACTCGTCAGATGGAGATTAAAGTTAGAAGAATTTGATTATGAAGTAGAGTATAAAAAGGGTAAAATAAATAGTAATGCTGACGCCTTATCTCGTTTTCCAGTAAATCCAATAATAAATCCACAACCTTCAACTTCAAACGTATCCTATGATCCAAAATTGGGAGAAGAACCAGAAATTCCTAAAGAGGTCCTTGACGAACTAACCGACCTCGGCGCTTTAGACTTTAGCCCACTGGAAGAGCAAAATATAGATTTTAGCCCTCTAAATCCTCCTTCCATACAAGATTCTCCTTCTACACAGAATCCTCCCTTAATACAAGATCCTTTTATCGAAAATACAAATCCAGCTGTAGAGACCACCCCAGATCCTGTAAATCCCAATCCTATCCATGATAATAACGATTATTCTAATTTCCTTAAATCTTCTACCGATAAAAACAAATCTTTTAACACACATATAAAAGAACACAATGAAAGCCTTCTCAAATCCTCTTCAAAGACTATTTTAATCCCAGTATCAATCGATTTTGATGAGTCAAATCCTTACCTTTATGACGTTATTTCTATTTCTGAGAATCCAAACACCATAACCGAAGGTGAACGCAAACTTCATTCGTTTAAAAAAAAATCGCAATTAAAGATAAAATATTCTATCTCCTCTTTACTAAAGTATACTATTTTGACAATTGCACTTACCCGGATTTATTTAGAACTATAAAATCAGTAAGAGACGATATTTTACTCAGCGGCAACATAAATGAAATCTCTATATCCGACTTCAAAAATCCTTTTGAACAACATTCGTTTGTCAAAATATATGGTATGATTATGTACTTATTCGAGAATTCTAACGTGACAGTTAATATTCATCACAATACCGTAATTTATCCAGTTCCTACAGAAATAAAAAAAATTCTCAAAGAAAATCACGATATTCCAATAGCAGGGCACTTAGGTTCTAACAGAATGTTTAATCGAATAAAAGAACGGTACTATTGGAAAAACATGCGGACAGACATAGACTCTTTCGTCAAGAACTGTAAATTATGCCAGACTAGTAAGGCCCTAAGAAAAGTCAATAGATCCCCAATGCAAATTACTTCTACATCTAGCCGTCCATTCGATAGAATCAGCCTTGATATCGTCGGCCCCTTGCCAGAAGCAGGATTACAAAAGCTTAAATTCATACTCACCCTTCAAGATGATCTTACTAAATTTTCTATTGCATACCCAATCGCAAATGCCACTGCTGAAGAATCCTGCGAATGTCTTGTCCATTTCATATCATTGTTCGGAATTCCGAAGTCAATTTTAACAGATCAAGGAACTAACTTTACAGCAGAACTGTTTAAAATTACCTGCCAGTTCCTAAAAATTAAACAAATTTGGTCTTCACCATACCATCCCCAAACTCAAGGTGCACTTGAACGAAGTCACTCAACCCTCAAAGAATACTTAAAATCATACGTCAACGAGAATCAAACTAATTGGCATAAGTATGTGTACACTGCAATGCTGACATACAATTCCACTATCCACTCTACCACGCAATTCACTCCCTATGAATTAATATTCGGTCATAAACCACACATACCAGATTCTGTTTTCAACCAGGAAAATAATGCTACTTACCCTGAATATGTAAAAATGCTCCAACACCGTCTCAAAATATCTAGGGAAAAAGCATTCCAGAATATAAATGCATCCAAAGAAAGATCTAAGACTTACTTTGACAAACACTCCAAACCAGTACATTATAAAGTTGGCGAATACGTGTATATTAAAAATCATGTCAGACTCCGTAAAGCACTCTCTCCACTTTGGAAAGGTCCATACAAGATCGTCAAAATTCATGGAAATAACACTTTAACACTTCTGATAAATCGACGTCATGTAAAACATCACTATGACGAAGTGAAACCAGCATATGACGTCCATGAATAGTTATTTTTATTATTATACATCGTTTATTACAAATTGTTCTTATACATCCTTAAACTTTACAACAATTATTCTCTTTGTTTAATTAAAATATATATATCTTATCTACAAGTTAGTCATTACTAATAATTACCGTTGCAGAATGTTTGCGGCGTTTAACGTCTTGGCTACTGCTGACGAACAATACGTCAATTACATCACTGAAAATCCTGGTATGCTCTTCGACCCCATTGGTAGTGTTAGGATTATAAGCGATCAATTCCATATTGTAATCCCCATAGACGTGTCCTCGTTTAAAGAATATATTGAAAACGTTAATGACATATTTAATTTAATTCGAAGCCAATGCCGACAAAACGAAGAAATTGATTACTCTCTATGCCAAAATATGTTACAACCCCTAGAATCACTTTACAAGGATTTACTACGTGATTACAATTCTATTTCGCATATTGTGTCAAATAACCCAAAGAAAAGGTCTGCCTGGTTCTCAGGCGTCGGTGTCGTATTTAAGCACATTTTCGGAACATTAGATGAGGACGATGCTGAAAATTATAACAACGCTATAAAAGCCCTTTATGACAATGATAAAGTGTTGGCTAACACAATCAAAAACAATATAATAATTTCCCAAACTGCTATTTCAAATATTAATAATTCACTTCATGAGATATACATAAACCAAGCAAAATTAAATAATATAGTTGATGAGATATCAATGTCTGTTAAAAATATAACTAAGATAATAAATTCTGATAATTTCAAGATTAAACTTAATTATGTACTAAATGTTTTACAAGCTCATCTCTTAACACTTGCTTTTAAACTAGAAGATATTCTTAATAGTATATTATATGTCAAGAGCAATATACTTCATCCTTCCATTCTAACTCCTAAAGAAATTTATAATGACATCATAAGTAATCTTAAGGTTATCCCTAAATATAGAGATTTCCCTTTAAACTTAGAATTGAGTAATATACACTCCTTGATAAACGTTGCTAGTTTAGGTTGCTATTACTTAAATGGTAAGTTAGTATTTGTAGTAAAAATACCTCTTGTAAGTACTCAAGTATACAATCTCTATAACACTATTCCTTTGCCCATTCCACATAAGTCTGATAACCCTAATTCTTATGCCATGTTACTTCCATTCGACCAATTTCTAGCAATAAGCAAAGATAAAACTTACTTTACTTTTATGAAGGATCTTAATTCGTGTAAAAATATTATTCCTAGGACTTACCTTTGTGAAATCATAGATATACATAGTGTAGTAAGTAATCCAACTTGTGAGATAGAAATAATAACAAAAGCTATTTCTACCTTACCAGATATTTGTCAACACAAAATAATTTATGGTGATATTGATATTTGGCATAAGCTGAATAATAACAGATGGGTTTTTGTTCAATCAAAACCCTCAAAACTATCTGTCGAGTGTAAAAATAATGTTATATTTGAAACCACTATATCAGGTACAGGAACCCTCGATATTCCACAAGATTGTATAGCTTTCTTTAAGAATATCAAATTTATTGCAAAAGTTTTTCCAGAAATAAATATCCCGATTGTAAAACCTAATTACAATATAGTTAACGATAGTTGCTGTAACTTTGATAATTTCAATAAGTTAAAAAATGTGTATCCTATTTCAAAAATAAGGAATATTAATTTACAACAACTCAAATCCTATGAACAAATATCAAATGAAATAGTTAAAGATATCAAACTTTCTAATCCTGAAGAACATCTGTATAGCCATATCAGTTTTTCTATTATTAGTATTATTTCTTTTGTTATAATTATAAGTTTACTAATTTACTGTTTGTATAAGAAATGTATGAACTATTCAAAAAATGTAAAGAATCCAAGGGATGCTAAAGAGCAAGTTGAATTAGATAAAAGTAATGAGCAACCCCGTCTCAGAATAGATTAGAACAACTATTATAAAACTTACTTTGAAAGGGTAAGTTTTCTCTTAAGGAGGGGGTTGTTATATATGTACTATGTAGAGTAAAGTGCAAACCGGCAGTGCTGACTTAGCTCCCTGGATTCTAGCTCGAAGCAGTTCTAGATTAAGGTCTTACTTTTTGAGTCAGTCTGTATCATACCTCCACTGTATCAACATCAAACATTTTTCTATTTCAATTCTAATTTCATTTAAGTGTAATTCTATTTTAATAAGTTGTGTAATAAAAAACCTTTTTTTAAAAAGTGATTTGCGTTTTCCATTGTAACATTTGGTGGCAGCGTAAAGGGGATATATTTAAGTCCCCAGGACAGCCTTAGTGAAGTGAATGTGCGCAAAAGTTAAAAATCCCAGTGTGTGAAAAGTGCTATATCATATTATCGTCAATTTCGAAACCAGAGTATTCGAAAGACCCGCCGTTTCTCGCTGCAATAAAAGGGTTGTTCCCTTTATCACCGTGTCCTAAGTCTACCATCTCTTCTTAAACTGTACACAGTAGTACAGGCCAGACGCTGTTTCCGGATATCTAGACGCTGAATTCCTACAAGCCTGGTAAGGCTTGCTAACCTGACGCCGTAGTACTCTGTTTGGAAGCAGGGTACCTCTACCACCTACTCACCATCAGTGTGCTTATCATGTTGCTGTATATACTGTAAGTCATTTTATTTTGAACAAATAGACAATTACCATAACATTTTTTCAATTAACGTTTATAGTGAGTGAGACTTATAACCAAGTGCCATAACGGAATCGCCCATATATTCCCAGACATAATTCTGAGAACTGATAATACGTCCGGACTAGTGAAGCTGTGTACTACTTTAAGCAACTTTTACTAAGTTAAGTTTTAAACCTTGCTCTGTATTTATAATTTATAGTTTAACATTTTTTTATTCAACTTCTATATTCCTATATGTCAAAGGTGAAGGACGAAGAAACGACTACTAAAATGTCCGACATTGATTTAAATGTATTGATAAAATTTATCGGGACCTTCGATGGGTCTCGAGAAAAATTAAGCCCATTCTTAAATAATTGCCGCAACGCAATCAGCCTTGCTTCTTCTAGTCAAACAGATATTTTATTAAAATACATACTTAGTCGCCTCGAAGGCAAAGCTGAAACAGCCTGTGCCATAAAAGAATTTACAAAATGGACACAATTAGAGGATTTTCTAAAAGCTCAATTTGGAGATAGGAAGCACTACGCCTACCTACTCTCCGATTTACAAGATTGCAAACAGGGTCGCGGTGAGTCCGTTAGCCAATACGCCTTAAGGGTTGAATGTTGTTTAGCCAAATTATTAACAGAAATAAATATTTCAATTCCAACTAAGAAAAAAGATGAACTAACGGGTCGCGTCGCTGCAATGCAAGACCTTGCCTTGAATGTGTTTATTGTAGGGTTACAACCTCAACTTTCAACAGTGGTTAGATGCAAAGATCCCAGCACACTGAACGAGGCCATTAACTTTGCTACCTCGGAAGAGAAAATATTAGGCATTACATATAAAAAGCATAGTAGTACCGCAATTCCCTCCACTTCTAATTCGAGTCAACGAAACTGGCAAAGGCCTAACTTCAACAATTCACATTTTGTTAAACCTCAAATTCAAGGTCAAAACCAGCCTAGACCCCAGAATAATTATCCACCGGTTTGCCGGTATTGTAAAAACGTAGGGCATACTATAGAAAACTGTAGGAAACGTGAATATAACAATAATCGCCCGCGAAATATTGAACAACCCTCCACATCAGGGTTCAAACAACAACCGCGACATCGAGTTAATTTTATTGATGATGATTGTGATCAAGGCGTTGACGAGGTTGATAACACGAATAATCAAAAAAACTTTTAATAGTCTCGCATAGGTGTCGTGCGAGGCACCAATTAACTACTAAATCCGACACCGACCCCAAGACCTTTTCTATATCTACTAATTCAAATACGATATCTGCTAAGTGCTCTGAATCCAAACCCACTGTTTCTATTAAATCAAATTCCACTGAATCTGCTACATCCACTGAATCCCCTGTAACCACTAAACCTACTAAATCATATTCCACTGAATCTACTATATCCTCTGAATCCCCTAAAACCACTAAACCTACTAAATCTCGTAACTCCTCTAAATCAAGCAAAATCTCTAAATCGAGCCAATTATTGAGACCTAACAATTCCCATGTAGAGGAATTTACCCCTCTATTGTCTAAGCCACAACAGTTGGCACCGCTCTGCGCTCCAAAATCTAAAGCTCTAACACCCGAAAACAATATTCACGAAGTCTATGAATTAAATATAAATCATCTCAAGAAATACTTGCCTTATGTTGTAGTCGAATCGTCAATTTCTTCCGAACCTCTAAAATTACTTGTCGATACAGGTGCAGCTATCAGCTTAATAAAAAAACATTCTGTGAATAATCTTAACAAAATAAAAAATAAAACCGTGAAAATTAAAGGAATAGATTCAGTTCAACCTGTAGAGACATTAGGATTATTGCCAGTTTCCTTATTTATAGGTAATAAAAACATGGAACACCATTTTCATGTGATTGATAATATTGACTTCCCTTATGATGGAATAATAGGCACCGACATACTCGACTTAACAAACTGCAACATTGACTATAAATTTAAAACGATACAACTTCATGAGGAAACAGTAAACCTCAACTTTAATGAACCTGTCTATACAATCCCTTCCAGAACCGAAGCTATTATCGAATGTACTGTGTCAAACCCAGAAATTGGAGAAGGAGTTATCCTTGATGTTGACCCAATAAATTCCCTTTTAATTGCGAATTGTATCGTGAAAGTAAAACATAATAACCGTGTTAATATTTCTGTTGTGAACACATCTGACCAAGATACAACTATTAATTCCGATATGAAATTTACTCTTCTTCCATTAAATTCTATTGAAATGTCCAAACCCGTAGCTCCATTTTATGAATCGAATTCCAATTGCTCTTCGAGAACAAAAAGTGTTCTTAATTCTCTCCGTATTTCACATCTTAATCTTGAGGAAAAGGAACACCTAACTAATATATGTGCGAAATATAGTGACATTTTTCATCTGCCCGGAGAACCACTTTCGACAACTTCAGTTATAAAGCACGAAATCAAAACAACCGCAGAGCACCCGATACATGTTAAATCGTACCGATTCCCCGAGTGCCATAAAAATGAGGTAGAAACACAAATATCTAAAATGCTTAACGAAGATATTATCAAACCCTCTACTTCTCCATGGTCTGCACCAATCTGGGTGGTGCCTAAAAAACTCGATGCCTCAGGCCAGCGTAAATGGCGCGTAGTCATCGACTACAGAAAACTTAATGACGTAACCATTGGTGATTCTTACCCTATACCCAATGTCACTGAAATTTTAGATCAGTTAGGGAAAAGCAAATATTTTAGCACTCTAGATCTCGCTTCAGGGTTCCACCAGATAGAAATGTCGCCAATAGATTCAGAAAAAACTGCGTTTTCCGTTCCACAAGGCCATTTCCAATTCAATCGTATGCCATTTGGCCTAAAAAACGCGCCCTCAACATTTCAACGTCTTATGAACACTGCATTATCTGGATTGCAGGGCTTACAATGCTTCGTCTACTTGGATGACATTGTTATCTACTCATACGATCTTCCGTCACATATGAAAAACCTTTTGAACATTTTCAACCGTCTAAGAGAATTTAACCTGAAACTGCAGCCTGACAAATGCGAATTTCTTCGCAAAGAGGTCTCTTATCTAGGGCAAATCATTACGGATAAAGGCGTCCAACCAAACCCCGAAAAAATTAAATCTGTCAGAGAATTTCCTTTGCCCAAGTCTCCTAAAGACATAAAATCATTCCTTGGACTAGTTTCTTACTATAGACGATTCATCCCCGACTTCTCCAAAACCGCGAAACCCCTGACTAATCTTTTGAAGAAAGATGTCCCATTCCTCTGGCAAAACGAGCAGCAACTTGCCTTTGAAACTTTAAAAAACGCTCTTACTACCGCTCCAATTCTTGCATACCCTGATTTTACAAAACCTTTTGTTCTTACCTGCGACGCGTCAAACTTTGCTATTTCAGCCATTCTTTCCCAAGGCTTGATTGGCCACGACCGCCCAATCGCTTATGCATCTCGAACTCTGAATAAAGCTGAAACAAATTACAGCGTTACCGAAAAAGAATGTTTGGCCATAATATTTGGAACCAAGATGTTTAGACCATACTTATATGGTAGACGTTTTAAAATTATAACTGATCATAGGCCCCTCAAATGGTTGTTTAATTGTAAGGATCCCGGTTCAAAACTCGTCAGATGGAGATTAAAGTTAGAAGAATTTGATTATGAAGTAGAGTATAAAAAGGGTAAAATAAATAGTAATGCTGACGCCTTATCTCGTTTTCCAGTAAATCCAATAATAAATCCACAACCTTCAACTTCAAACGTATCCTATGATCCAAAATTGGGAGAAGAACCAGAAATTCCTAAAGAGGTCCTTGACGAACTAACCGACCTCGGCGCTTTAGACTTTAGCCCACTGGAAGAGCAAAATATAGATTTTAGCCCTCTAAATCCTCCTTCCATACAAGATTCTCCTTCTACACAGAATCCTCCCTTAATACAAGATCCTTTTATCGAAAATACAAATCCAGCTGTAGAGACCACCCCAGATCCTGTAAATCCCAATCCTATCCATGATAATAACGATTATTCTAATTTCCTTAAATCTTCTACCGATAAAAACAAATCTTTTAACACACATATAAAAGAACACAATGAAAGCCTTCTCAAATCCTCTTCAAAGACTATTTTAATCCCAGTATCAATCGATTTTGATGAGTCAAATCCTTACCTTTATGACGTTATTTCTATTTCTGAGAATCCAAACACCATAACCGAAGGTGAACGCAAACTTCATTCGTTTAAAAAAAAATCGCAATTAAAGATAAAATATTCTATCTCCTCTTTACTAAACTATTTTGACAATTGCACTTACCCGGATTTATTTAGAACTATAAAATCAGTAAGAGACGATATTTTACTCAGCGGCAACATAAATGAAATCTCTATATCCGACTTCAAAAATCCTTTTGAACAACATTCGTTTGTCAAAATATATGGTATGATTATGTACTTATTCGAGAATTCTAACGTGACAGTTAATATTCATCACAATACCGTAATTTATCCAGTTCCTACAGAAATAAAAAAAATTCTCAAAGAAAATCACGATATTCCAATAGCAGGGCACTTAGGTTCTAACAGAATGTTTAATCGAATAAAAGAACGGTACTATTGGAAAAACATGCGGACAGACATAGACTCTTTCGTCAAGAACTGTAAATTATGCCAGACTAGTAAGGCCCTAAGAAAAGTCAATAGATCCCCAATGCAAATTACTTCTACATCTAGCCGTCCATTCGATAGAATCAGCCTTGATATCGTCGGCCCCTTGCCAGAAGCAGGATTACAAAAGCTTAAATTCATACTCACCCTTCAAGATGATCTTACTAAATTTTCTATTGCATACCCAATCGCAAATGCCACTGCTGAAGAATCCTGCGAATGTCTTGTCCATTTCATATCATTGTTCGGAATTCCGAAGTCAATTTTAACAGATCAAGGAACTAACTTTACAGCAGAACTGTTTAAAATTACCTGCCAGTTCCTAAAAATTAAACAAATTTGGTCTTCACCATACCATCCCCAAACTCAAGGTGCACTTGAACGAAGTCACTCAACCCTCAAAGAATACTTAAAATCATACGTCAACGAGAATCAAACTAATTGGCATAAGTATGTGTACACTGCAATGCTGACATACAATTCCACTATCCACTCTACCACGCAATTCACTCCCTATGAATTAATATTCGGTCATAAACCACACATACCAGATTCTGTTTTCAACCAGGAAAATAATGCTACTTACCCTGAATATGTAAAAATGCTCCAACACCGTCTCAAAATATCTAGGGAAAAAGCATTCCAGAATATAAATGCATCCAAAGAAAGATCTAAGACTTACTTTGACAAACACTCCAAACCAGTACATTATAAAGTTGGCGAATACGTGTATATTAAAAATCATGTCAGACTCCGTAAAGCACTCTCTCCACTTTGGAAAGGTCCATACAAGATCGTCAAAATTCATGGAAATAACACTTTAACACTTCTGATAAATCGACGTCATGTAAAACATCACTATGACGAAGTGAAACCAGCATATGACGTCCATGAATAGTTATTTTTATTATTATACATCGTTTATTACAAATTGTTCTTATACATCCTTAAACTTTACAACAATTATTCTCTTTGTTTAATTAAAATATATATATCTTATCTACAAGTTAGTCATTACTAATAATTACCGTTGCAGAATGTTTGCGGCGTTTAACGTCTTGGCTACTGCTGACGAACAATACGTCAATTACATCACTGAAAATCCTGGTATGCTCTTCGACCCCATTGGTAGTGTTAGGATTATAAGCGATCAATTCCATATTGTAATCCCCATAGACGTGTCCTCGTTTAAAGAATATATTGAAAACGTTAATGACATATTTAATTTAATTCGAAGCCAATGCCGACAAAACGAAGAAATTGATTACTCTCTATGCCAAAATATGTTACAACCCCTAGAATCACTTTACAAGGATTTACTACGTGATTACAATTCTATTTCGCATATTGTGTCAAATAACCCAAAGAAAAGGTCTGCCTGGTTCTCAGGCGTCGGTGTCGTATTTAAGCACATTTTCGGAACATTAGATGAGGACGATGCTGAAAATTATAACAACGCTATAAAAGCCCTTTATGACAATGATAAAGTGTTGGCTAACACAATCAAAAACAATATAATAATTTCCCAAACTGCTATTTCAAATATTAATAATTCACTTCATGAGATATACATAAACCAAGCAAAATTAAATAATATAGTTGATGAGATATCAATGTCTGTTAAAAATATAACTAAGATAATAAATTCTGATAATTTCAAGATTAAACTTAATTATGTACTAAATGTTTTACAAGCTCATCTCTTAACACTTGCTTTTAAACTAGAAGATATTCTTAATAGTATATTATATGTCAAGAGCAATATACTTCATCCTTCCATTCTAACTCCTAAAGAAATTTATAATGACATCATAAGTAATCTTAAGGTTATCCCTAAATATAGAGATTTCCCTTTAAACTTAGAATTGAGTAATATACACTCCTTGATAAACGTTGCTAGTTTAGGTTGCTATTACTTAAATGGTAAGTTAGTATTTGTAGTAAAAATACCTCTTGTAAGTACTCAAGTATACAATCTCTATAACACTATTCCTTTGCCCATTCCACATAAGTCTGATAACCCTAATTCTTATGCCATGTTACTTCCATTCGACCAATTTCTAGCAATAAGCAAAGATAAAACTTACTTTACTTTTATGAAGGATCTTAATTCGTGTAAAAATATTATTCCTAGGACTTACCTTTGTGAAATCATAGATATACATAGTGTAGTAAGTAATCCAACTTGTGAGATAGAAATAATAACAAAAGCTATTTCTACCTTACCAGATATTTGTCAACACAAAATAATTTATGGTGATATTGATATTTGGCATAAGCTGAATAATAACAGATGGGTTTTTGTTCAATCAAAACCCTCAAAACTATCTGTCGAGTGTAAAAATAATGTTATATTTGAAACCACTATATCAGGTACAGGAACCCTCGATATTCCACAAGATTGTATAGCTTTCTTTAAGAATATCAAATTTATTGCAAAAGTTTTTCCAGAAATAAATATCCCGATTGTAAAACCTAATTACAATATAGTTAACGATAGTTGCTGTAACTTTGATAATTTCAATAAGTTAAAAAATGTGTATCCTATTTCAAAAATAAGGAATATTAATTTACAACAACTCAAATCCTATGAACAAATATCAAATGAAATAGTTAAAGATATCAAACTTTCTAATCCTGAAGAACATCTGTATAGCCATATCAGTTTTTCTATTATTAGTATTATTTCTTTTGTTATAATTATAAGTTTACTAATTTACTGTTTGTATAAGAAATGTATGAACTATTCAAAAAATGTAAAGAATCCAAGGGATGCTAAAGAGCAAGTTGAATTAGATAAAAGTAATGAGCAACCCCGTCTCAGAATAGATTAGAACAACTATTATAAAACTTACTTTGAAAGGGTAAGTTTTCTCTTAAGGAGGGGGTTGTTATATATGTACTATGTAGAGTAAAGTGCAAACCGGCAGTGCTGACTTAGCTCCCTGGATTCTAGCTCGAAGCAGTTCTAGATTAAGGTCTTACTTTTTGAGTCAGTCTGTATCATACCTCCACTGTATCAACATCAAACATTTTTCTATTTCAATTCTAATTTCATTTAAGTGTAATTCTATTTTAATAAGTTGTGTAATAAAAAACCTTTTTTTAAAAAGTGATTTGCGTTTTCCATTGTAACAGTACGTTCGCTCGTGTGCGCGTTTCTCGGTCTAGCGACTTTGTATACCGAATCTAAGACAGGAGCAGTATATGAGACTGAATCTCGAACTAGTGGATTGGGATGGGATTCGGCGCGTTTGAAGAACGATTCTGAGAGTGTTTTTAGGTGCTGTTGTACTGTAGGTAGTTCAAGATCTCTGTGCAGGTCCGCGTTGCGCACGTACCAAGGTGCGTTTGTGGCCCTGCGGCAGAAGAGGTTTTGAACTACCTGCAGTTTGTGCAGGACGGAGGGTTTGGCGTGGGCAAAGACTGGCGAGGCATATGACATGACTGGTCTAACGCAGACCTTATAAAGCGTACGTTTGTTTCTGAAGGAAATTTTACTTTTTCTACCTAACATATTGTAAAGCCGGCCTAGGTAAAAACGTGCGAGTTTCGTTACTCTGTCGACGTGAGGGTTGAAAGAAAGCGTCTGATCTAAGATGACGCCTAAATATTTGGTACTGCGCTTCCAGGGGATGGGAGTGCCTTGCATTCGCACTCGGAGATTGTCGGCGATACGACTGCGTCTGTAGTCGAAGTAAACCGCAGAGCTCTTCTCTGGGTTCACATCGATACGCCATTTTTGAAACCAAGCACCGAGGGCGTTTACAGCCTTTTGGAGTCTGGTGACGAGACCCGGGACACTGCGGCCTTTGGTGTAAAGGGCAGTGTCGTCGGCAAAGAGGGCGAGTTCGACGCGTTTCGAGGGGATGGGGATATCGTTAGTGTACACGGTGTACAATAGAGGGGCGAGGACTGAGCTTTGAGGGACTTCAGCATTTATGTGACGGGGCGCGGAAATCGTGCCTTCGTGTTTATAACGAAACGTACGGTCTTTAAGAAACGACGCGATTAATCTAACTAGTCGATCCGGTAAGCCTATTTTGTATAGTTTATAAATGAGGCCGCCGTGCCAGACTTTATCGAAAGCCTTGGCTACGTCAAAGAAAACTGCGACCGTTTAGAAAGAAAACCGCGGGTAGAAACCTTCGAGTATGTACTCGACGAATCGTACTTAGCGCGAAAGCCGAACTGGTGGGGAATTATGAGAGGATCGCCATCCGTTGGAAACAGATGGTTCCGCATTCGAGAGAGTATGACTCTCTCGAGAAGTTTAGACATTGCCTTGAGGAGGCTGATGGGTCTGTGATTAGCCGGGATATTAAGAGGTTTACCCGGCTTGGGTATGCCTATGACTGTCGCTTCTTTCAAAGCTTTTGGAAAGTAGCTAAGGTCGAAGCAGGCATTGAAAATGATAGCTAACAAGGTAAGCACCTGTTGAGGCAGGTGCTTAAGTGTGTGGTTGGAAATACCATCCGCACCCGGAGCCTTTCTGGACTTTTGACTTTTGATGAGAAGCGATATTTCATCATTAAAGACTGTGACGTGGTCGGCGGTGATGGGGAGAGAGTCTCTACGGAGAACTTCGTCCTCCACCGCTTTGATGTGAGTGGGATTCGCGGGTTGCGTGCTGGGCGAGCATTGAGACGCAACGCTGTCAGCGAAGCATTCGGCTTTCTCTTCCGTCTTCGAAGGCGATAGAGCCATCGGGACGAGTGAGAGGAGGGACGTGAGAGTCAGCGTCTACGCGTAAGGCTCGGGCCATACTATAATACGCTTGGTGGGACGGGGAGATATTCGCCATGAGATCGTTCATCTGGGCGTCTCGGAGTTCCGCGAGGCGAGATCTAACTTTGCGTTGTAGCTGATTCGCAGTTGTTCTATAGGCGGGCGTGGGATATTTCTTGGCTCTCCGGAGAGCCGCGTTCTTAGCTTTAATAAGATTGCTAATGGCTAAGGGAAGCGTGGGTTTGCCTTTCTTAGCAACCTTTTCGTTTACACTGATGGCTGAGTTGATAGCATCAGTGAGAGAATTTACTAACGAATCTATTTTATCCGGGCTATCTAATTGATCGGGCGAGGTCGCGAGCGGAGAGTTCGGGGCCTCTAAGGCAGAAACTATCGTATTTTTAAAACCTTTCCAGTTGGTAAAGGTCTTAGGAGAAGTGACGTTAACGTTAGGCGGTCCTAGCACGAGGGAGACGGGGCGGTGGTCAGAACCTAGGTCATCGAGCGGTTCGATAGACCTGAGGTCGAGGTTGATATGCTTGACGATTGCAAAGTCGAGGATGTCAGGAGAGTGGTTCGGGTTGTCGGGATAGTGAGTGGGAGTGATGGGGGAGACGACGTCTCAGTCGAGTGAGTTGGTGATGTCAAGGAGAGCGATACCGCTTTGGTTGGTTGATTGGCACGTCCAGTCAGTATGTTTGGAGTTAAAGTCTCCGAACATAATGACTATACGGCCGAGGGCGAGAATGGTTTCAAAGTCGCTGCGGATAGGTTTGGTGCCACAAGGTATGTAGACTGAAGCTATGATGATGGTCGGATGACCAGTCATAGCCAATCTACATACAGTGGCTTCCATGTTGAGGAGAGGAGGGGTAGGGAGAGGACAGCAATGGAATCCTCTTTTGTAGTAGATAGCAGTGCCGCCGAAACCGTCGCAGTTAGGCCTATCGTTACGTGTAAACGCGTACTTAGGAATAGCAAATTCCTGGAGCGATTAGGAGTGAGCCATGTCTCCTGGAGAAGTAAAAGGTCTGGGTCGTTGTTCTGAAGGAACAGTTTGAGCTAGGGAAGGTTGTTGCTAAGGCTACGAACGTTAAAAGATACTAGGGACAAGCCCTTGGATTTGATGCGACAGGACGCGGGATTCACGGGTCTAGACATTATAATTTACTTATTTACGAATTTATGAAAAAAAAAAAAAAAATTATAATGAACTTAAAAGCGAGAAATGCTCGGCTAACGCAAATAAACGCTCTTGAGGAGAGCGGGCGGCTCGCAGTTTGCGTGCGAGTACGGAAATTTCGTTAATGTCGACGTTTTGGATGACGTCGAACACGGTCTTCATGTCCTCAGCCAACGACGACTGAGGTGAAGATGACAAAGCGGGACGCGGCCCTACGGAAGCTACGGGAGCTGGGATGGGTCGGGAAGGTGCAGGCGGGACGGCCGGACGCTGCCTCCAAGACAGCCGGAGTAGGCGTCGGCTGAACGGGCTTTGCTTCCGGGGGACCCCGGTTGCGCAGCGGCGGGAAGTTAGCGGGAGTGAGCGGCGGCGCCGGTTTAGGCGCGACCCTCTTGGCGGTGGAGCGCGGAGCGCGCGGGCAGCCCCTGTAGTTTGCTGTGTGGCCGGACTGGCCGTATAGCACACAGGCAGGGGGGGAAGTGGATTCGGGAGTGCGAGTGCACTCCTTAGTGATGTGGGGATCCAGGCACTTAACGCACCTGGGGGAGCTGAACAGTTAGCCGCTGCGTGGCCATATAGCTGGCAGCGGTGGCACTGCCCAGGGTGACCGCGGGGGTTGGGACGCTCGACGGAGATGTTCGAGAGTCCGCAAATTGTGCGAGCCTCTCTGAAAATCTCCTTCGAGTTGGGAGTGTTGGTAAGGATTAGAAGAGCTAAGGGAAAACGCCTACCGCGGTTGGAGTGCATCTTGTGCACTGCTTCGGCCGGGAAACCCTGGGACTTAAGGTCCTCGAGGATTTCTTCGTTCGCGAGCTCGAACGGGACGCCCCGTAGTACTGCGCGGATCTTACGCTCCTCCGGGAGGGCGTAGGTATGATAAGCGATTTGTTTTAGAGAAAGTAACCTGGTGAACGCGCGGAAGTCGTCGACGGTCGCGACCTGGATTTTAATTATGTCGCCTGCGTTGGTTGCTTTTAGGTAATTGATTTTTTGCTCTTTGCAAAGGTTTGAAACTACGGTCCATCGCGCTTTTTCGCGGAGAAAGACGGGCGGAGGGAGCTGAGGCTTCGGCGGGACGGGAGCGCAGCGCGTCGCTGGCTTCGATGGGACCGACGGAGACGCGGTTGCTTCGAGCGTTTTTAACGGCGCGGGGGCTGGTGTTGAAGACACCGGGGAGGGCTCGGGTATTGAGGATACCGAGGATTTCTTAGATCACTTCTTTGAGCGCTTGGCGACTAGCTGGAACGCGGGCTCAGGAGAGCCGGTTAAGGTGACGGCATCTGACGACGTATATCAGACGCGGGTTCGGAGTCGCTCCCGGGAGCGGTACGCTTGCGACGCGACGCGTGAGAGGATGACCGACTACTTACGCGACCGATTCGCAGTCCATCTCGGACGAGGCGGGAGGCGCGGGAGAGCTGCGGACCTGAGGGGTCTGGATGTTGGAGGCCTGAGGGGCCGGGGGCGCGATAGAAGCCTGTAAGGCCTGCGTTAGTACGGCCGCAGGTATGCTTACGCCGGACGCAGCGAGCACCTGGGCGAACGACCTAAGGATGTTAACTAGGTCCATTGGAGGGCTTGATTCTACAATATATAATATATAAATATATAAAAATGCCTAGGTTCCCTAGCAAACCTAGCACCTAAACCTCCCTGCCCGCTATAGGGGGGCTGGGGACGACGCGAAGTGGTGCCCCTAATTCGGACAGCACTGTACCGTCACACTGGGAAATGCCCAAGTGCAATGGGATCGGGTCAGCCGGTTTCTCCTTGGCCTGAAGGGCCTTGGAAGCGCACCGGGGCAACGCTATCAGGCTTAGTTGTCACCGTTAAGTATCCACCTGATCAAACGCGAGTCTACTACGGAGTGTGTCGTCAATAAATTGACAACAAAAACCGGCCGTAGACCTGACAAAGTTGGGTTGCACTGAAAGTGCGGGATTGACTACGTTACGACCGGCCGGAGCCGGCCGCAGAGCGAGTCTCTGACTACGTACAGGCGCCAAGCGTCAAGTACGCAGCCAGAAAGACAGCCCGAGTCTTGCGAACCACTATCGAATTTAATCGACCGTGGTAAGCTCAACCCTGTTGTTACTGCACTCACCGAGGTGAGGTTTTTAATGCGAGGGGTGCACAGAGTGCGGGATTGACTACGTTACGACCGGCCGGAGCCGGCCGCAGAGCGAGTCTCTGACTACGTACAGGCGCCAAGCGTCAAGTACGCAGCCAGAAAGACAGCCCGAGTCTTGCGAACCACTATCGAATTTAATCGACCGTGGTAAGCTCAACCCTGTTGTTGCTGCACTCACCGAGGTGAGGTTTTTAATTCAAGGGGGTGCACAGAGTGCGGGATTCACTACGTAGCCCGACCATTATCGGAAAGTCATATATATTCTAATCGCCTTAGTAAAGTTGATATTGCGATGTAGAACACGCGTTGTGATTGGTCGGTTGGATAGCACGTCACCGCTACATAACTCCCCTCCGACACCGAAGGCCGTAAGTAGCGGTTGTTGCGTAAGGTGAAGCTTGCCAGTGTCTCAGCTGATGGTTCCATTGAGACGGAACCAGGTGCCGCGTAGTAGTCCACGGTGAGTCGGGACTAAGGCGGTGCATGTCCGACGATCCTCGGTGTGGGTCCGGGTCCCGTGGAGTACGGAACAAGTTGCAGTGCGACGGAGGCTGCCCCGGGATGCCGAGATGCAGACTTCCCCAGTACGTCGGGGGCGGTGCAGTGTCGGTGCGTAGTGGCTGGCGGCTGCGTCGGCCAGGAGAGAAGTGTTCTGTTTGTTGACCAGCCGAAGGTACAGCGCTGCGTGTCAACCAGGAGAGAGGTGCTGTGCTAAGGACCGGCCGCGTAAGTGCAGGTGCTGTGCCAAGTCGCAGGTGGAGGATGAGGGGTGACGACCAGTCTTGCGAGGCACTGCAAGGTCGTGGTCGCTCTGGCGTGGAGTCTTCGCTGTTGAGAGTGATGATGACGATGATGATGATAAAGGCTGCTGATATATGTTGCTCAGCTCGGGGTCACCACTTTAGGGAACTTGAACACACGTTCCCGCAGATGTAATTGTGGTGACCAGGCCGCGGCCCACGGCCGGAAATCATTGTCGGAAAGTCATATACAGTGAGTTTGGTCACCCACTAGCGATATTTGAAAGGCGCTAAGTATAGCTAATTTTATCAACACATTACCCCCATAATGGGGTTCCCACCCTCCATATTTTGGAATGGCCGCCATTTTAATTTTTTTATTTTAATTTTTGACTTGTACGTAATGAAACTCTATATCTTCGCAACTATATAGGTCATAGTTAAATGAAAAAAAATTCAGCTAAGGATATTTGTGTTGCCTACTCACTAATAATAGAAGACTATAATAATAGAAAAAAGAAAAAGAGCGAAAAATTAAAAAGTTTACATGGCGGCCATTCCAAAATATGGAGGGTGGAAACCCCATTATGGGGGTAATTTGTCGATAAAATTAGCTATACTTAGCGCCTTTCAAATAACACTAGTCGGTGACCAAACACACTGTATATTCTAATCGCTTAAGTTGATATTGCGATGTAGAACACTTGTTGTGATTGGTCGGTTGAGTAGCGCGTCACCGCTACAAGTGTACAAAAAAGTTAAGATAATAATTAACAAAATATACAAATGGATAAAATACAAAACTAATAAAAAAAAGAACACGAGCACAACATAAAATAACAAGGAATTAAAAAAGAGTAGAACAAAATCTGTACAAATTAGGTACTAACACGAAATCTTTTAATATACATACACAAGAAGAAAACCTAAATATATATTGTAGTAAGAAATAATAGCCTGAAGATCTGTAAAGTATTGTGCGAACAGGCGTCAACGTTTCACGTGCGTAGCTGTCATTTTGTTTTGAATCGTAGCTATTAAAAGGATGATTTAGATTTGTTTCAAAGAGATGCTTTCATTTCATGAGGTTTATTCGATAGCTCTAATTCTTCCATGTTTTGGGGTATGCAAATGATTTATTAAAATATTCGAAATTGTAGAATTGTTTTTTCGAAATTGACTTTATTTATGGCCCTACATAAAAGAGCTAAAGTTAAGTTTTACACAAACATCAATTAAGAGTTCAATAAAAACAACAGTTGAATAACACAAAAAAGCTAACCTATCTATAAATCTATGTATCTTTGAAATTGTACGCAGAAACATTGTTCTTGAATTTGTTGAATTCGAAAACGTGTCACAGTTCATAAGCTCTGCCATTTTTTCATGTTAATGATTACTAAATGGAAGAATGTTTTGTAAAGTATTCCATCACTTGAATGTCTCCTTTATCCTAATACTCATTGTTTTCTATGGATAGTTAAATAGGTTCCAAACAACCAATCATCCTGAAATATTGCAAACAAGTCGACAGAGATACAGAAAAGAATTGTATTGTACAAATCAGTACTGTACTCCAAAAATACGAGACCGAAGCCGCGGGCATAAGCGCAGGCATATTTATTTGCGACAAAGCTTAAATAGGTAGCCTAGAAATTAAACACACAATTCACGTATAAAATAATAAATATTTTATTTTTATGATTAAATAAAATAAATAACATTCCGATTAGATCAGAGGTAACATTATTTCCCTATATCTTCTTTTAGAGACACCGTTCTATTGAAAACGATCTGAAACAAACAAGAAAATTTATATTTATTGAGAATATGAAAAGAACGTTTAAGTTTATTGACAAGCGGTTGGAGTGAAGACACGAATGTGCCTAATGCCGCTAGTGTCCCGTTGCGAATTCCAATCATTAAATAAAACAGAACAGTTATTACATTGTCTATTATTGGCGTACAAACAATGGACGGGGGGATATAATACCATTAGTATAATACGTATTTTAAAAAAAAGTGTAGAGTTAATTTTAAAAGTTAAAGATTTGACTTAAACCTTGTGCATTTCACAATATGGTTAACTTTTAAAACAGTTTTTTCACTTAATGCAGCTTCGAGACGAGCTACCAGGCGCACACTAAATCACCAAAAGCAGCTTCGTTTTGTAACCTTTTACGAATTCATAAGCTTTAGGTCGATACGGTGTTCATAAAGATCTAGAGGTCCATGCACGGAAAAAACTCCTGATTGCGTGGGACACCGGGATTAAATTTTATTTATACTCTGCAACTAACGAACCGATTTCAGATAACTGTATTTGACACCATTTGAAAATGCATGTTTTTGTCATTAACTCAGAAAAAATAAATTATTTTGACCCAAAAATAATTTATTTTATTTTAAAATAAAATTTTGGTTTTAAAATCTAATATTAGGTCTTTACCTATGAAATTGCCGTTTTTCACGAAATAAATGAAGCGTAATTTTTTTATATATTTTTTATTTCTATTAATCAAAATAATTGGATGAGGTATGGTTGAGGAGGGCGATGGCTGGATCCCGCGTTAACTCGTGAACGGGTGCCGTTTGAGGGTGTTCGTCGTTTGGATACTTGGAGGGAGGGAAGACTTGCCGAGCTAACAGATGCAGAAAAGAATAATTTTGTATAGACATAAAGAAACTCTGTAAATTTATTTTGAAAAAAATATATACCCGTGAAGTTTCTTGCCAGTTCTTCTTCACGAAGGTTTTTTTCGAACTGGTGGTAGAATCATGTTTTATTTGACGTCAATAAGAACAAGTAATTGTCAATGTTGAGAAATAAATATTTGAATTTGAATTTGAATTTGAATCACCCATGCAATCAATGCATCTTTGCCAACGCATTGGTAGCTTATTGATGCCTTTCTTGAAGAAATCAGCTGGACGGGAGGCAACAAATTCTTCAAAGGCATTTTGTACTGCCTCTCGGGTATTGAATTTTTTTCCCGCCAAGAAGTTATCTAAATTCTGGAAAAAGTAGAAGTCTGTAGGCGCAAGGTCTGGTGAGTACGGCGGATGACGGAGAACTTCCAACCCCAACTCTTGTAGCTTGGAGACCGTCTGCTGTGCAGTATGAGGTCGCGCGTTGTCGTGCAGGAGCAGTGGAGCCGAACGATTGACCAAAGCTGGTTGGAGACGTGCGAGCTTCTCCATCATTGTGTTCAGTTCTTCACAGTACACATCTGCAGTAATGCTTGTCCCGTTTGGCAAGAAGCTGTGATGAATTACACCCGCGTTAGACCACCAAACAGTGACCATCACTTTTCTAGGGGTAAGTTTTCGTTTAGGGCATTGTTTGGGTGCTGAACCAGGGTCCAACCAACTTGCTGAGCGCTTACGATTGTCAAACAGGATCCATTTCTCGTCACAAGTAACAATGCGGTTCAGAATTCCTTCATTTGTATGCCTGCTGAGCAGTGCAAGGCACGTCTCCACGCGTACTTCGCGCTGGCGGTTATTGAGTTCGTGGGGTACCCATTTGTCAAGCTTTTTTACCTTGCCAATTTGACACAAATGAACCGATATTGTTTTGATGCTAACGTCGAAAGCTGCTGCTAATTCAGCCGTGGATTGAGTTTCATCAGCTTCCACAATTGCCTTTAATTCGTCATTGTCGACCAAAGTTTTCGGACGACCACGGGGTTCATTTTTCAGGTCAAAATTTCCAGAACGGAAGCGGGTAAACCAATAACGGGTGGTGCGTTCGTTTGTAGTGTTCGCTCCGTAAACGTCGTTGATGTTGCGTGCCGCTTGTGCCGCTTTGCTGCCACGACGGTACTCATACTCAATAATTACTCGAATTTTTAACTTATCCATGATGACGAAAAATGTTCGAATGCGTTGAAAACAAAACACTAACTATTAAACAAATGACCATTTTAGAAAAAGAATTCCATGTTTGTCAAATAAAATTAATTTGAAATTAGAATTATCAGTCAAAAAAAAAATATTTTCATTTGAAATGGCCAGTACGGCAAAACGGCAGTTTCATAGGTAAAGACCTATTATTTCGCTTACTGACATTAAATATAAACAATTTTTATTATGACAGTATGCATATTTTATCCAAACGCCCATACAATTTTTAGTATGATTTACACGTTGTAACGTCACAATTCAATACCGTTTTGTACGGAGCGTTTTTTGGCGACTCGTATAAAATGAAAACTATTACTTCTGCAATGTTTCTTTACTGTTGATAAACTATTCAAATATGTAAAAAATTTAGTCAAATATCCAATTCTCCCTACAAGAAAGCTACATCATGCAGAAGTTACATTATGCAACAGGTAGTACGCGAGTGAAACACAGTGCTACTGAGAACCAAAACAACATTACAAATAAATGACTTTTGTGGTACGTAGTAAAGTTTCTTATCTTAAGATCTCGTGCGAGGCGGTACATAATAGTAAAAAAAATTAACTTCCTAACATACTCACTTTTTCTTTACTACTATCAGGATCCACAGAAAAGAAACCAATCCTTTCAAACTGGAACTTATCAAAGGCCTTAGTTCCTTTAATGAACGCATCGGCGAAGGCGTGCATCACTTTCAACGTGTCTTTACGACAATCCGAGAGGAATCCGTCAGGGACTTCGTTGGGATCTTCAGGGTTTTTATGCTGGAATCTGTAAAAAAAAGGTGAGAAAGGGTTTATAAAATGTTGTGTAACAGTAAGTATAATTTATCGAATGTTTATTCTTTAAAGTGGGTCCGTTATTGACTTGAATGAACCTAGACCAATTAAAATGAAAATGTAAAAAGGTATATGAACTTATCTTGTACCTAAAATGAACTTATTCTTTATAACCATCCTTTGTTAACCTATGCTCGTCACCAGGCATATAGTTTTAATTTAATGATATCGTAGTGATCACTTCTATTTAATTTTCGTAGATATACCTAGTACTTTCACTTCTTACGACACTCCAACAAATTTATATTGCTATAGTAATGTTACAAGTAAAAGCCGACAAAACAACTATTGACTGTAATGTATCAGTCATCATATAAAAAAATAAAAAATTACATTAACCTAAACCTTCAAACGAACAAAGATTTCATCCTAAGAAAAATTCATACAAATCAAAATCATAAATATAACCGTAACAGCAAAACATATTTTCAATTATGTTGTACATTTTAGCGTAATATGAACCAATCAACCAATACACTTACAGAGGTTCATACAGCCTGACTTCTACAGTAACTGGATCGGACACCCAATGCACAAAGGCCTTAGGTTTCTCAGCTTTGTCTGAAGATTCCGCTGTGCATTCCAATTCCATCACATTGCCTGCATTATTCTTAATCACTTTTGATACCTGAAAGAATAAATTATGTACTACTAAATAGGTTTCAAGGTAAAAGTGAACAATTTTGCTTGAAAGAAGACCTTGCATTATTGTTCTTGAACATGACTATTCAAGTGAAACAAAAGTTATCGATTTATTGAGATATAGCATTCTGTAGCCCTCGGTAGCAGATAGAGCTTTAGCTTAGTATTGTGAAACAGATTTGAAGTCCTATTTCTAAGAAAAAAATAACACTTTTTATAAAGAAATTAAACTTAGACTACATCCTATACATTCTTAAAGACTACCTATCTTACATTATCTCCAAAATTATTAGAAAAATGAGTTAATGGAAAACTTGAAATTAATACTTAATTTAGTTATTTTACAAAACGTATGGTGACCATAACATTGGAAGAATTCCTGCACTCGATCGCAATCGACAAAATTTGAGATAAGTCAACTCAATAATCGTTCATAATCATCCATATTAGTCTCAGTATATTTTTTTATTTCGAATTTGATTACCGAGGAAGGTGAAGATCTTACACGCCTATCCAAGAGCGACGCCTAATCACTCTACTCTTGAAGATATTTGCATGAAACCCGTCGCTCCCCTTAAGGAAGGAGGTTAACGAAGAGTCCTGTATAAACTCTGGGATATAAATAACTAATTACCTTCAAAACAAACCCAGCGTGCCTCAGTCCAACAGACTGCGTCAAAGTAAGACGCCTATATCCTTTCTCAGGCTGCTCCTTGAAATCCGATGTTTCAATATAAACCACTTTATTAAACGTCACTGTATGTGATCCTTTCTCTGGTTCGTTCGGGAAATCGGGAACGGACACTTCGATAGGTTTTTCGCTTGGGAAGTTCGCGATTGTAATTTTCAGGGGCTCAAGTACTACCATTGTTCTGGAAAACGACAAATTATGATTAATTTTTTTTTAATTCAGATATATCACCCAATAACACTATTTATCTAATATGACAACATTTTGAAGTGAAGTGAAGTGAAAAATATCAAAATTGAAGTTGTAACCTTTTTTGTTATTTGATGCGTTTAGTGCTAGTAGTTCTGTTGTTAAGATCTCGTCTGGATCGGAACTACAGTCCTTCCTATGTTGCCCGCCTAAATAATCACGTTGATGTGGTTGTGTTCAGGTCAAAAAATCACTTACCAACAGGTGTACAACAAAACAATAAAAAAAAGAACTTGTATACTTATAACCCAAAGGTTCCAGTTTCAAACCCTAGTGTAAATTTGAAATATTGACTTTAACTTTTTTTTAAAGATAATAGGATATTATGTACGGTATTAGGATATTTCCACTACCATGTAATATTGGGATTGTCCAATTCCGATTATCTAATATTCTTGGTTTTTTGCAAAAAAGGCTGTGTGTTGATTTCTTATGATTTTTTAACACAATCGCCACAAATATTTTTTCTCATTATGTGTTTGTCTAGATTTTTTTCAATTAATACAAACCTAGCAGCGGAAACATTTAATGAGTCTCTAATAGCCGCATCCAGCATGCCGGGGTCAACGGCACTCAAGGCCCCCGTGACACCGAGCCCCGCACAGAATGAGTTTATAGCGGTGGGGGGCACGCCGCGACGACGCAACGCCGATAATGTGTACAGTCTGGGATCATCCCAATCTGAAATGTATGTAATTTTATGTGAAACTAAGTGAAATGAACTGCCTGCGTCTGTTTTTCCAGAAAACTATAGTATCTCGAATAAATAGGTATCTCGTGGATAGCTGTGTAACACCTGCGTCTTCATCGTCATTTTCCATCAGGTGAGATAGAAGACAATAGTCTAATCCTTTTTTAATAAAAAAAAGTATTAATTTATTTTGGTACGATATATGAGGCTATGGGGTACGTTTCTTCTATTTATGTTCATCACAAAACACTTACCATTAACAATGCCCTCATCAATAAGTTTAGCTATCTTCCTCTTAGACACCACAGTGTAGTTGACATTAAGTCTTCCATACTCCCACTGCACCGGACAATATATACCAAGAGCATTGCAAAGCCAGTAGTATGAAGACCTGCAAAACATTATAAATCATACCTTTCTACAAATATTTAAAAGGCGCTTATTTTTAAAAAGAATCAAAACTGACATTCAAAGATATTTGGAAATATGCTTGTCAAACAATTTAAAACCAGACAAAAGAACACCCTGTATTTTATGGCACCAATCAATAGGGTCAATTGTAAGGATCAAATATCTCTCTCAAACACAGTGATTTCAATTAAAGAAAAGCCATGAAATGTGGATGATCTGTCATTGCAATTATTCCTTCGTTTAAAGTAAAATATGCAAATGTAAAATACAAACCTCCTAGATTGAAACTCTTTTGTGCAAAGTGAATGAGTAATATGTTCGATACTATCACACAGGCAATGGGTATAATCATAAGTGGGGTAAATACACCACTTATTGCCTGTTCTGTGATGAGGTTTGAACTTTATTCTGTATGCCACAGGGTCTTGTTTACCTTCTTCTAGGGTAATTTTCATTCTAAGTGTTGCTTCACCTTCGTCTATTTTACCATTTTTCATATCCTACAAAAGGAAATATTTTAATATGAGTAAACAAAGTAATAATTTAAGTGACCTTTGTTTTATGTTATTTAAAAAAAAACAATCAAAATAATAAAACGATATTAATAAATAAATATGTTGTCCTGGCCAAACCACCCATTTAAAAAGAATGACAACATCGCAAACAGTATTGATCACACTAATAATTGTCCCCACTAGGTTGGACCATGGAACCTTTGATGTACAAAGTATAATAAGAATCAACTGCTACTGTTTTAATACACATACATTTTTATAGTCCTTGTCTCTTTGAGATTATTCTGCTTCACAATAAAGCTTGAGAGGTACAAATAGCAAAAATATATATTTACCTCAAAAAGTTGCAAACTCTCTTCAATCGGACGATTCCTCCATGGTGAGGGTGGTGGATTAAAACCTTTAATTTCTTCAGACTTCTGGTGACACACATAGGCACAATCCTTTTTTATAAGCTGCACTGCCCACTCATATAGCTGGTCAAAGTAGTCTGATGAATGAGTGATCTTATATGGTTTGTAACCTGAAAATTTGTAAGACTATGTAGTGTAAAAGCAGTTTGAAAAATTTATTTAAAGCCACTTTAATAGTAGAAATGCAGGGCTAACATATAATTATTTAACTGTGTTGTTCAAATTGACAGTACATTTAGCATTCAGTTTATGTTAAAGTTACTACAAACTGTTTGCTGGTAACTTGGTGGTCTTTTAGTAAAAATAAGTGAGAAAAGCACAAATATGTTCACATACCTAACCACTGCACCATATCCTTTATACCAACAAAGAACTTTTCTTCCTCCTTTTCCGGGTTTGTGTCGTCATATCTCAGAAAACAGATACCATCATGAGCCGCTGCATATCCAAAGTTAATGTTAATAGCTTTAGCATGGCCTATATGCAGTACACCGTTTGGTTCAGGGGGAAACCTTGTTCGGACCTTCCCACCAGTGATCTTCAGATGTTCTTCTAAAAGTCTTTTAGTATCCGTTGTCACTACATACCCATCACTTTTGAAATTTTCACCAGGTGCATGAAAAGGAAGCTTTTTCATTAGTTCTGCAATAGATGTAGCACCGCTTTCACCAGGTGTATCTGAATTCTCAGTTTTAACTTCTGTAAAATGTTAAATACAGATTAAATTAGTAATAATTATTTATTTAATTATGCACAGTAACAAATAACAACCAATAAGTAACAAGATTCTTTTGTCAAAATTTTGATCTGGGTTTGCAGAGAACAAAAATTTATAAGAGTAATAAAATTGATCGCATACTGAATAAAATAGTATCATAAAAGTTACAATAAAATTAAAATAAATTTGAGAATTTTGCTAAATATGTTTTCCATTATTCATGTCTCATAGTACAATTCTTGAGTAGTTTTATAATATGTGATGTGTGAAATTAGAAGACTAACTCTATTTAATTTTTTTTAAAAGGAACTACAAATAGGTTTCATACTTGTCATTAGGATATCAACAAACTGAAAATAAATTAAATAATACTTTTTATAATGTTTACCTTTAGTATCTTCTTTCTTCTGTTTCTTTGCAGTACCTCCAGCTTTTGCCTTTTTATCAGGTTTAGGAGCTGGGGCTAGATCTTGTTCAGTTTTTGGTCCAATAAGATCTAAAATCTAAAAGACAAAATTTATTGATTTTTTTAAAGTTTACTACTTTAATTATCTTTTGAAAGGGCTTTCTACTTAAGTAATTTTATTAATCTTGATATTTTATAATAAAACATAATTATAGATGAAAGTCTGAAATTAAAAGCCACCTGAGTAAACATAGAAACATTTTTAAGAAATTTAATTGAATGGGAAATTTACTAAAAGATATGTGAGATGCATTTATTTTTGACTGATACATTCAATTATATATTATGTTAGTTTCACTCTTTGCAGCTCAGTACACCTGGTCATATTACCACTTCACTCATTTCTTTTTGAGTAAGTCAAATGAGTCTGGGATGCTTTACCTTTACAAATTAGGAAACCTCCCAATAAGATGTCTTTCAAAAAATAAATAAAAGAGGTTTTCTTAAAGGAAGATTAGTCAAGTATATGGCTGCTTTACTTGCATAAATAATGTATTGTATATATGTATAGGTTTGTATACATTATACACTTGCTTTATATATATACTTGTATACAGGGTGTAACATGGTTAAGACTTCCATATTTCAATTTTTTTACTTACCATCTTTGACAGCCCTAAGTGGTTTTTAGCGCGTTTTTTTTATTTATTTGCGCCTCGCGCGCCTCTTGCGTAGATAGGTATGAAAACCACCTAGGGCTGTCAAAGATGTTGAAGTAATAAAATTTAAATGCGTGAAAGTCTTAACCAGCCCTTATAACTCCCATTCTTTTACAGTGTATTCTAACAATGGTATATTTACTGACCCTCAAGTATTATGCTTACTTTATGTTATACCCTGTATATAGAGGGTGTTCTAGAAATCAACTAGCCGGATCCAGGTGATAGGCTAAGTTGTGCCAGCTACCAGAAAAACATAAAAAAAATTTTGGTCAATTACATTTCAAATTATAAGTATCAAAAAATAAGTCGGAAACCCTGACACCCTGTGCTGTTTTTCAAGTCCTGCAACTACAAATATTATCTGTTCTTCGATTGTTTTACTGTGTAGTAACCAACCATAACCTTTCCGTCAATTACAGTTTTAAATTAAACCAGTACTGCTTCAGTTTTAAATCAAATATTTGCCCAAAATTTTATTCAAAATATTTACACACATTTACAGGTAAGTGAAACAGATAGAGACTTCACCTTGGCCAAAAGATATCATTTTCTATTAATTTTAGGGTTGTCTATTAATTTTAGGTTTAAGTCTAATATAAAATTTAGTAATTGAATTTTTTTCAATTATGATTTTAATTTAATAAGATTTACAAGGTTATTTTACAATAAATGTTCATTTTGCCTTCAGCTGCAATGCAAGCTATACATCTTCTTTTGCATTATATGACAGGTTCTCGAGTTGATATCTCCAGCAGCTTCAGCAATTCTTTGGTGCAGCTCCTGTAAATCTTAAATAGGTTTTGAGTACACTTTTTCTTTTATCATTCCCCAGTAAATGAAATCTACAGCGTTTAAGCATGGTCAGCCACAAAATTTGACTAATCTCAATCCACTATTGGAGTATTCTCGATCAAATATCTCTCATATTGTGCGAGAATGATATGCTGGATAGCCATCTTGTTGGTACCACATGCTGCACATATTTGTAGGCACAGGACTTGAAAGATCAAAACAGGGTGTCCGACAGATTTTCCAAATTATTTTTTTTTTCTGATTTTCTGATAGCTGTCACAACTACGGCCTATCACCCGTCAAGTCACCCATTTCCGGCTTGACATTGATTTCTAGGACTCCTTGTAAATGATTAATTTGACACCATAAAATTTTTTATAACTATATCTTTTATGATTTCTTATATCTTTACCCAATCAGCTGCATAAAAATTTTACTAGATATTCTGTAATCTATTGCTTACATTTCTTACAATGTGTGTCCTAAAGGCTAGTAGAGAATATCATTTGGCATTACACCCACCTGTACAATACAATGTATGCAAAGCTCCACATATTAAATATTGTGATTGATGGATTAAACTTTTTAATGGCAAAGGCTGAGATTCAAATTAAATTAGTATAGGATTTGTAAAAGAATTGAAGAAACAATAGATTCTGACTTACTCCGTCATCGGAGTAAGATGTAATATATCTAGTTGTATGGCAGAGTCATGTTTTATTTGACATCAATAAGAATAAGTAATTGTCCATGTTGAGAAATATATATTTGAATTTGAATTTAAGGAATGAAAATAAATAAGTTATTAAAATAAATATTTCTTTCACCGCCACCAACTAAAGTTCTACATTGGTTGGGGTAATAGAAATATTTATTTTATTTTCATTCGCTAGATATATTACATCTTACTCTGACAATGGAACAAGTCTTCAATTCTTTTATGTCATTTGATGTAGGAATTGGAATTCCAATTATTTTCTTCTTCATTTCTATAAAAATATTGCAGCATTCTGATATGATTGTAAGGCCTAGCTGTGGTAGTACATTGATTAAAAGAGCTGAAACAGCACTTTTCAAAATTATCTTCTCCTATTATGCTGATTTTTATAAATCTTATCAATAAATCGTTCAATAAATCTCTGATAAACCAAAAAGTCAAATATGATTACTATTAAATGTTACAAAGTAATAGTACAGGAATCTATGGTTTATTCAATTTAAAGCAATAATTAAAAGTAGTAAAATAATTGTACCTGAACATCAACTTCACTCTTGATAGCTTTGCCATCTGCCCAGGGTAAATCAGATCTTACTGCTTGCATGATTATACCAGAATTAAACCGGTAGCGTTTCTCTAACAACTCTGGCTTGTATTTCGACATATGTTTTTCAACCGCTTGTTCAACTTGTTCTGGGGTGACCACCACTCCAACTCCACATGATTTCTCAAAAGCTTCAACATTAACCCTTGTCTCACCAACATGGCTTAATAAGTATTCTAGCGCAGCATCAACTCTAAGTGTAGAATCTAGTTTGCTGTCAGCGATATACTTGCAGACAAATGGCAAAAAGCTTGATATTTGCGGTTTTATTTTCGTCGCAAGATGGTATATTAATAAACCGGCTCCGGATGGGAGACTGCTGGTATTCACCTGCAAGTAATAAATAATACGTATTACGCTCTGAAAAACTTCAGAATGGAAGCTCTCATTAAAATTAAAAACAAACTAACCTCATTTAATGCGGCAAGTAGAAACTTGGTTACATTACTGTTTTTGAGAGTTTCTTTAGCTTTTTGTTCACTGAGACCTATTTGCTTAAAGCGTTCAATCGTTTCTTCCGGCGACATAGTAATTTGAATATAAAATACCTACTTTGCTTTTCATAAAAGTTTTATTAGCAAATACCGACGGAACTGGAAGGAAAAAAGAAATGCTGCGTTCCGTTTGCCGATTATAGCGCTCACAGCGCTGAAAGTGCTCAAAACCGTTCCGATTCGTTTGAGCGCGCTAAAAGTGTTATTAGTGATATTGCAATCGGAACGGTAAATATCGCGCTAACATTCTGATTGTTCGTCGATTAAGTCTAAAGTTATAATTTCACTAAGATCTTTGACCCTGAATGAAGCAGGAGCCATTTTCTTACATTATTACGAAAGAAAATTAATAAGCAAGCTTTTAAAATCTTTAATCGACTAATAAAAACATCAACAAAGTAACGTCATGTGTCAGTTTTGACAGGCCATTCACAGCGACCATGCTCCGTAGCGTTGGCACTGTGAGCGGTAAGATGGTGGCGTTTATGACGTCATTGATGACGTATCGATATCGCTGTGAGCGCGCTCACGGGCAAACGGAACGGGTATATGAGCGCTGTGAGCGCTGTAATCGGCAAACGGAACGCAGCAATAGACAATCAAATAGTACGAGTAGCTTTCGATTCTATTTAATTTCTTCAAGGCAATATGTTACTTCAGTATAATCTGCCTTTAGGTATAATGGTGAAATAACTTTTAAAGTCGAATCAATAGATTAAACAAACAAATATTTCTTTTTTATATTAATATATACAACTAATGTATATAATTATTAATATACGTATACGAGTATAGTGAGAATAAATACAAAAACACGGTATTAAATTCAGCCAAATTCATTTTTAACAGCTGGTTCTTTCGAAGTGGGCTGTTTATTTTTGGCCCTAATGGTCTCTTAAATCCATTTCCATCGAAGAAATCGAATCTTATGCCGTAAATGACACTTTTTACGAGTATATCTATATAGGCTTTCTTAAATAATTTAAATTTACCACAATAAACATGCTTATGAGCGATTAACTTGTTTCATTGAATTAATGTACCATTCCCTTAGACGAGCATATTTATTCATATTATACCATGATTATACCTCCTACCACTCAATCTTTCATTACTTTCGGGCGATGTTGCCCGTTCTATACTTTTTATTTTATACAGCTATATTCAACTATCCTTTATTCCGGTTAATACAGGGTACATAATGTTTACAAAATTTTACAATATTTCATGATCGTACTTATGCTAAGTAAAAACCTTTGGTGAAGACATTGTATGTACTTTTAACAAAAAGCACGTTTCTACATTTCATACTGCTGCTGATGGAACATACGGCCTAAGGCCATTTAGTCCATCAAAATATGCAGGGCATTGATGGTAAGGAATTACAGATCGAACTATTCTTAAACTGTGAAAATATTCATATACTATGTATCACAGAGCACTGGCTCACACAGTGTCAAATTATGTCTTCTTATAAGAATCATGTAATTGCTAGTTCATTCAACAGAGAACAAACAACTTGCGGCGGCTCAATGATCATCACTCATAAGAGCCTAACATTCAAAGAACGCACTGATATTGTAAGTCTGTCTGTTGAGCAATCAGTTGAAATAGCCTGTATTGAGATAGGGAATATTGTTATAATAAGTGTATACAGACCCCCATCCTCACCATTTGAAGTATTTGAGAGCACTATGGATGAGGTATTACATAGAGTAAATAACAAAAACAAAGAAATAATTATTTGTGGCGATTTTAATATTGATTTATTAGTAGAGACATCACAAAGTAAACGATTCTTGAATCTTTTTAATTGTTACAACCTAAAAAATCTCTTCTTAGAGCCTACGCGAATCACAGCGACCTCAGCCACATGTCTTGATAACATTTTTACAAATTTAATGCCATGTACAAAGTCAGTAATTAATAAACTACAATCAGATCATAGTGGGCAGTTGGCCACTTTTGATATTGGGCTAAAAAAGACTTTAAAAAGAGAAATTACCTTTATACCCATGAATGAGAGACGGCTTGAAACATTTAGGAAAAATGTATTTGAAAAAACATTTAAATTAGATTACTGTGCAGATCCTATTACTCAATATAACTCTATTCATAATATAATTAGAAATGAATATGACTCTGTTTTTAAAAAAAAGAAAATATGTATAAATAATAATTTATTTAGGTTTAGTGACTGGGCAACAGTGGGAATATGCAGAAGTAGAAATAGATTATATGAATTGTACAGTGAAAGAACTTATAATCATAATAAGACATTTTATGAATATGTTAAAAAGTATTCAAAATTATTTAAACGAGTTTGCAGTGTAGCTAAGTCTAATTACATTAATAATAAAATTAAATATAGTACTAACATTTCAAAAACTGCATGGAATATAATTAATCAGGAAACTGGGAGAGCAAAAGAACCACACACCGAATATAATTTAAAAATTAATGATAAAGTGTTGTCAACTGACAAAGAAGTTGCTGAAGCATTTGAAAATTTTTTTACAGCCATCCCTTTGTCAACTACTTCGAGTATTAATTCATGTTCCACTCTTGCACAGTCACTGCTAACGGAAAATGTAAATTCATGCAATATTGATTGTATTTTTAAACATGTTACTGTTCCACAAGTTTTAAATGCATTTAAAAGCATTAAAGTAAAAAATACTGCCGATTTAGATGGGATTTCTGTTAAAATTATTGAATCTGTCATTGATGGTATAGCCCCGTACTTAGCCAGTATATTTAATGACTGTGTTGATAATGGTGTTTTTCCTGATTTAATGAAATTGAGTAAGGTCATTCCAATATTCAAAGCAGGTAGTATGTCTGACCCTAATAATTTTAGACCTATATCTATACTACCAACGCTCAGTAAGATTTTTGAAAAATTAATTTTAAATCAATTACTTTCTCATTTTTACGGTAATAGTTTAATGAATTTTAAGCAGTTTGGTTTCACGCGGGGTCGCTCAACAACCGATGCCGGTGTTGAGCTCATAAAACACGTATTCAGCGCCTGGGAGGAGTCGTGTGATGCTATTGGTGTCTTTTGTGACTTGTCCAAGGCGTTCGACTGTGTGGATCATACTACTCTACTCATGAAACTACACCATTACGGCATTAAAAACCGAGCGCTTGCCTTGATTAAATCATATATTTCTAATAGAAAACAGAAAGTTGCAATAAATGGAGAAAAATCATCAGGATCGGCAGTGACAATGGGTGTGCCCCAGGGCTCAGTTCTTGGTCCTTTCCTATTTTTAGTTTATATTAATGATCTGCCATCGGTCGTTAAGAATCAATGCGAGGTCATATTGTTTGCTGACGATACTTCCTTCTTGTTTAAAATCAAAAGACATGAAATTGACTATCGAGCGGTGAACAAATGCATCTCCAACACAGAGCAGTGGTTCTCAGCTAATAATTTGCTCCTCAATGAAAAAAAAACGAAATGTGTTAAATTTACATTGCCAAATGTCAAACAGGTAAACACAAACATTGTAGTTAAGAGCCAGGAACTGACTCCTGTAAACTCAACTGTATTTCTGGGCATAACCTTAGACGCCAAACTGCAGTGGGGACCGCATGTTGATGGTTTAGCGAAAAGGCTTGGCTCTGCCGCATATGCTGTTAAAAAAATTAGACAAATTTCAAATGAAACAACTGCTCGATTAGTCTATTTTGGTTACTTCCACAGCCTCATGACATATGGTATTCTGCTGTGGGGGAGTGCTGCCGACATCGATGCTATATTTATTCTGCAGAAAAGGGCTGTTCGCGCAATCTATCAGCTCGGTCCAAGGGTGTCACTTAGAAGTAAATTTAAGGAAATAAATATTCTTACCTTCCATTCACAATATATTTTAGAAAATTTAATGTATGTTAAAAAGAACATAACCTTGTTCAAAAGAAAAAAAGATCTGCACAATGTTAACACAAGAGGAAGAAATATGCTGGCAGCTCATAATAGCAGGCTTCATAAAGTCACTAACTCATTCATGGGTCAATGTATACGCTTTTATAATAAGGTTCCTGAGGATATCCAAGGTCTTCCTGTTGACAAATTCAAAGAAACTATAAAGGAGAAGTTGTGTGCTAGAGCATATTATAAACTATCCGATTATTTGGATGATAGAAGCCCTTGGGTATAATTCCCTCATTAACAGGATTGTACTAGTATTTGTAACAAAGCATGTGTAATGTGTCTGTTTGTGCGATGAGTTCTTCGTCCCGATGAATATCTAAAGCGTCATTGTCACTAAAGTACGTCTTCTTATGGTAGCGTCGGGTGACGGGTCGCTCACTTCCCTCTAATATGGTTGAGGAGGGCGATGGCTGGATCCCGCGTTAACTCGTGAACGGGTGCCGTTTGAGGGTGTTCGTCGTTTGGATACTTGGGGGGAGGGAGACTTGCCGGGCTAACAGATGCAGAAAAGAATAATTTTGTATAGACATAAAGAGACTCTGTAAATTTATTTTGAAAAAAATATACCCGTGAAGTTTCTTGCCAGTTCTTCTTCACGAAGGTTTTTTTCGAACTGGTGGTAGAATCATGTTTTATTTGACGTCAATAAGAACAAGTAATTGTCAATGTTGAGAAATAAATATTTCATTTCATTTCATTTCATTTCATTTCATTTCATTTCATTTCATTTCATTTCAAGCTTATTTTTATAAAAGTATGTCTTGCTAGGAAAAAAAGTTGTCAGTAATGTTGTATAAAGATTTGTGGATACGATTGCGATTTCGTTATTGTTGCACTATAGCCACACTGTAACTCTAGTTTGCCGTTGTTTGAACATTGGAAGTTCCAATTTGCAAGTTGGTTGTTCGATGGGTTTAGGCATTTTTATTTACAGAGAATTCAGAAGGATTAGCCAAAGAGCGTCCCATCGCTTCTGCACCGAGCATATCTGGCTAAATGAATTATGGTCACGTTGTTAATATTGTGCTGTTTCACATTTGGATTTTGTAACACTGTTGGATGTAATAAAGTCGGCTTACTAATCTTATAAGTCACCGAATGTTGGGCTACATGCATTATGCTTATTTTCATCATATTTTGTTGTTTTAGCAAAATAATTGTTGCATGTAGGAGTCGTTATGTGCGGTCATTCTGTGAACAGCATCGATCTAAAGCAGTTTTACAGTATTTAAAGCTGTGGCATTCCATTGTTCGGAAGTATCCTCTACTTACTTCCGCCAACTCGTACTTACTCTAATGCCAAAGACCAGTAAGAAACTTAGTACGAATGCGTACGTCACGTTAGGCTGGCCTACCAGTACGTAAGACGATTCAAATACGACGTTGCTGTATTCCTAAATGAGACGCCGGCGTTTCTTGGTGTAATGGCGTCGTTTGGATCTATTAAGACGTTATACGGACGCCTATAGCAAACCTTCGCGTCAGGGTTGGCAGAGTTGGCTGACATTTTACGCTTCTTGCAGATGAGGGGTTACAGCGCCCTCGCTAGTCCACGGCGAAAGCTCGACTCGTAGATGCTTTTTATGTGAGCCACGAAAGTGAGTACACTTTTGAAAGTGACTACTAAATGTTTGACTTTTTTTAGCCCAGAGTAGTTTTCTCTAGGTTGACTTCTATTCTCCATTTCCTGAACTAATCGCCTAAAGCTTGGGCTTCGTATTGAAGTATTCTAGTTATACCCTTCTGATAGGAACCTATCAGAGGTGTGCAGTGTCGTTCGCGATGAGCATGATGTCTACTTTATCCGTCTATCCACTGAAACGTCCAGGTACAGATTGTAATGGCGCGCTATCTGCCCGCGCTCGCGGCAGGTCGCCGTCGCGTCGAACGCCCCATGCCATCATCTAGTTTAAAGTCTATTTTATAGTAAACTACGGCAGCTATTGCTAGTAAAAAAATACTTTAGAAAAGCTGACACTATACAGAAACAACTTATGTGTAAACTAATAAACGAAGCTTAATTTTCAAAGTATACAAAAATATTGAACTTGATAGTATGGTTTAAATTTGACAAAATTATTTGTTTAAACAAAATTTTAAGGAACATTTTGTAATATATATCAAATTTTACCAACGCATCAGTAAACTAGATTAAATAATCTTTTTTTTGATACCAAAATACCATTTCTTGGTATGTAAAATGTAGCACAGTAAACGAAAACAAAGCACCCGTTCCCGCATCAGTTTCATATCGCCTGCCGTGGATGAAATAGCGAGAAGATGGCCGACCATATTAGGGTTTAGACACACTGGGCGACTTTTTAGTTGGTATTTAAAAAATGAAGACAAATATTATGTTTTGTAATATTTATTTGGCATAACCTTTAAATAATTCTTACATATGACAATTACAACATAATAAATAAATACAAGTACAACAATGTAACAATGTGGAAACTTAATCATTGTAACATGTGTGTTTAATGAGGTATTATGTTTTTTAAATGATAAATTAAATACTTTATTATAAAACTGCGCACGCGGCTTCACTCGCGAAAAATGTCATGTTTTATATTCCATCAAAATCAATTTAGTCATTTTAGCGTCTTTTTCTATAAATAAATATTTACATTAAAAAATCTTCTAAAAATGGTTTGCTTGGTAAAAAAAACGCATTTATTACTTTTCTTTCCATTTTAAATCTCTAGTACCTTCGAATATGTTTACTATTTTTCTACACCGAAAAGGATAATTTCAATGACATGCACAACGTAATTATCGTTTTAAATTAATACCGTTCCATTTAAAGTAACTCTCCACTTTACTTCCATGTAAAGTAAATTTATATTTGTGATGTGTAAAAGATAAAAATATTTTCGCGAACATCATTGACCTAAATTTTTGTAAGATTCTCAATTCTCTGAATCGCAAACAGACACACAATATGGGAACCATAATGCACGGCTGCCCATCTGGAGATATCCTCCTGAAAAAAAAAATAAGCGATTGAATATAAACTATAATAAATGTAGCAGAACATATACAAAAATAACTTAAGGAAATTATGTACTTTGTTGCCGTTTGTTATCATCAAAATCATTTTAAATTTACTCATGATTCCTCCATCTGTACCTAGCCCTTATTTCAGTACTTAACAAAATCGTAGGCGACACGGGCGGCGCTGTTGATGCCCACCTGAAGAAGAAAATATAAAATCTTATAATCCTACCTATATTCACTATATTTTTTGCGCCTAAATCTATATTTATATCAGTTATGACTTGTTCTTCCAATAACAAGAGGAAACTTGATTCAAAATGCAATAAATCATACAAAAACTCAGATTATAAAATAGGCCCACAAAAATGGAGTAATTGCATGTCCATTTTGTCGCATGTAAAAATATCGTTATAAACTTGGGATACATAATATAGTTCGATATTTCGAAAGGTTGACTCTTTATTTAAACATATAACACTAATAATTTTACATAATAAATAAATGATTACTTACATTTTACTGAAAACTTGAAAATTAACGTCCTTAAAAAATTAATTTTTAAAATGTCAGCCTTCCAAATCTGTGCTTCTTTACCATCAAAAGATGCGTAATTTAATAAAGTACCATCTAGTATATTTTACTAGAAGCTTTACGAACGTTTCATTGATAAAAATGCGTTCAAAACGAAAAAGTACTTTTTTCTTCTACTAAGCAACTCTAGTTGCCCGGACAGTTGACGCATAAAATTTTTAGGCCTCTCTAGTTGCCTGGACAGTTGAGTAGCTAAGTGCCTTTGTCTCATTTTGTAGAAAAATGGTTTTTTTTGCAGTTTTTTTGATGAAGCTGAAATTCTGTAGTTAATTTTAATTGGGCATTACATGCTATGCTTTATTTTGAAAGTGTAGTTATTAAACTGCAATATAAAAAAAAATCTTTAAAGTACTCTTGCATTTAGAAATATTTAAATAAAAGAAACGAAAAAGTTAAAAAAACAATTCAAAAGTTCATAACTTTTTTATATGCTGAATTTGGCCAAATAGTTTTTGTTAATATTCATCTTTTAGTACCACCTACCGAACCTGAAACAATGCTCAGTACTAACGCTAACACTCTGTATAATGAGAACTAATCAATTTAGATGCTGTAAAGAAAGATGCGACAACGGTAGAAAGGGACAAACTTTATAGTGAAAGAGATGTTAATAGAGCAACTGAAATATTTTTAACTAAATGCGACTAATAATTAAAAATAACACGGAAATCAAGAATGTATCTAAAAGAAAAATGCCTCGAAATCACTGAATTACTGGAGGTATTCTAAGATCTATTTAAAAACGTGGCAAACGATGGCTGGATCCCGCTTTAACTCGTGAACGGGTGCCGTTTAAGGGTGTTCGTCGTCTGGATACTTGAAGGGGGGGGGGGGGAGACTTGCCGAGCTAACAGATGCAGAAAAGAATAATTTTGTATAGACATAAAGAGACTCTGTAAATTTATTTTGAAAAAAATATACCCGTGAAGTTTCTTGCCAGTTCTTCTTCACGAAGGTTTTTTCGAGCTGGTGGTAGAGTCATGTTTTATTTGACGTCAATAAGAACAAGTAATTGTCAATGTTGAGAAATAAATATTTCATTTCATTTTATTTCAAACTACACAAAAAGATGAGAAACTGTACTTATATACTACATTAGGGCTACTTATGTCTATTGCTTATTGCTAATTGTCTATTGCTTGGTAGCAGTCTCGTTCGAAAGACGTGCGTTCCGTCCGATTGAATTTTGTGCCGAGAATTGCCGAGTTGATACGAACTCATCCGACTGAAGTGTCATTCATTCCGCTCGCGCCGCCGGGATTTTCGTAAACAAAACAAGTGAATTTTAAGAGAAAAGTATTTTGTTAAAACTATATTTTTTGTTTGTTTAGATTAGACTATAATATTTACAGTTTATTGTAAAAGAGTATAGTAGTTTTATTTTGATTATTCATTATATTTTTTAGTTTTATCCAAGATGATGATTATCTAAACATTAATAAGTTATGTAAAGACTGATATAAGTTGTCTAGAAGAATTTGTTTTTGTTTGTTTACATTGCATTTTATATGAATGATATGTCTTGTCTTGTAGGTTCTAATGCAAATATTAATGATAACCGCTCGCTTGCCTGGACGGGCACTTGACGCACACCCTACATTGCCACGTAATTTTTTATAACTGCCGCCGCGTTTCGCCGCGCGGCTTGGGTTTTACAAAAACATTCATTGTGCCTCAAGTTGTTATTGTAACACTAACAAGTGTTATGTTTTTTATGTTTAGTATGAATGAAACTATATATTTAAGTGTTTTGTTCAGTACTATTCGATTACAGAGAAGAATTATGATACGCTGAACACAGAGATAGCGCGTTTTTGAGCACGACTTAATTGTTTAAACGATCATATCTCAAAAGTTAAATCGATGACGTAAGGTTTTTTATTTTTTATTACAATGTTTAAATTATATAAATTAGGATAAAACATAAAACCATACACCGGTCCATACAAAATTATTTATTTACTGCCCTTTGATCATGTACAAAAATCTAGCGGTGTGCGCCGTAATTCGAGGTAATCTTAATATGTCACAGATGCACAAGTACCACAGTTAGGCCTCCGATCGGTTATTACTTGACCTAACATATTAATCGCATTTAATATGATGAAACAGCCAAAAATATCAAAAAATGGTGAAATGGGTAAAATTATTACGTCAGCAAGCAAAGCAAATGCCAAAATACCTACCACCAATTATATGGGCTGAGAAAAAGCTAAACTTTGTGTCTCATGCTGAAATCTTTATTTCTAAATATGAGTAGACAATTGACTTTATAAATAACAACACACCACGTAAATATATTCACCAAAAGTATTAAAATATAGAAATTAAAAGCCACAAACACACCCGTAGCCGCGAACCTACGATTTCACACTATCGACAACTTTAACTTTTTTAATTTTTTTATTTTTTCATGGCATGGATTAACGTCACGATTCTATTTGGTAGATTATTTTACAGAGAAGCAAGACAGATATATACAAATCGGCCTTAAACAAACGGGGACGGCAAATGTCAATAAAATAGACGACTGGGGAGCACAGAGCCGCATGTCGACTGGTAGTCGACACAGGCAATTTGGAGTACAAAATCCATGTCGACTGGTAGTCGACATGACAACTTCTGAATTACTGGAGGTATTCTAAGATCTATTTAAAAACGTGGCAAACGATGGCTGGATCCCGCTTTAACTCGTGAACGGGTGCCGTTTAAGGGTGTTCGTCGTCTGGATACTTGAAGGGGGGGGGGGGGAGACTTGCCGAGCTAACAGATGCAGAAAAGAATAATTTTGTATAGACATAAAGAGACTCTGTAAATTTATTTTGAAAAAAATATACCCGTGAAGTTTCTTGCCAGTTCTTCTTCACGAAGGTTTTTTCGAGCTGGTGGTAGAGTCATGTTTTATTTGACGTCAATAAGAACAAGTAATTGTCAATGTTGAGAAATAAATATTTCATTTCATTTTATTTCAAACTACACAAAAAGATGAGAAACTGTACTTATATACTACATTAGGGCTACTTATGTCTATTGCTTATTGCTAATTGTCTATTGCTTGGTAGCAGTCTCGTTCGAAAGACGTGCGTTCCGTCCGATTGAATTTTGTGCCGAGAATTGCCGAGTTGATACGAACTCATCCGACTGAAGTGTCATTCATTCCGCTCGCGCCGCCGGGATTTTCGTAAACAAAACAAGTGAATTTTAAGAGAAAAGTATTTTGTTAAAACTATATTTTTTGTTTGTTTAGATTAGACTATAATATTTACAGTTTATTGTAAAAGAGTATAGTAGTTTTATTTTGATTATTCATTATATTTTTTAGTTTTATCCAAGATGATGATTATCTAAACATTAATAAGTTATGTAAAGACTGATATAAGTTGTCTAGAAGAATTTGTTTTTGTTTGTTTACATTGCATTTTATATGAATGATATGTCTTGTCTTGTAGGTTCTAATGCAAATATTAATGATAAGGTAAGCTTCCTAAATAAAGAAATAATACCAAATGATAAAGTGAAGACTGATAATGCGATTAGGTTATTTGTCTTGCATTAAAAAATATAAAAAATGAATGGATTTTGATTTTATTACCTTACTATTCTATCTTGAAATGCTATTTTTTCTGATATTCATATTCGCAAAACATTCGCATAAATTTTGCGAATGCGAATGCGAATATCAAAAAATATGCGAATATTCGAGAATGTGAATGCGAATATTCGTTACATCACTAGTATGTACACTGGCGTTCTGCCTCCACACGCGACTGACCACCCTTGTGGTATAAATTAATACGAATCAAATCAATTGAATAAATTTATTTTATTGGATATAATTTATTTGGTACATCTTGCTCCGATGACGGAGCAAGTAAGAATATATTGCTTCATTTATTTCTGTTCTGTCAACCATATATTTAAATATCTTTTCTTCTTAATTTCTAATAATTCATATTAACCTCTTTACTCAAATGTCGCGGCATTCTGACGTGCTCTCTAAGGCTTAGCCGTGAGGGTACCTACGTAAGCAAGGTTTTTTAACTATGCAAAGTAAAATCCTTAAAATCCTTTAATCATAAAAGCAATGCAATATTTTTAACAAACACTCTTTTCCAGCGTAAATTAAACCAGAATTAAACTTACTATGTAACAGTATTTTAAGTTTTTTTTAAGTTGATACTTGTACAGATAACGAGCTTTATGGATGGCAAAAACTCATAATACAATCTAGGGACCTCAAAACTGTAGCAGTTGCTAGCAAAATAATTTGTAATAGCAGGAGTTTTCCGGGATTATCACGCCTGGCAGAGAAGGATGTAGGGTCAACACTTATGACTCAGTGTTTTACGCACTGATATGCAAATAGTTTGCGTACTGTCATAACACTAGCTCTTTCATATTTAGAAGTATTGTAGGTATGATGAAGTTAATGTTTATTTTATTCGAGGATCACCGTCAGTTTGTGTCGAGTTCTTTTCCTTCATTTTAAAACTTCGTTATGGAAATGGCATGTATTAATGGCAGTAATATGCCCCATATTTAAATCAAGTGGCGTTAAGATCGATCTACTAACTACAGGCCCATTTCCTACTTAGTCCCGTATGAAAAGTATTAAAGATAGATATACTTAGATAAATTAACAACAAAAGGCTATTAAGTTACATAGAAGTGAACAATTTTTGATGCGACCATCAATATGGATTCCTTAAAAAAAATGGACAGACGATGCCGTTTTAAACCTTAACTTCCACAATAATTTCTCTCTTGGGGGTTTTTTCCTGGACCTACGGAAGGCTTTTGACACTATCATAATACGCATAATACGAAGTCGCGGCTCGAGAATATTGGGATTAGGGGTAATGCTCTTGTGGTTCCAAGACTATCTAAGAGACCGTAGCATTCGTATGAAACGCGGCATACATCAAGGCAGTCATCTCGGAACATCTCTATTTTTGACATACGTTAACGAGTTATCTCAATTGAACATTCAGCATTCTGATATCGAGTTGTTTGCTGGCGACACAGTCATAAAATAATACAGTACCTAGTATTATTTTATGGAAACACATGGGATCAAATACGTCATGTAGCCGAAATTGGAATTAACCAAGTAACTGCTTGGCTGAAGGACTGTTTGTTTACGCTTAGTACTGATAAAAAAAGTTTTTACGTTCCTCGAGAACCGTTGCATCTTCACCAAGTTATCACTTTATAAAAAAATCATATTCATCCATGCCAATCTAATCGTGAAGACGCCAGCGAAATATGCTAGTTACTAAAGCGAGTAGGCAATATAAAGTATCTAGGGATTGACGACAAGCTTAAATGAAATAAGCGGATCCCTTACGTGGCTAATATACTTGAAACCAATTTAAATTTTTAAAGGTTTGTCTCAAATTTAGCATTACTTCTCCAGACATACAAAGCACTCACAGAATGTATAAAATAACACACTGTATAGCTACGTTCTTGGGGAGCTGCGGCAAAGACACTCATAATAGAGGCAGAACGCGCTAAACTCGCCGTGCTAAAGTTACTGATGATCCTACTCTACCTATTATCTTACAATACTTCTAAATATGAAAGAGCTAGTGTTATGACAGTGCGCAAACTATTTGCATATCAGTGCGTAAGACGCTGAGTCATAAGTGTTGACCCTACATCCTTCTCTGCCAGACGTGATAATCCCGGAAAACTCCTGCTATTACAAATTATTTTGCTAGCAACTGCTACAGTTTTGAGGTCTCTAGATTGTATTATGAGTTTTGCCATCCATAAAGCTCGTTATCTGTACAAGCATCAACTTAAAAAAAACTTAAAATACTGTTACATAGTTAGTTTAATTCTGGTTTAATTTACGCTGGAAAAGAGTGTTTGTTAAAAATATTGCATTGCTTTTATGATTAAAGGATTTTAAGGATTTTACTTTGCATGGTTAAAAAACCTTGCTTACGTAGGTACCCTCACGGCTAAGCCTTAGAGAGCACGTCAGAATGCCGCGACATTTGAGTAAAGAGGTTAATATGAATTATTAGAAATTAAGAAGAAAAGATATTTAAATATATGGTTGACAGAACAGAAATAAATGAAGCAATATATTCTTACTTGCTCCGTCATCGGAGCAAGATGTACCAAATAAATTATATCTATTAAAATAAATTTATTCAATTGATTTGATTCGTATTAATTTATACCACAAGGGTGGTCAGTCGCGTGTGGAGGCAGAACGCCAGTGTACATACTAGTGATGTAACGAATATTCGCATTCACATTCTCGAATATTCGCATATTTTTTGATATTCGCATTCGCATTCGCAAAATTTATGCGAATGTTTTGCGAATATGAATATCAGAAAAAATAGCATTTCAAGATAGAATAGTAAGGTAATAAAATCAAAATCCATTCATTTTTTATATTTTTTAATGCAAGACAAATAACCTAATCACATTATCAGTCTTCACTTTATCATTTGGTATTATTTCTTTATTTAGGAAGCTTACCTTATCATTAATATTTGCATTAGAACCTACAAGACAAGACATATCATTCATATAAAATGCAATGTAAACAAACAAAAACAAATTCTTCTAGATAACTTATATCAGTCTTTACATAACTTATTAATGTTTAGATATCATCATCTTGGATAAAACTAAAAAATATAATGAAAAGTCAAAATAAAACTACTATACTCTTGTACAATAAACTGTAAATATTATAGTCTAATCTAAAAAAACTAAAAAATATAGTTTTAACAAAATACTTTTCTCTTAAAATTCACTTGTTTTGTTTACGAAAATCCCGGCAGCGCGAGCGGAATGAATGACACTTCAGTCGGATGAGTTCGTATCAACTCGGCAATTCTCGGCACAAAATTCAATCGGACGGAACGCACGTCGTTCGAACGAGACTGCCACCAAGCCATAGCCAATTGGCGCCAAATTTGAACGAAAACTTAATATTCGCATTCGCATTCGCAAATGTGGGTAATAGATATTCGCAATCGCATCCGCATTCGCGAATGTTCAAAAAATGACATCCACTAGTACATACTACTGCTCTTTCTCAAATCAACCTTCTCAAAAAAAGCCTTGGAGCTACTGGGAAGATCTTCGTTACATTCAACTATAGTAGTCGCTGGTTGCTCATTGTTCATAGTGATTTTTAATCTATAAAACAATGCCGAAAATGACACGATTGACATAATTGCATACCTTCATTAAAAATTATGAGCTTAAGGTGAAGAAGGTGTATATATTCCGATTTTAGCACATATAGTTTACACTGTATATTAATTAAAAGTCTGAACTTTTAAGTATCCAGCAAAAAAGTAATTATCATTAGCTTATTGTCAACCCGCTGCAGGGTAAAAGCCTCTTCTCAGAGGGACAATATCGCATTATATTAAGAAGGCATCAGTGCCTCCTCTGGAATGGTAAATGTCTTTTTGATCTTTGGGTTCTAAGACATGTCGGTATCCTCATGAGGATATTTGTTTACCGGTCATTGCAGGTGTTTATACGCTCATACATTTTTCAAAGATAAAAAACGATTATTGCGCGTCTGGGTTCGTTCGAACAAACGACCCTATTTATTAAGAGGCCAGTCACTGCGCCACCACAGCTCTGAATCATCATCATCATCATCAACCCATTTTCAACCCACTGCAAGGTGCGAGCCTTCTCGTGGATCTGAATAACATGTGTATTGAATGAATGAATAAATAATAATAAGGGAAAATGCCTTTTTGCTTCTCTAGCCTTCGTGATATTATAATTATTTGGCCACCGCTTCGATTTTTTCTTTTTAAATTATATTGTGTCCTACCTTTATTACCCATTTTAAAAGTTGGTGGTAACTACGGTCTTGGTATAACTTTATCTTTTTATTTTATATATAACTGTAATTTAATACATCTTACTCCGATGATGGAGCAAGTCAGAATGTCTTGATTTTTTAATTCTTTTATGTGAAACGTATATTTAAATATATTTTCTTCTTAATTTATATCGACCTCTTTACTGAAACTTCGTAGCATTCTGACGTGCTTCCTAAACCTTAGCAGTGACGGTACCTAAAAACAAAAACTTTTACAGATTTGTGTATTACTTATTAGTAAAATAATACTTGGAAAAATGCAGACCTTCAATATTAAATTTATTATTTATAATAAAATAAATATTTATACCAAAAGTATCAAAATTAATGGCAAGCGTTCGATATTTACGACGGAGCACTGGGCGAAATCGCGGGAAAAAAGCGATACGTCTACACTCTGGAAGGCCGCGGCCGGTACCAAATACAAGCAGCGCGTACATTAGATTTTATATCAATTTTAGAAATTTTTAGAAGTATTTTTAAATAGACTTGGATAATATTTCTGTTATTGGTTAATTAGTTAAATCTTTGTTAGTAATAAGAAGTAAAAATTATTACTTTTGTAATTATACAAGTGTATCGAAAACTGCGACAAACTAGACTGAAATCCAACTTTTTCACGCTTTGATTTTTGTTTAAGCCTATAAAAAAGTAATATTTCTTACTATTTTCTCTATAGACTCTTTTGACGAAAAACACAGACTATAGCAAACTAGGTATTATTTTTTTGTTTATATCAATTACTTTTATACTTATCGAACGGCAAAGTACGCAGCTTTCGTCGGATTACAAGAAAAGGCGTATGAACAATGAATTCCTACTAAAAAACTATCTAAAAAAATGAACATTTTCTCAAAACATATTTTAGACAATAAAATTTCAAATAATTTGAACTCATATTTCGATGCATACTGTAATATTTTAATTGAAAACAAACACTGAAAACTCTTAAAATTGCACGATTTTGTATAAACTCTTAAATAAAATTTGGTGATTATTGTGCTCGTATTTCTCATATTGTTTCTTATTCGTTTGTTTTTAGAATGTGCCATTTAAGAGTTAAAAGCATTCTTATTTATTTACTTTACAATATATGTACACACAAAATACATAACTAACATATCATAAATGAGATAGATTTCATAAGAAATTTCTGCCAGGAGACCTGGGACTAGAGAGTTTGATTAAAAACTACATTACCGTGCTTTTTACTAAACTAAATTCATAAAAACAGAAATCTACATTTTACATATACGTACAGAAAACACATATATATTTATAATACATGTTTGTATATTGTATAGAAATTGAGAAGGAACTATCACCTGATATACCTACGGCTCACACTACTCCACGTGATAGCAAATAAATCATATTTTTATACATTTTTACCAATAGCATACGTAATAGCAATTACGTATTTTTTTTTAATAGCAATTAAAAAAAACTTTTAGGATGTTTTTGGAGAGTAAAATACTATGTCCCCCATAAAACCGAAGCTCTTTTTAAGTTTATACAACTTAAAGAAGCCATTAGAGTTATTTTAGAGGAAACATAACGTTCACTGACATAAGGAAAACTTACGAGTAATCGCCTTAGCCTTGACACTTAAGTGAATCTAACGGAGTTTTCTGACACGCTGTCATTGAAAAATGTTTCACTATTTCTTTTTTGTTTATTTCAGTCAGTGTACAAATTAAATAATACGTAGGATTTGTACTCTGTTTATTATAATGGAATATTAAAAAGGCCTTATGATAAATTTATTTTACGTTGACGACTCCCCAGATACAATTTTAAGGAAAATTTATGTGCAAAGCTGGAAACATGTCCAGAGCTTTATAAATATTCAAAAGTTTATTTATTACTTGGTATTCGCGTCTTAAAATCAAATTATTCTTGGTAATTTTACTTTAATAGGCATTGTTGTAAATTGGTAATTTGAAGAAATCATTACAAGATTCTTTTGGCTTCATAGTTTGCATTGAAAACTGAATTGTTACTGGATGCCAAGATTTTTTTGACTTTAAAGTTTGCACTGAAAGCTTTATTGTTACTTGATGCCAAGAAGCTCATAGCATATGCATTGGATTATAAATGTATTGTTAAGCTTAACAAACGTTGATTACTTGTGCCATATCTGATACAGTAGTGAGCACAAGAATATCTAATGATCTGGAAAATGCCTAAAATCTACGATGCAGTTACGGCCGAGCATTGTTTTTGAACTCACAGAACCTAAAAATGTTGGCGGATGTTGCAGGCGTTGTGAAATCTTGTTGTAATTTTTTACATACAATTTGCATATACGTATGAACTGAAGCCGCGGGACCTCCAAAACAGGGTAAACGATCTAACCTCTAGAAGGTAGTTAAGAAAATATGAAAGAAGAATCTATTTTTCTATAGTTTCACAAACGACGTCCATCGACCATTTCCTCGAACGAGCTGTATTAACGATAGATACAGCACCAACTGGCACATAATTTCCTCACCTTTACGCTCCGGGCGCTCCAGTAGTACAAATGTCTATGGCCTATTTAACTTTATTTTATTTTATTCATTAAACTTAACATCTGTAGCGTAGTTTCAATAAAACACAAAATTCTCTTCTGTGTTTATTTTTTCGGTAAAATTTAAAATATACAAAAATGCCAACAATTTTGGCTACGCACACTCGTGAACGTAAAAAATAAATATAGGTTTCTTAAAAAGAACTTTGATTATCGATGATAAAATATCTTAACTATGTAATTTGGAATAATAAACTCGGAAAATAATAAATAAATAGATTCAAGTTGCTTTGATGGATAATTTTTCGTGACTGACTTGTCAAATCAAAACATTGCCGTTCTCCGACACTACGTAATTCCTAGTTTAAAATTACGTCGGGAACAACAAAAAAAATAAAATTTACTGACAAAAAGAGGTCGAAATAGACAACCGTCACACATCCTCTTTCTACCCACAATTGAAGATAAAAAAGTAGGTACTAGAAAATGTTTTATTTATCAATTTTGTTTTTGTAAATTGAAAATGCAAATCAAAGGTCACGAAAAGTCTGAACTAATTTTAATTCTTTCATTTTAACTTATTGCGGATTTATTTTAAATTAGGAATATAAGTTTAATAGTGTGGTAATTTTCAAAAAGTCTCCTGTGTGTGTCTTGTGTTGAACCTTGTATTTTGGTCCTGCATGTTATTGAAAATGCAAATTTCAGTGCATTTACAATTGCCTGTCACAATAAGATGAAAGGTATATTATAAATAATAACAATGTCTCAAGGACCCAATGAATGGTTAAAACCTCTTGTCATATATTTTCTGACATTACCTGGCAGTGTAGTGGTAACTACAAAATACCTATATTTTGATGAATTGGAATTTTGATTATATATCGGAGACCTGAAAATAAATTCACATTAAATATCAACATTCAATAATAATTTTATCATTTTCAATGCAATCATTTTGGAAAATAAAGTTATCTTAGCACATTGTAGTGTAAAAACTGTAACTTTATTCAATTAAAGCTATGTAAGTGTGTAAAGCAGATTATTCTCTCTTAGTGTAAGTTAACTTTGACCCACTCCAGTTTTTATGAGTTTTTCGTATTAACATAATAATATTACCACGGAATAAACAACTATGAAGATTCACAATTTTTTAATTGTTTATTCTGACTTTGTTATTCATTTAAATCTTCACTATGATTATTAACATCTAAATATATTTCATTCTGAATTTGACTTTTATACACTCGGCGTCACAAAAATCGCACCTTTCGAAAAAGCAACTTTAAAATACTTTTACTCAAACTTTGTCCATAGTAAGGGTATGATTGTAGGATATCATTGGAAAGGTTATTTAATTGCCTCTTAGAAATTACAAACATGTGTATATGTTTTAAAGCTTTTAATAAAAAAATCTTAAAAAGGATAAAAGTTACAAAAACTAAATTTAAAAAAACATAAAAAAATCTCAAATCAGTCCTTAAAATCTAGTGTTTCCTCCCCTTGCTTTGATGACAGCTTCCATCCGATCCTTCATGGACCTCACGAGGGTCACCACTCTCTCTTGGGGTATGTTCTCCCATTCTTCCTTCACGGCATCCTGAAGCTCTTGGAGAGTAGTGGGAGCAGGATCACGTGCTCGTACGTGTCTCTTTACATCGTCCCAGAGATGCTCGATCGGGTTTAGGTCTGGGCTTCCCGCACAGAAAACGCAGTGTGGCAATGGGCGTTATCGTACATTAACATGAAACCATCGCCAACAAAACCGGCATACGGGACCACATGGTCTTGTAAATTTTCTGTTATGTACCGCCCAGCATTCAGCGACCCTTGCCCGCGACCATCGCCAGTCCGAGAGACGCACACAAGTTCCGTTTTCCCTTCAACGGATATGCCACCCCAGAACATACAGGAACCACCTCCGTATTCGACGGATTCCTCTATACAGGCTTGGGTAAAACGTTCCCCTCTTCTTCGGTATACCATTCTGCGTCTATCGTTGCAGAAAAGAAATACTCGTGTCTCATCGGTAAAGAGAACGGCCCTCCACTGGTCAAGCGTCCAGTTGACATGCTCCTGAGCAAATTGAAACCGCTTTCTCCGATGTCGCACGGTCAATTTTGGGCCTCTAGCAGGTCTGTGAGCTCTTAATTCCTTTTCTTTCAATCTTCTTCTTATCGTAGAGACACTCACAGACGTTCTACGAGCTGACCGGAGCTCTTGTTGCACCTCAACAGCATTGCTGAAGCGGTGGCGCAACGACGTAGACACAATGAAATGGTCGTCTCTTTCTGATGTACAACGTTTTCTTCCGGATCCACGTCTTCGGGTATAGCCACTAGTCTCACGGAACCGTTGGTATACTCGTCGTACTGCAAATCGGCTAAGGTTCAACTGTCGAGCAACGTCAACCTGTCGCAGTCCTGTTTGCAATAGAGCAACAATTTGAGCGGCTTCTTCAGGGGTTGTATCCATCTTCAGGTACAGTTCTTTTGCTTTGCGTTTGTTGTTCCAGTGTGTTCACTCTAAAGTCTGAGTAGCGACTGACCCATTTCTTATTTTTTTTTTGTTCCCCTCCGCGGGAAGGGCAGGAGGATAAAAATGCCCTGACGCATACTCTGGCGCGATTCCAGAGTTATGTGGGACTCGTCCCGACGCCTACCAGAACCATACCCACTAAAAACCCCCTGTCGGCTCGTGCATTTTTGCCACTCAGCCTTCATCTGAGCGACGGCCAATTGGAGAAAGAGGCCGCGCTAGCGGGGCCCAGAAGGGGTCACCCGCTGGGATTACATAGCACTGAAGGTGCTCAAAGCACTGAAGGTGAATACATAGCACTGAAGGTGCTCAAAATGAAAATCAATAATTAAAACAAAAATTAAAAATGGCAAAATAAAATTGAATTAATTCGCATTTACGTTAGAATTAGGATTTACGTTAGAATTAGAATTTACGTTAGAATTAGAATTTGCGGCCAGAAGGGCTTCGAGATCGGCTGACAGTCTGGTGGATGAGTACGCTTGCGCATTCCTAGGCCTAGCGACTTTGAACTTCGAATCTAAGACAGGAGTAGTATATGAGACTGAATCACGAACTAGAGGATTGGGATGGGTTTCGGAGCGTTTGAAGAACGCTTCAGAGAGTGTTTTGAGGTGTTGTTGTACTGTAGGCAGTTCAAGATCTCTATGCAAGTCCGCGTTACGCACGTACCACGGTGCGTTTGTGGCCCTGCGGCAAAAGAGGTTTTGAACTACCTGCAGTTTGTGCAGGACGGAGGGTTTGGTGTGGGCAAAGACTGGCGAGGCATATGACATGACTGGTCTAACGCAGACCTTATAAAGCGTACGTTTGTTTCTGAAGGACATTTTACTTTTTCTACCTAACATACTGTAAAGCCGGCCTAGGTAAAAACGTGCGAGTTTCATTACTCTGTCGACGTGAGGGTTGAAAGAAAGCGTCTGATCTAAGATGACGCCTAAATATTTGGTACTGCTCTTCCAGGGGATGGGAGTGCCTTGCATTCGCCCTCGGAGATTGTCGGCGATACGACTGCGTCTGTAGTCGAAGTAAACCGCAGAGCTCTTCTCTGGGTTCACATCGATACGCCATTTTTGAAACCAAGCACCGAGGGCGTTTACAGCCTTTTGGAGTCTGGTGACGAGACCCGGGACACTGCGGCCTTTAGTGTAAAGGGTAGTGTCGTCGGCAAAGAGGGCGAGTTCGACGCGTTTCGACGGGATGGGGATATCGTTAGTGTACACGGTGCACAATAGGGGGGCGAGGACTGAGCCTTGAGGGACTCCAGCCTTTATGTGACGGGGCGCGGAAATCGTGCCTTCGTGTTTATAACGAAACATACGGTCTTTAAAAAAACGACGCGATTAATCTAACTAGTCGATCCGGTAAGCCTATTTTGTATAGTTTATAAATGAGGCCGCTGTGCCAGACTTTATCGAAAGCCTTGGCTACGTCAAAGAAAACTGCGACCGTTTTAAAGCGCCGCGGGTAGAAACCTTCGAGTATGTACTCGACGATTCGCTGGACTTGCTGAGGGCAGGAGTGCTTAGCGCGAAAGCCGAACTGGTGGGGAATTATGAGAGGATCGCCATCCGTTGGAAACAGATGGTTCCGCATTCGAGAGAGTATGACTCTCTCGAGAAGTTTAGACATTGCCTTGAGGAGGCTGATGGGTCTGTGATTAGCCGGGACGTTCAGAGGTTTGCCCGGCTTGGGAATGCCTATGACTGTCGCTTCTTTCCAAGCTTTTGGAAAGTAGCTATGGTCGAAGCAGGCAGGGACATATGGACATAACATTTTATACCCTTTTAAGGTAGCCCAACTAGCGCTCCTTAAGTGAGCATTTTTTCCAATATCTTATTGATAGGTCCCTGGTTAGAAATGGTAATTGATTTTTTAATGAAACAGGTAATGAATGTAAAGGTATTGAAGTGCACTTTACAATGATATTTCTTTTTCACGCGTGGTATTTATTGGTCAGATTCTAGGAGCAATTTACTGAAAAAAACATAAAGGTGCGATTTTTGTGACGCCGAGTGTATTAATTTCCATTATGTTTAAGTTATACTTACCTCAAACTAAATATTACTATAACACCCTTGACAAACTTCTAGATTATCTATTTGGACTCTAATTGCCATGCATAAAATATTAGTTCATGCTTTGTTTGCCATTATTAAGTTAATGTACAGCATTACCTAAATATTGAAATAAAATGTAAAAATCATAAAAATGAAACAGAGTACGCCTTGTTGGCAAGCCTTAAAATAATTAAATAGTATTACCGATGTCAATGTTTTATTTAAATAAGCTGTAAAACTTAATACGTAAAGCCATAAAAAATAAATACTTACCTATAAACTCACTCATCAAAATCATTTTAAAGAAAAACAATTTTTGTAACTGTTATTTATACATTAGGGAAGTCATTATCTGGCCGTCATTTTATTTACGGCAGTTGGTAAGCTAATGCACATTAAACAGCAAAATCTTATACCTACTGCAAGTACAAAGTCCAAGGCATGTAGACCTAGATGCAAGATAGAATACCTACATATAAGATTACCTACTTAACAAATTAATACCTACTTATCAGATTAAACTAATTTCATACTTACGCCGTAATACCAAAGAAGTTTACCATAGCTTGTATGACCTTAACCTCACCAATCTTAAAACCCCAGATTACCCACATCGACTCGAAATTCAATAGCATACGTCCCTGAAATATGATAAACCATAAACACAGTTCTCAAAAGAACTGAATAACGCAGCTATGAAATATATAAGCTAGACTATAATTTAAACACAATTATTATACATGAAGACGCTCCAATCTTTGCCAAACATGGCGTCAAAGTTTGAAGCTCTGTCAACCACACAAGATTATAGACGTGAGCATATGTATATATTATATGTATAAGTATGCTCGTATGTACGCGCCGTTTTCCTTTCGTACCTTCTAATATTTAGTATAAAAATTTTAGTACTTAAATAATATAACCGTACTTGTTTATCAGTTCGTATATTTGCCATTGACTAAACATGCTAAAATATACATTTTACCACCTCATTGTTTTAAGAACTGCAGAAAATGAATTTCTTATCGGCTCTTGTAGATTTGTTAATTGCTCATTAAATTTTTTTACAGTCCAATAATGTACTCAAATACTATTAAAAAATGTATTATGACTCATAACAATATTTTTCTTCAATATCTATTTTGTAGTTGTGAACTTATTAAAAGTGCAATAAAAAAAGGCTACTTGAAATCATACCTCATTATGACCCATTTCAAATAATAAACGAATCAGTCACCAATAGTGTATATAAAAAAATACTTTATAGCCAGGGTCCCACACAGTAGGTAGTTTAAATATAACACGCGAATGGGCAGAAATATAGTCATTAATTCAAAATCCAATTAGTGTTGTGGAAAACGCTTTGTGAATATCAAATAAGATTTGCCGAGTTTTGTAATTTACTGTTTCCATGATATTTGGAATGTTGTTATTTAAGCTCGTTCGTTGAATTATTGACGCGGTGATCATTTAATTATTGAACTCACAAACATACTATTATGATATTTAATTTGTTTATTACTGGAGTAAATGTGACTCAATGATTTTATATTGTTTCTTAGTTTAATTTGTTTAATAACAACTTATTTAGTAGTATTTTTGTCTAGTGTACGCGTAAGTATTTTGTGTTGTTTGCTTATAATTGTATTTGGCCTATAAGCCTAGATATTAGTATTACTTCTAAAGTATAAGAGCTAAGCATTGTTTGATTGTATCAAATATCTACGAGATTTTCAAAGGCGGCTCGCTCAACTTTGATATTTTACGTTATCACTTCCTCACATCATAAGTAGAAAATAGTAGTGTTTATGGCGTCGGTAAGTACTAAATAAATAAACAATTATTGAGCTCAATTTGCATAGGTTTGGTTCGGTAATTGACGTTGGGTGTTGGTTACAAGACTTACTCGGTGGCGTGGTTGAGTTGACAAACACCACACGAGTGTGCAACAACTGAAATGAAACGAAGAGTAGACCGAATTAAATGGCCTTAACTTAATTAGATTAGGTTCGGGTCTCTTTACATAAGTACCAACAAAGTTTTATGTCCATCGAACAAATACAAAACGCCAATTCCAGATTACCTTATTGATTACCAGATTGCTGGAGCGGGATTATCTGATTTGGGTGAATCTGAAAGAAGCTGTTAGCGGCGGTTCTGCTTCGAACTGAGTAATTTCGGGTTTACGAGTAATTTTCACTCTTGTTTTATTCAACTTATATTTTTATATTTTTTCACACATATAAAATGCCTTAAGTATAGAATAGGGGTTGATTTTCGTTTATTAGGTACTAGTGACCTAGTAGCGTTTTTTGTTTTTTAGTATAAATTAAATTACCGTTTTTTTATTTTAACAACTTAATATACTGTATAAAAAAGTGTTTTACAAAGATACAGAATAAAGAAGACTGTGGCATCGTGTTGTTACAAATATAAGTTTTTCAGTAAAATTTCCTATAAAAAAAGATAAAAGTACTCGACTCAACTGTTTTAGCCACACCATGTTCGTTCCAAGGAAGCCCCAGTGGATTCCCTAAATAGTCGACGCTTGTTTTTACACGACTGGTACAATAAGGAGGATAATGAAGCGCTACCCGCCCGAGAAACAAAGGACTTGTTTTGTTAAATAGGTGTCCCATTCATTTAGTAACTTCGCTTTCTACTGCATGTTTCCAAACAAAGGAGTCTTCCATCCCAAACGCAGTAGAAAGAGGAGCACTTATCATAAGATAAAAGCAAGCATTTTAACTTTTAAACAAGCTTTAGTGTGTTGAAAGATGTCTTGATTAAGGCTTGATTAAGGCTTGATTAAGGCTTGATTAAGGCTTGATTAAGGTATTTATTTTGACTCAATGAGGTATTTTTATATTATTTAGATACTGGTATTATTGGTACGTACATACAATATGCGTAGAAACAAATTTTTTATATACCGATTCTTATTCAAAAACCAAGGCTAGCCTAGGTCACGGAAACAGAAGTAAATATATCAAAACCACAGGAAATCCTATCGAAATCCGATTACTAAGTGATTAACGGCAAAGATTAAGGTTATTTTTTTTATATTATTTAACCATTTGTTACTTGTATGAATGTAAATGAATGCTCCGAGATCAAACGCCCACTTGAAACGAACTTGAAAGTAAACCAATTACGTGTTTGGTAGACCCGTGCTTTCCGACTCCCAGAGACCCGACCCGGGAAAATTAGATTTGGCAAATGCTCAAAAAATTTAACTGTGGTGTCGAACTTTTCCGATAAGATTGAGAATATTGGAGGCGTCGATATGTAAATATTATACAGGTGCCTTATATATTATTGTCATAATGGCCTTTTTTCCATGAACAATCCTTTTTGTGATAATTTTTCAGAGGTAGTTTTAGTAAGTCTTACATTTAAGTGAAGCTGAGCACTGCACCCAATCTACTTTATAGTTCCTATGTTTCTCAAAGAGTCATACGCAAGGGTATTCCGTTTTCCCTACTACATTACATTTACATGCTGCGTCTGACAACGCCCAGGACTAGATGACACTTAACTAGTCATGGATATACTTGGTTCCTGTTTGATAAATTTTCCATTGCAACTTCTTGCTTCTATTCTAGCTGTGCAACACGGTTTGCACCGGAAACAAGTTCAGGACGTTCTCAGAATAATTATCACCCGGGTAGCTTCTGACCCCGTGGGATTTTTGATTTAAAATGGAGCTTTCTACCGGGAAAGTAATTATTAAAATCGGTTCGAAAACTGACGATTACGTATGACGATGCAGAAAAAGCATATCGTAATGGTTTACTAGAGGTCCTCACGCGGTTTCACCTCCGTTACCCTTGTCCCCCTGGGAAATCTGGGATAAATACAGGTTGTCCCGAAATTCAACATCAAGCCGAAACGGGACGATAGGATAGATGGTAACCATCATCAGAAAAATCAAAAATAAATCTATCCCATGTTTTTTAGAAATTATGGGCACTAAACAAAAGAAGCAGAATTTCTCCATTTTTAACAATTTTTTGGTTATAGAGGTTAATGTTGGTTATTTTTGTCCATTTAAAACGTGTCGCCATAACCCTAAATAACATATCATTAATCACAATAAAAAAACAATAACACAATTGCCCCAAATTTTCGCATTTGACTTGATTCATAAACAAACGTATTCATAATTCGGCAAAAAGTGTTATTTCTAAGAAAATTTCGGGCAATTGTGTTATTATTTTATATACCAAAAAATAGTGTCAAGCAGAAGTCCATGTTCAGAGCACCCCTTCGGGCACCCGAAACACCCCCATGTATGTTCTACGATTTTTTGTAGTTTTCGAGTTATGATTTTTTTCTGAATATTAGAGAATTCTATATCGCGACAACATAAAACTTTTGCAAAAAAAAAATTAAATACTTTTTCAAATTTTCTTCTTTGCTAATTAATCTTCAAGAGTTTACCATTTATGCATAAAATAATCGGCTCCGTTACTTTGATGAAAGTCATGAAAGTTTTAGTGTTAAGTGAAAATTTTACGCTCTGTTAATTATGACTTAAATTTTCGACTCGGAATTAAAAATCTAAACAGGTGACTTGATGATTTCTAATAGGTCTAGAAACTTCTTCAAACTCTCAGCTTTCATAATCATTTTAAAAAAGTAGTACTTAATGGGACTACTTTGGCTCGAATCGGCCTTCAAAGACAAGAGGTCAGCAGAATGGTTGTCAGTGCTGCATTAAAAAACGTTCAGTGCGGTCAGAATATGGACAGGTGATCACTGTTTTCACTATGTGTCACTTTTTTCTGAGATTTTTTTACATGTGTGACTTCTTTTTTGTAAGTGGAAAATTGTAAAATAAAACGAAATGATCAAATTTCTTAACTAAGTTTATTAATTCACAAGGAATTTTCAAAATATCTACCTTCTTGTTCGATGCATATTCTACATCTCCTGAAAAATTTGTATTGAAAAACGAACCAAAGCTCTTTGATTGTTTTTTATTGTTTCTTCAGCTTGTGTTAATTTGTTGCGTAATTCGCCGATGTTTCGACACTCCTTAGCAAAAACTAGTTCTTTGTAGTAGCCCCAAATAAAAAAGTGTACGGATTTAAGTCAGGTGACCATGGCGGCCATTCAATGGGTTCACAACGACCTATCCTCTAGTCTCTAAAGCGGCTGTTTAGGTATTGTCTCACAATTGATGCATAATGGCATGGTGCACCATCGTTTTGAAAAACCATATCTCTGCGTGTGGCTAAATTAACATCTAAAAGTAAGCCATTTCAGTTTTCTCTTAAAAAATGGAGGTATGACTCGCCGTTTAAGCGATCTGGCAGTTGGAATGGACCAATAGGTTGACCGTCGACAATTCCAGACCAAAGATTGATGCTAAATTGTTCTTGTGGATTTTCAATACTCCAGAAGTGGAAATTGTGTATGTTGAAAATTCCGGTCCGTCTAAAATTAGACTCGTCCATCGATAAAGTGGTATTAAAAAATTTACATCCTCTGCTTGACGCCGTAATATTTCTTGACAAAATTGCACTCGTTTCGGCACAATTGGTTTGAGCTGCTGCACTTTTTGTATGTGGTAAGGATGATACTGCTCTGCTCGCAGTATGCGATTTAACTGGGATTTTGGTATCCCAGTTCGACGCTCAACGACTCTGACACTAACTGAGGGGTCTCTTTCAACTTTTACAAGTACAGACTCCACTTGATCTGGGTCATGCATTTGAGATGGACATCCAGGCCTAGTTCCAGGTATACGACCATCCATGTAAGAGTTATAAACTCTCAGAATCATGCGCTGGTCCGGAAACCTATCTGGTTGAGGCTCACCGCTTCGTTCTACATGTTCTCTGTACAACCGAGCTGCTTCGGAAGCATTCCCTTGCGCACATCCATAATAATAAAACATGGTTGCATAGTCTCTTGCAGAAAACGGCATCGTCAAATCCAGTTGTCGTGCACTCAAGGTCCGTAGGAATAGCCAAGTCGTCAGAAAACAGGAACACCAATCCAAACCGATAGCACTCAGAGTCCGTAAGGAAAGCCAAGTTTCGATTATGCGTGCACTTAATAGTCCGTAAAGAAAGCCAAATTGTCAAAATAATTCACGAAACAAGAGCGTATCGTACTGACGGCGCAAAGACAGACAGACGACTGAATAAAGACAACGAAAGCAACCTATGCAAAGAGTCACCCGGCTGCCGAGTCACGATCGTTGTCTCACGACTTCTCTCGTAGCAATACTTAAACGCCACCCTCAGATCCGTTCTGCGTCCGGCCCGGCTCGATCGCACCAGCTGTTGAGTCACAATTGTCGTCTCACGACAATAACTCGTAGCAATACTCATACGCTGAGATTCGTACAATATCTCGCTTCGTCCTCGACGACTTGAGATAAGCCTCTGTAGGACTTACACTGCGGCCGGTTTCGATCGGCTGCAACTAAGTCAGTCTCGCAGCAACAACAGAGCTTAGCTTACTACGGTCGATTAAATTCGATAGTAGTTCGCAAGGCTCGGGCTGTTTTTCTGGCTACGTACTTGACGCTGGGCGCTTGTTACGTTAGTTAGAAACTTGCTCTGCGGCCGGCTTCAGCCGGTCGTAACGTAGTCAGTCCCGCAGTCTGTGCACCCCTCGAATTAATACCTCACCTCGGTGGGAGCAGCAACAACAGAGTTGAGCTTACTACGGTCGATTAAATTCGATAGTAGTTCGCAAGGCTCGGGCTGATTTTCTGGCTGCGTACTTGACGCTTGGCGCCTGTTACGTAGTCAGAGACTCGCGTAACGTAGTCAATCCCGCACTTTCAGTGCAACCCAACCTCGTCAGGTCTACGGCCGGTTTTTATTGTCAATTTATTGGCAACACACTCCGTAGTAGACTCGCGTTTGATCAGGTGGATACTTAACGGTGACAACTAAGCCTGATAGCGTTGCCCCGGTGCGCTTCCAAGGCCCTTCAGGCTAAGGAGAAACCGGCTGACCCGATCCCATTGCACTTGGGCCTCAGGGTGACGGTACAGTGCTGTCCGAATTAGGGGCACCACCTCGCTTCGTCTCCAGCTTCGTCTACCGCGGGTAGGGAGGTTTAGGTGCTAGGCTTGTTAGGGAGCCTAGGCATTATTATATATTTATATATTATATATTGTAGTTTCAAGCCCTCTAATGGACCAGCAAAGCCTGGTAAACTTTGCTAGGTCGTTCGCCCAGGCGCTCGTTGCGTCCGGCGTCCCCATCTCAGATGACGTAATAACGCAGGCCTTACAGGCAACTATCGCGTCCCCGGCCCCTCAGGCCTCTAACGTCCAGACCCCTCAGGTCTACAGCTCTCCCGCGTTTCCCGTCCCGTCCGTGATGGACTGTGAATCGGTCACATCCTCTCTCGCGTCGCGTCGCAAACGTACCGCTCCCGGGAGCGACTCCGAACCCGCGTCTGATGCGTCGTCAGATGCCGTCACCTTAACCGGCTCTCCTGAGCCTGCGTTTCAACTAGTCGCCAAACGCTCCAAGAAGCGCTTGAAGAAAGCCTCGGTAACCTCAATACCCGAGCCCTCCCCGGTGTCTGCAACACCCGCCCCCGCGCCATCAAAATCGCTCGAAGTAACCGCGTCTCCGTCGGTCCCATCGAAGCCAGCGACGCGCTGCGCTCCCGTCCCACCGAAGCCTCAGCTCCCTCCGCCCGTCTTTCTCCGCGAAAAAGCGCGATGGACCGCGGTATCTAATCTTTGCAAAGAGCAAAAAATTAACTATGTCAAAGCAACCAACGCAGGCGATTCAATTAAAATCCAGGTCGCGACCATCGACGTCATTCAAAACGTCGACATTAAGGAAATGTCCGTTCTCGCACGCAAACTGCGAGCCGCCCGCTCTCCTCAAGAGCGTTTATTTGTATTAGCCGAGCATCACTCGCTTCTAAGTTCGCTATAATTTTTTTTTTTTTTTCATTCGTAAATTAGCAAATATAATGTCTAGACCCGCAAATAACGCGTCCGGTCGTATCAAACCCAAGGGCTTATCCCTAGTTTCTTTTAACGTTCGTAGCCTTAGCAGCAACCTTCCTGAGCTCAAACTGTTCCTGCAGAAAAAAGAGCCAGTCTTATTGCTTCTCCAGGAGATGGCTTACTCCAAACCGCTCCAGGGGATTCGCTATTCCCAAGTACGCGTTTATTCGTAACGATAGGCCCAACTCCGACGGTTTCGGCGGCACCGCTATATATTACAAAAGAGGCTTCCATTGCTGTCTTCTCCCTACTCCTCCTCTCCTCAACATGGAAGCCACTGTGTGTAGATTGGCTATGACTGGTCATCCGACCATCATCATAGTTTCAGTCTACATACCTAGTGGCTCCAGACCAACACGCAGCGACTTTAAGGCCATTCTCGCCCTCGGCCATTCAGTCATTATGTTCGGAGACTTTAACTCCAAACATACTGACTAGACGTGCCCATCGACCAACACCAGCGGTATCGCTCTCCTCGACATCACTAACTCACTTGACTTAGACGTCATCTCTCCCATCACTCCCACTCACTATTCCAACAATCCGAACTACTCTCCTGACATCCTCGACTATGCAATTGTCAAGCGAATCAATATCGATCTCAGGTCTATCGAACCGCTCGATGACCTTGGCTCTGACCCGCCTCCCCCGTGCTAGGTGCGCCTAACGATAACGTCACATCTCCTAAGACCTTTACCAACTGAAAAGGTTTTAATAATACGTTAGTTTCAGCCTTAGAGGCCCCGAACTCTCCGCTCGCGATCTCGCCCTATCAATTAGATAGCCCGGATAAAATAGATTCATTAGTCAACACTCTCACTGATGCTATCTACTCAGCTATCAGCGATAACGAAAAGGTTTCTAAGCAAGGCAAACCCACGCTTCCCCTAGCCGTCAGCAATCTCATTAAAGCTAAGAACGCGGCTCTCCGGAGAGCCAAGAAATATCCCACGCCCGCCTACAGAACAGCTGCGAATCAGCTTCAACGTAAAGTTAAGTCTTACCTCGCGGAACTCCGAGACGCTCTCATGATGAACGATGAACGATCTCATGGAGAATATCTCTCCGTCCCACCAAGCGTTCTATAGTATGGCCAGGGCCTTACTTATAGACACCGCCTCTCACGTTCCTCCTCTCACTCGTCCCCATGGCACTACTGCCTTCGAAGTCGAAGAGAAAGCCGAATGTTTCGCTGACAGCATTGCTGCACAATGCTCGCCCAGCACGCAACCTGCGGATCCCTCTCACATCCAGGCGGTGGAGGACGAAGTCCTTCGCAGAGACTCTCTCCCCATCACCGCTGACCCCGTCAAAGTCTCTAATGATGAAATCTCACTTCTCATTAGAAACCAAAAGTCCAAAAAGGCTCCGGGTGTGGATGGAATTTCCAACCACGCACTTACGCACCTGCCTCAACAGGTGCTTACCTTGTTAGCTATCATTTTCAATACCTGCTTCGACCATAGCTACTTTCCATAAGCCTGGAAAGAAGCGACAGTCATAGGCATTCCCAAGCCGGGTAAACCTCTGAATATCCCGGCTAATCATAGACCCATCAGCCTCCTCAAGGCTATGTCTAAACTTCTCGAGCGAGTCATAGGAACTCTGATGCCATCTGTTTTCAACGGATGGCGATCCCCTCATTATTCCCCATCAGTTCGGCTTTCGCGCTGAGCACTCCTGCTCTTAGCAAGTCCATCGAATCGTGGAGTACATTCTTGACGGCTTCTATCCACGTCGTAATAAAACAGTCGCGGTTTTCTTTGACGTAGCCAAGGCTTTCGACAAAGTCTGGCACAGCGGTCTCGTTTATAAACTCTACAAAATAGGTTTACCGGATCGCCTAGTCAGATTAATCGCGTCGTTTCTCAAAGACCGTACGTTTCGATTTAAACATAAAGGCACGCTCTCCGCGCCTCGTACCATAAAGGCTGGAGTCCCGCAAGGCTCAGTCCTCGCCCCTCTGCTGTACACCGTGTACACTAACGACATCCCCATCCCGCCGAAAGGCGTCGAACTCGCACTCTTTGCAGATGACACCGCCCTTTACACTAAAGGTCACGTGGTCCCGAATAACATCACCAAACTCCAAAAGGCCGTAAACGCCCTCGGTGTTTGGTTTCCAAAATTGCGTATCGATGTCAACCCAGAAAAGAGTTCTGCTATTCCATTCGACTACAAACTTCGTAATCGCTACAACGATCCCCACATTTGAATGTTAGGTATTCCCATCCCCTGGAAGCGCAGTATTAAATACTTAGGCGTCACCTTAGATCAGACGCTTTCTTTCAAGCCACACGTCGATAGAGTAACGAAACTCGCGCGTTTTTACTTAAGCCGCCTATATACATAGTATGTTAGGTAGAAAAAGTAAAATGTCTTTCAGAAATAAACGTACGCTTTAAAAGGTCTGCGTTAGACCCGTCGTGACATATGCCTCGCCAGTCTTTGCCCACGCCCAACCCTCCGTCCTGTATAAACTGCAGGTAGTTCAAAATCTCTTCTGTCGCAGGGCCACAAACGCACCTTGGTACGTGCGTAACGCGGACCTGCATAGAGATCTTGTACTACTTAAAGTGCAACAGCACCTCAAAACACTCTCAGAATCGTTCTTCAAACGCGCCGAAACCCATCCCAATCATCTTGTTTGAGATTCAGTCTCATATACTGCTCCTGTCTTAGATTCGAAATTCAAAGTCGCTAGACCGAGAAACGCGCACACTGGCGAACCCATGCAATTAACTTTAGATATCGAAGCCCTTCAGGCCACAAATTCTAAATCTACCGTTAATTCTAATTCTAACGTAAATCCGAATTAATGCAATTTTATTTTTCAATTTTTAATGTTTTCAATTATTTACTCTTCAGTGCTTTGAGCACCTTCAGTGCTATGTAAATCCCAGCGGTTGACCCCTTCTGGGCCCCGCTAGTGCGGCCTCTTTCTCCAATTGGCCGCCGCTCAGATGAAGGCTGCGTGGCAAAAAATTGCTCGAGCCGACAGGGGGTTTTTTAGGGGGTAGTGATTCTGGCAAGCGTCGGGACGAGTCCCACATAACCTGGATCGCGCGCGCCAGAGTATGCGTCATAGCATTTTTTATACTCCTGTCTTTCCCGTGGAGGGGGAAAAAAACTATGCAATGACGCATTTTAGAAGACTGAACAACAATATCATAGCTATCTATCTCTTTCTAACACCTTTTACTCCGTTAGCGTTAGCTCTTTTTGTTGTCGCTCAGGTAAAACCGGCGGCCTCATTGTCTAACTTCAACACCTATCGCGATCTATTTCAAAGGGATAGTGGTTGCGATAGTGATTAACAGAATTGTCTAATTTCTACGATCGCATTCGCTTTGGGATTGGGAATGATACGAGTGATATTGAATGCCATAGAGCATTATCTGCGTTTTGTTGGTTTGATTTTTTCTGTCATTGGTTTATTTTTAATAAATATAAACAATTATTTTATGACTAAAATTATGATATTTTTTATATAATCATTCATTCAAAAAGCGTCTCGATCGCTTTCGCCATCATGTGCGAAATATCTGTAGCGTGAAGTAAGTTTATATGCTAGTTGATGTTACACAATAAGGTGCGGTTTTGAAGAATGCGGAATGGTTCTTAGCAAGAAATAGGGTCTTTTTTAACAATTGTTTAATTTATGGAACGTTTTTAACGTTAATTATTGCGGCACTGACAACCATTCTGCTGTTAGCACTTTAAAATAAGTTTTTGTTTCATTGAAAATCACATCGCTAATTTCAAGAAATCTCCACATCTTGTTTTTGAAGGTCGATTGGAGCCAAAGTAGCCTTATTAGGTATTACTTTTTTTTAAATGATTATGAAAGCTGAGAGTCTGAAGAAGTTTTTAGACCTATTAAGAAATCATAAAGTCACCTGTTTAGATTTTTCATTGCGAGTCGAAAATTTAAGTCATAATTAACAGAACGTAAAATTTTCACTTAACACTAAAGCTTTCATGACTTTCATCAAAGTAACGAAGCCGATTATTTTATGCATAAATAGTAAACTCTTGAAGATTAATTAACAAAGAAGAAAATTTGAAAAAGTCTTTTAGTTTTTTTTTGGAAAAGTTTTATTTTGTCAAGATAGAGAATTCTCTAAAATTCAGAAAAAAATTCATAACTCGAAAACTACAAAAAATCGTAGAACATATATGGGGGTGTTTCGGGTGCCCCAAAAGGTGCTCTGTCCATGGACTTTTACTTAACACTATTTTTTGGGACACCCTGTATATACATTCGACGTATTCCTCTTGGGATGTGATAATGCAACTAATTCACAACAGGTTAACTGTAATGTCTTTAATACCAAGGAGGCTCGTTATCGAGATATTCAATATTTTTAGTTTTGTTCAAAAAAATCCCGAAATAACTACAAATAATTCAATAAATAAAAAAACTAGTATTTTGTATAAAGTTGTTTAAGTTATCAATACATCAACAAACATTTATTAATACTTATAATGACACAAATCGGTCATTCTCGACATTAGGCATTCTTCGTCTAATTGCCGTAGCCTTTTTAATTTTTCACTTATTTGACTTGAAAACACTAGAATAATATGTCTTTACCTATGAAACTGCCGTTTTGCCGTACTGGCCATTTCAAATGAAAATATTTCTTTTTTTGACTGATAATTCTAATTTCAAATTAATTTTATTTGACAAACATGGAATTCTTTTTCTAAAATCGTCATTTGTTTAATAGTTAGTGTTTTGTTTTCAACGCATTCGAACATTTTTCGTCATCATGGATAAGTTAAAAATTCTAGTAATTATGGAGTATGAGTACCGTCGTGGCAGCAAAGCGGCACAAGCGGCACGCAACATCAACGACGTTTACGGAGCGAACACTACAAACGAACGCACCACCCGTTATTGGTTTACCCACTTCCGTTCTGGAAATTTTGACCTGAAAAATGAACCCCGTGGTCGTCCGAAAACTTTGGTCGACAATGACGAATTAAAGGCAATTGTGGAAGCTGATGAAACTCAATCCACGGCTGAATTAGCAGCAGCTTTCGACGTTAGCATCAAAACAATATTGGTCCATTTGCGTCAAATTGGCAAGGTAAAAAAGCTTGACAAATGGGTACCCCACGAACTCAATGACCGCCAGCGCGAAGTACGCGTGGAGACGTGCCTTGCACTGCTCAGCAGGCATACAAATGAAGGAATTCTGAACCGCATTGTTACTTGTGACGAGAAATGGATCCTGTTTGACAATCGTAAGCGCTCAGCAAGTTGGTTGGACCCTGGTTCAGCACCCAAACAATGCCCTAAACGAAAACTTACCCCTAGAAAAGTGATGGTCACTGTTTGGTGGTCTAACGCGGGTGTAATTCATCACAGCTTCTTGCCAAACGGGACAAGCATTACTGCAGATGTGTACTGTGAAGAACTGAACACAATGATGGAGAAGCTCGCACGTCTCCAACCAGCTTTGGTCAATCGTTCGGCTCCACTGCTCCTGCACGACAACGCGCGACCTCATACTGCACAGCAGACGGTCTCCAAGCTACAAGAGTTGGGGTTAAAAGTTCTCCGTCATCCGCCGTACTCACCAGACCTTGCGCCTACAGACTTTTTACTTTTTCCAGAATTTGGATAACTTCTTGGCGGGAAAAAAATTCAATACCCGAGAGGCAGTATAAAACGCCTTTGAAGAATTTGTTGCCTCCCGTCCAGCTGATTTCTTCAAGAAAGGCATCAATAAGCTACCAATGCGTTGGCAAAGATGCATTGATTGCATGGGTGATTATTTTGATTAATAGAAATAAAAAATATATAAAAAAATTAAAACGGCAATTTCATAGGTAAAGACCTAATATAAATAATAAATAAAGATACAAATTAGCACTAAAAAAGGCATCAGGCTATTATTAGTACTTTTTGAGCTAAAGACATATAATTTTTTTTTGTGTAAGGTAATTAGATAGGTCTAAAACTTAATGTAACGGTAATAAGAAAAGGCTATTAAATCTACGTAAAACTAAAAACATCTAATATGATTCTTAAAAACTGTGTTTCACACGTATCAGGAAATAAAGAAAGTTCACTTTATCATTGCAATTGTTCGTTAATGGAAACTAAATATAAACTAAAAGTCTTATAATTAAAATTGCTTGGTCATAGCTGTTTATTTAAAGGAATACTTTTATAATTATCACTGTATGTTTTCATATAAATCAACTTTTTACATCAATCTATATTTTCCATATCAAAAATCCATATCAAAAACAAATATTATTAGGGATTTTTGTCATTGTTGTGAAGGCTGGCATTGTAAGATTTAAATTAAGAGGAGAGACAGGAACCCAAAAACTGTTTTGGAAGGTGCAGATAGTAGAAACCTGGGATTTGGGCAAGTTTCTTTTTCTTTTGTCGTTTCTGGATTCAAAGCATAAAATCCATGATATTTACCATGTTCACATTCAATTGATTGACGCGTACACTCTTGTGTACCACAGCTTAATTTTCGAATGGCAAATAAGTTCGGTTTTGATAAATTCAAACGACTTGATGGACTTTCATTGTGCCCTTAAACTCTTGTAACTCCTTATCGATAAGCAGATCTTTTTGGAGGATATCTGCTTTATTAACAATTTCCGTAATGACTCCTCTAATATTGGCTCTACATTTTTCATAAAGAGTTTCAATATCGACAATATCAAAGCCCTGAGCCACGATTCTATCTGCAGTCCTCTTTACCGTCGCTCCTACGCCATCTGATGAACTTTTGCCATAGCCGCTCTCTGTTTAATTCCAGCCCACCACTTTAAATTTCGGAAAGTGCCAATGAAGTTTTGAGATGACATAAAACATTTTTTGTGACGGTATTGTCCAGTCGGAGGATCTGATATAAAATTAATGGCAATTAATTGGATAAGCATGAGATGACTCAAAACTGCAATTGCCCCATGACTAAGTGCAAAATCAAGGTGCAAAATGACTGAGTCAGAAATTTTCCATTGTTCTTGTAAGGAATGACAGATGTATGCAGTTGCTTTCGGCTGCCACGAAAGTGGAATGACTAGATTTCATCAATGTATTTTGTGTTATAGTTCTCGCTAAAATCAACGTGAACAGTCATTCTCAGGTACATTTTCTTTTAAATGTTGAATTTAACTATTTTGAATCATATTGAAATTTAAATATTTATTTCTCAACATTGACCATTACTTGTTCTTATTGACGTCAAATAAAACATGACTCTACCACCAGTTTGGAAAAACCTTCGTGAAGAAGTCTCTTTATGTCCAAACAAAATTATTCGTATCTGCATCTTTTAGCTCGGCTCTCCCGCACGACTCTCCTCCTCACGGCACCCGTTGACGAGTTAACGCGGGATCCAGCCACTGTCCTCCTCAACCATATTAAAGGGAAATGAGCAACCCTTTACCCGACGCTACCATAAGAAGACGTTTTTTAGTGACAATGACCGAATAGTCTTTACCTACTACTTAATATTTTCATACAACGGTATTAGAAAATACACTGTAATTAGTATACGGTAATTAGAAAATGGAAGGTTTTCTTAGAAATTCCGAAAACTTATACAGGTTTAAATTACTGGCCTACTACAACACGCGGAGGCCAAAGTACTGTCTTTATTTAAATAAGCAACGAGGGTCTAATCTTAACAATCTAGTATATAAATAAGTGCACGGTAATTAGAATTTTTTCAAACCAAGGGTATGGTAATTAGACTCCTACGTGTTTTGTGGCGAGACACCGACACACAAGAAACATCCACCTGCTTGCGAGTAGTAGCCCAAACCGAGGGCTCGCGATGCGTCTAGAAGTGATGTGCTAAATACCGTTATTTTGGGATGAGCACGCCTGAACAAAAAGCGCTACGGTAATTATAACTTTAGACCGGACATGCGGGTACTTAATGATAATTGTTTACATACTGGTTCTATTAAGTGGATATTTTGTTATAAGATACACACTACGCAATACTATTTAAAATTTTAAATTAAACAAATTAAATCCGAACCTTGTAAAAACTACAGGCAAGTTTTAACATTAGGTTAGCGTGCGGACAGGTCACGGCAATTAGAGAACAGGGGTTCAAAATTTAATTTAACCAAATATTTTGATTTAACTGAGGCCTAAGTTTATGTTAACAGCTAGATAAGAATGCTTACTAACTTTAAAAAAATTGCACTCATTGAATTAGACAATACTTACCGATATACAAGCCCGGACACGGCAAAGCTGGCTAATCGGAGAATGGCCGAAATATTGAACATTCAAAATAGCAAGTGAATTCTTATAAAATTTTTTTTGATTTACTAATTTGGTCAATAGAAAACTGGATTTATTTTGAAAAATCAACAGTATATTAACCGTACATACAACTCAAATAACTTCCTTGTTCTATAAGCTATCCAAACATATATATAGGCTATGTTAGTTTCTAGCTAATGTCATTTCTATTTACAATTGAGTTTGAAAAAAATGTTATTCGTTTCATTACAAATGAATCAACAAATCTTTTCTCTCTACAATAAATGGGGATCTAATATAGGGGAAAATACAAAAATATAGATCATTTTAGAATTGACACGCAAAAACATAGCTTATTTACACAAACTTACGGTTGACTCCCTCGATTAAAATAAAATAGCAGAAGATAGGTGACGTTCTTAGATGACGTATTTTTAAAATGGATCTAATACAACCGCAGGTACATACACTAACACAAGCCTTTTTTTTTTCGAAATGGACAGTTTATTTATGGCCCTATTAGCCTTTTAAATTTCACCGGACTTTGTGGCCTAGCGCTGAGGGCGCTTAGCCGGAACTTAAACTACTCCTACATGCGATACGCCTAACCCCGAGAGGGCACGGACCTCGGCTTAGGACGTCGTATATTGAAACTACCACTGGTACGGAACGGTACTAACACAAGCTCATGTGTATACAATTGTACATAAATAAAACAAAGAAATTGATGTAGTGACGTGGCGCGCGAACAATACGGAAATAAGTAGTTTGCTTAATTTCGTTAGCACTTGTGTCTATCACCCTATGTCTTGTAATTAAATCAGGCGACGAGGACCATATTTATGAGACCCGTGCATCAGGAGCTCGTCGCCTATCTTCCGTTATTTTACTTTAATCAAAGTTCTGAAAATAAATGAAATGAAAGTATGTAATAATTCAATGGTTAATTCTCATTTAATTTTTATTTTCCTATTCTGGAATATGACACTTATAAAAATCTAAGTCCTTATATAAGATACAAAGCATTTATTCATAATAAATGTGATAATTTATCTGTATAAACCCTTAAAACCATTTATAAATAAAGGAACAATAAATACAAATGTATTAAATATTTTTGGTTAATTAACTTTGAAATCCACCATTCTTAAGAGTATCATTCTTAACGGGTAGGTATTAATTAAATGCTTGATTACTTTTAATCAAATTGGCAAAGTAGATATAATCTCTAGTTGTTATGTTTGAATTGCGTATGTAGAAGATAAAAAAAACTGTAAATAATAATATAATAATAAATCCCCAGACAATCACACCAACTGTATGGCCCCAAAGTAAGCAGAGCTTGTGTTATGGATGACCATACAGCGAACTAGGGGGGAACCTAGAATAAACATACATATATAAATACCAACAACCATGACCCGAGAACAAACATTTATGTTCATCGCACAAATGAATGCTCCGGCCAGGACTCGAACCTGGTACGCCCGGCGTATGAGGCAGGGCTACTACCCACTATGCTCATCGGTCGTCAAATAATTTAAGTACTATGCGATTCAAATGAGAATCTGTCAAATTTCACTTGAAAATTATGGTCTGCAAAGAACGTTTTTTGCATAAATATAATGATTTATTTTACTTTATTTATTAAAGTGTTATATCGATAAAAAAAATTTCAAAATAAAACTGTATTCAAAAAAGAGCTGTTACGAGTTAATAAAAAGGCAAAAACAACCAAAAAACTATGTAAAAAATAACATTTTGAACTCTCACGGTTTTGAAATTTTGAGGTTGCCTCTTTACAATTCTTATTTAAATCCAATGGCATGACAAAAACGACAAAAGTTAAAAAGCCAAATTGAGAGTTTGACGCTAGATGCAATAACTTGTTTAAATAAATTATGTATAAAAAAATTATTTTTTTGCTCACGCTACCTAACCGGTTCGAATTGACAGCTATGACGTCACAATATGGCGCTAAGTCGGTCCTATTGTTATTTGAAACGCATAGTAGCTTGCGCATATCATGATACTGGGTAACGTGATTGACTTGCATATATCTTATGACTACAATCGAGAATCAAACTGTGGAATTTCTTATACGGTAACTTCTATAAATAGGTAATTAACGTGAATAATACAATTAAGAACTAAATAATTAATTCCATTATGAATGCTTACTCACTAACTACAAATATTCGTTTGAGCAAATTATTTTGTACAGATTTGTATACTGTATATACATTGGTTATATCTGTCGGCCTAAAATTGTGAAAATCGTAAATTTACAATATCACTTGAGTTCTTATCGAAAAATTATAATCGAATGGTCGTTATATTACAATCTAACATAAACTTAAGTCTATGCTAGCTTTGATCAATAGGAGACATCCACATCCATGTAACTTTTTAAACCATAGAAAGAAGACAATCTGATTGTGTATAGTAAAACTTATTCAAATAATAATTATTAGGAATTCCTAAACATTTATAATCGGAAATAAAGTAAACGTATTTACTTTCGTATCTGAAGACTACAGGAAATAAAAAAATAAAGATTTCTTAAAAGTGTTCAAAATTTATCTAATTATGTTCTCAAAAAATGCGGAAATTACCCCATGTTTCCTAGTATTTCTTTATCCCAATGTTAATGTGTAAATATTCTTGTTTGTAAATAAATAATATTTTAACTTTAAGTTTTTAGTGTAAATACTTAACACTGATTATATTTTATTTTTTATTATACTTATCAGAAATATTCCAAAAATTTCATAACAAATCTAAAGACTAAGATAGAAGAAAGATTAATATGTTAACTAATAATTCCAGTAATAGCTAGTACAATCAAACTCTGCTCTGTTATTATTAATAAGTAATACTTAATTCGTTAATTATTAATTTACCTAACCTTCTTTTTTAGTATTTACGAGATCTTTTAATAATTTCTTTATTCTTAAAGGTAAAGTCTTATCTTGTGGACTGTAGCTACGCAAATAAAGTTCTCTTTGGCAGTAACCGTAATTCATACAAGCAACTTTATTTACACTTGTTAGGTATTTGAAACCAATAGACGCTGTACATGAATCGATTTACAGGATTAACATTTTATGATGGTAGTTAATGAAAAGTCTTAAAATAATCCAACTTTGTTTAATAAAACTTACTATTTACCCTCCCCATACATTCTTATTTCTTCCCTGAAACTTATTAGGGTAATCACCCTATTAATTAGTTACAATAATGTTAAATCGTTAAGTTCTAATGGAATCAAACTAAGATTTCGTCAAAAATAATAAATGTAAAGAAAGAAAATACCTAATACTTTTAATTTTTTTTATATTTCTGTAAGTAGGAAGTAAGTTTTTACGTAAGTGAACTCCGACTAGAGATTTAAGATTTAAGCAGGATACGCTGATTTCCTAAGAGCGTTCGAGTTAGCCACAAGAAACTTTTGAAGAAGTTTAAGTCTTTCGGTATTACTGGATCATTATCATAGTTCTGGGCTTATTCAACAAAAGACCACATAATATTGTTGTACATGGTTTTGGTTACAATTTGCTGAGTTCCACAAGGCTCACATTTGGGCCCTGTCTTTTTCTCTGTGTTCATAAACAATATCAGTGCTTCTTTGCTTAACTGAAACTATTCGATTTTAGCATTTGACCTTAAAATTTATTAACCTACCATCACGTCAGTTGATGCCGTTAATTGCAAGAAGATCTCGTTGATGGGTCTAGTCAATGGTATGCCCCTAAACCCCAAAAACTGCTCTTAGACAAAATACACCAGGAAAAATTACAAAGTTAAAATGTGCAAGGTAGCATGCATAATAATGAACTTATCAAGCGCAATACCAGAGAGTTCAAATTTTCTTGGTAGTTGCTTGTACATTAAATAAAAACCTTTTTAACCAGATTCAATCGCCTTAAATTATATTTTAACACGACGTTTTGGTATCTTTACAGACACCATGGTCACGAGTGACCAAGATGATAAGCGTCTTGACTGTTATGAAAACATTCAAACATCGCCATCTGTATCTCAGTCTGTGTTAATACACAGAGAGTGCCGACAATGTCTTGAGCTCTCGGTATTGCAGTGTTGATGTTGATTTTATGTTTATTGGTAAAGGATCCCATGTTGCAGAAAGTTTTCAACCATCTTCTCTATTTAAATTGGGATATTTCTTAATTTCAATGGCTTCTTAGATCATGATAAGTAAGAAGTGGTTTTCCTTTGATACAAATTTACAAATTCAAACCCTAAATAATGGTTGGGCTTATCCACGGAATTCGCAGACTGCAGATTTGGTTTGTCGTCTGTTTTTGATATCTATGTGTTCTGTGAACATACTGAAATGTCGAGTGAAAATGTAAAAATATAGTTAAACGCAATAAAATCCAGTTAAAAAGTGTTTTATTTAATATAACGAATCGTAAAAACTTTAGAATGTTAGTAGAGAAAAATTTGCCTCTACATTTTGTCAATCTTCTGTTTGGTGTTAAACCACAACGTAATCAGACGGTTCATTGCTTTTTTACAAGCTTTCTACTCTGCTGGTATTTCTCATACCATACGAAACTAGACTATCATATTTTATGTTCATTCATTTGTATTCATAGTTCGAATTCATTCTGGAATAGGTGTCAAACTGTCAACCTAAGGTTTTTATTTAAATATTGATAAATTATATTAAGAGCCCTAGGCTAGTGGAAAGGTTCGTCATTACTAAAACTTTTCAAACACAAATCTGTAAAACTAATACTCTGTGATATTATCCCCTTCCTAGAATGTTTTCTACAATGAATATATTCAGTGCAGATCCTGATCTCGACATAATATGTGATTGAATTAAACTTTTTCAAAAAAAAAAGAATAAAAAATTACCCAGCTTGTCTTTGTAAATTCACTGATTCCAATTTCAATTGCAATTCCAATTATTCTTGAATCATCACTATTTGAGTATGTTATATTAAATTGTATGATCCTGTAACATCTTTGATGGGTACGTTTTATCTTTAAAATTGTAAAAAATAACAAAGTAATGGTTTTTATTTAATGTCACTTTAAATTATAATACTTAGTATAATATTTAGTGAATTTTAATTGTAATGTATTATAGCTCACAAGCTATCAATGTATTAATTTAAATTTTAATTAAATGTTTTTTAATATTATCCTATAATGACTTAACATATGGTATAACGAGTATGTTATATAATTGTTATTGTTATGTTCTGTTCCAGTAATCATACGAGCTTTTTTTCTTGGCTTAGACAATAAATCAACTCCTACACAATAATGTGGTTCTAATTTTGTCACACCATAGGCGCACTACCAGTCTTGTTCATTTTAGGACGTAACAAAGGAGCGTTTATTTCGATTTTTATGGAACATGTTTGGAACTTACAACACCCAGTTTTTCCTTTTTATATCGATACTTATATAAATTAAAATAAGTACTTATCAAATGTATTTACGATGCCCACCCTTAACCAACGCCACTTAGAACTAGAACGTATTAGCATTGTTCCCTCGCATTGAAACACTCATACGTCTGCGCGGCAGGTGGTCGCGCGGCGGCGGCGGGTGCCGGCTCCGGGCCGGCCGCGGAGGTAACCGCGAGTCCGTGCTGGCTCGGGCCCGGAACTCTGAGCTGCTCTCCGACTTGCCTGATGATGAAGTGGAATCGCTACGTAGAACTCCAGGGCTACATTCTTCTTCTAGGTCTATTTCCGCCAATTTCCGACCTGGAAGGATTAGTAAGGTTACCGTTTGTTGTTAATATATTTTGGACTAAACTTAGGTAAAATGTTTGTTTATAAGTAAAGCGTCTACAGTGACAATATTAATAATTTGATCAAAAAGAGAAAACTCTGTCCTTTCAAAGTTCCCAAATAGGCGCTTCACGCGCTATAAGTTTAACAATGCGTGAAAATAAATACAGCACCGTCAAAAGCTAAGAAGTGTGCAAAATAAGACATAATTCAAGGCCTGGGTTATTTCTTAGAAAGCTAATGAAAAATTTATTCCAACCTTTGGGGTCCAATCAAGTTGGATTTGGTAACTATATTTTAGACTCAATAATTGGCATCCAATTTATATATATACTTTATATAATAAATACAATGAGTATTAAATACCAATACTTCACGTTTTAGTTTAGTTTTGTGTTAAGAAAACCACAACTTTATAGTGTAAGCCACACTACATAATGAAAACATGGCGTCATCGGACATGTTTTATCTTTATTCAATATTTTGAGGTTAATTCTGCTGTTACTTATATTGTTTCTTTTTATGGTTTTCTTTTGGAGTTTTTCGTTTGATTTAATTATTTTCCATTAATATAACAAATACAAAAAAATCTTCATTGGTATCGAGTAATGATAATTTATAAAAAGATAATTTGAATATTTCAGGTTGCCAAAACGATGATGATCTTTGTTTCATTCAACCAAAGTTCGCGGCCAACAAGAGTGTTTATAAAACAACATCATCCCAGAACATCATTTCAAAGTAGAAAGTATAATAGGGAATATGAACTGCACGCAGAACAGCAAGTTATAAGAAAATTCACGTGTTATACTCGTACAAATCGAGCAAGTTCAACCTTGTGCTACTGTAATTTCGTGTTGTTTGCCTAAATTGCCCATTCAAGGTCAATCAATATGTGCGAAAGTCAACAATGTGACAAAGTGTGCCATCGAAAACGTAATTTTACTGTACATTACAAAATTATGATGACAGAAATCAATTATTTATCAAAAGCAGGAACGTGACACTGTGCGAAAATTACATCATCAAGTTCCTTACATAACACGTGAATCTACGTGAGAGAAAAAGGTGCTGATCGCATATTTTGCCTCCAAAATAAAGTGCATATGAATCCACTGACATTGATTAAATCTGGGCCACGGTTCCATTATCGAATGATTCGCTACCAGGGACATAACTCCGTGATAGTAGCTTCCGGGGCGTTGACTTTTGCATTCTACCGAACATGTTAAGCAGCGTCTCTCTGGACCGCCGTCCTCCAGAGAGGAACAAGCTGCTCGGATCAACCCCCAACTTAGAAAAGGCCACCCTGACAATATTAGCATCCGCCGTCAGCGTCGAAAAATATCGACAACGCATTTTATACTAATCGTTTCACATTTTAATATTAAACAAGAAAGCAACCATTTTACGTTTTGCACTGCACAATTTGTTAATTTAAAAAATAGACAAAACATGTATTGTATAAGATTTTATTTTTTGTCAATATTTTATTATAAAGTCAACCTTATGCTGTAGTTTTTCTAAGTGTGTACCGATATGTATTTTTCTTTGCACCGCTTAATGCTTTGAAATCCTCTCCTTTGCTGCGGTAGAGAATGCCAAAAGGCATTAAGTCCACCGTTTAATACTGAATTTATATTGTGCAATAAAGTTTGAAATAAAAGTAATAAAACTATACAGGGTGGATTTTTGTGACGGAATAGTAAGGACCGTACCATATCAAGGCAGCTTCCGTGTTTGTATTATTAACAAAATTTGAAGATATTTTTTAACAATAAATTCATAAATTGCAACCTAGAATTGTCTCAGCGCAAATCGAATTCAAAGTTTGAAAGTTAAAACCTTTTTTACTTACTTTTTTCAGGCAGTCTTCCTTATAGCGGATATTCTACCCAGAATACAATAAATTTGGCCAATGTAGAAGTTTGACTCTCTTACCGAAATGTTCGGAAAAAGTTTTTTGCGAATTTTGTCATTCCTACTGCTCACACCTTAAATGGTCCCGTAGAGTCTTTTGATCTCTACATAAAATGTTTCCATTGTTTTGCTGACTGTCAATTTTTTCCAAAATCTCCGAATGCAGTTCAGAATATCTCAAAAAGTTTTCGTGTAACGTAACTATAACAATTAAGGTACCCCCTACTGTCCCGTCTCAAAAATCCACCCAGTATAAACAAAAATTACACAAAAGAAAAAACAATTAAAGCTCGAGTATCTATGCGCGAATTATCCCCACATAATTTTCTTTTGTTATAGCATTAGGTACATACATTTAAATAATACACGATGTCACTTTGCTTTCTTTCAGTATTGTGTAAAAATAACAACAGAATTCTCACAGGACAAGGATAGCAGATAGTAACGTATTCCTAAGATTTTATTTAGGTACATATATACTTTTAGGTAAGATTTAAAATATTTGTACTGCGTAGGAAATATGTTTGTTAGTAAAAATATCCCTTGTTGTAGTAGTGTGTTGTAGCGTACATGAGTCGAGAAAAAGGAATTGACAATAAATTTAAAGACGTGTTCCGTGAAATATTTATCTAGAAATTATTATTATATAAAATTATGGCACGCCATATAAAGCTTAATTTGTAAAGGTTTTTTTTTGGAATCCTTCTACAAATATACAAATAATGTGAATTTTGTGAATGTCAGCGTTCACTTTCAACTTGTGTTTTTGCATAAGTAGCCCTTCGTAGACTAAGTTACTTGTAGACTAAGTTAAGAAAATGCTAAAGCCATACAAAAAAAAAAACTTTTAAAGTTGTAACAAATTTTGGATTTCAATATATAGAGTAAGGTTCGTCACTTTAAAAGTTTTTCCAATATGTCTATAGTTTTAAGCAAAACCATTAACTATTGGCCCACCCACAGATTAAACGCCCCCAGATGCATTCTAAATCTTATATATACTTTTACCCTTACCAAAAGTGTTAGTGTCAGTGGGGGGCGTGGTGACGGAGGCAGCTCTTGCCAGCGGCCGTACCACTCCGCTGTACACGTCTGCGTCGTGCTTCGAGCGCGACCACTTGCTGCTCACCCGCCAGAAGCGCCGCGCGTCGCTGAACACGCTCCACACCTGGTGAGGATTCATTTCAAGTAAATATGGGCCTTCGAAACACTCAGACTATAGGAACTGAGGAACACGTTGACAACGATTTACATCACAAGGGTTTGTCGACCTAATTTACTAAACACTCTACTACAAATAGTTTGATATAAGAAACTGGTGACATAGATTTTATATGCCATTCTAAAAGGCAACATAATGGTGAAAAATGTCTTGACTCTAGATTTTATTTCAGGACTATTTTCGTCCTGATTATTAAAAAAACAAAAATTTTCATGTTCGTAACTTAATTTAGCTAAGCCTAATTCTTCTAAAAATCTAAGACACTGGATTTCCGATAGGTAAGTAGATACCATGTATCTACCATGTACCAGTAGGTGACGGGTCGCTCACTTCCCTCTAATATGGTTGAGGAGGGCGATGGCTGGATCCCGCGTTAACTCGTGAACGGGTGCCGTTTGAGGGTGTTCGACGTTTGGATACTTGGGGGGAGGGAGACTTGCCGAGCTAACAGATGCAGAAAAGAATAATTTTGTATAGACATAAAGAGACTGTAGATTTATTTTGAAAAAAAAAATATACCCGTGAAGTTTCTTGCCAGTTCTTCTTCACGAAGGTTTTTTTCGAACTGGTGGTAGAATCATGTTTTATTTGACGTCAATAAGAACAAGTAATTGTCAATGTTGAGAAATAAATATTTCATTTCATTTCATTCCATGATAAGACGCGTGTCAGTTTTGAGTAATAGACGATTTTTAGTCCATTTAAAATAACTTTTGCTTGATTTAAGTAAACTTCTTTGCTTTGTTTGTGAATAAAATCCAAAATTAAATCTAACACGGATCTATCAAACTGACCAAGGAACTACTTAAGCATTTCTTTTTGAAGTAACTCGGTACTTTTGGTAAATTTACGTTACAGAACAAATAAAATGGTTTTTGAATGCAGTGCATGGATGGACTCCATATATGGACACGTATTAAAGATGCTTACCAATACAGTAATGAAATTATAGGTTTTAGATAGGATCTTCTTTATAATGCATTCATTTATAATGATTATGTTCTTTACTGAATAATACATCAAATGTTATGATATAATGTAGAGTACTCAGTAATTAACCGGTCTCATGATTTGACCGATTCAACGAACTTAATTATTTTTCATTTTATAATTTTATTAGCAACGTTTTAGATACACAGAATAAGTTGATCTGTAATTTCAATAGCTATTTAAATAGAAGAAAACATTCTGTCACTACCACAAGTTTCTCATTTGTCGGTCATGCACGTGTAGTAAAACCTACTGAGGTTACAATAAATACGATTTTAAAGCTCACAAAGCAAAATGTGAGCTCTGGTAAAACAGGGCGCGAAAGAGACTTCGTACGTTTATTAGAAATCGTAGCACTCATTAAATGAAACAACTGTAATCATTTTACAATTCTGTTTAGAAATGAATGATGTGCATTTAAGCATTTTCTTTCCGATAACTTGTCCCGAATAGTTATTTCCTCTTCTTGTATTTTTCTTCTTTTCAATAGGATTTCATTTCAGTTTTTTGTTAATAGTTGGACCCTTTCAGATAGCTATTGAAATGAGCAATCTAATAAGTGATTTGTAAAATACATTCCATATATTGAACTACTATTACTAGCGTATAGAACGGACACCGCGAACCAGCTTTTTGTCCCAGTGTTTGTTGCCGACCGGCAACAACACATTCAGTAACTGGTTACCGCTCTTAGCGACCGGGTGTCGAGTTAATGTCAAAACAAATATTTAAAAATGCCGTCTTTCATGTTAAAAACTTGTAATAACCAATCTACTGTGAGTAAAAAGAGGGTGGAGTGAGTTATTATCGGAAAGTAAACAAAATAATTAGTTAAAACCAATAAAAACTGTACAAATATACAAATAATACATTATTTTCTATTAAGCCCGGCATTTTGTATGAAAATCATAGATCAGCGGTCACATAAAAATAAACCGCAGAGAATGGACACGTAGTACTTACGGTGGTGAACTATAATATAGGGATGACTTAGATGTTACTGATCATTCCGACTGCTTCAGAAGGAGGGTTATGTAATTCGAGCGTTTGTATATATATATATATATATATATGAGCTCATACACAGAACTTAGATTAAATAGTATAGAAATGGCTTTGTGTCAATTCACTAGCAGTACCACTGACACCGCATTTATCTATATACTATTATATTTTATTATACTATTATACTATATACGACGCAAATAACTATAAATGTTCTCTACATCTCCCCACCAAGAGATAATGAACATTATTACCGTGACATAGTAAGAACTGCCAGCCCTAAAATGCACTTACATTTATAAGTACCATATTAGTAGTACACAAAAGAAATATAATTCTCATGTAGTTTAAAACTCGACAAAAAAAATATCAATAAAAATATCGATATGGAATATTGTTAATAGGTAATTTGTAATGAAACACTGTTGTTCTATCTTAATTTAATAAATCAAATTTTGCAATTTACAATTAAAAAAAATAAATAGCATTTTCAAAAATGCTTAATTGGATAGTTTTTTTCAAGTTTGTTACCCCACTTCTCCTTCATCTATGAATCGATTTGGATAATTCTTTTTTTACTGCGAGATTTGTCTCATTTTGATCAGAGCTTAGATTTGATCATCATATATCTAGAAACGCGGGAGCGTGTCAAGTTCCAGCCAAGAGACGCACCGTGTGTAATATTAAAATTATGGTTATAATATTTAAAGTTACGGTGGTAGGTTAAATAATAGTTAAACATTCTTGTTGTATTTTACACTGTATGCCAACTCCGAAAGTACCCTTTGTTGTTATTTAAATAAGTAATAATAGTTTGAAATACGAGATATCTTTTACGGAAAAATTAAATCAATGTCTTAAAGTTTTCCTTTTTAATTTCAGAGTTTACTTTTAAAGGAGGATATTTTGAAGAAATGTTAAAATAACTTTCTATATGAAACAAATAGCAATGAAAAGGTGATTTGTTTTATCTGAAAATCTTCCTAAATAAATAAATCAATCCTGCAAAACTATAAAATTACAAAACTTAATGCCCTGTGAACTGTCTATAAACTAGCCTATTCAGTTTATAGGTGTGTTTGTTGTAGTTGCAATTTTACATTCGCCATTTCTTAAGTACATTTTTTAACTCCTTACTAGTGTTTCGCTTTTTAGTTGAACGTAGGCAGTATGGTTTTTTATTTTGTAATAATTATTTTATGTTTATATTTTCAGTGTTATTTTATTTACTCCAATTGCTGCGCTAGGCGAACACCACCCCTTTTGTACTTCATTTATAGCTTGTCTGTTGAGTGCAACAAATCGCCAGTGTCTGCCATATACCGCTAAATAATAATAATAACATCTTGTTTTTGGTTCTTTTTAATTATCAGATTAAATCTTACTATATAAGTTTTATATATATTTTGTTATAGGCTCTTAAAGTTCTTTACTTACATACTCCACACGATAGGTTTAGACATAACAAGAAAATTACCCCATGTTTTGTGGGGCCCACTAGCCGCCATTTTATTTTTTTCTGTACCATGAAACTAAGAACATTTGGGTTGCCACAACAAATCTAACGAGGCTATGATCATAAAAATTCGGCCAGCCGATTCTCCAATACGAGGTAAGAAAGAATATTACATACATACATAGGCGTGAAAAACTAGTACAAAGAGTGACGGAGGCCTGCTTTTATCTCAAAAAATCTAATGTATGGGCAAAAGCTAGTTGTATATAATACCAATTTATATTTATGTATATATATATATATATATATAAGGTAAATTAAGTTAAAATCATCTTTTTACTTAATTACGCCTACGCTATCGTATATTAAGTGGATATATATCCACTTAAATGTTCTTTACTTATATAACAAAATATATATTAATTTTCTATGCAGTTAGGTAAAATTTAAATATGTTGTCCATTCTGTACCACTCGTATAATCTATTGGCATGACAAATTGGAATTCGTTGATTGGTCGACAGATATTACACATTATTGTAGCAATCCAAGCGCTGCATGTTTGAATCGTTTGACTAGACAACTTAAAATTGTTGTAGCGCTGCATCTAATAATAAATTATTGAAAAGGAAAACATGGAATGTGACACAAAATTTGTTTTGAATAGCTTCTCTAGTACGTAGTACATAGTAACTCAATGATTCCATACAATATTTTTAGGATAAAGAATGATGGCAAATTCAATACAAATTTTGCCTTACATAAAAAACTTTAGAAACGGCATGCTTTAATGAAACGTGTGTCTTTTGATAGAGTGAATTAAATATATCAAATTATATTTTGAATAATATCATTAAAAGATGGGAAAAAAAAGAATATTTACTTTAAAAACACTAATAATTTTAGGTTAGGTTTTTACGAATATCACTTATTCAACTGTGTGGCACTAATTTTATCACTACTCCAAGAAATCACTATTAGGATTATAATTATTTACAATTACAAGCCGTTTTTTTTTCTATTTCTGGCAATATTTTAACTCAAGCCTGTACTCTAGGTATACACCGTTTTATTCATAATCCTTTTATAAAACTGTAACTAAAATATGTTAGCTATGGACTCAGATGCCATTTACCAGTTGATCACATGGATATAACGATTAGTGGATTGTAGAAATCAGTTATTTAAAAAGGGTAGGTAAAATAAAAAAACACTTAATTATATTTTTTCTTGATTCAATTATAACATTGTCGAGAAATGCCGCTGGTGCTCCAAATATCTTGCATAACCCATGTACCATAATATACTCATTACATCCCTCAGTCCTATTTCCAGCGGCACAATTACAATAATAACAATAACTTAAGATTGCTCTGCGACTATTTTTTTTATTCTTTAATTGTTTACCTTATTCATATTTATTCCTTCTAGAAAGGCAAAGGACTTTACTCATACGGTTACGACGTATGTTTGAAGTTTTTATTTTATCATTAAAAAGTACACTACACACTACAAACGTTCTTGTATAGGTCAATTAATTACGTTTATTTTAAGACACAAAGAAAATGAAATCAAATAATGACATATTTATTTATGACAAGGCTGTATGGCTTAGCTCCTCCCTGCTCTTACGAGCAAAAAGAACAAACAACAACAAAAAGAAAATGTTTCCGTAATCAACAATTTAAATCCGAAAAATGAAATTGATTACTTTTTATGCCGTTCTTTTAAAAATGTAATGAATTTTGAAAAAGTAGGGGATTTATTTTTTATTGAATTGTGTTATATTGTTGAGTGTGAACGCTTTGTCGTTTTGTTTTTAACTATAAGGCGAATCTCGCCATCGTTATTTCTTTTACTTACCATTTTGGTTCTCAAGTTCTTTATATCAAATTAAACTGTATTACGTGAAACACTCAGAAAGAGTTGGGAAAAAAAATAAAAATGTTTTATAAGTTATATTAATTTTATTACATTCTATTTAAAGAACTCTCCACGAGCGTCTAAATTCCAGTCTGCAACAGGTACTTCCTCAACAGCCTTCTCGAACGCAGTGAGCGCATCTTCTGGCAACAAGACTGTATTGTATATCTTTAATTTTAGGGAACAAGAAGTATTCACATGGTGCTTAATCAGGGTTGTAAGGCAGATGACCTAAAAGTTTTACCGATGCGGATTTAGGAAGTCCCTCGTGTTGATCGTGGAGTGCGCGGGCGCGCTGTCGTGGTGGAGCAAATGGCCTCGGAGTACCGTGTTCGGTCGCTTGTTGCCCGCAGCAGCAGAAACTTCTGGCAAGCATTTGGTAGTGTACCACTTTGCATTTAAGCTACTTTGGTTTCTTAAGGGAATTGATACTAAATACTCCATTAAGAAGAATAAACTAACGATCAAATTTTTCCAGCGCTTCTCGCGCGTTCCGCTTTCACTTTGAAAGAGCGATATGTTGACTGGCGCTTTGTTTCTGGGTCACATTGATAAATCTAAGATTCGTCACCTGTACATCATAAACGCGACAGGAAGAACCTATCTACTGTAAATTTATCAATCTTATCGTGGCACCATTCAACGCACGCCTGTTTCCTAGCATTGGTTAGGTTGTGGGGTACCCAGCGCAAAACAATCCTCTTTACTGTAAGGTGTATTTATTAGTGACTGTGAAGAATATTTTCAACACTTACCGAACCAATCTGCAGTTTTTGCTGAATCTCATCGTATGTGATTCGCCAGTTTCGTTGAACAAAACTTTTCACTTTTAGTACATTTTCTTCCGTAACAGCAGTCAAAAGACTACTTCAAATTAAAGCGACCGCACTTTAACTCGTTATACCAGCGGTATACAGTTGCTTTTGTTCGCATTGCACGAAAATGTTCCCGACGTAGATCCATTTTTACATGTACAAAAATTTTGAGAAAATTTTTAATTTAGAATTAATATTTTTTTAAATAATCGAACTTTCAAAATAAATTATAACACGCCAGCGTTCCATACATAAAAACTTTTTTTCACAAAACTTTCTGAGTGACCTGGTACTTTAGCGTTTATGCTACATCGAAAAAGTTCTGAAATGCGTAGAAATTTTTACCAGTTAAAAAACACACTTACGAATTTATACCAAAACTCGGGATTATTAAAAAAACTAAAAGAAATTAATATTTCTGGAACTAGCCAATACCGGCTCCGGTGTTACATGACAAAACTTTTCGCAAACAAGCTCTAGTGCTGTCCCCCGAAACGAATGTATCGTGTAACCATGTATAATATTTTCAATGTCAGAAAGTTTTTTAATTTGCAATGGGTTCCAAAAAAAGAACCGCTTAAGGTTTGGTAGTCCCTGCTTTCGACGCCAGAGTATTTTGGTAGGGATGTGCCTTTGTGAGATGAACATGGCTGTTGTTGTTCCCGAGTCGTGTTCGTTTTCTATTGACATATGTACGTTTATACTGGTTTCTCTAAATAACCTTATTTTGTTCTCACACGTATCAAAAAGGCCGAGCTTGAGGACTTCAAATCAAATCAAATCAATTTAAATTCAAACTGCCATCCCTCTTCTATTTTGGGCAGCAAAATTTACTTTTTAATGTTTTATTTTACGGCAGCTATCAAATAGCAATAAAAATTTATTTCCCATAAAGTTACTTTATTTAGTCGAGCAAGGCAGGAAAATCTTAGGCTTCTAGTCAATCACTTCATTTCAAGAGTCACGACGAGCGAGGCTTAGACAAATTTTATTAGTACAAGTTTTTATTATTTATCGTTTTTCTGGTACTTAGTCAAAAAGGAGTCTTGCAATATATCCAACTACCTTTTTAACAAATTTGATCAAAATTCTAAGCCTATTACAACAAAACTTTATATAAATTTTTACAAGAATTTTAAATATGCAAATATGATATTAAACACGAACGAAACATATCAATATGTCGATTAACCTCTGTATTTGGTCGACAGCTACGCTATCCACAGACTGTATACTCATAGACATAACCGCGCGCCGCCAAATTGACAGTTGCCGCTCAATTCCCTCGCGATGTGCCACAGATTATGACAGACGCCCAATCAACCGGGAAAATCACATTTTGCAGATGGAGTTTGTTTATAAAGCGAGTGTAAGGAAAAGCCGCGAGGGTAAAATGTTTCATAGTGACTGAACTGCGTTTTTCATTTGATATACGCTTATTCATGTTTACACGGTGCAGGAATTCAAGGAGTTGGTGTACGTGGCTTACAATGAAAAAAAAAATCTAAACATCGCTGTTCTGAACCAAAATATCTGTTTCTAGCAGGATTAGTACCTAGGACGTTCTTTCGACCGACACGATACAAAGCCGTAATTTAGTAAAAGTGTAGTAAGCATATTAAAGGCAAATTGTTATTTTAGAATATCAAACCAAATCTAAAAAGCATTATTTTTCTTTTCGAAGCACAAAGCTGAAAGCAGTTTTCAAATTAACACTAAAAGGTATACCTAAACTTCAGAATGAATCTGTTTTTCATTGAAATCTGAGTCTTCATTATTCAATTTAAGTTAATAGAGCATGAAGGTAATTGTTATTAGGTAGGCACTCATGGTAACGCTTTTCCTTAACTGCATGTAATGACATCCCTCGGGAACTGCCCAGCTCTAGTTATAGGACTCCTCAGGATGTAGTGTGAAATCCTGGCTCACGGAGGAATAATTTCAAAAACATCATAAGTCCATTTAAAGTGAATTTATTGCTTTCACATTTATAAATAACTAAAAAATAAAAATGTAAGCTTTTATAAGCTGAAACATTCGTGACTTTGTTGAAATGAAATATTACGATGAGTTCTCGGTTTCTTGCAAATTTTCCGTAGCCTCTTGTATTGTACTTTTAAGAAATGAATTGCGATGAGTTATGGGTCGTACTTAAATTATTTCTTAAAAGAATATAATAATTTATTTGTTGAACATGGTGTAGGTAATGTTGTTTTTAAATTAATAGGAATATAACTTGAAGACTTATGTTTTTGCTTGGTGAATAATACATATACACCTTAAATAAAAATTGCTTTCGAAACCGATACACTGCTCAATTAACTCTTAACTTGTCTAAATAATTGGCTTATGACTGAAAGTTTATGTAAAGAACAAATATCAGTTACAATTTAAAAGGAAAGTGTAGTTGCAAACAAAGACTGAAACGGGAATACCGTTCGTGGTGTTATATAACAGCATTTCAGTTGCGCAATATTTATTAAGAATGATGTAATATATTTGTTGGCGTTTTGCGCTTGTCAACTACGACTTACGTCGGCTTCAGTCTCTTGTTTAAGTCCTTTCTTTTGAAGCATTTGAACGCAATTACTTAAGGCTTAAGTTAGCAACCCACCATGAATTATAATTTATTCACAGATTTTGGTAACATTTCAGACTTTCAATGGACTTCCAACCGAAAACACCCATTTAGCAGTGTCAGTGTTTGAGTGTAAGATTTGGGTTAAAATCCACGATAGTCAACTTTTTACTCAGGAATAGTAAAACGAAAATGATTAAAAACATCAAATACTTCTGCACATCTCACCTGCTCAATACTCTCCCTGACTGAGATCTCGTGGAAGCATACGCAGCCGATTTCCTTGCTGCGGAGCTGGCCCTCCTCGGAGCTCACCATGCGGTCCATGCTCTGATCCACTTTGTTGCCCACCAGCACCACGGGAGTTTCCAATACGGAATCCTGAAACAAAGACTTTCATGTGTATATCATGTGATCTTGATATAGCAAGTTAGGACTTGTACATAGCGTTATAGGGGTTTTACGTCATATTGGGTATGCGTTTGTCTTCCGTCTCATCTAACGGAAAGTGATGATTTTTTGTTTTTGGAAAAATAGATGCCGGCAGCTCATTCCACATTTTGGCAATTCGCACCAAAAAGGAGCTATCGTTTGGTTCAACTTTTAGGTGTATTTACCATGTAAGGGTGGAATCCCTGTCGGCACTTAGTAGTCCGATATTGAAATCAACTCTTTAGTTTCGAGTTTCTTCAACTGTGATACCAAAGATTCACACATTAAGAACAAGTCTGTGCGATTGTTTTTTCTATTTCAAATGGTATAAAAATCACGTTATCGTGGGAGAGTGCCAATTAACGTTTGAATTTACTCATTTCTTTCTCTTAGAGAAACAGAGGTACTAATGTAGTTTAGTATAGGTACAGATTTATTACTGAAAAGATTTTTATGTAGTTGTGCGGTTTGCACACCTTATTTATGGCCGCTGAAGTTTTGTTAATTAGTGGACTATATGTTTTAGAAATGTGTTGTGAGATGAAGAGGTAGTCGACCTTCCCTACAACTGGGTAGAACAAAATCAACCACTCACCTTCAATACTGCTTAAACGCTAATTAGTTATGTCTGTGGACATGAAATGAAGACGGTACTGGACTTCAGTAGAACACAAATATAAATTCAAATATAGTTAATTTTCACAGTTTCTGCACACGCGTTTGATGGTAAAATGGCACACAGACATCTGTATACATCTGGTATTCGAACTTGGTACTGTTTGCTACAGTACTATGCCGCGACTCAACCGCCACTGAGTTACTGTCTTACTGAGATACTGACTAACAAACTGAGCTCATATGTTTTTTTTGTTCCCCTCCATACGGGAAGGGCAGGAGGATAAAAAATGCTCTGACGCATACTCTGGCGCTTGCGATCCAGAGTTATGTGGGACTCGTCCCGACGCCTACCAGAACCACTACCCACTAAAAAACCCCCTGTCGGCTCGTGCAATTTTTGCCACTCAGCTTTCATCTGAGCGAAGGCCAATTGGAGAAAGAAGCCGCGCTAGTGGGGCCCTTAAGGGGTCAACCGCTGGGATTTACATAGCACTGAAGGTGCTCAAAGCACTGAAGGTGAATACATAGCACTGAAGGTGCTCAAAATGAAAAGTAAATAATTAAAAACATTAAATTTGAAAAATAAAATTTTCTATATACAGGGTGTCCCAAAATTCAACGTCGAGCCAAAACTGGACGATACGATAGATGGTAACCATCATCGCAAAAGTCAGACTAAATCCATCCCATGTTCTTTAGATAGGGCATCCATCTCATGTTCATTATGGGCATTAAACAAAAAAAGCAGAATTCCTCAATGTTTAACCATTTTTTGGTTGTCATCCTTGTATGTAAAAATAACAGTTTTTATCAATTCTTATTTTCGTCTTACTAACTATACAACAGATTGTCTACGGACTTGCACGTCAAGTCATGTCAAAAAAAACACGTTTATTTCGGAGGGCCGTATTGTTGGAAGACAATATGCACCTAACCACTGAGATTTTGTAAACAAACATCTTGTTTTGTTTTCAAAGAAAATCTTTCATAATAAGTTATTAATCCCCTTTCAACAATTTGTATATAAATATGAAAAAGCTTTTTCTGTTATTGAGGATAATAAAAGTAGCTAAGAAAAAATTAGACAAATTCAAATTCAAATTCAAATTCAAATATTTATTTCTCAACATTGACAATTACTTGTTCTTATTGACGTCAAATAAAACATGATTCTACCACCAGTTCGAAAAAAAAACCTTCGTGAAGAAGAACTGGCAAGAAACTTCACGGGTATATTTTTTTTTTCAAAATAAATTTATAGAGTCTCTTTATGTCTATACAAAATTATTCTTTTCTGCATCTGTTAGCTCGGCAAGTCTCCCTCCCCCCAAGTATCCAAACGACGAACACCCTCAAACGGCACCCGTTCACGAGTTAACGCGGGATCCAGCCATCACCCTCCTCAACCATATTAGAGGGAAGTGAGCGACCCGTCACCCGACGCTACCATAAGAAGACGTACTTTAGTGACAATGACGCTTTAGATACTCATCGGGACGAAGAACTCATCGCACAAACAGACACATTACACATGCTTTGTTACAAATACTAGTACAATCCTGTTAATGAGGGGATTATACCCAAGGGCTTTTATCATCCAAATAATCGGATAGTTTATAATATGCTCTAGCACACAACTTCTCCTTTATAGTTTCTTTGAATTTGTCAATAGGAAGACCTTGGATATCCTCAGGAACCTTATTATAAAAGCGTATACATTGACCCATAAATGAGTTAGTGACTTTATGAAGCCTGCTATTATGAGCTGCCAGCATATTTCTTCCTCTTGTGTTAACATTGTGCAGATCTTTTTTTCTTTTGAACAAGGTTATGTTCTTTTTAACATACATTAAATTTTCTAAAATATATTGTGAATGGAAGGTAAGAATATTTATTTCCTTAAATTTACTTCTAAGTGACACCCTTGGACTGAGCTGATAGATTGCGCGAACAGCTCTTTTCTGCAGAATAAATATAGCATCGATGTTGGCAGCACTCCTCCACAGCAGAATACCATTTGTCATGAGGCTGTGGAAGTAACCAAAATAGACTAATCGAGCAGTTGTTTCATTTGAAATTTGTCTAATTTTTTTAACAGCATATGCGGCAGAGCCAAGCCTTTTCGCTAAATCATCAACATGCGGTCCCCACTGCAGTTTGGCGTCTAAGGTTATGCCCAGAAATACAGTTGAGTTTACAGGAGTCAGTTCCTGGCTCTTAACTACAATGTTTGTGTTTACCTGTTTGACATTTGGCAATGTAAATTTAACACATTTCGTTTTTTTTTCATTGAGGAGCAAATTATTAGCTGAGAACCACTGCTCTGTGTTGGAGATGCATTTGTTCACCGCTCGATAGTCAATTTCATGTCTTTTGATTTTAAACAAGAAGGAAGTATCGTCAGCAAACAATATGACCTCGCATTGATTCTTAACGACCGATGGCAGATCATTAATATAAACTAAAAATAGGAAAGGACCAAGAACTGAGCCCTGGGGCACACCCATTGTCACTGCCGATCCTGATGATTTTTCTCCATTTATTGCAACTTTCTGTTTTCTATCAGAAATATATGATTTAATCAAGGCAAGCGCTCGGTTTTTAATGCCGTAATGGTGTAGTTTCATGAGTAGAGTAGTATGATCCACACAGTCGAACGCCTTGGACAAGTCACAAAAGACACCAATAGCATCACACGACTCCTCCCAGGCGCTGAATACGTGTTTTATGAGCTCAACACCGGCATCGGTTGTTGAGCGACCCCGCGTGAAACCAAACTGCTTAAAATTCATTAAACTATTACCGTAAAAATGAGAAAGTAATTGATTTAAAATTAATTTTTCAAAAATCTTACTGAGCGTTGGTAGTATAGATATAGGTCTTAAATTATTAGGGTCAGACATACTACCTGCTTTGAATATTGGAATGACCTTACTCAATTTCATTAAATCAGGAAAAACACCATTATCAACACAGTCATTAAATATACTGGCTAAGTACGGGGCTATACCATCAATGACAGATTCAATAATTTTAACAGAAATCCCATCTAAATCGGCAGTATTTTTTACTTTAATGCTTTTAAATGCATTTAAAACTTGTGGAACAGTAACATGTTTAAAAATAAAATCAATATTGCATGGATTTACATTTTCCGTTAGCAGTGACTGTGCAAGAGTGGAACATGAATTAATACTCGAAGTAGTTGACACAGGGATGGCAGTAAAAAAATTTTCAAATGCTTCAGCAACTTCTTTGTCAGTTGACAACACTTTATCATTAATTTTTAAATTATATTTGGTGTGTGGTTCTTTTGCTTTCCCAGTTTCCTGATTAATTATATTCCATGCAGTTTTTGAAATGTTAGTACTATATTTAATTTTATTATTAATGTAATTAGATTTAGCTACACTGCAAACTCGTTTAAATAATTTTGAATACTTTTTAACATATTCATAAAATGTCTTATTATGATTATAAGTTCTTTCACTGTACAATTCATATAATCTATTTCTACTTCTGCATATTCCCACTGTTGCCCAGTCACTAAACCTAAATAAATTATTATTTATACATATTTTCTTTTTTTTTTTAAACAGAGTCATATTCATTTCTAATTATATTATGAATAGAGTTATATTGAGTAATAGGATCTGCACAGTAATCTAATTTAAATGTTTTTTCAAATACATTTTTCCTAAATGTTTCAAGCCGTCTCTCATTCATGGGTATAAAGGTAATTTCTCTTTTTAAAGTCTTTTTTAGCCCAATATCAAAAGTGGCCAACTGCCCACTATGATCTGATTGTAGTTTATTAATTACTAACTTTGTACATGGCATTAAATTTGTAAAAATGTTATCAAGACATGTGGCTGAGGTCGCTGTGATTCGTGTAGGCTCTAAGAAGAGATTTTTTAGGTTGTAACAATTAAAAAGATTCAAGAATCGTTTACTTTGTGATGTCTCTACTAATAAATCAATATTAAAATCGCCACAAATAATTATTTCTTTGTTTTTGTTATTTACTCTATGTATCTCCTCTACCTCATCCATAGTGCTCTCAAATACTTCAAATGGTGAGGATGGGGGTCTGTATACACTTATTATAACAATATTCCCTATCTCAATACAGGCTATTTCAACTGATCGCTCAACAGACCGACTTACAATATCAGTGCGTTCTTTAAATGTTAGGCTCTTATGAGTGATGATCATTGAGCCGCCGCAAGTTGTTTGTTCTCTGTTGAATGAACTAGCAATTACATGATTCTTATAAGAAGACATAATTTGACACTGTGTGAGCCAGTGCTCTGTGATACATAGTATATGAATATTTTCACAGTTTATGAATAGTTCGATCTGTAATTCCTTACCATCAATGCCCTGCATATTTTGATGGACTATGTTCAGAAAATTATTTTTTACATTTTTATTGCTTAAATTACTACTTAGAATACTGGTGCTAGATGTATTATCTATTGTCACTAACTTATGTTTAAATTATTTCTAATACTATGTTTTGGAATATTACATTCCAACGGGTCAAAAGTATAAAGTGACTGCTCAATAGAAGCAGCGGTTGTAGTCAACGAATTGACTGTTATGAATAAAATATATGATAGCGAGTATGCTATATGTCGTAGGTCATTACTGTACAAATTGTACCTATCATTGGTCATATATGGCTTGTTAATAAATGTATCTAAATCAATAAACTGAAATTTTTCACTATGACGACATGTCATATTTTGTACATCTATATTTAGTCGATGCTTCATATTATTTTCTGAGGGGCTTTGGGTAAATGGAAATGCAAACAAAATAATTTTACTAATATTCTGCCTGCAATTAAATCTAGAAGAGACTTCGTTGAAAACGAGATAAATGTTTACTCCAAACATGTGAGCTGCTGATAAAGTTGTATGGATATTGTATCAAATAAGCGAACAAGTATAGAACATAGATCTTAAGTTGGACGCATCAATTCTTTAAAAAAATATAGAATTCAATTTTATATTTTTTATTTTGTTTTTTTAAGGTTCACCAACAATTGTTCACACTGTTCCTTAGTACAAAAATTGCTTACATGCTTAACTTATTAGCGTGACAATCACTTACAGGTAAACACTACATGCTTCTCTATAACTTTTGTGTTTGTTCTGGTCAGTGTTACAATTACTAAAATACAAACCAAATGTACAAAAAAAAAATAAAAAATTTCTATTATAGAGGAGGTTTTATACTGTACAGATTTATATAATATGGTAATAACCAATTTTGCAATCATTGTTTTAATGTATAATATTAATGGGCATTATGTGCCAACAAACTGGTATGATTATAATTATTATGTACCTAATAATAAATAATAAATTATTAAATAATAATAATTATATAATTTAAATAATACCTATAATAATTGTAACAGAACATAGGTATTATTACGGAATCTATGAGTGCTACCGCTCTATAAAACCAATTTTCTTTTTCACACAAAAAACGGCGTATTTATCACAGAAGCTGGCTAACATGTTGTGCGCAGTGGATCCAAACATTATCTAAAAGCATTATGCGGAAGGTTGACCAAAGAATCCCTTTGAGAAAAATTCCCAAAGTATATATTTATTGTCACTACAAAAATGTCCATTGTTGTGTTATTTCTGAGATGATTTGATGGAGTTTTGAGGCTGTAAAAAGGTTTAGAGAAAAATATTGGATGGAGAAATATTGACAATAGCTTTTAACTCACAGACTGACCCTGTTATTTTGCCTTTAAGAAGTATATCCTCAGGTCTTTCATAGTATTGCAGTAGGTTAACTTGAGGAGCCCGGTACTGTCAGCATTCGCAGCTACCTGTATATTACAGGTAAAGATGTTTTCTTTGCCTCATCATACCATGGTGATGAAAACATAAGTCACGGGAATGAAACACCTGGCCACAGCAATGAAACTAAATTGCTTTACATGGCATGGCAATGAAATTATTTTCATTGCTGTGGCTTTTTTTCATCTCCAAATCAAATTTTGGCCACGGAAACCACGGCAATGAAAACACGGCGATGAAAATTAAGGCAAAAATATAAAATAACAAAAAATCTATTAATTATTCGAAGTAATAAACACTTCACAATTAAACATAAAAGAAATAGCGTTTTATCGAATGTGCAATCAAGAGAATAAACATATGCAAATAAAAGTTATACCTATCCACGGCGATGAAATAAAAAATGTCCAGTTACATAAAAATTAACACTTATATTCATGGCGTGAAAACGCAGGTAAGTGTGCACGTCCTTCCACGTCGAGCACTTGGCGACACTAATATGCAACGTTTTGCGCACAGGGGCGGGGGACGCAAGTCTTTAGATAAAACGATATGCTTAAACATGTTTAGGACATGGCGATGAAAGTTAGTTCTAGGACTAAAGAATGTTTGGTTACCATTCGTTGTATTGTTAAAATTTTTGAATAAATGTGTTCCGTAACAATACTTTAACTATTCACGTGTGAAATAAAACTAGGTTTTACTATAAATAACCAATAGATTTTTATCAATGAGGTATCACCACTTCGAGGTCATGTGTGGACAAACATGGCAATGAAAGATTTCGAGGTTTAATTGATTTTTTTGGAGTACCTATTATATCATTATATTACAATACTTAGTGCTACACATAGATTACTATTCCACCTAAAAAGAAAAAAATGTTAGAACATTATAACTATGTTTTTTAGTACCGATTTCATCGTAGCCACGCAATTTTTGGCCCCGGGAAATTCACCCAAATGGCATTATTTAAATAACTACTGAGATTTAAACCTGTTAAGTTCGATATAACTTTACAAGCACATTATCTGAAGAAAAAGTATGACATACATTATAGGTTAACGTACGGCTTGTGTTATCTCCTAATTGGGCCATTTGTCACCTTTTGTGTTCCACAAATGTGGGTTTACGAGCACAACTAGGGTTGTGTGATAAGGGCTGGGTCATTAGCAATTATATATTTCACGTCGGAAGGTCGTGAGTCAACCAAGTTATATACTCTTTTAAGGAAAGGTGAAGTATGAGTTAAAATTATATTTCAATTCAATTCTATGATGATACATAAAACACCTACCAATGATGCGGATGTTACAAAACATCAGGTGGGTCGCTTGCTCATTTGCTAGCTATGAAAATAGCAGCGTTTTTCCTGAAATAAAACGTTTATTAAAATTCTTACCTATTTCGAAGCTTACTATGCCCGTAGCTTATTTAATTTTCAACCAATAGGAAGGTGTTTCCCGTTTCTCACCAGAAAGTTGCGCACAACAAGTTTATAAAATCTGGTACAGCGCCATTTTAATTCATTGTTGATTCAATTATTCACCAGACTGCGTTAAAAGGTAAGCTTCGAATTAGGTAAGTATGTCAATAAGCGTTTTATTTCAGGAAAAACGCTGCTATTAAAAGTACTAGACCGTAATTCGAAGCTTACTATTGAGAAGTGTTTGTTATCGTCTGGTTAGACACAAATATCTAAAAATTTACGCCAATGTGATCAGGTTAATTAAACAAAATGTAATTATAAATTATTCATTTATTAAAATAACATTTAACATCAGGAAAACGATTTAATAGTTTGATTACACAAACGAAAGCCATTGGTACATATTCCTATGTTACACGAAAACAAATTATTGTAAGTTTATACTCGTAACTTGCTTCATAAAATTAAGAATTATATGCTACAGATGTTTCACTGCTCATAATTATTTATTTATAAATCGAAGATATCATATATTATTTTTAAATAAAATTAGATTTTAAACAAACTAACTATCAATTAAACATAAAATAATTATCAATTAGTTGTACTAAATGATTGCGCTACGTTCGTTTTATTTGTTCCTGTGTTAGATACTATTTCACGCTTATAATATTTATGAAAGGTTTAAAGAACTTTATTCTCATAAGAATTTACAATTTACTTATAATGAGATATGAAAACAATTATAATATTACACTGTTAATTTAACTATTGTGCTCTGCAAAATGTGTAGTTTAAGTTTATTTCTAAAAGTATTTATATTTTCAATAAATTTTATATCATTTGGCAGTTTGTTGTACAACTGTGCTCTCTCAAAATATTGTTTTTTCCCATAGTTTGTTCTTGGTTTTATAACTTCAAAGTTGTGTTTATTTCTCAGTCGTTGCGTACTTACATTTTTTGAAATTTTTATATTAGACAGTATTAATTTTAAGGAGATTTTCTTTATTAACATGCAGATTAACAGAAAATTGTTACAGTTGCGTTAGGTTAAATAGGTTAGTTTTACTATATAATTGCTTTGTTGACATTAAAAATGGATAATTAAACAATAATTTGATAATTTTGTTTTGTATTCTTTTAAGCGGATTAATATGCGTTATTGCAGCTGATCCCCAGATTTCTAACATGTATTCTAAGTGTGATTTTACAAAAGAGTTATATATAAGTAATTTGACTTTTTTAGGAATACAGTGAGATATTTTCCTGAGTGCACCCAATACAGAATTTAATTTTGATTTGACGTGTTCAATGTGTGGCTTCCAAGTTAATTTATCATCAATCAAAAGACCTAAGTATTTTTCCTGCTGTGATTGTTGTATTATTTCATTATTTATTTTTAGATGTTGAAACTCAGGGATTTGCTTATTTTTTGCAGCCAGTATCATGTAAGATGTTTTTTTTAGTGTTAATAGTTAATAGATTATGTAACAACCAATCACTAAGCATGTCAAGATCTTTTTGGGCAGTAGTTATTATTTCGTTTATAGTCTTTCCGAAGTAGAAGAGACATGTATCGTCCGCGTAAAGAGTTAGGTGTCCAGACAACCCTATACTATTTATGTTATTAACATATATAACGAAGAGTAGGGGTCCGATAACGGAACCCTGGGGAATTCTATAAGATACATCTTTCGAGAAACTTTTAAAATTATCAATTTTTACAATTTACTTCCTTTGTTTTTTAAATAAGACTCAAAATTTTTTAGCGCATTTTCTTGGATTCCAATAGCCTTCAGTTTAAAGAGTAGCTTTTCGTGACTTACAGTATCGAACGCCTTTTTTAAGTCGATAAATACACCTAACGAAATATTTTTTTAATCAATAGTAGTTTTATTCATGGTAATCAAGTCAACAGCTGCTGAAAGAGTATTACATTTTTGCCGGAAGCCATATTGTTGATCGATTAAAAATTGTTTTGTCGTTAAATATTCGTTAGGTGTTTATGGAACGTCAATTCCAAATGTGAAAATGAAAAAAATCCACTTAAATTGACTGCTGAACTCTATACTACTTTAGATACCCTTAAAAATAATACGGTGTTAGTTTTAAATGTGATATATATCTAAATGAGGCTATGCTCAACAAAGAACTTTTTCCCCAATAGTTACTTTGTTGAATTTCCCACAAACTCTAGATTTCATACTAAGAATAACAACATAAAGTTATTTTATTTAAGTAAAAACAATTAATTATATTATAGACAATATTTATTACGGTAAATATTTTATACAAGGTTTTACTAAAAATAGAGGCTTGCAAGTATTAAAAAAAAGCTTTGAAGTAGGAAAAAAATCGGAGAATCAATTGAGACAGACCATCATACATTACTTATTTGAAATATTCAGAAAAAAAAATGTTTATCAAATATCACATACATCAAAAACACAAATAACTACTCAACAAATTTCCTCTACATCTCCGGCAAAAAATATTTTTTTCGTAAATGACAACATAAACAACAATTATCTTATACTTTTACACCAAAATATAGCCGGTTTAGTTAATAAAAAAGAAAATATACAAATTGACCTTGAAAAATTATATGATTTAAATTGGTATTTGAACATTTTGTGCTTTTCAGAAACATTTATCAAATCAGGTCATGAGTCCAATATGAATTTTCCTGGCTATGAAATGGCCTACTGCTATACTAGGAATAAAAAAGATGATCGTGGCGGAACGTGCATTTTCTGTAAACACTATATTAATTATAAAAAACTTGACTTTCTGAATGAATTTAAGTGTGACTTCCTATTTGAATCTTGCGGTATTGACATTCCTGAACATAAATATTAAATAATCTGTATTTACAGAGTACCTAATAGTAACACCTATCTTTTTTAAAACAAATTAGAAAAGTTACTCCAAACATTACGAAAAAAAGAAATCGACAAATAATAATATCGGGTGATTTTAATAATAGGTCTTTACCTATGAAACTGCCGTTTTGCCGTACTGGCCATTTCAAATGGAAATATTTTTTTTTTGACTGATAATTCTAATTTCAAATTAATTTTATTTGAAAAACATGGAATTCTTTTTCTAAAATCGTCATTTGTTTAATAGTTAGTGTTTTGTTTTCAACGCAGTCGAACATTTTTCGTCATCATGGATAAGTTAAAAATTCGAGTAATTATGGAGTATGAGTACCGTCGTGGCAGCAAGTGGTCGTCCGAAAACTTTGGTCGACAATGACGAATTAAAGGCAATAGTGGAAGCTGATGAAACTCAATCCACGGCTGAATTAGCAGCAGCTTTCGACGTTAGCATCAAAACAATATTGGTCCATTTGCGTCAAATTGGCAAGGTAAAAAAGCTTGACAAATGGGTACCCCACGAACTCAATGACCGCCAGCGCGAAGTACGCGTGGAGACGTGCCTTGCACTGCTCAGCAGGCATACAAATGAAGGAATTCTGAACCGCGTTGTTACTTGTGACGAGAAATGGATCCTGTTTGACAATCGTAAGCGCTCAGCAAGTTGGTTGGACCCAAACACCCAAACAATGCCCTAAACGAAAACTTACCCCTAGAAAAGTAATGGTCACTGTTTGGTGGTCTAACGCGGGTGTAATTCATCACAGCTTCTTGCCAAACGGGACAAGCATTACTGCAGATGTGTACTGTGAAGAACTGAACACAATGATGGAGAAGCTCACACGTCTCCAACCAGCTTTGGTCAATCGTTCGGCTCCACTGCTCCTGCACGACAACGCGCGACCTCATACTGCACAGCAGACGGTCTCCAAGCTACAAGAGTTGGGGTTGGAAGTTCTCCGTCATCCGCCGTACTCACCAGACCTTGCGCCTACAGACTTCTACTTTTTCCAGAATTTGGATAACTTCTTGGCGGGAAAAAAAATTCAATACCCGAGAGGCAGTACAGAATTTGTTGCCTCCCGTCCAGCTGATTTCTTCAAGAAAGGCATCAATAAGCTACCAATGCGTTGGCAAAGATGCATTGATTGCATGGGTGATTATTTTGATTAATAGAAATAAAAAATATATAAAAAAATTACGCTTCATTTATTTCGTGAAAAACGGCAATTTCATTGGTAAAGACTAATATTTATTTACTAAAAAATATCGATGTTTCTAAAGATTTTGAAAGAATAATACACTCATATAATTTTAATATCCACATAAGGCAGGCTACTAGGAAAAAGGCCTACCTAGACCAAATAATTAGTAATAACCCCGAGGCTGAAGGAGGTACACTCCCATGAAACCTTTCCGTCCACGATACGGCACAGTACCTGAAAACACCGCTGTTAAATAAAAAAATACCCCGTGTGTAATTTACACACAGAACAGGGACATAAACGCTGAGAACTTAACTAAATTCAAACAGTATCTATCATCATTAAAATGGCATGAAGTATTTATGGAATTATACACGAATGCCGCGTTCAATAAATTCTTTGACTTGTATACCCTTCTGTTTGAACAACGTTTTCCAGCGTACACGGTAAAAAGGACATTTAAGCCTAAAACCGTACGGGGCTTACTAAAGGCTTACGTCTGTCATCTGGGACAAAACGAAAGCTCAGATTCAGGTATTACAATTCTAAAAAGCACTCTGACCGTGAACATTACATTAAATATAACAAACTTTAAAAAAAAATGTATAGTTGCAGCGAACAAAAACGCGAATATAAAGTTCTTAAATAAAGCATCTAACATATCCAGAGCTTCATGGAAGTTAATAAAAAATAACGCATGCTCTCAAAAAAAACCAACAGGAACTAAAAGAACTTAAATCAAACAATAAAACGTACTACGTAATAATACATAAACGTAATAAGCCTGAATAAATCTGTAATGTATTGAACGACTATTTTATAACAGCAACTAATACTAATGATACGTCGCAACCGTCAACAGAAAGTAAAATAAAGATTAATAATGCCACTATGTATGTATTCCCGACCGACGCAGATGAAGTGAGCAATATAATTAAACCGTTAAAAGATACAAATTCAGTAGGATATGATGGTATACCGACTTATATTATTAAACATACAAACAAATTGATAGCCCCAGTCTTAGCTCACATAGTTAATCTACGCCGATGGCTAATTGAACAATGTATTTATAATATAAAAGATTTTTTAATAGCACATGAAAAATAATATTAGGTATCAAATAATTGTGCTCTCTAATAAGAAATGATTATCTAGTGATTATAATTATAAATAGTATCAAATATAGAATAATGAACTGTAGAGTAATTTTAGATAGTTTTAGGTTAATATTGCATGCTGTAATACAGTAAAATATGTGCTCAAAAAAATTATGAAGACCACCAAATGTTACCATATTTCTGCAATTAATTGATTTTGAGAGCCTGTCGGTTTTTGAAAATCTATCTTTTTCAAACTTGCCCAAGATAACCAGCGCTCCCACGCAGCTCTATAAGATCTGAGAGTTGATTGTCTCCAGAATGATTTTAGTAAGCTAACCTGATTAATGTTCCAATATTTTAATTCTTCAGTCCACCCCCACATCTCCAAATTTCGAGAATCATCTCCTTGACGTTTGGAGGTGGGAGGCCTGTCGATATGTCTATGAGTTTCAACGTCAGATTTTTTAGAATAAATGGAGCTACAAGAGCTCTGGCTTTCTAGTCCGCTCGCCAAAATACTCTCTCCCACTGGGGTACTACCATTAGAAACACCCCGGTTGATTGATTGAGTTGCGCTAACACTTTTGGGATCAGGAAAGGAGGAAGAAATATCCAGGCCAGAGCGTAATTCCACATTCAGCTGAAAGCATCGTAGAACAGTCCTTTGGGATCCCTCTGATCTAGGGTTGCGTAATTGTACACGACATGGGATCTCTCTGAAGCGAACAGGTCGATCACTGGAGTTCCCCACTTCACGAATACAATTTTTAGGCTCTCTGGTAACAAATGTCACTCTCGAGGGATAGTGATTTCAGAAGACAGTTCTTCAGTAATAGCAGATGGCGATGATGGAGTCGACTTCGTATAAGTACAAAGCTTGCAAAATTCAACAACCCTACTAGACTTTGAATTTCGTTTAGCGTTACCTGACTCTGGTTCAGCACACATTGAACTTTTTCTAATAGATTGGTAGCCTTTTCTAACGGTAACGATTTCTCGTTTTGCCAGGGTTTCCACGGAATGCCTAGGTAAATGATATCTTTTTGTGGTTCTGTTATAGATTTTTCTAGGTTGACATACCAACCGAGACTTTGAAGGATAGTCAAGGTTATTAATACATGTTTGCGGAGTGTGGCTGCGTTTTGATTTACGAATAAAAAATCGTCCAAATACACTAGAATTCAAATGTTTCTCTGGTGCAGTATTTGAACTATCCAATTGGTCAGGATTGAGAAAGTTTTGGGAGCCAAACTTAGACCGAACGGTAAACAGGTCATTTCTAATAATCTCTTTTGTATATGAGCCGGAGGTAGCAACGATCAGACTTTGTATAATGCATATACAAATTTATTTTTAAACGTTTGTAAGTATAAAGATTAAAATAAGTGGGTATAAAAAATTCTAATCTAATTGAAATGTTCAATAACGGCACGTTGAGACAAAATGGCGATTGCAAAAATCTTTTAAAATATTCGTTAGATATAACCCGTACGACTCAACTGTGCACCCTGCTGGAATGCGACCCCTCTCCCGCTTCCCCGCGCGGCGCCCCACGTCGCCCCGTTCGTTCAGTAGCGATAGCATCTTTGTTACCGTTGCGCGTGTCCCTGATTTAAATCGTTCTTTGATATATCTGTTGGAAGTTTTTGTTATTTTGTTGAGTTTTTGTTATATTTGTTGAGTTTTTTTAAGGTAGTGAATATTGTTTTTGTTAAGTTTGGACGTTTTTATTGTATAAACAGGCCACTTAAGGCCTGTTTGTATCAACAACAACATGGGAAAGACCATCCATAGTGAAGCAAGGAATCTTATATTTAAGGTGTTGACTTTCTTTGAAAATGAGAAAGCAAATAAACGATTTATCATTCCCGTAGACCAAGCTATAAAAAGGGCTTGTGCAGCAACTGGTGTATCAAAAAGAACACTAATGAAAATTAAGAGTGAGTTCAAGATAGCAACACAAACTGTTCCACCAGCGCCTAATACTTCGTCGTCAGGGTCAGGGTCAAGTTTAATACCAAAATTATCAACACCAGGCAAAAAAAGAAAACCAAGCGCCCAAAAAATCGAACTACACAGTTTAGATCTATGTGCATTGCGAAATATTGTAAACAGCTTCTACACAGTTAGAAAAGAAATACCAACTTTGAAAAAAATATTGGCTGCTGCAAAACGCGAGTTACATTTTCCAGGTTAGAATTTTATTTTTATTTTATTTGACTACTTCGGTGGCATTAAAAAATATGAAATATGAACGAAGTCGCGGGCACCAGCTTGTTATACATATAAATCTTCCTATTGAATCAGTCTGCCTATTAAAAAAACCGCATCAAAATCCATTGCGCGGTTTTAAAGATCTAAGCATACACAGGGACAGACAGCGGGAAGCAACTTTTTTTATACTATGTAGGTAGTGATATACACAAAACATAAACCTAACAAAATTTATTGTTTCAGGTGAAAAAACCGCATTGAGGTTGATACTTGTCAACCATTTGGGTTATAAATTTAAAAAGTGTAAAAATGCAAGCTAGACTTGTGTTAGTGCAAAAGCCTGACATCGCCGCTTGGCGGGCTCGCTACCTGCGAAAGAAAAAACAAAACAATGACCTTGGGGCCGAAAAAAAACCAGTTACGTACTTAGACGAAACGTGGCTTCATTCCCATTATACCGTGCGTAAATGTTGGCAGAACAATAGTGACGAAACGGTAAAGAAAAATGATAACCCTGGGCAACGATGGATTTTAGTACATGCTGGCGGTGGAAATGGTTTTATTGATGGGGCCGAACTTTTATATAAATGTAAAAGTAATACTGGAGACTACCATCATGAGATGGATACAAAAAATTTTACGAAATAGTTAAAAGAAAAGCTTCTCCCAAACTTGCTGCTAGATGGCCTGGTAATAATAAATAATGCGCCCTATCACTCTACACAGTCGGAAAAGGCTCCCGTGAGTTCGTCAGTCAAAAATGAGATGCAAATCTGGCTGCGAAAAAACAACATATCGTTTGATGAAAAAATGACAAAACCCGAACTATACCATTTAATAACAAATAACAAGCCTCCAAAAAAATACATTGTTGATGAACTAATGAAAGAAAATGGCCATGAAATGAAATGAAATGAAATGAAATGAAATGAAATGAAATGAAATGTTTATTTCTCAACATTGACAATTACTTGTTCTTATTGACGTCAAATAAAACATGATTCTACCACCAGTTCGAAAAAAACCTTCGTGAAGAAGAACTGGCAAGAAACTTCACGGGTATATTTTTTTCAAAATAAATTTACAGAGTCTCTTTATGTCTATACAAAATTATTCTTTTCTGCATCTGTTAGCCCGGCAAGTCTCCCTCCCCCCAAGTATCCAAACGACGAACACCCTCAAACGGCACCCGTTCACGAGTTAACGCGGGATCCAGCCATCGCCCTCCTCAACCATATTAGAGGGAAGTGAGCGACCCGTCACCCGACGCTACCATAAGAAGACGTACTTTAGTGACAATGACGCTTTAGATGAATGTTTATGCCATGAAGTTTTACGTCTGCCACCCTATCATTGTGACCTTAATCCAATAGAGTATATATGGAATTTAGTAAAGCAAAGGGTGGCAGATAAAAACATCACTCAATCAGAAAGAGAAATCGAAAAACTGACAAGGGAGGCTATACAATCAATTACAGTTGCCGACTGGAAAAAAGAAATAAATCACATCGACAGGTTAGAAACAGAGTATTGGGAGAAAGACCGCCTCCAAGAAATAGAACAAAGAGATTTAATAATTTCCCTTGGAGGAGAAGAAACCAGCTCTGAGATCGAAAATGAAGACGAATCTGACAGTATGTCGGGGGTTGACGAAATTCATTATAGTGATGATGATACATACTTTCAATTAATAAATATATATTTTTTAATATTGTTTGTTTAATTTTATTTCTTCCATCTAATTAGTAATAACTTATAATCTACGCAACAGAAGATAGCACTTTTACAATAAACTCAAAAAAATATATTATCAGAAAAAACAAAAAAAAACCGAATGCTTAAATACGATTAAAAAGAATATAACAAGGTAAACAAAATTTACGTAAATATACTTTACTGTGTTTTCTTTTTAGTTGTATTTAAGCAGTCGGGTTTTTTGTTTTTTCTAACAATATTTTAAACCTTTTAAAGATAGACTTGTAAATATTTTTGTAAATTAAATGTCGCTGTAGTATAAACTATCTACACATAAACTTTATGTTATTAAAATATTGTATTTTTTATTGCATTATAATGTATATATTTAGAAAGGGCTCGTAAAAAGCTTTCGACTGATACCCATATCGAAACAAACGAAAAATCCCCCCACCCCCAATGTTTACTTACAGACGCCATCTTGAAATTTTATATATCCTATGTTACTCGCGTAGTAAAGGCAAATCTTATGATACCTCATTTAGTCAAATCCGTTTATCCAATCAGTAGTTATGAGGGAAATACAATCGGGCATACATACATACATACGCGTTAAACACATGACCCTTGGTTTTTTATTTCACTGAAAAGATACTACCGACCAAACCAACCTTTTCTTGCAATTAGTACCGTCACAGCGTGAGGTGCACAGTTAAGTCGTACGGGTTATAGTTTATAATAAACAGTATAAAATATGTAAAATTAAATCTTGAAATAAGGACTTGTCTTTGCATGACACAAAATGGCGGTTCCGTTAATCTGAAATTTCAAGTTAAACAACGCAAATCTAAAAACCATTAAAATATAGGTACATACTGAATGTTATTAGGAAGCATACAAATTAACGGTTCAACTATTATAACGAATGGAAAAACCATTGAAAAGCACACGTAAAATATTTTTAAACGTGTATAAGCAAAAAGAGAATCTGGAAGGAAATCCTTGAATAAGGGCATTATATCTTACACACCACGAAAAAAAAAGACCATTTAATGAATTCATACTTACGTGTTTTAAAAAATTCACTTTAAATATTAAGATATAATGATTATAACTTATACTTGACATTTTGTGCAAAATTAAAAGAACTTAAGCACTTTTTTCCAATATTAATTTATTACGTCTAATAAGTATGGAAATAATTACGCCAATTAGTTAAAATGGGGCTGTATCAGATTTTATTAACTTGTTGCGCGCCAATGTCTGGTGAGACACATAAGCTACGGGAAACGAATGTGCCTATCTCAATAGTAAGCTTTGAATTACGGTCTAGTACTTTTAATAGTAAACAGTAAAATAAGAATAGAGTACCACCCCGTTTGTCTCAATTAGGCTTAAGGTTTGGGGATTGGAACTGTTCACGTCCGCAAGATTTAGCCCTTGATGCCTTGTACGTGGTCCCCGGGTGGCGTTAAACGAGCAGTATCTTCTGGTGGTAAGCTTCGGCCGTGGCTTGTCACCACCCACTAAACAAAGCCATGCCGCCTGGCATGATGTTTAGTGTAGACATCGAGGAGGGTAGGTCTGAGTAATCGGGCTGCATCAGAGAACTGTCTTCAGCTATTAATTTATTGGTTCGCCGGGTAACTCGTTTTGGAGGGTAGCGGGATCCGAAGCAACGGTGCACCGCTGGCCGACCACAGGTAGTAGGGGGCCCAAGTAGTGTGCTTACCACACGCGAAAGGCTGCCCCACCATCTCGCGAAAAATCCCGGGAGGCTTCATCGTGCCAGCCGGCGACTGGTTAGAGAGGACCCGATGGGGGATTCGGGCGTGTCTCCAAATGAGTTCCCCATCGGTGGGTTGTTTATTGCGAGCTGCTTGGTTCCATTTGCAAAGCTTCACAACTTCTGTCATCCTCACACAACTAATATGAAAAGTCATAAGGAGAGTAATGTTTTACAGCGGTTGCACTTCCTCTCTCTTAAAGTGCACTTCTGCAACATCAGAGGAATGCACTCAAATCTAAACGATGTCCCCCACCACCTTGAGATGAGAGGCCCCACCTACTCTTCATAAAAGAGACGCAAATCTGTAATCCGTCAGACTCGGCATACCTTTGTTACCCAAGATACATCCTGGAGTCCAATTTCCTCCCGAACGCCGGGGTGTACTTGTATGCCAGTGACGAGATCTGTTGTCAGCGTCTCCGTTTCTTGAAAGATCTGGATTTCTCCGTAATGTGGGTTCACATTGATACCGGCCTTGACCATTTGGTCTACGCCAGTATATACCGGTCACATAGCGGAGATCGGGAGACAACGAGGCTCATGGAGTATCTCAGCGATGCAGCAAATAAGGTTCGGCAACGTTTTCCCTCAGCGCAGTTGGTGTTCCTGGGGGAGTTTAAGCTCACCACGGGCAATTGCTATAACCGTATCAGGTCATTGACCACGCTGGAAGAGAGGCTTGTTAGTCTAGACGGCTGCTCTTCTGACCTAATGGCAATTAATGCCGGGGTACCTCAGGGATCTGTTCTCTCTGCAACGTTATTGGTTACGCTGATGACAGCACCGCTGTAGAGAGGTACATGTCCAATGCGCGAGCGAGTCCTCAAGAAATCCGGGCTTTGAGAGACTCCATGATTGAGTGGGTGGATTTGGCCTTAAAGAAAGTGCCCGATTGGGACGAGTCCAACTTGGTCAAATTTAACCCGTCAAAAACACAGGCGTGTTTACTCTCCGCGAAAAAGGGCAATGTCGACCTTACGCCCACTTTCCAAAATGTTTCTGTACCCTTAACCAACCACCTAGGGCTTCTGGGCGTAACTATATCGTCCCAACTAAACTTCGGGAAACAAATTGTGTCCATGGCTCAAACTACTTCGAAGAAGTTGGGAATCATCTCGAAGGTCCGATGGTACTTCAGCCCTGAATAACTATTTAATTTGTACACAGCTCAAGTTCGGTCTTGTTTGGAGTACTGTAGCCACCTTTGGGATGGTTCTGCAAAGTACCAACTTGAAGCGATGGATGCAATTGTCCGAAGAGCCCGAAAAATTATTAACAACTATGACCTCACTACCAAAAACTGCAAAACCTCGACCATCGTCGGAAAGTTGCCAGTTTAGCAGTCTTCTACAGATTACATTTTGGAGAGTGCGCGAATGCTCTTTTTGATCAGGTTGAACCCACAGCCTTCTTACATCAGACTACTAGACGCAGGCAGTCCCAAGAAGTCAAACCAAATGCTTCGATAGTTTCTTTTTGGTGCGGGTCGCCAAGGTGTGGAATGAACTGCCTGCGTCTGTTTTTCCAGAAAACTATAGTCCTAGTTCTTTCAAGCGTCGAGTGAATAGGTATCTCGTGGATAGACGTGTAACACCTTCGTCTTGATCGTCACTTTCCATCCACGTCTCATCCTTTTTCAATAAAAAAGAAGGACATATTATACTCCTATGTCCTTTAATATTTACACCAAAGTGAATATTATGAAAAGATATCGATACTGGACAGTATTACAGTTCTAAAGCTACTTGGTTTGTTATATCAGTACAATAGATAATATCTAATCAACTAATAAACAATGTAGGTCCTTAAGCTTCTGATATAGGCAATGGAATATTTTAATATTTTCGATATTATTAAAGTTCCGGTTTTACTAGTCTTTCTCGTTTTGACAATTTTTTTTGATAAATAATAATAATTCATTTGTTTCGCCAAAATCAAATACAATTTTTTCAATATTTAAGTAGCATCAGTACTGTCCCGCGCACTCATAAGGGCGCACGTGTTATTTGACCACGAGTGCCAACTCCGTGTTTACGCGCTAGTACTATTATCTAACCAAATACCGGTTTTCGCTCGCGCGCCGGCGTTTCTGACTACAGGAACAATGGCCACGAATACTCAAAGTTATTCTTCTGTTACTCAAAATGTTTCATTCCCAACTAAAGAACAAGCTGTGTTAGTAGATGCAGTGGCCGATGTGCTCATCAAAGACTATGCTTATGCCTTTGGTAAATTAATAGAACCGTCACAAATTCGATACCTCAGCAGAATGTCTAATAACCCTGTGTGTGTTTTCGTTGCTACCAAAGATCTCGCCGATGAATTAGTGAATAAACAACAATGTATTATAATTAACAATCAAAAATTACATATCAGACCACTAATATCTCGTAATAAACGTATTATTTTATCGAATGTGTGTCCCATTATCCCGCATCAAGTTATTGAAAAGAAACTAACTGACTTGAACATTAAAACAACGTCATCGATGACCTTCATCAGGGCGGGTATAAGTGAACCGGGCTTCAATCATATTCTCAGCTTTCGTAGGCAAATTTATGTGACACCAGAAGACGTTGAGAAACTACCTGACCGCTTACAAATAGACTTTGACGATACATCATATTGGATTTATTTAACTACTGAAAATATTACTTGTTTTATTTGTAAACAACAAGGTCATATTGCAAGTAAGTGTACTGAAAGCACTAGTCTGCCCACTGTGATCAACAAGAAACCTGTTCAGCTATCCAAAGATGATAATGTATGTAGTGAATTTATCAATTTGCCGACCTTCAAGAGACCTCACCCCCCCACAGAACCATCTACAAGCTCACCTCTACCGACGATGGAATCATCAGTAGTTGAAAACAACTCCGATTTCGAATATTCAATTAGTGACTCATCCCAAGACAGCCTGCATCGACCCGAAAAGAAAAAAACGAAGAGATCGTCTAACAAACACCTTTCTATGTCTGAATCTGATGAAATCAGATCTGCCATCGAATCTACGCAGTATCAATATCCTCTATCAATTGCCGAACTACACGATTTCCTCGATGAGAGTCATGGTAAATCTAATATTTACAGTATTACTCTTAAATACACAACTAATGTAGATGATCTTAGTACCATGCTACAGGATGTTGCTCCAAAATTATCAATAAGACGGTTGAAGAACCGAATATACAAAATTGTTCAAAAACTTAAATCTAGCGGATCCTCAAGAATTTAATGTGATGTATATAAAAATTGTCCAATGGAATTGTCGCAGTATTATTCCAAAGAAAGTTGATTTGGAAGCTTATTTGTATAAAGAAAATGTACATGTCTGTATTTGTTCAGAAACGTGGTTATCAGAAGACAAGTCTTTAAACATCTCTGGTTATAGTTGTTTTAGAAAAGATCGAGAGGATGGTTTTGGTGGTTTGGTTATCCTTGTAAAAAATTCACTTCCTGCTAAATATAAAGATATTTACTTGCCACGCAATAAGTTGGACATTTTATGTATTGAACTACTTAATCAATCCACTATAAAGTATGTTTTATGTGTTTACTCTCCAAGTAATGTACAGACAAGCAGACGCGATTATGATGATTTGTTTAGTTTGTTTAGATATAAAACATTTATAGGTGGAGATTTCAACGCTCATCATACCTCTTGGTCGTATTCGACAGATGGCAGAGGGCACTTAATCGCAGAAAGTTGCTCAGATCACAACTTTTCTTTTTTGAATGATGGAAGCCCTACGCGAATAGCAAAAGTGGAAAACAGAGTGGTTTGCTCTTCTCCCGATATTTCTTTTGCAAGTTCTGATCTTCTGCTTTGCTGTTCTTGGTCGGTCACAAACGAAAACCTAGGTAGTGATCATTTGCTCATAAGTATAAAAATTAAGTCACAATTTTTTCATAAAAATATTTTTAAACATAATGTTAAAAAAGCCGATTGGGAAGGTTATAGTAAATCTATTGAATCAAATTGTTATAATTTCTCATTAAACTCAAATGTTGAGGACAGATATGACAGGTTTCTTTGCATAATTAATAGTGCAGCCGATGAGTTCATACCTGTTATTCAAATCAATAACAGTACCTCCTCCAAATTCAAACCAAAACCTTGGTGGAACCAAGAACTTTCAAAGGCAGTAGCAGAAAGAAGGCTGGCTCTCAAAACACTTCGAAAAAATCGTACAATAGAGAATTATTTAAATTTTGAAGGAAAAAATTTTTAACGCTCGTAAGTTAATCCGCCAAGCTAAATTAAATTCATGGCAGCAGCTGTGTGATAGTGTAAATACTAAAACTACTAGTAGTGATATGTGGCAAAAACTTCGTTGGATAAAAGGCTATTCAAGTAAATCTGGAACATTATCGGGAGAGGAAGCGGACCAATTTGTTTCGAAATTGACGCCTGATGGTGTTGGATCTCCACCTTTCACACAATTTACAGATTGTTTTCAGAATGATAATCTACTTTTTTCCTTAGCTGAACTTAATTCTGTAATAAAACACAAAGACACATCTGCAGGTTTCGATGGTATAGTATATTCTATGATCCATCACCTTCCGGTTAATGCAAAAACAATTTTATTAAATATCTATAACTTAATATATACTACTACTTCAGTTCCTCATCAATGGCGTAAAATTAAGCTAATTGCTATACCTAAACGTAATGGTTCTATAGTTAATCATCGTCCAATCTCTCTCATCAATTGTTTATGCAAAGTTTACAATAAAATAATTACAAAAAGATTAGAATTATTTTTCGAAAAAAATAAGTTATTTCCTGATTATATGATCGGTTTCCGTCGTGGCAGATCTTGTTCAGATGGTTTGTTTCGTCTGTCTATGGATATAGAATTAAGTTTAATGAAAAAGGAGTATATTTTGTGTGGCTTTGCAGACATTACGGATGCATATAACAATGTTTCAATTCAGGTACTTATTGAATTCCTTCTTGAATATGGTGTTGATGTACTGATTTGTAAATACATCAAAGAATTTCTTACATATAGGTTCCTTGTTTTTGAATTAAGTGGTGGAGGAGAAATATGTAGAGTTTATCGTGATGGACTAGCTCAAGGTGATCCTATGTCCCCTATTTTGTTTAACATTATTACATTGAAAATAAGTAGTCTATTCACTGGTAATATGAGAATTATTCAATATGCTGATGATTATGTATTTTATTGTAGTAATAAGGAAGTTAATGTTTGCTCTTCACTTATGCAGTGTACTCAAATCAACTTTGAAAAGCTTTTACAGAATATTGGTTTGCAATTAGCCTTAAATAAAACTAAGTTATGTTTGTTTACCCGGAAGTACCATTCCCACTGTGAATATTGAGTTAAATAATGTGAAGTTAGAAGTTGTTAAATGTATTAAATTTCTTGGACTATGGTTTGATTACAGATTAAGTTGGAATAGGCATATAAATGAAACTCACCAAAAATGCACTAAGTACATTAATATCCTAAGTTGTGTCTGTGGTTATAAATGGGGAGTTCATACTGTACATTTGAGAAGATTATATTTAACCTTAATTAGAAGTAGATTAGAATATGGATGTGCTGTGTTTGCCAATGCCAGTCCTTATACTCTCAGAAAGTTAGACCTAATCCAAAACCAAGCGTTGAGACTATGTGGAGGTTTCATCAAATCCACTCCCATCCATGTAATGGAGAGTGAGCTGTGCGTAACCCCTCTAAGACTAAGAAGGAAATATTTGTCAGATAAGTTTTTTTTGAAAATGTCTTGTAGACACAATGATTATCTAATTCATATTATTTGTGAGTTTGAAAACATTATCCAATCAGGCGTTAAGTACTGGAATAAACATAGTTTACCAAACATAATTTACAGCTATAGGAACCTCAAAGACCTTAGAGTTAAAAAATATAACATTTGGCCCTCATATGAACTTTCAACACATTCTTTTGAACTACCCTTAGAAAGTATATGCTTCACTGACATTCCTTCTATCAATCAATCCAAACAAAATGTGTCACCTTTAGATCTTAAAACAGCTAGTGAAGAATTACTTTCCACCAAATACCATAACTATGTTCACATTTTTACTGACGGTTCAAAGTCTTTGGGCTATGGGGGATGCGCTTTCTATGATTCTAACTCTAAAACTAAAGCTCAATTTTTGATTGATAATAAGGATATTCCGATCATGTGCATTGAATTGATAGGTATTCTTGAAGCACTGTCATATACAGAGAGTACTAACTATCAAAATGTGCTTATTGTTACTGACTCCCAAAGTTGTCTTTTTCATTTGATTTCTTGTAGCAAAGGCAACATGGGAAGACCGGAAGCATTCCTCATTATTAAATGTATTTACAGTTTAATACGTATTGGGGTGAATGTCCGTCTTCAGTGGATACCTTCACATGTCAACATTGTTGGTAACGAGATAGCAGACTCACTGGCAGCCACAGCACAAACCGAGGGAACACTAATCAATGTTACTTCCTTCTATACTGATTACTTAGGTCTTATTAGAAAGAAAAGTTTTGATGACTGGAATTTATATTTTCAACAAAAATCGATAAACACAGGTATCTGGTATAGAACAATAATGGATAAGCCACCAAAACATCCTTGGTTCTCAGGTCTTAATCTTAATAAGAGAGAGACTCTGTGCTTTCGTATTCGTTCCAATCACATTCCATTAAATAACTTTCTTTTTTTAATGAGACAAATTAATAGTCCCAATTGTTCAGCGTGCCACCGATATGAGGATTTGTATCATGTTCTTATGGAATGTGGTAGAAACGAACCTCTAAGACGTGAATTTATTGCAGAAAGTAATTGTAACAATTTCGACTTATTTTTCTTTATACATAACATTGTTAGTTCACGTTTCAGTATTGAGTACAGCGACAGGTTTCTTAGTTTTGTGATTCAATCGTTACATTTAAGAGAATTAGATGTAAATTAATTTTGTTCTCCATAGTGTAAGGCTGACTTAATCTTTAAGATGTATAGCCTTTAAATAAAGAATTAAAAAAATAAAAAAAATAAAAAATAAAGTAGCATCAATTACCAAAAACAATCCAATTCATAGTTCGCCAAGGAGACTGGTGCCTAAACGAGAAATCGGGTTGGTATTTTAGCACACCAGAACTTTCAGACCCCTATTACAATTATTAATTCGGGAGGTTATATAATTAATGAATGGTACTTATTCGGAATATTCGACATGAGTTACCAAGTCCAAACCAAGTAAAAACACAAATAACGGAGAATATTTAAAAGTTTTGTAAATCATAGATGTACAGAGTGATGATTGAAAACTTTGCAAACAATATAGTTCAGTTATTGTGGCTTTTAAATATGTCCAATGTCAGCTTATTGATCAGGAATGTTAGAAGATAAAAATTATGTTAAATGTATGCTAAGTTAGTTAAGTCGGTTTCATCTTTACAATATCAGAAATAATTTATTAATAGATTAATAATGTACCAAATTATTCATATAATTATGAATTACCATTAATACTTTAAAACATGGCAATCATGCTTTCTGATTTACGTCACAGAATGTTTGTAGTTTTAAAACTAAATACATTAAATTAATGAATATATTATTGTAATGTTAAAGTTTAATAATTAATTATAGTTCCATCAGTTCCTGTTAGGAGGAACAATGTAAAATCACTAAATACTTAGTCATTCTTTAAATGTAATTTAGGGACTATCAGAAGTTCTTCCGTCTCCGTGTAGTTCAGTTTGAGAAGCAATTCTTGAACCATTCCTTTACATATCACTTTCGGTTATGCATACATGTTAGTTTTTTGTTTATCGCTTTGTACAAGTTTAGGCCGAGAAAGCAAATGCGGTGACTTGAAAATTGCGTGTTTTATTTTGATGATATCTAAGTAGAAAATGCGCTGTCATTGTACAGTTAACCTCATGCGCTGATAAAATAATTAGATTTACTGAATAATTAACACGTGTTTTAGAACAACTTTCTTAAATCTCACCCATTATACTCCTTTAAAAAATCTATTAAAAATTTTCTTCTTAAACATCAGTCTAGTTTGCCGAGTGGGGTGCGTGTTGTTCCGACATATGCGTCGAGTGTATAAATATACGTTTTATTTTTTTATTTATTCGGTTTACATTTTAGGAAATAATTTTGCATTGTGTTGAATTAAGTAACCAAGTACTTTAAAAAAAATGGGACCTAAAAATGTCGTCATTTGTCAAAATGGCATGCATTAAACAGAAAAAAGATTTTTTTTCAAAAAAAAATCTAAAAATACCGATAAATCAAAAATGATGAGACTTTTACCAGAAGTTTTTTTTATGTTTTTGAGGTAGGCAATGAATAGTTTATCCACAGGTGAAGGATTATCCTTCACTTTCTGGACACCCTGTATGTAGAAAATTTATAGTTAAATATCAACTTTTAGTAGTTTAATTTGTTATATTTTTATAGTTCACTATATATGTATATAAATGTAATGTGTATGTGTTTATATATGTAATGTGTATGTATGTGTATACATGTATGTATGTATGTATGTTTATGTATGTGTATACATTCTATTGGTTTATTTGTGTTGTATTTTATTTACTGATAATTTTCTAGTAGCTGCGTTAGCGCACAAATACACTGGATAGGGCACATCGGAAAATCAGCGCTGTAGCTATGGCTGCAGCATCATGCTGAGATGTACCCTATTCGACAAGCATGCTTCAGCGCAATGTTTTTATCTATGTAGTTGTCTGTTTTTGTTGTTTTGATAATTTTACTTTATTTCTTTTGAATTCTTTTGTTTGGTTTTACAATGCACTTGTTTGTTTAATGTTTTTGTTTTATTTTTGTCTATTATTGTTGTATTTGTTTTTGATTAACTGTTGTGTTGTACTGTGCTGTAGCTGTTTGGCGTATACACGTTTTGAATTTGAATTTGAGTTTAACGATAAGATAACATTTTTAGCAAGTAGCCAATAAGTAACCAAGAAATATCGTGTTTGCTACTCTTGTTGATGCGTGCTGGATTGTTATTGGTTAGTTGTACTGTAATTCATGTATATAATAATTTACATTAATAATTAAATGTATATAAATTAATATTTCAAAATAATATAAATTTATATACATTTGTCATTTATTTTTGCTTATTTCTACTCATATAAAATATAATTAGGCAAGAATATTGTAATAATTATTCATCCTATTGAATTCCTTGATGAATTCATGAATATATTTCCGTATTGGCGCAATCGCAATTCGGTATATGACAAATTTTTTTATTACATTTTTAACTAGTTTATCAATAGTAAAGAAATATTACAGAAATAACAATATGTTTACAATCAATAGTTTTCTAAATACAGCGATATGTTTAAGGAGCTGCTGCGAGGCACCGAAAAACGCTGCATACAAAACGGTAGCGAGTTGTGACGTCACAACGTGTAAATTATACTAAAATTTGTATGGGCGTTTGCATAAAGTATTTATTAGCTACGTAGATAATGCGTTTACATGCAGACTGTCATTGTTAATTAAATAAAATATCGGAAAATTCAAATTGGTTACTTAATATATCTATAGGAGGCTATCTTACCTTTACCGCGGAAGAGAGGCGACGTCTTCTCTTAGTGTAGTTGATGAGGAACTTAAGGCGGTGGCACTCGTCGAAGGAGCACTTGTCTGTTATGGAGTACATCAGGATAAACGCTTCGGCCCATCGTATATGGCTCTCCAAGTTGGCATACTCGCTGTTCTGTAGGCACAAAATAAAATAATTATTACGATGTAAAAACTGCTAGGCATAATATATCAGGACAAAGCATACATGAGCTGGAAATCATTTATAAAATACTTGAGGATGAGGATGAATACCTTCTAGGTACAGTCGGCCGCATAAGTCGGTTAACAGAATCAAAAGTTCGACTTTTGGAATGAAAGCTTCAAAAAGAGGATCAAATGTATGCGAATGAAGAACTCAAAGTATTTCAGAGACAAAGAATTGTTATTAATTATATCCAAAACATTTTCAAGGTTGGTATAAGACAAACTCATTATTAGATATGAATAATAACATAATCATTATTCAAAATATAGTCCGGTCAAATTAGACCAAAATATAAGAGTGAAGCTACATAAATTTACAAGTTAAAAATCGGTAAAATCATTCAAAATATAATTAAGAATGAAATTTGTAAGTTCCCCATCTGTCCCCTGTATGGAAAAAAAGTTATTCAAGGTCATAGGTAAAAAAGTGAGTTTTTCGCGATTTTCAACCAAAAGGTAAGTTTTATCATAAAAATTGTAGATCATTAATATAAAAAATATGTAGGTAATATGAATATGGTGTGCTTAACAAAACTAAATTCTAAAAAGTTTTCATATTCGAATGGAAACTTATCTTCAACAATTTAACGTTGGAATAAAATTTGTTGAGTCATACAGATGTTCAAGAGCCATACTCACATTCAGGTCTCCCGCGGAGTCTAAAATTTCGAAATACACCATCTCGTTATCGATGACAGTTTGAAAAGCGTAGATCTTCTCTAAATTGGGATCGTATTCGCCAATAAAGCGCCGCGTTATGAATCTCACCACCAGCGCTGAAATAAATCATTTCATTTATAATAATTATTTCAAAACGGCTGCTTGTTACTTAATTAGCGGCATATGAAAAGAAATACATCGCTCGATAATTAGGCAGATTCTTTTGTGTCTTCTGCTACAAATGAGTATTAATTAAGCGTTAGTTGAGAAAATAATAAATGATCAAACTTGAGAATGCCTGTTTACGCTTGATTAAGTTGTTCAAAATGTATTGATTTCTATTCACACTCATTGTAGAAATTTGTTAATTAAATAAATGAATAACTTAACGAACATATATGCAACAAGTAAAATAGATCATTCCGAATTGAACATTACAAGAAAAGATCAATCTGTTGGCTGATTTTTCTTTTAAAAAGTATTAGCATCGGAACCTTATTGCTAGTTATAAACCATGCTCACATGCTCAATTATCCCGGTACCTGTCAATTAAAATTATCATAGCTGTGATACTAAAATTGTAACACGCTCAACAATTTAAATTTCATATAGAAGGAGTTATTGGTTAAAAGTTGAAATAAAATTTAACAATTGTGTAAAAAGCAGAAACCGGTTTAAAAACGTAAGTTAAGTAAGAAAAGAAAAACAGAGACTTTTCATGTGAAATGGGAAACCCCTTCTTTCTTTCTATTTCATGCTGTTTTCTACCCTAGTAACTCTGCTGATACCGATCTCAAAAAAAAAATAGGCTTGTGTACTTACTAAGGTAGACTCTTTTCGCATGAATAGTCATCATTTCAATTTTTTTAGTTAAGTAAGGATTTGAGTCGGTTTCTATTTATAAAAAATTATTATATTTCTAATTTTCTAGTGCGAGGCACAACTAGTAATATTCGAAGTAGAATTTGAGACAGTCTTGTATTTATCAAAACAAAGAAAAAAAGCTCAGACTCGAATTTTTTTCTACCAGCCTTAAAGATTCCCACTTCTACCCATTCGCTTGATCACAGAAGCTCGCTGATATATGTGGATAATTGGATATGTCAAGACAAACCAAATGCCCCTCATTAGTAGCTATGAAAGAGTTCCATGTCGAGCTCCAAGCTTCATTATATGATGGTCATCAAACCACGTGAGACCAAATCGATCTAAATATATCTCATAAATGGCTCCATTTATATGAATGTGGTGTTTGTCATTAAGGGGTTCTTTTTCCTGCGCCCAGGTCCAATCCAGTATATCTGTTACTCAAAATACTTGGTGTGACTTTTAAATGTACATTAATAATAATAATTAGTTTATTTTCTCTAAAATCTATAGCATCAATTAACAAATACAATGCAATTCATAGTAAGCCAAGAAGACGGGTGCCTAAACTACACCTAAGGATTTCAGGACACCAATTTTCAATTCGGGAAGTATATAATATATATATGTATATATACTTATGATATAAGTATATAATTAATGAGTGGTACTTACTGGTAATACGAATAATTCGAGTTACCAAGTCTATAAAACATTAAAAACATAAATAACGATCGATAACTTTTCAGAAAAAGGTTAAGTTATTGTAGCTTTTAACTATGTTCAATGTCAGCTTATTGATTAAGAATGTCGGAAAATAAAAATTATGTTAAATTTTTATACTTAACTTATAGTCAGTTTATACTTTACTGAAATAAATAAATTGAATAATAATTTCACAATAATTAGAATTCCTATAAATTATTTTAAATACTTTAAGTATAAATTTCAGTCAGTTTTGTTTAATTAAAGTCACACAAATATAATTATATGGAGTTTTTATACTAAATACATAATATTAATTAGTTTATTGTTATAATGTTAAAGTTTAATCATTAATTAAATGCGGATCCAGCTGTAAGGTTAGGTTAGGTCCATCACGTAAAAATAGTATAAATACTTAGTGATTCATTTAAATGGTATTTATGGACTATCAGAAGTCGTTCCGTCTCTGTGTAGTTCAGTTTGAGAAGCCATTTTCGAACCCTTACTTTACATTTCACTTTCGGTAATGAATATATGTTAGTTTTTTAGTTTATTACTTTGTAAAGGTATTTATTGAGAAAGCAAAACAAGCGACTTGAAAATTGCGTTCTTAATTGAGAACCATTGGACACAAGGACACATCTACGTGTTTTATTTTGATGACATTCAAGTAGTACGTGCTGTTTTATTATACAGTTCACTTTAAATAGTTGACGCACTGTCAACACTTGTGCTCTTTCATACAAAAGTGTAGTCGAATAGGGAAGGGGTAATCTATAACTTACTTTCAAAACTGTTCTCAGGTTCAGCTCAAGTTGCAGTAAGACGGTCTTAGGGGCACCACCCCATGCGCTGATACAATAAGTCAGTAGATTGGCAAAGTGCATAGTAAACCAAATCTGTTGAACATTTCTCATTAATGAACTGTTTGATGTTATGGAGTTCTGTTGTATATATCACGGATCACTAGAACATAGTTGTGACCACAGTACCTACGGTTAAAATATCCATTCTAATTTTTCAATATACATGAGCAACATGGCAAATCGATTGAAACAGTTCTCATGAACGTCATATTTGACGTTGAGGAGTTCCGTGCTATATTTGAAGTCCAGGGTCCAGCGACCTTGAAATGATAATGAGACCAACTTGATTTTGAACTGTAAACAACGCAAAAAAATCATCTAATTCGTTCCAGAAACAAAATAATTATAACCGAACACACAATTGAGACCTCTTTATATAAACAAAAATGTATAATGAATTTTAAACTCCAAAAATATAAACCCTCTAATTGCAATGTTACGTGATATACTTTTAATGAAGATTACATAAATGTTACCTATTTAAAAGTAATACGTTTTATGAGCAATCAAGAGATGATAAGTTGAAGAATTTAATTTCTCAACTATTGGATAATAACACAGAATTTTTGAAATTCAAGTTATGTTTTTACTAGTTGCTTGAGTGCTGATTACGGGCAAAATAGTAAAACAATTCCATCACCTTAGAATTTTGGCAAAACTGACTAACTTAATCGGATTTAAGCTACTTTTCTGAAAACTTTGGGGTTGTGAGAGAGGTACTATGAGTGACCCCATCGAGATTTCTTCCCCCCTTCTTCACGAAGGTTCTTCCGAGCTGGTGGCAGAGTCGTGTTTTATTTGACATCAATAAGAACAAGTAATTGTCAATGTTGAGAAATAAATATTTCATTTCATTTCAGATATGAAGGGGAGTGGAGATATCAACAAGAATGGAAGTTTAAGATGATGGCTGACTACTTCTGAATGATTTGTTGTGATGGGCCAAATCAAACTCGTAAGAGAAAATCGTTTTGCAAAACCGTTGCAATAAAAGGAAAGTTTCCACAAGTCTTCTTAATATTTTTATCATAGCATTAACTAATAAGGAATATAAAAAAGAGACCTATCACTAATTACTCACACACTGCATTTTAACAAGGTGGCTACTGAAACAGAGTTTTGTTACCTAGCATGGCATAGTATATTGCTTTATGAAATTTTATCAAAAGCATTAGTATATAACGCAGTGGTGGTTGCAATCGTTCAATGGACTGCTACTTTGTAATAGTTTCAATTTTTCCCCTGAATTCCATCGAATTTAATACGTAAAATATTTTCGGGAATCACTACTTCACCTCCAGTCAGGTAGGGCATAAAAAAGGGGCTTTCTTCGGAATATTTTCTCCAAAATTTTATTTAACCAAGCTTTAGTCACTTTGGGTCATTAAAAGTGTAAATTCGAAATCGCGACAAAATCGAATGGTACGTAAGGAATCATTTTGATTTTAAGGTAACTTTTTTGGCTAAGGTGGCTAAGGTTAGCCAAAAAAAAGGTTGGCTAAGGTGGCGTGTTCAACTGTCAGAGAAAAACCATTCGTAGAATGTGATTCATTACATACTTCTTAAACTGCCACGTAATGCCACGTAAAATTTTTTATGCATTTGATATTTTTGAATTTAAGGGGAAAAAAACAGGGTAAATGCAATTATTTAACTAATTAGTTAAATCACAGTAAAGAAATAAATTTTGGCCCATAACTATTCCGAGGTAAAAATGTTGATCCAACTGCACTACAAGCGCTTTCCCGCCACCGCGGACTGGCACTGGCCTTGGTCGAATTTAGAGGATTGCATTCAAACTTACAACTTGGAGACATTCCAATTTTTCAACATTGTTTTTTACAATTCTAACGCTTATATCATTGTCATGCTACACCCTATGGATGTCTAAACTTAAGGAAATTGCATTCATCATATTTTCCTTAATATATCTCTTAAAATACGTAGCTGATGTATTTCTTCACGCTTACATTGAAGCCGTTTCGATTTGGCCGTTTCCGAGACAAGCTCGCAGAAACAAATAGGCAACATTTTGAAAAAAATTCTAAAAATATTGTTTTAAGTTTTTTCAAATCAATTCCATGTACAGTTTTCAATTACTAAAATACCTACATACCATTGGATTTCATTAAAAAATAAACTATTAAACTATTTTTGTCGTGTAACTAACCTAGGTTCAACTCGAAGCCTAGGAAATCAACGAACATAAAAGTAGTATTCATAAATTGGTTATGCTATTTTCATTGCTATTTTAAATCCTAATCTAATAATAAAAACTTATAAATATATACCTTTAGCCATAGTCTATAAAAGATATCACAATTGAATTGTGTCCACTTTACTACGTTTTCGTATAGTATTTGCAGCCACCATTTCTTATCGATTCGATTATTGACACTTTATAGTTAGGTAGCGATTATCGACATATGCTTCTGTCGAATAAAAAGAAAAACATTATTTTGTTACTTAATTTTTTATTTACATAATCCATAATATAAACCATTGGCTTATTTTCAAAATACCGATATACGTATATATGAAATGATTATTTTCAATTTATTCATTTGCAGCGAGTACTGTCGCAAAGTACAACAGATTATAGGTCGAAACTCAATGAAATTAAATGTCAAAAAATAATCTTTGTTAAACTGATGACTCTGTCTAACTGAATCACAATAATGGAATAGGAAGGACTCGTGTAGGGTTTAGAAATTAACCGAAATGATCGAAATGAGCAAATGAAGAATCTACGAATATATCATTTAAAATTTTTTATAAAAGATAATTAAAAAAGGTTGGTGGATTAAATATTTATTTTATTGCTAATTCTAAAGTTTACTTTTACCAGAGACTAGTAAATAACTATAGACTAACCATGTCTAACAAAATTTTGTGACTTGAACAAAAGTTGTTTTTAAGATAGAGAGATGGCGTTAGTCGTATTAGATTTACAAGTAATTTAAATTTAGTAAAAATAATACGTAAAAAAACTTAAGATGGCGCTGTTTACAAAATCATTTGATATTTCATTGCAAGTTCTATCCGTAGGTATCAGGCGACAACAGACGTTGCCAGCTAGTGCATTATATTATTTGATGCTATGTTGCCGCTCTTATAATTCAGTAACAGAAAACTTTACACCACCCCGGATATTATTTGTGGTGTTACTGGGTTACTGTATTGCCAGTATATAATTTTTCCCACAAAAATATAGCATCCATCTCCACAGTTTGTTCTTATCTGCCTTAACATAATAAAACGAATTTCAGTGCATTTAATTAACAGGTATATAATATTTTACTTTATTTCTTGATATCGATAAAAATTATGTCTTAATAAGTGCATAATTTTTATTTATAATGCATATAACTCATAACTATTTTGCAATAGTGAAAGAATTTTTTTCCTGCTGGATTATTATTAAAAAAAATGTTCTTTATCCATCAACTTTTTTTGTTCTTTTTATCACAACATTTTATTTGTTTGACAATTTGAATTCTTTGTCATTTATTGTTGTTGCTATGGGTGTGTGTTTGTTTTGGAACTTTTCCCTGCATTTCTTTGAATTCACATGCAAATTGTATGGACCTTGATTAAGTTTACGTTTCGGCTGCTACATATATCGTATAACATGTGCGTTTATCACAACTGTGATAATAAAAGCTTTTAAAAATAGGTTATTATGGCAATTAAAATAAAGAGGATGGTAGTGCCCAGGCGCCTCTGAACAAAATAAACTTATACCAGTATGTTTATGGTCTTTTGTAGTTGTTATTTTATCATCTATAAAGTAAGAATAAATTACTATCTACATATTCTTATTGAGTAAAATTATCAAAATCAATGATATAAAACGATGGCATTTTCCAATTTCAGGAAAGGAATAAATCCTACTTGCTAAGGTTTCAGGTTATTTGACAACGTCATCTAGCATTTGCATTACGTTTCTTGTCAATAATTCATATAAAAATTAAAGACGACAAGGTTGGTCCAAGCTATTTGAGAGCTACATCTAGTAATAGCTTGGATTTTGAGCTTTTTCCGAGTCACGAATTTTTGTATGGAGATGGTCAGTCTATCTATAGTTATTTACTAGTCTCTGCTTTTACTGAATCTGGAACGGTGACATTCTGTGGCTGCTAGTCAAAATGTGATTAACCTAGTAGCCAACCTGATAAAAATCCAATAAAAGTCATGTAAAAATACAAACTAATCTATCTTTCTCTTCCTAATTATTTACTTCACTAGAATTAAAAATAAATGTTAACCAGTGTAAACTTTTCTATATATTTCATCTTAAGTTTTAAATTTGTGTTAAGTTTTTAACAAAGATAAGACAGGATTTTACTCTGTTTTAAATATCGATTAATTTAAATTATTAGTTAACGAGATCCCCAGGGACCATTTATTGAGGAAAATATTTAGACACCGCTCCTAAAAGGGGAGCGAAATTACTCGTATCATGTTGGATTCAACCTTTTCCGGAATATTAAACTTACGCCGCAAGAAAAGTATGTCAAAAATGAAAACGTTTCCCATCCAAATGTCCGTGGCTAGGGTTCTAAGCAAACTATTTGCAATCTTCAATTAATAAATTGTGGGTTCACTGGAAATTGGTGACTTTGAATTGCGAATTCTACTAATATTATAAATGGCAAAGTTTGTTACTCGATGACGAGAAACCGAATAACAAATAATGTGCCACATTCGAGTACAAAGAAGTTTTCTTGTCAGAGTCATATTAGTCTGCTTGTGCGTTTTTTGGACCCAACGTGATCTCTCGCGGATCGCACACTAAATAATCTCGCTGAAAAGAACAAATTGGTTTAATTTTTTTTTATAAATTTGACCGGTATCTGTCTGCTATCTCACTTTTATATCACAAAAAACAGATGATGACGTATATTTATGGTGCGGAAGTTATTGCGTAAAAGAGGATTAAATAAATCTATAAAATCATTCGTATTTTATTCTATCATTTCTGAATACACATTAAATAAATATATAGATATCCATCAATATCACCATCAACTGCTGGACATAAGCCACCCCTAAAGCGTACCACTTATTCCGGTCTTGAGCAGCCCACATATAACCACTACCGGCCACTCTTCTCAGGTCATCCATTCATCATGCTATAGGGCGCCCTACGCTACGCTAACCTAAACGTACTGGTCCATTCTAATACCTGCATGCTCCATCGGCCATCAGCCCATGTGCAGACATGACCAGGCCATTGTCACTTCACTTAGCTAATTCTGCGCCCTTTATCGGTTACTTTAGTTCATTGTCGGATGACCTCATTGCAGGTTCTATCCGTCAAAGCCGAACATAGCCTCCTTCATCGCATACTGAGCATTGAAGCTCTGAATATTAAGTTACCCTATAAATATTTACCAGACTTCCCCACTCCCGACTGTCCAAGAACCATAACCTTGAAAGGCTTCGTCTTGGGGTACAGCACCAACTTCGCCAGGGAAGACTTTGGAGAAGTACTGTTACTCATCTCTGGCTGTAGAGCTCATGCTTGACTTGGAAACTGAAAAGAAGTAGAAATAAGAAGCTGAGCTTTATCGTGTATACGTACCTCTGAACTACCAAACAATTTCTGATAAACTTTAAACACTTTCTGAGTAATATATATTTTTTTAACATTGTCATGGCCAATCCACCAGATGGTAAGTGGCATCCGTACCCATAGACATAATCAACCACAGATATTATTGATTAATTGTGTTGTTCTGTATTGATCATTGATGCGTTGACAACCGCAGGCTTAAGTTGGAATTGCCTTTGTGCAGGTAACACATGTACACTGGCTGTTTCTACCCTTTCTCCGGAACAAAACCAGGTGAACCTATGATGGCGATTAAAATAAGAGTGACTGTAGTACCGCCCCAGACGACACCTTAACAACTCTACTACCACACAATTTTTATTTCGGATTTTGTGGTCACCAATAAATTATATATGAACTATTATTATGCGCAGAAACAAGAGAACGGATAACGATTTATGATGATTTCAAATTACCACTGTGGTTTTCATTTGATTGCTTTATCAAATAATTGACACCAGTTTAAAATTCAAGCCCCCTGGGAGGTTCAGCTTCATCTCATCAGAACTTTTATCCACTGATGTGATCAAATGAATTATATTTTTGTCACACAACGTACTCAGTATCAAGTTAAAATTGAGTATAGAAGAATATGTTAATATCTACATGATACTACAAGAAAACTATAATTTATCACCTGCCCTAAATTTGTAACAATTTGTTGATATTAACGGCTTTGCGATATGTAGGTATATCTCTTACGATAAAAGGAAATACTGGGTTCAAACCTGGTACGAGTTCATAATAGCATTTATGGGAAAATCTGTTTAAATAATACACGTATGTATGTTTTTTGAGTTTGCTGCTTCGTTATTTATGGCGTATAGTCGCATTAAGCAATTTGTCCAAGAATTTGTCCCACCTTCGCCGAAGTTTAACTGGGTGCGAGTAGAGCCAGAAGTATTAGAGCAACGAGACGCTAGCGTGTAGTTCCGATAGTTGTCTCTATGTCCTATAAGCGACTGTATTAGTGCAACCGGTGATTACTCGCTCGTATAGTAGAATTACCGCTACTGGTTGGTCTCTCGGCGAGGGTTCACTGTTTCTTGTCGCTGCTGCTGCGACACTGTATTAGATAATCCAGTCCCCAGTTATATTACTTGCGCAATTTCTCTCTTCAGTAATCCGAAAAAAGGCCTTTTTCTTTGTTTTGACACGGTTAAAAATGTTGTTTGTTATGTAATTCTAAAATTGTAATACACCCATATATAGTTTTGTATGTAACCATACAGTTAAACCATCAAATAGTTTTGGTAGTGCTTAACAAAAAACTGTAATCTATATTAGACCAATCGTAAATTACATCAAATGCAAATATCTACTTGATTTTTTAAGATTATTTATTTTTTTGCTCAGTAGTTCACTAGCAGTGAGCAGGTCTAACATGAAGTCCTAGCATAGCGAAGACATATCCAATTTGACAACCAAATGATGACATCTTTCTACAGCCACACGGTACCTAACTTTTTAAGGCCAAGCCAGCTAGACGACTGTGAAACGTGAAGCCACGTATTTCTGAAATAGATAACAGTGTTATTTTGTATTCTCGAGCTCGAGTATGTATCTGTGTAATTAAGTTGGTGTGTAATTAAGTTGACTTGGTTGTAATTGACAGTCGATTGAAACACTAAGGCTGGTCGAATCTGTAAAATTTTATTAACTTACCTAATCAGGATTAGGAATTGACACTGCTTAGTCTTAAAAAAAGGAGGCATAACCTGACAGTTTTAAGCCACCGGCGTGCAAAATAAAATTGCAGTATGAAATGTAATATAAAATGTGCACCAAAATATAATAAATATGATAATATAAACGAATTTTGTTATTGTTGTTAGTGGCCAGCACCTATGCATGCGCGAGCCTTGAGATTGATAAATTTCATTTGCTATTTACCGTTGGCAGCCAACCGCAGCGGTTACGTTGAAAAATATAATTAATATGTTATTAATAAAAAAATTAATTTCAAAGTTTGAAACGATTGGCGAGAGTTTTTTAATCATGAAGGCATACGCTGCAGTGCTCGCTATTTGCTTGTTCAGTACTTTTGTGTACGCATACAACGTTGTCAATATGGATGTCGATGAAAGGTTGTATCCTAAGAAGCCAAAGATGTATTTCCTGCCGAGGATAATCCAGCACAGGAACCCAGTGAAATTCAACCCAGCAACAGATGAAGCCCAATTCAATTCTCTGAGAAATGGAGCACCTGGGGTCCAGTCAAATTTTGACAATACTGGATACACCTACATCCCACAAAGCAATGTGGCGTATGCGCCGGACAGCCCATACTTCCAACATGAAAGGGCATTAAACGACTGTGACAAAATATGTTAACCTTTATTGAACTCGAAGACGAACTATTAAATATCATATCACCACACCCCATATTTACAATCTACTTGATAAAATTAACAATGAAACCAATTTTTGTAAGTACAAAAATATATAAATATTGTATTACTAATAAGGTTGTATACTAATTATATTAAGGTGTATAACAGTTATTTCGTCTAATATTTTATGGATTTAACGATACGGACCTTAATAACGGTGTGTTTTGTAACTTAAGGTGTTCGATGTGCTAATCAGCTGTGAAAGTCAACGACGTGGTAGTGGCTATTCAAATGAGACCATAGGACACTACTAGCCTTTCAGTTCTAGTAACTTCGGGAAACATTACTAAAATTGGGAAACTGGTTATGCTCCAGAAGTAACGAAGTTTTGAACACAAACTTTTCTAAAAAGAGACTCGAATAACATATCAAAATTAAAGTAAAATATCTCATTACCTAAGGCGTTGCGAATAATAAAAAATTAACAATATTATAGTCAGTAATTAAGGTAGTGCTTTTAACAGATAACCGATATAAAAATTTTATTTTTATACCGGAACTAGCTTTAAAACCACACCAATCGATCGACGGTAGAATGGAACAGGCAACGTCGATCGATTGGTGTGGTAACACCCTAAGAAAGGAACGTGCGTTTATGAGCTTATAATATTTATACTTATATTGAACCTCAATATTATATTTAAATTAGAACACGTTACTCAGTCAGGATTGATCTATATGTATACTAAAACTGTAACCAAGCCAACCCTGCACATTCTATATGTTTTTAATGTTTTGTTGGGTTAAGTAGTACTAATGAATACATTTACGCCAATTTTTAAAATTCCTGTCTGTCTGTATGTATGTAGGTATGTATGTCGGATATGTACGCGCATCAATGAAAAACTTCTGGACCGATTTGCTTGAAATTTGAGATGGGCATATTGACCGTACCCGAGCAACGTCTAACGTAATACAATTCTAGATAATATTTACGGTATCTGACAAAAAACCAAAAAACCTAATACGTATGTACAGGACTCTAATACTTCAGTCAGTAATTTTGCATGGTCGTTTCGTTTGGCAGGCAGGGGCTCACTGAGAATGGATGGGTAATTTGTTTTATTTTCGTATATAGATGTGTATAATTTTCGACAGTTCGTTTCAGGAAGTGGATATCTTCTAATATGACAATTTTATTCATTCCAGGTCTAAAGAAGTAAAATTTCGAAATAGTTTAGAAAACCAATTTCGGGATGCAAATTTTTCCGTATTGTTATTACAATCTAAACTTATCACTTAATTATATTTTTGCGCATTAAATATTTGGTGGATATTAGTATTTCATTTTAATAACATCCCAAAAATGTGTACCAAGTTTCAGTTATTGTAGATTAAAATATTTAATTTCACCGTACTAATGTATGGCTCAAAGCACCTGTGAAATAATCTAGATAAAGTAAACAATATATTTTATCTTGAACTTCCAATATGTAATCAGCACCTCCTCAATATACATTATTCTGTCTGAATAAGCCCTTAGATGAAATAGGCTTGTGTTGTTAACCGGGCTGTTTAATAGTCATAAGTAAAACAATCACTCAGTGAATTCTAATACTGAGTACTACTGCCAATACATAGAAACGCGCTAATTCAAGGATATTTAAAATTTAAATGTAAGTTTTTTTTAATATTTCAAATAAACCATTAATTAACTGATTTTGTGTATAATATTGAAGTAATTTGCATTAAAAATTCGTAAAACAATCATCTCTTGAGAAGATGAAACTGTGAACGGATGCAAATTTTTAAAATTGGTTATTGATATCTCTGAAACAGTATAATTGTCAGCATAACATTTAAATCTTTGTAGTTTTACACTCTTTGAATGACTAAAACTTTTCCATAGATTTTCCATTGATTGGAATTAAGATGGACTATTTTAGACCATATTGCACATTCACTGCTAATGGAAAATGTAAACACATGCGATATTGATTTCAACTTTAAACATGTTCCTGTTCCACAAGTTTTCAATGCATATAAAAGCATTAAAGTAAAAAATACTGCCAATTCAGATAAAATTTCTGTAAAAATTATTCAATCTGTCATTGATGGTATGCCCCGTACTTAGCCAGTATATTTAATGACTGTGTTGATAATGGTGTATTTCCCGATTTAATGAAATTGAGTAAGGTCATCCCAATATTCAAAGCAGGTAGTATTTCTGACCCTAATAATTTAGGGAACTATATCTATACTACCAACGCTCAGTAAGATTTTTGAAAAATTAATTTTAAATCAATTACTTTATCATTTTTATGGTAATAGTAATATTTCACGCGGGGTCACTCAACAACCGATGCCAGTGTTGAGCTCATAAAACACGTATTCAGCGCCTGGGAAGAGTCATGTGATGCTATTGGTGTCTTTTGTGACTTGTCCAAGGCATTTGACTGTGTGGTTCATACTACTCTACTCATGAAACTGCACCATTACGGCATAAAAAACGGAATGCTTGCCTTGATTAAGTCATATATTTCTAATAGAAAATAGAAAGTTGCAATAAATGTAAAAAAATCATCAGGATCGGCAGTGACAATGGGTGTGCCCCAGGGCTCAGTTCTTGTTCTTTTCCTATTTTTAGTATATATCAATGATCTGCCATTGGTCGTCAAGAATCAATGCGAGGTCATACTGTTTGCTGACGATAATTCCTTCTTATTTAAAATCAAATACAAGAAACTGACTATCGAGCAGTAAACCAATGCATCTCCAACACAGAGAAGTGGTTCTCAGCTAATAATTTGCTCCTCGATGAAAAAAAAACTAAATGTGTTAAGTTCACATTGCCAAATGTCAAACGGTAAATAGAAACATTGTAGTTAAGAGCCAGGAACTGACTCCTGTAAACTCAACTGTATTTCTGGGCATAACCTTAGACGCTCGAACTCCAGTGGGGACCGCATGTTGATGGTTTAGCGAAAAGGCTTGGCTCTGCCGCATATGCTGTTAAAACAATTAGACAAATTTCAAATGAAACAACTGCTCGTTTAGTCTATTTCGGTTACTTCCACAGCCTCGTGACATATGGCATTCTGTTGTGGGGGAGTGCTGCCAACATCGATACTATATTTGTTCCGCAGAAAAGGGCTGTTCGCGCAATCTATCAGCTCGGTCCAAGGGTGTCACTTAGAAATAAATTTAAGGAAATAAATATTCTTACTTTCCATTCACAATATATTTTAGAAAGTTTAATGTATGTAAAAAAGAACATAACCTTGTTCAAAAGAAAAAAAGATCTGCGCAATGTTCACACAAGAGGGAGAAATATGCTCGCAGCTCATAATAGTAGGCTTCATAAAGTCACTAACTCATTCATGGGTCAATGTATATGCTTTTATAATAAGGTTCCTTAGGATATCCAAGCTCTTCCTATTGACAAATTCCAAGAAACTATAAAGCAGAAGTTGCTTGCTAAAGCATATTATAAACTATCCGATTATTTGGATGATAAAAGCCCTTGGGTATAATCCCCTCAATAACAGGATTTTACTAGTATTTGTAACAAAACATGTGTAATGTGTCTGTTTGCTCGTTGAGTTCTTCGTCCCGATAAATATCTAAAGCGTCATTGTCACTAAAGTACGTCTTCTTATGGGAGCGTCGGGTGACGGGTCGCTCACTTCCCTCTAATATGGTTGAGGAGGGCGATGGCTGGATCCCGAGATAACTCGTGAATGGGTGCCGTTTGAGGGTGTTCGTCGTTTGGATACTTGGGGGGAGGGAGACTTGCCGAGATAACAGATATAAGACATAAAGACACTCTGTTTATTTATTTTAAAAAAAATATACCCGGGAAGTTTCTTGCCAGTTCTTATTCACGAAGGTTTTACGAACTGGTGGGAGAGTCATGTTTTATTTGACATCAATAAGAACAAGTAATTGTCAATGTTGAGAAATACATATTTCATTTCATACAGAAATGTTATTTCAATTGAAATTATAAACAGTCTTTAAGTTGCTTCAAACTTAACGTAGGTCAACCATCAGTAAAAACTGCATTCACCTCAGTTCGAAGGTACGCGACCCATGTGTTACATCAGTGTATTAGTGTAATAGACATAAGTGTACCCATGCCCAAACTAACGGAAGAAATTTCCAATGTTTATTGTTTTGGGTTCGCTGCTTCCCGAAATATTTTGCATGTACAGTTATCGATCAATTAGTGTTTTTCATTTACAATCACAGTCACAATTGAAATGCGAGTGAAACCGTATAAAAGATTTCTTTATTTAGGAAGATTTTCAGATATGATTATCACTTAATAGCTATATAAGTATCAATTTTATAATAACACACCTTCACCTATAATTAAAAAAAATATAATCACAACTGAGAGCAGGTAGACATCTTAATACTAAAAATTCAGTTGACTTAGATACTAAATAAAGATCAAAGAAGAAATAAAGACAATTAACAGAAGAATTTATCAGATATTGATTTTTTTACTAATGCTGCGCTGCAGCAGAAAACGTCATTATACATCAAGATGTATATTAAACATCGGACTAAAAGCGGAGACTTCACTCACAACACCTTGACTTTATATGACGCCTTATAAAATTTGATAGCAATATTTTATTATGTAAAATGAGTACTGGGTATTCTGCACCTATACACTGTAAGCGACGACCTGTAGAGCCCTTTGCACAAAAACAAAAGTTTTTGATTATTCTTGCATGACGAAAGTTACTACGTACGAACATCTTCATAAAAAAAATTGTATATTCAAAAAGTTTTGCAGTTTATCGCACTGATAGGCCATCAAGATTTTAACTTTACAGCTGAAGTGCAGCAATTTCAAAAGCGTTTTATTTTTGTTGCATAATGAAAATAGTTCATAGTCATTAAGTGCTAACACCTTTAAGTGGCTTACTACAATGTTTATGTTAGCCCTTATTTTTTGTGGGCGAAGCCGCGGGCGTTTTAAAAAAAGTTTCGTCCTGTGTCCGCACATACTGCTCGATTAAAATTGCAAAAGAAGGAAGGCGCTATCCTTTTACTATTTGCTTGGTATCCAATTTGCAAATATTGACTATTGCAAATTGAAATTCTATTTTCCGAATAAAAATTTTACATTCGTGAACTGCTCGTTAACGAAAAATCTTTGATAACATAACGAAAGATGTAGAATTGTAAACTGACCGTCACGTTATAAATTACTCTGCGAAAATGGCGGCCACATTTATTCAATCTGACCGTCATTTCCGGTCATTTATTGTTAGTAACGTCAGACTCATTTAATTTGTATACAACACTCATTTAATAGATGAAGGCGTACATTTTAGAGCCGCGGGCGCTTTATATAAACGCTATATAACACAAAGATATAAAAATAAAATGGCGGAACGACTTTAGTTTTTGCAGTACAAAAAAGGCGAAATGAAAGTTTCGGATAATTACTGAAAGTATATAAATCAAATGATATATAATTATAAAATGTTAACATTGTACATGTCTGTTCTGAGTCTGGACTTTCTTCTAACTTTTGCCTCTCATATTCCTCATCTGAGTCGCCGCGATGATGTCATACAAGCATGCCTGTGTGTATGTAAGTACCATGTTTTTGCAAATCAAAACGTTTTAGTTTAGACTATTATCGAAATAAAAGAAAAATTACTTATCAAGATCACATCCAGGCAAAACAAAGACGTATCAAAACGTTTATAGTTATTATTTCTAATTAGTATAGTACCTCTGATATCGTTTGTGAAAAAAATGGTCAAAATTTAAAACAAAACCGATTAATACAGGGTGTAAAAATACTACCAATCCTGAAACAGGAACTTGAAAGAGTTGCATAAACTGAACAACTTTTGCTAAGAAACATTTGACGCCAATTCGTGAAAACTAAATGACAGCGTATTAAGGCATCTATAATAATCTTCCAGGTAAAATTTTCACAAAACAAACACTACAACGACTTTCGTAATTTCAAGAAAGTTTCATCTTCATACTTAGGTTGAAAGTAAAATTTTGATGGGAATCCATTAATTTACTCTTGTAGACGGCATACATGTTTTTATAAATAATCTTTTCGGTTATAAAACAAATAATTTTTTAACATTTGTTATGGGTCTGCGCTGGCTCCCCGATGTTTACGTGATGAGGTTAGCAAAGTTCACCGCAAAAGAACTATGGAGCTGTAACGAAACAGGTAGATACAATATTCAAATACATATTGCGATCCACGTAGGTTCAACCTACTACGTTGTCTAATAACTTCGAGAATCACATTGGAGAGTCACTTAACGTGTTTTAGTTTAGAAAATATATTTTCAATACTAGATCTAAAACCTGTCAATTTTGTATAGTTTCTGATGGCACAAATCCTGAAAACAATAACTTGGCTAAAATACACCGGTGGCTCCGGCTGGAGAATGTTATGTTATGTTAATGCTAGATCCCTATGAAATTGTACATGGCCAATGATTGGCAATGCCTAAGGTTAAATTAAATTAGCATTTTTTATCCATCAAAATGAATCTACCATGATTCCGCCTGCAAATAAAAAGATTGAATACTCAGTCAAACTACGCGTTATTACGTTTTAAAAATTTGAATACTGCAAAACAAGCATGGGTATTTTTTTATCTAAAAGTCTCAATAAACATCATTGTCGTTTTCATATTTTATACAGGGGTCGGCACTTGAAATGTTACCAACTTTTACTTGCTATAACAACCAAACAGTTTAAAATATGGCGCCCATTTTTTCACAGTCGTAAGTCTAAAGTATTGTTTGTAAACTTACAGAAGCTTATTGTTTTTCGTCGCTGTTAAAAAAGTTATCCAGATGGAATACAAACGCAACTAAGTCATTGCTTTGTATTTGGCTGGAAAATCGCAACCAGCCATTGTTACTGAGCTACGACATTTACATCTAAACAAAATGTTTGTGTATCGGACCATCACGCGTTACAATAATACGGGTAGCATCAAAAAACGCCATGGAGGTGGACATCTTACAACAGCAACATCATCAGAAATGGTTCGAAAGTTAAAGGCTAGAATTGAACGAAATCCACGACAAAGCGCTGTTAAATTGGCGAGAAGTTTTAATGTATCTGCCTGGAGCATAGGGCGCATGTTAAAAAATAAACTACAACTGAAGCCCTACAAAACACAAAAAGTGCAAGACTTGACACTTGCACAAAAGGCAGTTCGCCTAGAAAGAGCTAAGGAGTTAAAGCACTTGCACCTTCGTAGCGAGCTTGAAAATTTGGTATTTTCCGATGAAAATTTTTTACGGTTCAGCAATATGTGAACAAACAAAACGATCGCGTATGGTTAAAGTGTAAATCAAACGACAATTTAGACCAACAAATTGCTCTGCGAAAGTAAGCACCGGCATCAGTGATGGTTCGGGCCGCGGTAACTGCTACGGGAGGTTCACCTCTCCTTTTCATAGAACAGGGTGCAAAGATAAACGAGCAAATCTACCGTGAAAAGATTTTAAACGATTGTTTGTTACCTTGGGCCCGTAGGCAATTCGGTAGAAACCATTGGACGTTTCAACAAGACTCGGCACCATCCCACAAAGCCTGTGAAAACCTAACAAGAAAAAGTTCCGAATTTCATTTCTTATGAATACTCGTGGTACAAGATTAACCTCAAAGAATACCTTTTGGTTTTAAATATTGAGGATTAAATTAATAAAGATAAAATGTTACCTTTATTTAAAAAGACGACATTTCCTGTTCTTAGGTATTTGTTTAATTACAGAAAAATTAATCTTTGACACCCACTATGGTTTTCTGGCATGAGCAACAAATAAATATATTTGTGTTTTTCCTAAAAGGTTATGATTTGAATTATATATACGTCTTTTTGTTCAATTCCAATCAATATGTACTATTTGCAAATAAGAATTGTTAGTATTTTGTACCTTCAAATTTTTATATAAAATATGTTTTATTAATGTGATAAACTAGAGCAGTCGTATGATAGAGTTACTTAACTTTTTTTTACTAATTTAATTGCTGGCAAATGAACACGTGACCACGATGGGTGGCATCTGCACCCATGGACATAACCAATGGTAGGTGTTTTGTTTATCACGAGTAATTGTGATTATTATATCAACTAATGATGAGTTGACGACCGTAGGCCTCAGTTGAATTTGTTTGTTTTCATTTGTTTAAATGTATATTTAACTGAACATTACGGCATATTCACTGTAGACAATCCTGAAACTTAAAGGATTTCTTTGACCCAAACGATAATAGAATAATAGGATATTATAGTTGTGACGTTACAAACGTGCGAATCATAAAACATTACGACAAATCCCTTCTTTGTTGTTACACACCACACTTGAAGTGCGAGCGCGAGTTCCGATATGCCTATAAGTGTGAGCGAGAGATCTGATAAAAATGATTTATGACTCACACGTTTGTAATGGCTCAACTTTAGCATTTTCGTCTTGTCAACTATGTGGAATTTTTTAATGTTACTCAAAAAAGCTTTTCATTTTTTTTTCTAGGTATATTAACCGCTCACATTATACCTAAAATATATTTTCTTCATGTCCTCATACAATAAAATTACAAAACAAGCGAGTCGCAAAGTTTTTGATTGTTTGACCTATTCAAAAGTGTTGAAGTACAGATTTAGTGTCACTTTATCACAAAGGCCTTATTAACACACACTAAATAAACGGGTTAAAACCGTGTCTACCTTGGTGTCCGAATTCTCCGTCATGCTGTCAGGGTCATCTAAAGGAAATGAATACCACGAGCTTAATATAGCAGTTGGAATTGTCAGCGATAAAAACGCGATGGGCATCGACACAAATTTCGAACATAGAAAAAATAATCCGCCAAGCAAGCTTAATGGAAATAAAATCGTGCCTTGTATGCCTCCATTTGCAATTTCACCCTTTTTCTACAACTAGTTGCCATCTTGAATTAGTGATATGGTACCGTTGCTGTAGATATTTTAAGGCTTCTGATTAACAAGTAGTTTTAACAGTCCTCTCTTGATGTCAACCTTACACTACCTTACGAATTTTGAAGAGAACGAGACGTAGTAATCTGAAGTTGCTAAGTCAGGGCAATATTTGACGGCCTGTTTGGTATGTTGGTAAGTAGCCTTGCCTTCCATGCCAGAGGTCCCGGGTTCGAACCTGGTAGGGGCAGATATATTATTATATTTGCTTTCTAGTCATGGATGTGTATTTACGTTTATTTAAGTTTATTTCTAATATTTATATATAAAAAAAAAGTATTTACGTGTGTTTATATATTTCTTAAGTTTATTTATCCGTTATCTAGTATCCATAACACAAGTTCTTTAATGATACTTAATTTGGGCTAGATAATGTGGTGTGATTGTTAGAAATATAAAAAAAAAATAAAAAAAATATGGTAATGCCTTGATACTTCCAAGAAAAACTCTCTTAAATTTTCCTGTGTTTAAAAAAGAGTGTGGTCTGGCTTTATGGCGTTGAAAGACTTTTTAACTGTTGCTCAATTTCGGCCATTTTTTCAAAATTTTTGCTCGAACCTCATCAGCTGTATGCACTAAAGATCCGAATTATTGGTTTTATAAACGATGCCTTTAAATGGAACTTGGAAATAGGCTATTTTTCCATTTACTATTTTTTTGAGTTTGAAAACAAAAAGGATTATGGATTTCAACCATTTATTTCTCTATTTCTCTTCTTACAACATAAAATAAACATATAAATAAGCTAACCGAACAATGATGAACAAAACAGAATTTTTTTTAATCGTGTTTACATCGAAGACGTTAACTTGACAGTCCCGTATAATTCGATGGACACGTCCACGATACAAAGAGTAAAAGGGGCTGTTTGTTTATATTTTTTTGACATTGGGATGCCAATTTGTTTTAAAAGGTTTTGATTTAAGGTTAAACATTTTTGTACACACTAATTACTCATTAGAGGCTTTAAAAAAATTACATTAAATTTATAAGTACCTGTTATAAATTCAAATAAATTATTTATTAATTCGGCCGATTTGTTAACTACAAATCAGCCTGCTGCAAATATGCACGTCGTAGCACCTCTTGCCAATCGAAAAGGAAAAGGATCCTTAAGGGTCTTTCCATATTCTAGTCCTTTAGACTCTAAACTATTAGGTCATTACATATGAAATTGGCGTTTTGTACGGGAGGAACATAAAGTCAGTTTAAAAAAAATATAATATATTTATTTAATCAAAGTATGTACCATTGCTATCTATGCACTTTTGCCATCTCATAGGTAGTTCATTGATCCCTTTACTAAAAAAACCATTCGGACAAGAATCAGTAAAATCTTTGAAGACCCTTTGGACTGCCCCATCGGAGTTGAATTTTTTGCCTTGCAAGAAGTTGTCAAAATTTCGAAAAAAGTTTTAATCTGTTGGAGTCCCGGGAGTACGGTGGATATCTTAGACATTCTAATTGAAGCTCCTCTAATTTATTAGCCGTCTGTTACGCAGTGTGTGGTCTAGCGTTTTCCTGAAGCAGCAGTGGCCTAGAGCGATTGAGCTTTTCTATCATGGTTTGCAGTTGCTGACAATAGACATTTGCCGTAATCATCTGGTCTCCGGCCATCCACGGGGCTTGTACTGCAGGCCGAAATTTCCAGAACGAAAACGTTGCAACCAAAAACGCATGTGTTTTCTTTTGCAACACCGCCACTATACACAGCGTTAATACTTTGAGTCGTTTCTGCAGCACTGGTGCCACGGTGGAACTCGTACTCGTAAATGACGCGATATTTCAAGTTTTCTATTTTGTAAACTAAGTGACGCAAAGAAAAATCAAATGAATTGGGGTTTTTGAAACACAAATGCGTGAGTAAATAGCTGTATAAATGTGAAATTGGAATTCCTAACTAAAGAAGAGATAATACAGATCAAAGTGGCCAGTACGACAAAACGCCAATTTCATATGTAAGGACCTAATATTAGGTCTTTACCTATGAAATTGCCGTTTTTCACGAAATAAATGAAGTGTAATTTTTTTATATATTTTTTATTTCTATTAATCAAAATAATCACCCATGTAATCAATGCATCTTTGCCAACGCATTGGTAGCTTATTGTTGCCTTTCTTGAAGAAATCAGCTGGACAGGAGGCAACAAATTCTTCAAAGGCATTTTGTACGGCCTCTCGGGTATTGAATTTTTTTCCCGCCAAGAAGTTATCCAAATTCTGGAAAAAGTAGAAGTCTGTAGGCGCAAGGTCTGGTGAGTACGGCGGATGACGGAGAAGTTCCAACCCCAACTCTTGGAGCTTGGAGACCGTCTGCTGTGCAGTATGAGGTCGCGCGTTGTCGTGCAGGAGCAGTGGAGCCGAACGATTGACCAAAGCTGGTTGGAAACGTGCGAGCTTCTCCATCATTGTGTTCAGTTCTTCACAGTACACATCTGCAGTAATGCTTGTCCCGTTTGGCAAGAAGCTGTGATGAATTACACCCGCGTTAGACCACCAAACAGTGACCATCACTTTTCTAGGGGTAAGTTTTCGTTTAGGGCATTGTTTGGGTGCTGAACCAGGGTCCAACCAACTTGCTGAGCGCTTACGATTGTCAAACAGGATCCATTTCTCGTCACAAGTAACAATGCGGTTCAGAATTCCTTCATTTGTATGCCTGCTGAGCAGTGCACGGCACGTCTCCACGCGTCCTTCGCGCTGGCGGTCATTGAGTTCGTGGGGTACCCATTTGTCAAGCTTTTTTTACCTTGCCAATTTGACGCAAATGGACCAATATTGTTTTGATGCATACGTCGAAAGCTGCTGCTAATTCAGCCGTGGATTGAGTTTCATCAGCTTCCACGATTGCCTTTAATTCGTCATTGTCGACCAAAGTTTTCGGACGACCACGGGGTTCATTTTTCAGGTCAAAATTTCCAGAACGGAAGCGGGTAAACCAATAACGGGTGGTGCGTTCGTTTGTAGTGTTCGCTCCGTAAACGTCGTTGATGTTGCGTGCCGCTTGTGCCGCTTTGCTGCCACGACGGAACTCATACTCCATAATTACTCGAATTTTTAACTTATCCATGATGACGAAAAATGTTCGAATGCGTTGAAAAAAAAACACGAACTATTAAACAAATGACGATTTTAGAAAAAGAATTCCATGTTTGTCAAATAAAATTAATTTGAAATTAGAATTATCAGTAAAAAAAAAAATATTTTCATTTGAAATGGCCAGTACGGCAAAACGGCAGTTTCATAGGTAAAGACCTATTATTAAGTACCTTCAAGCACGCAGGCCACTCTCAATACAAAGCCGAAGTCTAGCTAGCTAATGCATTTTAGATTATTTTAGTTTTTGAAATTACAATACAGGCTAAATGGTGGTAGCAGTCAATACTTTTTTATTGGCTAAGATATACTTATTTTAATGTACAGTAAAAAAAACATCAAAGTGTTTTTAATTTGATTGGCTTCCTATTTCTGACATATATTTAGACACAGAATCAAGGGGCGAAGAAATAGTCTTTTATTATTTACAACTTTATTGAACACAACACAAACACAATGAAAAGAATAATAAATTATTTTTAGAATATACATTTCCTTTCCGACAGTTCCTTATTTTTACCATTTAACAATTTTGTCAGCCAGGATTGTCGGTAAGGCTTTCCGAAAACGCTTGAACAAATTTTATTTTTGCGACTGTATCGGACACTGAATGATGCCCATAAACATCAGAAATCTTTTTCGCGAGTCGTGTCGCATTTTCACCTATTTGTAAATAACATTTTAGGCTTTCTTCTTCAGACTCGCTTATGTCAAACGGTAAAACAGTTGAAAAATAGTTCATATTTGTATTTTTTATGTTACACTTTTTACAGTACATACAAAAATCAGCCAGTAAAAAACTCTACCTACAACTGATGAAATATTATTACAAAATAAATTTTGTAATAAAACTTTTAATAAAACATAAATTAAACCTTTACTAAAATAAGTAATGGATTTTTAGATTTCATTGAGAGATGCACATAAATCATGATACTGAGAATACAGGTCGAGAAGGCCAAGAGAAGATGATGAGTTATCCCACAGATTAGATAGTTAAAATAATAAAATGCAATAATTCGAAAAGCTAAATTCAAAGTTTATTTCAAGTAAAAACTCAAAGGTTCATCGTAATATCCCGTTCTTATGCGTCACTGATGTTCAAAACGCCAGGCACCATTACGAAAACAAGCTCGCGCACGTCTCCTAACTTTGGTTGTCGTAATGCCGAGTCTCATTTAGCCTTTTATAATCTCGCACGCTTCATTAATTTCACTTATCAATTAATCTCTACTATTTATTGGCCCTTTACCACACACCAAACCTTTTAATCTAAAGGTCAGGAGATCTGGTGGCAATAGGTCCATTTCGTCCAATTGTTTAACATTACACAAATAGTGAGCCAGGCACCCATCTCGTATTTGCCCCAAATCATATTTGCTAGTAAACCAAGCGGCACGTCATCGAGTAAATTTGACAAATCATTTTGTAAAAACTATAGGTACGTGGTGCCATTTAAATTGTCAGGCATGTAATGAGGTCCAAAAAAAATTCCCGAGATAACGCCGGCCCAAACATTGACACCAAATCGTCTTTGCAAAGAGACTTGTTTTTTTAACTTGAGATTAACACCCTTTCTTTACCAAGAGTATTCAGAGTATTCTCATCAAAAACCTTCCATATTCAATATCCTGGTGGAGTATGTATGTATCGACAGAATACCAATCTGCGTGCTGGTTCACCTGCTTCCAACCCTTGCACGGGCGGGTGGTGAACTAGGAACAGTAAACAGTAACACCGATCTAAACTAATTTTCGTTTTACCCTTCATTGGGTGATAGTTAGGGAAATATAATTAGAATTTTTTTGTTGTGGCTATTGTTGATACGTTTAGATGAGGGGCGAAAACGCTACACGTGGGCAGCATTTCCGTCTCTCAGGTACCAAAGCGGATTTCTCAGTAAACCATGAGTGCATCTTGTCGTGTCATACATAATAAAAGGAGGAAGACAAGGAATTTTTATAAATAACTTGTGACATTTATCATTACCATTTTTTCTCAAACAAATAAAGCAAAATATACTATAATAGCGTTGTGATAGGAAACGGCGTAGGTAAAGTTTTACTCCAGAATTTCGTCAAATAATTCGGGTCGTGGCAGCTTTCTTGATTTCTCGGAACTAATTTTACCTGTGACAAGGAGAATGGATCAAACGCCTCTCGTGAACTATAAAATCTCGAAACCTTACTTTCATTGCGAACAATGCCTTCTCCGTTAGGTCAAATCAAAGCGTATTTTGACTTTATGCTTAAAATAATCTTTTCAATTTCAATTTAATAGTCAAATATTTCATATCAAAAAGGGAAAGTAATTAGTAAATAAAATTTGATAGAATACCACGTCTAAATTGTAAATGACAATATTTACAAACTCGTAGGACAAACAAACCTATTAGAAGTACCTGGATGGATTGCATTTGATAAATGTGGTATGATATGGATATAAATGGTTCAAGTCAGTTATGTGCGCGGCCCAATGATGGGTTGAGCTTGTATACAGTTACGGAACACCCTGTATATACAGGAAATGTGTGTGCGTAGCAAAAACTTACGATTAAATTACGGCAACGAGAACGCGGTTTGACAAGATAGCGGCTGACACACAATGTTAAGTTGCATATTTTCAAGCACACGCACGCAACGTATGGCCGTGCGCACATATGAGTGGAACGATCTATACGTAAGTTCCAGCCTGAAGAATTCTAACAATGGCAGTTCAGCTGGTTTCAGCCGTGTATCCACGGTGTATGTAAGGATCCCGAAACCTCGAATCAAAATGTAAAAAAATATAAGACGTGATAAAATCCGCTTTAAAAATGTGTTTATGTAATAAAATGGATCGTGAAAACTAAGGAAATATTACAGCTTCAGCAGCTTTACAGCTCCTTAGTTTTTCAACAGTCAAAGAATTACGAGTAATAAAATTATAACACATCTTTTCCCTCTTAATAATATATAGTACAGGTTTAAAGTACATAGAATTAGACAATATCTGTTAAATAACTTACTTTAATTTAATATGTTTTTTTTTTCGCTAAGAGTTTGAGTTTATATTATATATGAATATCAAAACAATTATCTAATTATTTGACCAAAAAAAATATCCAAATTTACTAGGGTCTCGTAACTTCTCACTACACTGTATTACTCAGTGTTTCTACAAATAGAAAAAATTTGTTATTAAAATATCGTTACAATTCCATAGAGAAATCGTACTAAACCATTTAGTTCTGAAGCCGTCGTACACATAGCATTATGAACGACCGAGTGTTGTAGTGGTGAGAAGCCCTGCCTCACACGCCGAGGTGCCCAGGGTCGATTTCTGGTCGGGGCACACAAATGTTTGTTCTCGGTTCATGACTGTTTGTATTTATGTATGTATGTTTATTCTGGATCCCACAGTTCGCTGTATGGTCACACATAGCACAAGCTCTGCTTACTTTGGGGCCATGCAGTTGGTGTGTTTGTCTGGGGATTTATTACTATTATTATTCCTACAGCACCGCGTCACGCTGATCTTACTTTACTTCTTTATTAGCTAATGTCCATGTTTAATTTGTAGAAATCATTACATCTTGATGCATTGCTACAGCTATACTATGCGTTTAAAGTAACCATAGGACCGACTTAGCACCATATTGTGACGGCATAGCCGTCAATTCAAACCGGTTAGGTAGCGTAAGCAAAAATATTTTTTTTAAGTAGAATTTATTCAAGCAAGCAATTGCTTCTAACGTCTAACTCTCAATTTGGCTTTCTAAATCTCTTTTGAATTTCACTTTTTGACGTTTTTGTCTGCCACCATATGTTTAATTAAGTGTCAGATATACTCGATTGGATTTAAATCACAATTGTAAGGTGGCAACCTCAACATTTCAAAACCATGAGAGTTGAAAATGTTATCTTTGACATAGTTTTTTGGTGGTTTGTGCCTTTTTATTAACTCATACAGTTCTTATTTGATTGTAGTTTTATTTTGAAAAAATTCTGTTCAATATAATACTCGATAAATAAAGTAAAATAAATCGTTATTTTTATGCAAAAAAGTTTTCTTTGCAGACTATCATTTTTAAGTGACATTTGACAGATAGAGGTCGTTGACGTTCCTATTCTCATTTGAATCGCATAGTACACTCCGGCAATAACAAGGCGCAATTGCAAGTAGCTATATGTTTTATTTTAGAAAACGAAAATAAACAACAGGGTGTTTAAAATATTGTTTACCTCAAATGTAATGTATCCTCTATGTAATTAAAAACCTTAGTATAAACATATAGTTATAAATAGGTGTTTGGTTTAACATTGAGCTAAATATTGACATTGTAACGGAGACTTCGAGGAAATATCGTCTTGTGTGGAAGGACATTCAATATTACGTTCTTTATTTAGTATCAATATTACACGCTTGATTCAATTTTATACGCCCACAATCAATGTAATATAATGACACGATCTGTTTACGCTGCGCACGCACAGAAACATATATGGAAATATATTATTTTAGATGTAATAGATCAAAATATTTCCAAACTTGTCACAGTTTTAAATTTAATTTTGTTTTAGATGAGCTCAAACATGCTGAGTGAGAATAGTCTTGGGTTTAACCTCTTGGATGATTAACCCTTAATTAAACGCAACTTTTTTTTGAGAAATGTGAAATCTGAGAATGGTTTTTGGATGAGTTCGATCCGTAGATTTCAAAAATTGTTATGTAATTTTTTTTTAGGGGTGGGTAGAGGGTAGTTTTGCGGATTAAAAAAAATATTTTGTAATAACAGAACAAGTGGGAAATAGTTTCCCAGTATTTCATTAAGGGTTAAACTTATTGTGAAACACTAAGGTAATTTTTAAAGGCTACTTCCAAAAGTTTAAATTATGATCAGGTTTTAACTTTCTAGGCAGACTGAGCGAAGCAACCCGGAACTGGTATTTTTTTAAATACTTATTTAAAAAGCTAAATCGTGCAACGACTTTGACGCTCTGATAGATAACAATATATTTTTGCAATCATTACTTCAAAGACGGTTGGGCAATAGTGTGTAATTTGGTTTGGAATCGCATTACTAGGAGGCTCTAGGAGACCAATCAAGTGTTAGCAGTTTCGCGCGTACTTATTTACTGACCTGCGGTAAATGCTGGATAAATAAAATATTGCTATTTTCCTTCTGGATTACTGTTTTGTAATGGTGTGAGAATTATTGAAATCCATTCAGTAATTCCAGCGATTAGTACGTTTGTTTGCTCCTTCTTGTTAACTTCTAAGGGCTGATTTTTGAATGTTAGGATAGAATAATTTTGACACTTGAAAAGACTTCCAAAGAAATTATGTCAATTTCTCTAAATAATTCTACGGATATATCTTAACATTGAAAAAAGGACCCGCACAGTTTTAAATATCAAAAACTCGTATAAAAAATAAAAAATACCAACCTATTCGTAGTAAGTGGCTTTTTACTACGACATCTAGACAACTTTTACTGAAAAAAACAACCGTTTTTACAGTTCAAAAAGTCACTTTCATCAAAATCTCGATCAAGTTGCATCAAGCAACTTATTAAAAAGTTAAATAAAAATTTTAAAAAACGTGGTTTCTACAAAAAGTTTTCACTAATAAGTTTGTAACAAAACCCGAGGAAGCTTTCGAGAGCGTCAATACGGGCGCCCCGCGCGATTACCTGGCAGAGACTACCGTCGAGTCGTCAATTAATTTTCCTTCTTCTGTAAATTCAGAGAAATCTCAGACTACGTTATTTACGTTGAAGTAAGGAATCATCCGAAAGGAACCAATCTACGTTAGGTATAAGTACTATATTGTGACGTCCGATTGCAGAGTTTCATTGATATCATAGGGGGGTTGCTCCCACTTGGTATGTTGATGTGGCTTAATATAAACAATTCAATAAACTAAATAAGTAGGTACCTAATTTTAATGTTGTTGGAAAGTAATTTAGTATTGTGTAAGTGTATCTTGTTTTTTTGAAGAAAACCAATAAGCGAATTTGCCTTTTCCCTATGTGTAATAAAAAACGCTGTTGTTCAGAACATTACTATAAAAATAATGTGTTTTAGATTCTGACGTCATACATATAGATGCGAAAAAGAGTTAAATTGTTTTTGTGTCACGCCTTCACTTCTTAACTACTCAAACAATCGTATTTAATCTTGAATACAAACACGTTTTCAGCGGTACAGAAAAGACACCTCATCCACAAAATTTTCATTGTTCTCGAGGCGTACAAGTGACGCCGCTGGTAAATAATGTAAAGGTAAATATGAAGTAATTTCTATAGAAATTATTAATTTCCAAATTCTTTTTTGTAACACTTTAAAACTAATTGAAAAACAAAGGAATATACTTCCAATCCCTCTGAAACGGTGCTTTGCAGAATGTCGTGAAAGCGGTACCATAGGTGACAAGAAACCATATGATTAAATACTGGTTCACTGGATGCTGCGATCCTGCTTTTAATCCAGGACTTTGAGAATCTCAACATAATAACAACTTTTTAACTATATAACAATAACCACAAAGGTGCGAAACCGGACCTTCAAATTGTAACCCTTTTTCTAATTGAATCGCAGTAGATCGTCTAATGATGGCCCTGTGTGTACCTAGTCAGAGGGTGACGTGTCGCTTACTTTACTTTAATATGTTTGAGGAGTGAACGGGTACCGTTTGAGGGTGATCGTCGTTTGGATAGTTTGGATAGGATTGCAATAATTTTGTATAGAAATACGAGCCATTATCCTATTATTTTGAAAAATGATACCCGTGAAGTTTCTTGCCAGTTCTTTTTCACGAAAGTTTCACCGAACTGGTGGTAGAGCATGCTTTATTTAACGTCAATAAGAACACGTAATTGTCAATCTTAAGAAATTTACATTTGAATTTGAATTTAGTCAGGCTAGCGTACTGAGTTTCTAATGGCTTAAAACTACCCTGTAGTTAGTTGAAGCTCCTCTTGTGGGATTATTAATTATGTTACTAGGAACCCTTCGTTTGGCTGTAAGTAGAAATTAAATACCACGTTATACTTTTTCTGTTATCCATATACATTAATTTAAGTAGTAAAGAGTAGAAGAGTTCTTCTACAATACATACATACACACATACATAGCTCAATTTACGAGTATACGACTTCATTTAATAATATACCATTGCAGTGGAAATTCAGAACTTAGTATCGGGTCGAAATACCCAAGGCGATTTCCTGCAGCTGTAAGCATTGTTACATTTAGAGTTTTAAGAAACTTCAGTATCTTCTTTACGACTAAGCGATTTGGACGAAATCCCCTTTCAATCCAAAACAATTCACTTTATGTTTTATAGGCGTTTAGTTGGCTTGGTCTACTATTACTTGCAAAACCATTCAAGACTTAACCCAAGTAAGAATTGTTTAACGTACCATGCAAATGATTCCCTTGAACGAACAGGCCACTTATCGCTCGCAAGGTTGTGTAGTTGTTATGTCAAGCAGGGCTTTTTATTGATTATTGTTCGGAAAAAGTATTTTTAGTTTTCGTTTCTATTTGAATAACGGACGTTGATAACTTAGTGTACAAACTTACTAAATAATTTATTAATGACACCGATGTACCACTGTAAAACAGCTTTTATATTGATTTTTGGCAAAGACGGATATGAAAGTCCGAGTAGGGTACGAAAGTAAATTATTCATATTAAAATAATTATTTAGCCGATTTACCTCTACGTTCTCCAACAAGTATACATCCGTTTAGGTTAGTAAAACATATATAAAGGTTTAGTACACAATAGACCACTATAGAACTGAATGTGTATCTATAAGTTATAGATTTGTGGTTTACGTCGAATTAGCCATTGCGACCCTAAGGGTAGCTCAGGTACGGGGCGTCCCTCTGGAGCCTCCTATCTCCAACACAGAGGCCTTATCTTACCTGTTTTCTTTCTGAGTATTTATTTTTCTTTCAGCACAAAATAATGGTTACAGGAAAATTGTGACTCATTTTAATTAATTGAAAATCCGTTCAATACCTAACAAGGATCAGTGGTACTCTCCGGCCTACTTATATTTCAAAGTAATTAATACCACCATATATTTGATATAAGGACATATTTATTCAATAATGTGCTTAATAATAGTTTGTATTAATGCTTTAATATTACTTAGAAGCAAAAAAAGGCGTAATGATATATATAGTAAATATGTAGTTGTGGGACGTGTAGTAATTCCCTCGATAAAGCTTAATCGCGGATGTCATTAAATCAAACATTACCGACAAAAATAATTGAGAAAAGTAATTAAAAAAATATTTAAGTTTTAGTAACTAATTTAAGTTTTTAATTTTTATTACGGACTCTATGTACAAAAGCGTCCATTTGATTTTAAGAAGTGGGTCGAGTTCCGTGAAATGAGAAGTAGCTTTGCGAAATACTTGACAATCAAGGCAAATAGCGACAGAAAAGTGACTTTCATGATTTAAACTTAGCTTTTAGCAAAAAAAAAATTTTTATAGGTTATTTTTTCAAATAACTCAAAGAATATTGGCAAACTCACATACATTGTCAGTACCGCTTTTATTTTCGCAGAGTATTTACGTACCTCTAATCGAATATGTGGGTTTGACTGATTGAATAATGGATAATCGAAATGCAATCATAAGATTTTTATATTATTATAGAAGCTGGGAATAAAAAGTCGAAATTATAATCTAACCTCAAAAAACACGTGAATAAGATGTCAAAACGTTGTTTACTTAATAGAACGAATACGGTTAGAGGGTTAATGCGTTCATAGGATGATCAGATGAAGCTATTAAAATTTAAAAAACACCCTAATTTCGGAAAAACTCAAAGGCTACACCCTGTTTCATTTAATAGAAAACACTACGCAGCAGAAAGTAACTAACCGTTTATTGTACATAAAACAGCAAACCGTGACAAGACAACTGACATAAGGGCTCATTGAAATAGCGGCTCAATGTCTTTGAAGTTTGACAAATTGACAGTCTATAATTTTTCTAGATATCGATGAAAAAATAAATGGTTTTGGTATGGGAATAGTTGGATTTTATTATATTTGTTAGTATCAACAACTATCTCAATATTTGAGCTTGGTAAATACGGGTCTAATGTTGACCTATAAACTAAATATAGCCCGGTTTTGGTATGATTACAATTTATAAATATTACAGGGTACCCAGCCTACCATTATCTTTTAAACGTAACTCAAATTCATGTAATTTTATAATTTATCACAATAGCTTTCAAACGCAAAAGAAATCTTTATGCTCCCTCATAAAACAAGCTTTTCTAAGTTCTCAGAAAGCTTTAATTTGTCAATAAAAAACATCAAATTTTTTTTCCGTAATTTTCACCCTTTTTCGGGATTGCACCTTATCGAGGGACACACTGTATGTTTAAGATAATACTCTTAGGCCGTGTATACGCAACCTGCGACCGGAAGCGGTTCTGCGGTTCGTGGCCGCGCAATGAACGTAATGGCGTACTTTTTACTGTATATTTTTATCGATCATGTAAATAATCCCATTGGCTTATATTATTAACGCTGTTTTTGATAGACCATCACTACGGAAGCGCAAAGATATTCATTATAAAGTTAAGAGAGTAATCAAAAAGTTGCGGGAAATTTAATTATTTTTTGAACTTTTTCTAAATATTTCATGCTTCATGGTCATCCTAATTAGAAAAAGAAGGAGGTTCTCAATTCGGTTATATTTTTTAAATATTTGCTACCCCAAAACTAACGGAGTTCTGGGGTAGCAAATATTTAAAAACCAATTTGAAAAATTATTATTTTCTTAAAAAGGGATACTACCAATCTGACGATGGCATCCTGGAGAAGTATAGGGAACTCTTAAATAATAAGGGCACACCTATAGTGATTTGAGTATTATTTTGAGTTACTCATACATTTTCATTAGTAGTTACTAAAAAATAGAAACAACGAACTGCCTACCTTCTGGTGTCAAAGTCAGCTGATACAACGGATCTCCTCAAAGTCAAACAGCTCGTATATAAAATTGTTTTGATCGATTTGTGCTTATGTACGTCGGGGAGTCACAACCAGCACTTTGAGTCAGTGCTCTGTGGGCACGAATGTCCCGGACTTATACAACGAAATTCCTCATCGTCAAGCACGTTTATGAGAATTTTATTTTATAAATTTTATGACGGCCGAGTGGCGTAGTGGGTTGTAGCACTGCCTCACTCGCTGCAGATCCCATGATTTCATCAATCAGATCATTTGTGTGACGAATACAGATGTATTTTCACGGTTGTCTATATTTAAATCTGTGGTCTCCCCCTAATCGCTGTATGCTCATCCATAACAGAAGCTCTGCTCACTATGGGGCCATAATGACGTGTGTTTTTCTACTGGATTATTTATTTATTATTGGCGGTTATGTGTATTCTAAAATGACACAGAATATTTTGTACAACTGTACTATGGTCAAAGCTATCAGTGGCTGGACTATGACACAAACAACGGTACTCATTTGCATTAACCAATACATTAATGACAAATTTTTTTGTCGATTTGGTCTAATTTACACTTAGGAGACACATCAAGTATTTTGAGTTATTGTACTCTGGTCAAAGATATCCTAGACTGAACCTGAATGCGTAGAACGGAACTTCTTGAAATGAAACAGAACATAAAAAAGAAATGTTTCAATCCATTTGGTCTAATAAACATTGGAGAGTCACCTCAAGTACTTTGAGTAAATTTGCTGTGCTCCTTAACATCAAATTGTACCCTAACGAGGAATGTTGCAGTCGGTTTTGTCTATGCACAGTCTAGTCCACTAATAATGCTAAGTCTAGCATTGAGAAGTTACATCAAGTATATTAAGTAACTGAACTATGGTCAAAGATATACCGGACTTAGTCTAGTCCGCTAATAATGCTAAGTCTAGCATTGAGAAGTTACATCAAGTATATTGAGTAACTGAACTATGGTCAAAGATATACCCTACTTAGTCTAGTCCGCTTATAATGCAAAGTCTAGCATTGAGAAGTTACATCAAGTATATTGAGTAACTGAACTATGGTCAAAGATATACCGGACTTAGTCTAGTCCGCTAATAATGCTAAGTCTAGCATTGAGAAGTTACATCAAGTATATTGAGTAACTGAACTATGGTCAAAGATATACCGGACTTAGTCTAGTCCGCTAATAATGCTAAGTCTAGCATTGAGAAGTTACATCAAGTATATTGAGTAACTGAACTATGGTCAAAGATATACCGGACTTAGTCTAGTCCGCTAATAATGCTAAGTCTAGCATTGAGAAGTTACATCAAGTATATTGGGTAACTGAACTATGGTCAAAGATATACCGGACTTAGTCTAGTCCGCTAATAATGCTAAGTCTAGCATTGAGAAGTTACATCAAGTATATTGGGTAACTGAACTATGGTCGAAGATATATCGTACTTAGTCTAGTCCGCTTATAATGCTAACTCTAGCATTGAGAAGTTACATCAAGTATATTGAGTAACTGAACTATGGTCAAAGATATCCCGGACTAAGTCTAGTCCGCTAATAATGCTAAGTCTAGCATTGAGAAGTTACATCAAGTATATTGAGTAACTGAACTATGGTCGAAGATATACCGGACTTAGTCTAGTCTGCTTATAATGCTAAGTCTAGCATTGAGAAGTTACATCAAGTATATTGAGTAACTGAACTATGGTCGAAGATATACCGGACTTAGTCTAGTCTGCTTATAATGCTAAGTCTAGCATTGAGAAGTTACATCATGTATATTGGGTAACTGAACTATGGTCAAAGATATACCGGACTTAGTCTAGTCCGCTTATAATGCTAAGTCTAGCATTGAGAAGTTACATCAAGTATATTGGGTAACTGAACTATGGTCAAAGATATACCGTACTTAGTCTAGTCCGCTTATAATGCTAAGTCTAGCGTTGAGAAGTTACCTCAAGTATATTGAGTAACTGAACTATGGTCAAAGATATCCCGGACGCAGTAAACGGAGCTCCTCAATGCCAAACAGCACATTCATATAAACCGAGCCATTAATCGCACCGAGAATTATTTAGATCGATTTGCGCTCACGTGGTTATGTTGATGATTCCAATAAATTATTTGGAAACGAAGGTCTTATTATGAAACTCGAAGCTGGAAATGAATTTTTTTATACTAGTAATCCCATTGTGTTTAGGATCATTTAGTTTGTCGTAACAAACCCAATCAATTACACATAATGGTGAGTTTCTTATGATGAAGTCAAGAGGTGGAGAGAGAATCCTTAAGGCTTACCAGCCACTTTACAACCATTTTACTACCGTAAAATCCTCGAGTCTGAGGTTGTTGCTTTGTTTTTTTATTTTACTAGTTGTACCTGTTACTAAAAGTAGAAAACAAAATAGATTAACAAAAAAAATAAGAACCGACTTCTAAACGTAACTTTACTAAAAAGAGAAAAATAATAAATTTTCATGCAAAACGGGTGACTACCTAAATAAGTACATTCGCTTAATATATCTTTGTGACGTCCGCGCCAGCACTATCGTTAGGAAAAAAACAGCATGAAAGAGAAAGAAAAATCTAAAAGTGCGTAACCCGTAATTCGCATTTCTGGCACACAGTAAATCGTACAAAAATGTCACATTTATCAAAAACATATTATTGCAATTGTTTTGACATTGAAAAAAATAGCTTGTGTTCGTGCGTGGAACAGCACTACGCACTCAAAGCCTCAGTGATCTGCCCACCCCGCCTATCTTGATGAACAGGTCAGCATCACCGCGCCGCGCTCGCTCCGCCGCCGCCCCGCTGGTCGTAGAATTCGTGGTCGCCTATTGTACTCGTGGAGTTTATTTCATTATCAGCAGATGGCATGATCCCACGATATTTAAAAATGAGATATACATTTTTATGATATTTAAAATTGTCTTTATTAACACTCTGTACATATTCGTTTCTGAAGCTTTCCTTTTTAAATTACGCCTTTTGTTTAAAAATAGTTCTAAATAGTTTTTTTTTTGCACGATTTGATTTTATAACATTTTCCAATAAAACATGAACAGACCCAATTAACTACACTTTACACATTTTCAAAGGAAATATTTATAATAATAATTTAACAGGCTATTCTTTTGGTTTAAGAAAAATTTATTGAATTACAATTATCTAATCAATGAAGAGTAAAAGTAAAAATAATGAATTCGTCTCTTTAATAAAAAAGGTTTGTTCTAATTTAAACCTTATTTCTCTTACGCATTGTTTCGTTTGTTTTTAATCACCTAATGCGTTTTATATCACAGTGCATGGAATAGTTTACTGAATAAATATCTTAATATATAAAATTAACGTTTTAATACTATATGTTTTACCCTATAAAATCCTTTACATTAACCAGATTTTATAAAAATTCAAACTATTTCCCTGTAACACTGCGCACCGCAGCATGGAATTCGGCATAAATTGTTTAAAGTAAGTGGGTATGTTTATTATAGTAATTAAAATACTTATGATAAAAGGTTTTACAAAAAGAATTTTCATTTGTTTCAGAAGAAGTATTTTGTATTATTTCATTTGGAATTTTATGGTTTATATTTATTTAATTTCAAATATATCATGGTCTTAAGAATATCTAATAATACAAAATTTCAGTAAAATTATCAATGTATAAGAGTTTTTTTATGATTGGTAGGCGTTTCTTACATCTCACCAGATAGAAATTGAATATGAAGAAAAGGATGTTATACGCTTGTTCAAGAGAAAATTAGTCGCTGTACTGTTGAAAGCCCTGGAGTTGTATTTTTTTGGAAAACATAAAAATAAAAGACGTTGAAAGTTAGAAGCAGAAACTCCAAAAACTTCAAGTAAGTAGTTCTATGATAGTGTGGATTGAAAACTGAATTAAGTGATAACCTTTTTAACAACAAAAAAATTTACAAATTACCAACATAATAATAATAATAATAAATCCCAGACAAACACACCGACTGTGTGGCCCCAAAGTAAGCAGAGCTTGTGTTATGGATGATCATACAGCGAACTGGGGAGAACCCAGAATAAACATATATATATATAAATACAAACAACCATGACCCGAGAATAAACATCTGTGTTCATCTCACAAATGAATGCCCCGGCCAGGACTCGCACCTGGGACCTTCGGCGTATGAGGCAAGACTACTTACCACTACACCAATCGGTCGTGAAAGCAAAACAATAAGAGCAAAAAAAATACATAACATAAAACGTATAACACCAAAATTACTTTTCACATATAACAATGACGCCAAAAGGCTGGCAGAATTACCGCATTGTGCAAATAACCTTAAACAGCCAAGGGCCACGTGTTTCACTTTCTTATCGTTTTGAAATTTCACTGGAGATTCTAATATTTCCTATGTTTTTTACATTTTCCAAATCGTTGTTTAGTATTAGCCTATCAAAGTGTAATTTGTATAGTTAGAACGTTGTAGTATGTTTCAATGAAGACAATCATTAAAATTTTAAGGTTTTTTGAAATAAAAAGGGACCTTCCAACATTATTATCTTACCTAGTAAGTGGAGTTTCCAAATCAGTTGATGTGGTTTGATTAAGCGATTACTCACATAATATCTATGACAAATTTAAGTCTAATAAAAAATTACAAAACAGGAAATAATTGCAGTTTCTCGTTGTTTGAAATTTTACTATGTACTTTTTAACTATCGTATAAAATCTGTTTTTTACCTTATCTTCAAAGTCTTTAAAAATCCATGAACTAGCTAAATGGGTTAAAACAGTATCTATCCTTTAGGTTCATTCTCTCTAAGATCGGAAATCACAAATCTAATGCTATCGCAGACATCTAAAGTAAATTAAAACCACGTGCTTGATTCCGTTTGAGGGTGTTCGTCGTTTGGATACTTGGGGGGAGGGAGACTTGCCGAGCTAACAGATGCAGATAAGAATAATTTTGTATAGACATAAAGAGACTCTGTAAATTTATTTTGAAAATAATATACCCGTGCAGTTTCTTGCCAGTTCTTCTTCACGAATGTTTTTCCGAACTGGTGGTAGAGTCATGTTTTATTTCACGTCAATAAGAACAAGTAATTGTCAATGTTGAGAAATAAATATTTCATTTAATTTCATTTCAGTTTGAATCATCAGCGGCGAAACTCTACGTACATTGACACAAATCCCGGTCATAGAGAAAATAATCCGCCAAACAGGCTTAATGGATTAAAATCGTGCGTTGAATGCCTCCCTTTACAATTGCACCCTTTTCTTTTGAAGCAAAGACAGCTAAACGCTTAACCTCACTCTTATTTCCTTAATTATGAAGCTTTTCACTTTTGAACAATTTGAAATTAAAACTGAATTTTCGTTTTAACATGAACCCCTCATAATGACGATCTTTTTTTAAATTGCTGAATCTGATTTGTTTCAATAATAAGGGTTGAAAATATGGAATGTAAAAATAATGAAAAGAATATTTCATTAGTACCAAAGAGGCGGATTACACTTCATTACCAAGAAACGTTAAGTTTTCACGATTTATTATATTAATTAAAAGGCTTTTTAATCGGATTTTACCACGTTTAATTATGTTTTTACATTTAAACTCGACGTTTCGGTACCTTTGCCGATACCGTGAAAACCCCATAATTAAAAACGATAAAATCCGGTTGAAAAGTGTTTTATTTCATACCAGGGTATGTTTCAGTTTTGAGACTTTTCTAATGACCCTGGTTTATCCATGAAATTTGTTTCCATTCTTTATTCTTTATTTATATGTTTATTAGTTTATTATAATGTTTATTTTCAATTACAATCAGCAATAAGTATTTACTCACAAATTTTTTATATATTTATTTTTTGTTCTATCGAAACATATATTGACAGTCTATTTTTACGCTTATTTTTCATACTTATTTAGTCGTTTTTCAAAAATAGTGCGAACTCATCTAAAATGGTAGGTAAAATGAAGTTTTTAAACGTTTGTTTCATGAATTGCGGTTCAATCAAAACTAATTGTGACAATTTCTGTGCTGCCGTTTTACAACGAGCTCCTGATGTTATGGCATTGAATGAGACGTGGCTGAGACCCGGTGAAGATGATTTAGCTCCACACTTACCCGATTATAAATTAATTCACAATCTTCGCGAGTCTCACATCCTAAACGGTCGGGGCTGTGGAGTAGGATTTTTAATCAAACGAGGAATTAAAATTAGAAAATTAAATCACCTCAAAACCTCAACTGAACAATTGTGGATTCAAATCAATACTAATACCAAGCGTCTAGTTATAGGTACTGCGTACACACCGCAATGGTTAGATATTGATGACTTCTTTGATTCCCTCACTAATACGATATCGTCCTTCAAAAACTTTGACCATATGATAATACTGGGGGACTTTAACATTAATTTCCTTAATCAAGGAAGCAGTGCTGTTAAGAAACTCGACCTTTTTTTGGCTTGCTTTAGTCTTAAGCAAATAGTTAAAGACTATACCCACTACACTGACCACAGTGAGTCATTAATTGACGTTATATGTACAGATGCAAGTATTTCTGACATTCAAAATACTTTTATATCTGGGTCTAGACATGCTATCCTAGACGTAAAAATTAATGTAAAAATAGAGAAGTGTAAGCCTCGCTGGGTTGTGAGTAGACCGTTAAAAGACATAAATTTGGAATCGCTTAATCGTATAGTGAATGAAATTGATTGGGAAAACCTGACGAATGACACTGACTTAAATATAATGGTTAATAATTTTATTTTTTTAATTTATGATATATTTGATACAATTGCCCCTAAAAAATTCGTGTACCTGAAAAGTTATCCGACCCATGGATAACCAGCAATATTCGCTATATGATGAAGCTTCGAGACAAGGCACTTACTAAGTTTCGCAGAACTGGAAGCGACTCTCATAGGTCTTATTACAAAGAATTAAAACATTTAGTTTCATCCTCACTGTTGAGTGAAAAACAGGCATATTTTGACGCTAAACTTAAAAAAAATATTAATAACTCTAAAGCCCTACGGACGGGTCTGCAAAATACTGTCTTAAAAACTCAAAATCGTAATGACTATTTGCCTTCAGGTCTTAATGATCCCGAATTGTTGAACAGCCACTTTCTCGATATTTCTGGCAATACCGAGGTGTCCCTGTCACAGTTAACGTATTATGAATTTCATCGGTATAGCTCCTCATCTTTTTCGTTAGATGCTGTATCAGAGAGGTTGGTCGGTAAAATCATTATTCAAATTACTTCTAATGCCCAAGGGATAGATGAAATATCTAGGGACATGATTCTATTGACGCAACCTCGAACCCTAGGCATAATCACTAAAATCATAAACCTATCTATAGAAAGTGGTACATTTCCATTAGCTTGGAAAACCGCAAAAGTTAGACCACTGCCGAAGGTTCCCAATTCTTCTAGCTTGAAAGATATAAGACCTATTAGCCTTCTATGTTTTCTATCCAAGGTGCTCGAAAAAGTAATTTATCTGCAACTTATAGCTTACCTAGAGCGCAGTGCGATACTAAACTGTTTACAGTCTGGTTTTCGGAAGGGACGAGGTACAACTACTGCTTTGTTGGATGTCGTAGATAACATATTAACTGCACAGGATCATGGATCGGGAACCTTACTTACTTTATTAGATTTTTCACGAGCTTTTGAATCCTAATTCGACTTACTAGTATCAAATTTAGTGTATTACGGTTTTGATAACAAATCTTGCAAATGGTTCTCTAGCTACCTAACTGGCCGATCTCAGCTGGTTGAAGTATCGTTTGAGGGTGGTTTCGCAAGAAGGTCAGAGAAGAAGAATGTAGAGCGCGGCGTTCCTCAGGGCTCAATTCTTGGCCCAGTCTTGTTTATTTTATATAGTTCTGACATCATAAATGAAATACACTTTAGTAAGTACCACATGTATGCCGATGACATCCAAATATATACTTCCTGCAATGCTAGCAATATACTTGAAAAGGTCAATTGTCTGAATTGACCTTTCGAATATCAGTTATTGGGTGCAGAGAAATTGTCTAGTTTTTAACCCATCAAAATCAAAACTAATGATATTAGGATCTAAAAAACAAATCAGCGAGATTCATGATTGTAAGCCACTTGTATTAGTTCACGGGAACACGATCGAAATAGTAGAAGAAACTAGAAATCTGGGAGTAAGACTTGACTCACACCTCAGATTTGAGAAACATGTTTCTGATATCGCAAAAAACTGCTTTTTTCGTCTAAAGGTACTTTATAAAGTTCGTGACCTCTTAAGCGTCAAGCTGCGAGAACGTCTTTGTGAAGCTCTTGTATTATCTAAACTTAATTACGCTGATGTTGTTACAGGGCCGTGTCTATTACGTAAAACCCAAAAAATACTACAACGAGTGCAGAATGCGTGTGCTCGGTTCTGCTATAAAATACCAGCACGGGCACGAGTCACACCTTTCATAAACCAAACAGGAGCACTACGCATAAAAAACCGGCAATTGTTACATCTCGCCTGTCTTTTATTTGATGTTGTGAATCGCCAGGCACCAGAATATCTGTTTTTAAAATTGGAGTGGCTCCGGTCACACAACAATTTTAACACAAGAGCATCTCTGTATAGATTAGCTACACCAAGCCATAGGACCATGGCGTTTAGAGGTAGTTTCCGTTACCAAGCTAGCAAATGTTGGAATAACTTGCCACCTCCATTAAGACGTTCAAAATCTCGTCAAGTTTTCAAAAATAATTTTCATAAGTATTTACTTAAGTCACAACAACAACATAGCTAGTTTGGTAGTTATATGTTATATATGTATAGGCGTAGGCATGAACTAATTTATCATTTATATTATTATTTTTATTTCGAAAGTACAGTGAATCTGCAGAACTATTTTTACAGTTCAATATTATCGCTAATTATTATATTATATTATATATTTTTATTTTATTATAATAATAATTATTTATTTATTATTATTATTGTTTTTTTTTACCGTGCCACATATACATATACGTATATATAAAATTGCTCCTAATTTTGTAAAGTAACTTACCATAATAAATATATTCTTCTTTGTTTCATGTTTAAGTAAAAAAAATATGTTATTGTGGAACTATCCAAGTGCATTTTTCCCTCTCCCAGAACATCTATGTGATTCAAGGTTCGACTGAAAACCAGCGTCGGGGATTTAACTGAATCCTCGACATTTTGCTGAGTCGAGTTCCCATTTTATTTATTGTCGAATTACTGTGTAGAATTTTTTATAAATTTGTCTTATAGTGTGTGAATATTATTTGTAATTTCGACAATTTTGTAAAATAAATATATTTCTTTCTTTCTTTCTTTCTTTCAAATTAAAGAGTCTTGAAAGCGTTTTAAATGTTATGGAATTGTATTTTATTAACATATTACACGGTTAGAGGCCGTTCTCACGAAGCACCTTGACGATATATTTGAATTCATCGTTAATGTGCTGGGAGTCTCTGGAACAAAGAGGAGCCTACGGCAGAAAATTGGCTCAGGTGATGGTGGGATTTTCCGATAAGGCATTTATCGATGTGGGTGGGTTTCCTATATACAATGTGACTAAGACTATCTACCATTTGGATTCCGTTCAGTAATAACACTAACTTATCATCCTGCTCTAATCCCATTATATACTGTATACCATATTTTAGTGTTAAGGAAATTAAAATGGTTTAGTAATGCTGTAACTTTGACACTGGGGAATCCATGGCAAGACCGTGGATTCTCAAATAGAACTCTTGGCTCCAGATAAACTAGACAGATTTTAGGCAAAATTCAAGTAACTACGCATATTCCACAGGTAGATCTGACCCAGTTACCTTCTCTTAACTATTTCAATGCGAAGCACGTCTAGTGTTTAATAATAGGTACTACAGATATGAAGATTACATGGTAATTTAACAAATAACTTCCGAAACGATAATGTACAGTTGGTAACTTTCAACTATCCATTAATTTATCTGATAATTTTAATTAGAAATGTCTACTTTTATCTCATAATATCGTGGCAATACCAATCTATAGGTTTAATATCGATACGAGTATAAATTGCTTTACAAAGTACCATTCAATAGATGACATAAGTAAAATTTGCGAAACTCGACAATAATCATAAAACTATATTATTTTCCTGTTATTGGAAATAAACAAGATATTTTTAAATTACACCTATGTAACGGATACCGAAATCCGTTTATATATAGGTGTTTAGTTTAGCATTGAGCTAAATATTGAAGTTGTACGAAGACGTCGAGGAAATATTATCTCGTGTGGAAGAATACTCAGTACTATGCTCTTTATTCAATATTTATATTCATAATATATGTGAACAAGTAATGTTCCAATGACATAAATTGTTTATGCTACACAGCGTTTTGAATGTTGCTTTTGTACCAAACGTTATATGATTGAAAGTAATATATCATCTTAGATGCTTAGCATCGATCACGAATAATAGGAACAATAGGTACCTCACATTGTACCTTATTGCAATGCATGGTTTATACACGGGCATGATTTAAAATAGAATTTAGAAATCATTTTGGGAACAAAATGTTACCACACTTTTGGCGTTTCATAATTTTATTTTGTTTTTAATGAGCTCGACAGTGTTGAGAGAAAGATGATTATTTAAAAAGACCAAAATAAAGATAAATATTATAAAAATGATGAAGTCGTAACAGTGTAGTAATTTATTATTCATCATATGAATTTTGAATAATATATTTTTGTAAGTTTTAGACTTTTAAGTTGATTGATTGCATATATTATGTAAAAAAAATCTATGAATTACTTTAAATAAAAATCACAGGAAGAAAAAATAAGAATTTACATAGCGAAACATCCCGGGACAAGTTTGCAATTGTTACTTCAGAGTTGGTCGGGCAATTGTGTCTATCTTACATGTTACTTACTAGAACTATATTCCTATTCAATGTATCAATTATGTTACTTAATTATAAATTTAATCTAACAGATTTAATACAAGTCTTAGTTCTATCTATCAGCTCATGTATCGCACAATAGTTTACTGGTAAAATTACTGTTCAGAATTTATCTATATTTTTTTTAGGTTGTTGTAGGGTTTGCTATAAGCTAGACGTGTGCTCCGTTAGTTAAAATAAAAGCAAAATCTTAAACACTGTATGTGTAGGACGGTCTCAGTTCCGTTAATTTGTATATTGTTTATTAAACGATCATTGGTTAAGTTAGCTCATATTGAATCAGACCACCAATAATCAAAAACCAAATTAAAAGAAACAAAAAATAGGCATCAATAAATAAATATATACAAAAAACCTTTCGAAATAAGATGAGTTAATGTGATGCCTAAGAATTACTGCCCGTAGTACCAGTATATAAATTATAAATAGGAGAGGTCCGCATCTAGTAACTAAACGTTTATATTATAAGCACTAACATAGTTATTTTTACTTTGTGCCAAATTTGCGTTATTGTTCCATGTCCTGATGAAGACGAGGATGTTACACGCCTATCTAAAAGGTGCCTATACACACTGCGCTTGAAGATTCCAGGACTAAATATTTTATGAAAAATAGACGCAGGCAGCTCATTCTACATTTTGACGACGCGAACCAAAAAGGAGCCGTCAAGCGTTTGGTTCAATTGACTATGAATGTGTGGAATGCCTACCTGAGGGGTATGTTGGGAATGGGTAGGTACGTTGAGTTCGAAAAGAGCATTCGTTCTCTCTTTAAATTGCGAGGCTGTTAATGTAGTTCTGTAGTAGTTCAAGTTTACAAAATATTACATAAAGGTAATATTAAACACATAACTTCACTTTACGTAGACCTTTTTTAGTTTAAATGTAACAATGTCTAAAAGAACTCTTGTTTACATTTATTGAGTAAAATTCGCGCTAATTCTGTTACTTCTTAACATATGTACTAATATTAGCAAAATGGGAATGACGGAAGCCTCAAAACCTTATATTACATCGTACCTGCAATGATATTCAATAATGTAGTAGGTCTGTGAATTAGTTGCTAACTTAGAATAATACAAGATTCTAAGTATACCGTATTCGCGGCTTCGTGCGATTGCACTCGCGAAACTTCTGATCAATTTGGTAGTTTCAGAGCAATTGATTAAAAAATCAATGAACAAACCGTGGTTTATTTGTATTATTATTATTATTAATATTTCACAGAAACCAATATCTTACTATCCCTGTATAGTATTGGAAATTCAAAATATACATTCGTTTTCCGACGTCGTAGCATACAAATAGCCATCAGATACTTAAAGGTGTACAGAAAAATACTCGAAGAATAAAAAGAAATTGATAGAAATCGCAAAATACCTACCAGTTTGTAGCAAGTGGCTTTTTACTACGATATCCAATTAACTTTCACTAAAAGAAATATCTTTTTGAACACTTCATTAGTCACTTTTAACAAACATCTCGAAAAGGGCGTATCGAGCTATCTATAAAATGTTAAATAAATAGCTTAAAAGTACTTTAAATTTCTTTAAAAAGTTTTCACAAATAAGTTTGTAACAAAATCCACGATATCTTTAAAACGCGTTAACACGGGCGCGTCGCGCGATGGCCTGGCAGAGACTACAGTAGAACTGCCAATGAATTTACTGACTCAGATAAACTACAGACTACGTTATTTTACGTTGAAGTTAGGAATCATCCCAGAGGAGCAAACCCACGTCGTATGAGTAATATACTGTAACGTCCAACCATTACGTCTGCCTGTTTCATTGAAATCGTGAGGGATCGCTTCCACTCGGTAGGTAACATTTACATTTTTGGTATATTACGTATCTAAATAAAAACACGTCCAAAAAATACGTTTAAGAACGTCTATGAAATGCCACTGACCATTAGATGGGTTGCGTGCTCGTTTGCCGGCATAAAAAAGTAATAAAAATAAATAAATATATTTAATTACCAACCGCGCCCTGCAACTGATCGGTGAGATTCTCGCTCAACACCACGATGTAGACATATTACCTATGTCTTTACCTATGAAATTGCCGTTTTTCACGAAATAAATGAATCGTAATTTTTTTATATATTTTTTATTTCTATTAATCAAAATAATCACCCATGCAATCAATGCATCTTTGCCAACGCATTGGTAGCTTATTGATGCCTTTCTTAAAGAAATCAGCTGGACGGGAGGCAACAAATTCTTCAAAGGCATTTTGTACTGCCTCTCGGGTATTGAATTTTTTTCCCGCCAAGAAATTATCCAAATTCTGGAAAAAGTAGAAGTCTGTAGGCGCAAGGTCTGGTGAGTACGGCGGATGACGGAGAACTTCCAACCCCAACTCTAGTAGCTTGGATACCGTCTGCTGTGCAGTATGAGGTCGCGCGTTGTCGTGCAGGAGCAGTGGAGCCGAACGATTGACCAAAGCTGGTTGGAGACGTGCGAGCTTCTCCATCATTGTGTTCAGTTCTTCACAGTACAAATCTTCAGTAATGCTTGTCCCGTTTGGCAAGAAGCTGTGATGAATTACATCCGCGTTAGACCACCAAACAGTGACCATCATTTTTCTAGGGGTAAGTTTTCGTTTAGGGCATTGTTTGGGTGCTGAACCAGGGTCCAACCAACTTGCTGAGCGCTTACGATTGTCAAACAGGATCCATTTCTCGTCACAAGTAACAATGCGGTTCAGAATTCCTTCATTTGTATGCCTGCTGAGCAGTGCAAGGCACGTCTCCACGCGTACTTCGCGCTGGCGGTCATTGAGTTCGTGGGGTACCCATTTGTCAAGCTTTTTTACCTTGCCAATTTGACGCAAATGGACCAATATTGTTTTGATGCTAACGTCGAAAGCTGCTGCTAATTCAGCCGTGGATTGAGTTTCATCAGCTTCCACAATTGCCTTTAATTCGTCATTGTCGACCAAAGTTTTCGCACGACCACGGGGTTCATTTTTCAGGTCAAAATTTCCAGAACGGAAGCGGGTAAACCAATAACGGGTGGTGCGTTCGTTTGTAGTGTTCGCTCCGTAAACGTCGTTGATGTTGCGTGCCGCTTGTGCCGCTTTGCTGCCACGACGGTACTCATACTCCATAATTACTCGAATTTTTAACTTATCCATGATGAGGAAAAATGTTCGAATGCGTTGAAAACAAAACACTAACTATTAAACAAATGACGATTTTAGAAAAAGAATTCCATGTTTGTCAAATAAAATTAGTTTGAAATTAGAATTATCAGTCAAAAAAAAAATATTTTCATTTGAAATGGCCAGTACGGCAATACGGCAGTTTCATAGGTAAATACCTATTATTTGCAGATAATTCCGGACATATATTCAAAGTCGCATATTATTGTATCGATGACATGATTCATATTAACTCAATAATATTTTAGTTTATAATTCTATTATTATTAATATTTTTGTTAGTTGACATGCTTAATTTAATTTACATAATTAGGTATGTACATAATTTTGTAAATCATTTTTTTTGCCAGTTGTGTGTTGTTTCTGGCATGTTTGTTTTTATCAGCTTTAATTTAGTCTTGTCTCATTATTAATATTATATTACTCTTTAATTTGACATAGCTATAATATTGGCTGTAATAACTTCAATTGACTTTACATGTGTGTAGCTATTCCTTAATTAGCTATATATTATTGTTTTGTTACATTAATTTTGTATACTTTTTATGTAAAATTTATCATGTTGACGATTTGGATTGTTATCTGTAAGTTGACATTGAATTAGATAAATAAATAAATAAAATAAATAAATACTTAATAATGACGAAACACACAAGTAATACGACGATATAATATAGATACTGCACAACCAGGCACACAGAGTTGCACTTAACGTTACTTTGTCCTGTGTTATTAATGTTTAGGAAGTTTATTTTTGATATCATGTCGGTTTTTAAAGATAACTTACATAAAATATTTTTTGAAATGAAATATTTATTTCTCAACATTGACAATTACTTGTTCTTATTAACATCAAATAAACATGACTCTACCCCCAGTTTGGAAAAACCTTCGTCAAGAAGAACTGGCAAGAAACTTCACGGGTATATACTTTTCAAAATATATTTAAAGAGTCTCTTTATGTCTATACAAAATTATTCTTTTCTGCATCTGTTAGCTCGGCAAGTCTCCCTCCCTCCAAGTATCCAAACAACGAACACCCTCAAACGGCACCTGTTCACGAGTTAAGGCCAGGTATTCCTACAAATGCCGCGTTTTTGAGTTTTTAAAAACCATTTGAGACATCCGAAATAGTGTATATAAATTTTGAAAAAAATATATATATTAGTTGAGAATCTAGTCTAGTAAAACTCGTATTCAGTTACATAATGTAATAAACTTCACTCGATAGAAAAAAAATCCGAAGTAGCCCCTTTATGTAAAGTTTTTTCAATATTATGACTAAACTACTCATATTATACAATAAAATTTTGTATTCTACTAAAGCCACTGATTATTTATAGACTAGTTCGCGCGGGATCCAGCCATCGCCTTCCTCAGCCATGTTAGAGGGAAGTGAGCGACCCGTCACCCGACGCTAGAAGACGTACTTTAGTGGCAATGACGCTTTAGATATATTCAAATCTATATCCATATTTTGTGGACAAAAAGTGCATCACCCATACAAAATCATTGTTCACAGATTGTAATGACAAATAATTGGGGCACATTTGATACTTTAAAATATATAAGATTTTTCGTTAAAGTTTTTGCGCAGCTTAATATGTACAAACAATGCACTCAAGTGAAAACAAAAATATGAAGAAACAATTCAAAAATTTTCGAATGAAAATAAAGTCATGCGCTTCAAGTCATACACTCGCTCGTAAGCCAGACAAGATAAATAAATAATTTTATGAAGAACGTCAAAAACTGTGTAATTAATTGTTTAATTTCATTAGGTTCTATAAGTACTTATTTGACCTTTATTTATTTACCCCAAGAGATTTGTATTTTCTGTGTAATTGCAACCCTGAGGTTAGCTCACGTAGCCATTCCTGGGAAGCCTCTGAACCGAAAGACCGAAGTATTAATGTAAATGTGCGTATTGACAACACGGTTTTAACAACAATGAAACGAGATGAAAATATTTGCGATATCTACATTGTAAAGCTTTTCGATTCAAATTACGCGATTTGCTTGAAAATGGTTCGAAAAATTATTTATTGATTCTAATAGATTGAATAATGCTTCTTTTTGCTTGTGCTTCTGTTTGCAAAATTTAATTGCAAACATAAATCAATTATTTCTCAGCACCTTAAGTAAAATTAAATTACAACAATCCTATGTCTATAAGTCTTAAATACTGGAAATGTAAAGCTGCCATGAACCTGTCCGTAAATACAAATGTTATCTTATTTTATACCTCATTTCGCTTATGCATCATTTGGGTTTTTTTTGTAATCACCGATTTCGATGTTTGTGCAAACTGAAACAAACTGTGTTTTTTTACAGTGTATGTTTGTGTCACACAGCACCGAAATATTTTATAAAATATCTACTAGCGACCCGCCCTTGTTTCGCACGGGTCTATGTCCCTGCATTTTAAATCTGTAATATCTTCAAAAATATTCATTTAAATTACACGCTGTACAAGGCCATACTGATCTATATTACATGCACAATGTATTTAAGGTACTTAATTGGATAAGGATTAATAATGTATTGCTTAAAATCACTTCGTAAATAAGCCATTATTTCTCGTACAAAGTAAAGGATAAAAATGGTTATTGTGGGTTATCCCTAAGAGATAGACATATACCGTAGCTCGCTATTTTGTAGACCTTTTTAAGATGTACAACACTGTAGTACATTATTTTGATCTATCTCTTAGGGTTCAACCAGCGTTTGCAATGAAAGCGCAATAAAATGTGTTTATTTACGACATCACATTAGAAACCTCTAAAATTATCAGTGTTTCTTTAATATATTATGCGTGTATTGTATCTATAAACCTTCCTCTTGAATTACTCTATCTATTAAAAAAACTGCATCAAAATCCGTTGCGTAGTTTTAAATCCTTGGACACTGGAGTGTAACCAAAATGAGGATATTTTAAGGATTCCTACGTACTAAATACTTTTAAGTGAGAGGTGTACATAGCAAGGTTTCCAAATACAATAATGACAGTTATCTTTGTAACACTTGCGTTACAATATTTTCGTCGAAAATAACTTTTGGTTTAAGATGTTTTGTAAATTGTAAAACCAGGAGAGATGGACCAGCGGGTGAGAAGGACTATCGTAATTTCTACCAAACTATTACTTTTATTTAAGCTGGCAACCCTTACGCGTACTTGTCAAACGGTATACTCTGTGTAAAAAGCGAGACTGTTGGATTTTTATTTGTGAAATTAATAAAATACGAATTAAAAGTTTTCGGAAGCGTGATTTTTTTTGTACAGGTATTTTAAAAACGAGGGTACGTATAAGATACTGTTTTTATAGAATATGAATTTATGTTTCTGTGTTAATATGTTCATGAAATGATAAAATAACCTCAAATTTTTTGTTTTATTATTGTGGTTTTGTTGTGAGAAACTGGTCCGTCACTCAAAGCAATTTAGGAGAGATAGACCATGATATGTACGGGTGAGATGGACCAATAGTATAACATTTTTTTGCTAATTTTATGTGGTTTTAGATTATTAGTTACAATTTATTTTTAAGTCTATACATTTTTAATGAGTTATTCTTTCCTTTTGTAGGTAATATGCCTTTAATATATAAGAGAAAAAGTGAAGTATGTAGAGGGGTATGGACAGAAAGTGCGTTAACTACTGCTTTTCAAACTGTTTCTAATGGAATGGGTATCAATGAAGCGGCAAAAACATTTGGGATACCAAAAACTACATTTAAGCGAAGACTAGCAAAAAATAACTTGACTAAAAGTTACGTTCATGGTCTGAGTGGCATACTGCAGCCTGAAAATGAAAAGAAGATTGTCACACACATTAAAAAGTTATGGCATATAATTTAGCGGAAAGGCTGCAAATTAAATATAACTTTAATCAGGAAAAGAAAATGGCTGGAAATGGATGGTTGAAAAGCTTTCTTAGACGAAACATTAAACTTTCAATCCGGCAATTAGAAGGTATCTCTGTGGCCAGGGCTAAGGGGATGAATAAAGAATGTGTTGATAAGTATTTTAACCTTTTAGAAGAAGTTTTGAAAGAAAATGAACTTTTTTGACAAACCTGGCTCTATTTTTAATAAGGACAAAACGGGCTTTCAGCTAAATAATAAGCCGGGGAAAGTAGTTGCCGTGAAAGGATCGAAAACTGTTCCTAACGTAACTGCTGGGGAAAAAGGTGAAACGATTTCTATCATCGCTTGCTGCAGTGGAGAAGGTGTTTTTCTTCCACCCTATAGCATATTCAAGGGCAAAAATAAAAAACCTGAATTTGAGGATGGCATGCCACCCGGCTCTGTGGTAACATTGTCACGAAAATCAGCATACGTGAACTTGAAAATATTTTTTGATTGGCTAAAGCATCATTTTTTGCCCCGCAAACCACAACGCGTGTTGATCCTTGATGGACATTCTTCACATTGCAGCAATATGGAAATTTTGGAGTTTGCTGAAGAAAACGAAATTATTTTGGTTTGTATGCCCAGCCACACAACCCATTTCCTTCAGCCGCTCGATAGATCATTTTTCAAGTCCCCAAAATACTTTTATTATGACGAATGCAATAAATTCATTACTGCTAACCCATCAATAACACGCTTTCAGTTTGGAAAGATCCTGGCTTCAACGTGAAATAAATCAGCTTCAGTGAGCAATGCATTATCAGGCTTCTCAGCTACTGGGATCAAACCGTTTAATAGAAACGCTATACCAGACTATGCGTTTTTAACATCAAGTAACTCAAATTATGACAATGAGCTACAAACTGCTGCTACAATTCAACAGGATCAACCTACTAAAGAGTCAACCCTTGCACAGCCAGCAACCGTTCAAAAACCATCAACTAGTGAAGCTCTCTCTCTAAAGGTGTAGTTTCACCAATCCCCATCATAGAAAAAACTGCAAATGTTCGTCATAGGTCAAGAAAAATAGCAGAAATTTTGAACTCTACTGAAAATATCCAGAATTTCAAAGAAAATAAATCAAGGAACATAAATGCAAAAAAAAACGGAAACCAAACAGACTTTCAAAATAACACAGAAAAAGATAGGAACCAAAAGAAATATTTCTGCAAAAAAAGAAAATAATGAAAAAAAAGACAAAAAAAAAAGTGAACAAGAGGTTATAACTCTGCGTGATAGTCCTGAACAGACAACAAATGTGCAGGCTGTGGTGAAAACTATGAGGATACCCTGAGTAAAGATATAAATGGCTGCAGTGCACTATTTGTAAACGTTGGTCCCATGAAGGCTGCACCAAATATTCCGATATGTGCGACCGATGCGGGGATACGGTAACCAATTGAATATTTTATTTTTATTTAATTTTTTATCTTAGTTGTTAATTTCAATTTGAATGTTTATTTTTTTGTTTAAGAAGTGTTAATGATTATTTTTGTTAGGACCATCTCTCCTTACTGGGTGGTCCGACTCACCCACTCACACTCACGAGCTATCGATAAAATTTTATTTTGCGATGAGTCTCGATTTGGGTTTAGGCCTGATACTAGAAGAGTTAGAGTGTACCGTCGTCCTGGAAATACTGGGAGGCTGAGGTGCGTTCAAGAAGTTCATCCATACAACGGTTCAACAGTTATGTTATGGGCGGGTATTATTATAAAGAACAGACAAACTGAGCTCGTTTTTGTAAATGGAAACATGAACGCTGCAAATTACGTTGAGGATGTTCTAAGGCCTTATGTCCGTCCATTTGCACAAACCCTTGGCTTCGATTTTACGTTGATGCATGATAATGCGCGTTTGCATACAGCTTTGCACACCAGGGAGTACTTGGCAAGGGAAAACATCCGGGTATTGCCTTGACCTGCACAATCGCCAGACCTCAACCCCATCGAGCACATCGAGGACATGCTCCAGAGACGTGTTTTAGAGGACTTGGACGGAGTGACAACATCCCGACAACTAATGGATTTACTAAAATTTCATTGGGAACGATTGCCGCAGGATAACACAAACAGACATAAACAGTCTCATCGATTCTATGAATAATCGGTTTCAGCAATTTCTCAACAACAGAGGCGGCCACTCTTTGTATAAAGTTATCCAATTTCTTTTACAATAAATTAATTTTGTTTAACAATTTCATTAATTTATAAAAAGTTTAGTTGATTAGGCATCTAGTTTGTAGGAGTCTTAGTTTGTACTACGTATGGTACAGTACTCGCAATATTGTTAATTTATGTTATTAAAATAAAAATTATAAAAAAGCAATTGATTTTTTATTTTGAAAAGACACTAAAGAATAATATAAATAATAAAATACCATCGATTTAATGTGAAAATACATTGTAAAATTCAAATTAGTATATGTTGCTTAGACTTTTTTAATGTGTCCATATAGGTAGTAGAAAATTAGTAATAGTAGAAAATAATATTATATATTACATATGAAATTGGCGTTTTGTAAGGGAGGTACATAAAGTCAGTTAAAAAAAATATTAATTTATTAATTTATTTAATCAAAGTATGTACCATTGCTATCTATGCACTTTTGCCATCTCATAGGTAGTTCATTGATCCCTTTACTGAAAAATCCATTCGGACGGGAATCAATCAAATCTTTGAAGGCGCTTTGGACTGAATTGCGCCCCATCGGAGTTGAATTTTTTCTCGTGCAAAACGTTATCCAAATTTCGAAAAAAGTGGTAATCTGTTGGAGCAAGGTCCGGGGAGTACGGTGGATGTCTTAGAAATTCCAATTGAAGCTCCTCTAATTTACTGAAGAAAAGATACAATGCTGCCGGCAAGTCTTGCAAAAAGGTGATCAGGAAAACTCGCTTTGACCACATTGGCCACATCGGAGACAAGATAGCTTCATATCCTTCAGGAAGCAAAGCTTTCTGGTCTCCAGCCAAGTCGGTTGAGTCGAACTTCTGGCGCCCATCGCATCCACCTCTGAGGAAGCCTGACGCTTCACTGGCCCACACCGCAAAAGAGTAAGCAGACTAGAGGTGGTCGTTGAATCAATCAACAGTTTTTTTTAACAGCTTTTCATTCGTCAACGAATTAACTGTTATTCATTGATGAAATAACAGGTTGAAAATATTAACTGTTAATTTGCGTCAACGAACATGACACGCATTAAGTTCAATAGACATTAATTTATTCAATTCCAAAAAAGCGGTTGAAAATATTAACTGTTAATTTCTCAACAGTTTCTGCTCAACGGCAATACTTTATTAATTTCTGAGAATCAACTGGTTTCCCAAAATAACACTTTCGAACGAAAAAATGCATAGAAAAGTAAACCATAAACCGATATAAATAAGAAACACAATGCTATTTATGAAAAAAATACTTCGATCTTCAACATTTTTTTAAATACAATTTTGCGCCTTATTTATCGCAGAACAACGTTTGATATGATTCAAAATCCTATGCAAGTATTTTCTCTGGGCACCACGTCTACGACCAGGCACGTGTCGTCCGCGTGGCTTAGTTTCTTGGGATGAGACGCCAGTCATAAAATATTTGTATAGAAAAGCGATCCATATGTCAATATAAATAGGAAACAAAATCGTAAAAAAAAACATTTTCGCTTACAACCTTCAAAACCTGTTATTTAATTAACAGCTTTTTTAACCTGTTGACCATTGAGGATTAACAGTTCAATTTCATTAATCAAAAAACCGTTAATGACCCATGCCTAAAGCAGACCTTTTTGTTAATCTTTTTGCAGACTATTCACGTATAAATAGTCAAGGTAAAGTCCCATCCCAGTTACCTCAGTTTGGACCCAAAATGGGTACCGTTCATATTCGCCAAAAGGAGGTTCTTAAATGCTTGCAGAATTTAGACGTGAATAAGGCCAGCGGCCCCGATGGCATGCGTACAGTTGTGTTAAAACACTGCGCAGCCGAGTTGTTTCCCATACTAACGCGCCTGTATCAACTCTCTTTGGCAGCCGGAAAGGTCCCTAAATCCTGGAAGCTGGCTAACGTGCAACCAGTACCAAAGAAGGGAAGCCGTGCAGATCCCATCAACTATCGACCTATTGCAATCACCTTCATACTTTGCAAAGTTATGGAGCGTGTATTGAACAATCGTCTCCTGGCATACCTCGAGTCCAACGAGCTCTTTAGTGATAACCAATATGGTTTTCGCAGTGGACGCTCTGGAGATCTTCTTGTGTATGCCACTCACTTATGGAGCGAAGCCTTGGAAGGTCACGGTGAAGCTATAGCTGTATCCTTAGACATTTCCAAAGCTTTTGATAGGGTCTGGCATGATGGTCTCTTGAAAAAGCTTCCAGCATACGGAATACCTAAAGGGCTCTGCGATTGCATATCTGATTTTCTGAGGGAACGATCAATTCGAGTAGTCTTAGACGGCTGCTCTTCTGAACTAATGGCAACTAACGCCGGGGTACCTCAGGGATCTGTTCTCTCTGCAACGTTATTGGTTACGCTGATGACAGCACCGCTGTAGAGAGGTACATGTCCAATGCGCGAGCGAGTCCTCAAGAAATCCGGGCTTTGAGAGACTCCATGATTGAGCGGGTGGATTTGGCCTTAAAGAAAGTGCCCGATTGGGACGAGTCCAACTTGGTCAAATTTAACCCGTCAAAAACACAGGCGTGTTTATTCTCCGCGAAAAAGAGCAGTTTCGACCTAACGCCCACTTTCCAAAACGTTTCTGTACCCTAAACCGACCACCTAGGGCTTCTAGGCTTCTGGTAACTATATCGTCCAAACTAAACTTCGGGCAACAAATTGTGTCCATGGCTCAAACAACTTCAAAGAAGTTGGGAATCATTTCGAAGCTCCGACGGTACTTCAGCCCTGAACAGCTACTTAATTTGTACACAGCTCAAGTTCGATCTTGTATGGAGTATTGGGATGGTTCTGCAAAGTACCAACTAGAAGCAATGGACGCGGTTGACCGAAGAGCCCGAAAAATTATTAACAACTTTGACTTCACCACCAAAAAACTGCAAAGCCTCGACCATCGTCGGAAAGTTGCCAGTTTAGCAGTCTTCTACAGATTACATTTTGGAGAGTGCGAATGCTCTGTTTGATCAGTTTGAACCCACACCCTTCTTACATCGGACTACTAGACGCAGACAGGCCTTCCATCCCTTTATGGTAGATATCCCAAGAAGTCGAACCAAACGCTTCGATAGTTCCTTTTTGATGCGGGTCGCCAAGGTGTGGAATGAACTGCCTGCGTCTGTTTTTCCAGAAAACTATAGTCCTAGTTCTTTCAAGCGTCGAGTGAATAGGTATCTCGTGAATAGACGTGTAACACCTTCGTCTTCATCGTCACTTTCCATCACGTGAGATAGAAGACAAAAGTCTTATCCTTTTTTAATAAAAAAAAAATAACATCTGCCGTAATCGTCTGGCCAGGTTTAAGAAAACTGTAGTGAACGACACCGGCACGAGTCCACCAAACGCTCACAAATAACTTTTTTTGAGTCAATTTTCGCTTGGGGCAGGATTTGGCTGGTTCGCCAGGGTTCAACTGACTATACTATTACTTCAACAACTATTGTTTTTATTCCACTCACTAAGTAGAATAAAAATAATATTTTAACATTATCATGCTACTAGCGAAGTGGTTTAATAAAACAGCCTTTGCGGGTATTTTCTTCAGATGTTATTTTAGTTCTATACTTTTATACTTTTGCAAAATTTCAGTCGTATCCTACCAAAACAATTACAAAACTGGATACCTAATATTGTTAGTGATTTTAGGATTACCGATTGAAATACTTTTGACTTTCAAACTCAAACTCGCCAAAGATACTTCAGACAGCATCGATCTAACTTTACCTATTTTCATCTAATATCAAAGCTCAAGAACTTTATGCTATCGTATCGCATTGAGGCAATTAAAACCAAAAATATGGTAAAGCAGTTGGAATTATTAGCAGCAAAACGCCAGGTGCGCGAAATAAATCTGGCCTGGATAGGTAAGGCAAAACAAGCTAAATAAAACGAAAATCGTGCCTTAAATGCCCGCAATTTCACCCTGTATTTTTACACCATAGACAGCTTAGCGCTCGTCAACATATTTCCTCAAGTACCAAGCTTTTCACTGAATTAATTCGGGAAATTTTAAATTCAATCTCGTTTTTTTAACTACATGAACCCCTCGGTCCTTTTGAAAATCTCTGCTTATCTGAATTGTTTCAACGATAAGGGTTGAAAATATGTAATTAAGAAAAATATGAAAAACGTAATGGATTTTTTTATTACTGCCAAACAGGCGGATTAAATGTCATTACCAGGGGATTGTTTCGGTTTTGCGACTCGTTTAAAGGGTCCGCTTTTATTTCCTTGCTTGAAAAATTTTAATAACAAGCTTCTTAAATTTTGTAAAATATTATTTTATTAATACATAAAAAAGGTATAACTTATCATTCAAAAGTTATTTTAAGCATGTTCTATAACCACATCCAATTATTACCTTTGTTGAAGTAAGCATACATTTATTAAAGTAGGTTAACCAATATGGCGAAACACTCTGTCGGTGATAGAAAACCACGTAGGCAGGCTTTACTCCACAATGTTTTCAATTAATTCGGTCTGCGGCAGTTTTCCTACATTTCTCAGTAGAATAGGCGGCACGCGTGAACTATAAATTCTCTAATTCTTACTTTTATTACAAACAATGCTTTTGCTAATAGGACAATTAAAAGCGAGTTTGTGGTGTTGTGAATAATCATTTTAATGCGGGACGAAAAAAAGGAAATATGAGTTCATTAAATACTCCCCTGAGTTGTAAAAAACAAAATAAAATAATAATAATAATAACTTGCCAATACATGTTTAAAATACAATATTTGTACTAAACAATTAAATAATATCGAGATCTATTCGGATCTCATTATATTTTTTTTAACTTTATTATTCAGTATTAATGAATATCGTTCATCAAAAAATTATCCATAGAGGAATTGTATAAAACCAATTCATTTCTATAGCCACTGTACACTTGAACTTATTACTACAGCAACCCCTAACACCGTTCTTATTTTACTACTTTACAAGTTTAGGCGCGTGGCTACACTCCTGTTTAATTTATATAAATCAATTCATCTAGGGAAACAGCTGGCACCTTCCGTCACTAACTAGGCTATCAAACGCCACAATATCATTTTTAAACCAGACCCAAGGAAAAGATGATTGCATTAGAACAAACAGACTAAAAATCTCTCTAAATATTTTTACATCGTTAACCAACTCGTTCGATTTTATTCTGACATTTAACATGATTTACCGGTTTACATGATAGATAAATAATATATTCAGAGTAATTACTATTTAATTGTATTAAAAGTAGTGATGAAAGTTTTGACTACATGCTCGTACTGGTTAAGACGTTGACACATTTGGCAACCTGTACAGTGGGATTAAAAAAGTGAAACGAGAGATGCTAAACTAGCTTGGAAAACATTGAGATTTACGTTATAAAATAAACTCCTTTTTTATTAATTTTACCTGCTGTCAGAGGGTGGGTTACGAGTGCTTGTATGGACGTATACTTCTTTGACACGCTCGATAGCCTAAACCATTTTGACAAATTGCAACATATGAGAGAGAGAGGTCATTACATTCGTCGCGGGTCGCCAAGGTTTGGAATGAACTGCCTGCGTCTGTTTTTCCAGAAAACTAAAGTCCCAGTTCTTTCAAGCGACGAGTATATTTACTCTACGCTATCGTCTAGACGTGTAACACCTTAGTCTTCATCGTCACTTTCCAGTCACTTCAGACACTTTCAAGACAAACGTCTAATCCTTTTTCAATAAAAAATAAACACAAAAGTTGTGAGAGTGACATAGTATGCCGGGTGAAACATCAGTCGTAAACAGAAATATATGTTTCTTACTGTTTAATATAAATTGAAAAATAATATCCATTTGCGTTTAAAATATGACATGGTAAGACTTTACGCTTAAACGAATAGTACAGAGCAAACACGAGAAGCATTTCAAGAATGTTACCCCTAGTCCCCAGTGCCGACTCACAACCTGATTCGTAGCGTGGTTCAAAAAATCCACGACAGTTTACTGTTCCAGCTCATGCACAGGCCAGAGGAAGGCCGATTATTCGTCCGGAATACCTGTACAGACGGATACGGAACTTCTTTAACATGAACCCACAAGCGAGCACAAGACAAGCTACCAGCTAAACACTTTCGACAAGACAATTTCGTTCACAGCCCGTACAGGATACTGTGTTAGCAGATTACACGAGAAGGGTTGAATTTAGGTCGGCTGTTGCAAAACCAAGATACAAACATCCTTTGGACTGACGAAGACATTTACTAGGATCGCACTTTTTAACCAGCACAATTACATTAAATAGAAATATTATCTTACAGGTCTTATCTTATGGGCCCTTAATTTGATCAGCTCATGTATCGCCCAATAGTTAACAGGTAAATATGAATAAAATAAGAATAAAAGCCAGTATTTATCATTCTTATTTTATAAAGGTTATGGTAGTTTTTGCTATTAGCAGAGAGGCCTGGGCGGTCATGGTATCCTTCTGCGAGGAGGTGATATCGCAGTTTTTTTTAGTGGGTCAAGTCCCACATAACCCGGCACTCCCTACGTGTCGAGTAGGTGAATGCACTTTTTTCAAAGGTTTTGCTAGTAGCCATTATCGTGTGCTCCATTTGTAAATATCAAAGTACATTGTATTAATTTGTATATTATTTGTTAGACGATGATTGATTTTATTTTAACTAATAATAAATCAAACTACCAATAAGTCTAAAAGTAAAAAGAAACGTAAAAGTAATGGACACTAAGCATTAATAAATAAATATGTACAACATACAGGTTCTATAGGAATCGTGAACCCGGATTTTATATGGCCCTCATAAAAATCGTTCATTTTCCCTGATTAATTTACCTCTATAGATTATAGACATATAGAAAAATCGTTCATTTTCCTTGATTACTAAACCTCTATAGATTTGTAATTTATATGTAATGAGCCATTGCGAGCTTAAGGTAGCTCGAGTAGCGGGCGTTTCTGTGAAGCCTCCGATCTCCAAAACTAAGGTCGTTTTTTATTCTCAAAAGAATTAATTTTTTTCAGCTTAAAAGTATGATTACAGGAAATTAATGAGCCAACTCATTTACTTGAAAACCTCTTTAGTAAAATTATTATATAAATAAAATTATTTTAAATTATGGTCACAGTGGTTTGTATTGGCAGTTAGAATGTTGGAACAACCAAAAGTTAAGTATGTATAAGCGTAATTTACTACGTGGATGGTTTTGGTAACATTTAAGTTAATGCTCTTTTGATTTGTTTGTGACATGAGTGGTCACAAATTGAACTCACGGAGAACATTTCACAGTTGTTATATTTTTCGATCTGGACCATATTTGACTTATATTTGTATGAGTATATGTGCGTATTGACGAACCCACTGTCTTTAAAACAATGAAACGAAAAGGAAATATTTGCGATATCTAAATTGTTAAAGCTTTCCGATTCAAATTATTGCATTTTTTGAAAAGGGTTCAATAAATTATTAATTGATTCTAATAGATTAAGTTTGGCACTGCTTTTGTTTGAGTTCCTTATTGCACTATTTGATAGCAAACATTAAGCTATTATTTCCATAAATTAAATAAAATTAAATTATAATAATCTTATAAAAATAAGAAAAGGAAATAAATATAAATATAATAATATTAAATCCCCAGACAAACATGTCTGTTATGGATGACCATACAGAGGGGGCACCCAGAATAAACATACATATATAAATACAAAAAACCATGACCCGAGAACAAACATCTGTGTTCATCACACAAATGTATGCCCCGGCCAGGACTCGAACCTGGGACCTTCCGCGTATGAGGCAAGGCTACTTACCGCTACACCACTCGGTCGTCTAATACTAGAACTATGTTTTTTTTTTCTACAATGCTTTCCTTTATTGTCCCATCTGCTCCTATCTACTTCTGTCTGCTCTCATCTTCATCCGTCTTCTCCCATATTTTATAGCTTCTTTCACCTTCTCCAATCTTCCCCTGTTTTCTCCCATCTTCTTCTCTATTTTCCTATCTTCCTCTCTGCTTCCATCTTCTTATTAAGATCCCTATCTTGTTCTGTATTCTCCTACCTGATGCAGAATTTTTCCATCTTCTTCAGTCTTCTTCGGTCTTCTTCGGCCTTCTACGGGTTTCTTCGGCCTTCTACGGTCTTCACCTGTCTTCTTCTGCCTTCTCCCATCTTTTTATGTCTTCTCCCATCTTCGTATGTCTTTTCCCATCTTCTTCTTTCGTCTCCTCCATCTCCCATTTTTCCCGTCTTCTCCTGTCTTCCCCATCTTCCCTGAAGACGCTAACATATAATTTGTGTGTGTAACATATAAGAGTGACATAGGTTATTTTATTTCCCGGAATTCCTCAAAGAAACATGATTACTTACACGCAAAATAACTAAAGATCTATGTCGGGTTTTTCTATTTGTCAAACTCAGCAGCTCTCGCAAGAATAAACTCTTCTGTAGTTTAGAAACTTTTTTGATCGACATGGTCTTATAAAAAGTCATAAGATGTGACTAAAAAAATTTAATCACTTTTCTTCAAACATTTCATGATAGTTTATCTATATATATAATAAAATTGAAAGAAACATGTTTTCTGTACATTGAATATAAAAAATGAAAAAATAGCAGGGGTTGTTAATAAATCGATGCCAAACCCAAAAATGTAACTAATTTTTTTGTGTCTGTTTGTCTGTGTGTTTGTGCACGCTAATCTCAGAAACGGCTTATCCGATTTAGATGCGGTTTTCATTCGTATATTGTGGTAAGTTTCACTTAACATTTAGTGTTTGTTTTACAACAATTGGTTCAGAAATAAAAACGCTATGTTAATTTAAATAATCACGTTGAACATTTTTTTAATTGTTCTGTATTTATCTTCTATCTTTTTTTCTCTGTTAGTAGCATTCTTGAAGGTGGACAAAGGATATACTTCAACCCTGACAATGTAACGGAGCATTTAGAAAACCCAGGACGAACCACACTGCTCGCTTTCTTTAATCTATGCGAAACAGACGCACTTGCTAAGTCCAACGAAGTTCCATAGTATTATACCTATAATAAACAACAGGGTATTTTTAACCGCAGGAACCGTGGAACAGGTAATAGGTGAACCAGGTATTTTTAAAGATCACTTCATTGGAAGGGTTCATACGGTACATCCGAAAAACTCCGAATGTTTTTACCTGCGCCTACTTCTACACGTTGTTCGAGGGCCTACTTCTTTTGCCGAGCTCCGAAAGGTTGATAATATACCTAGCGGCCTAGCACCTTACATACGTAGCGGCTTGCCGGGCACGTCACTTACTGGGATGATGCTTTGTCCGAAACATTGCCTAAAACAAAACTTTCTCAACGTTGACCATTACTTGTTCTTATTGATGTCAAATAAAACATAAAGATACCACCAGTTCGAAAAAACCTTCGTGAAGAAGAACTGGCAAGAAACTTCACGGGTATATTTTTTTAGAATAAATTTTCAAAGACTCTTAATGTCTATACAAAATTAAAAATTCATCATTCAAAGTTAATCATTCAAAGGTAAAAATTTCTATCTTAGTTAGGCGCCCATTCATTCTACGCTTGAAGATTCCAGGACTATACGTTTTATGAAAAACAGATGCAGGCAGCCCATTCTACATTTTGGCGGCACGAACCAAAAAGGAGCCGTCAATACTTTCGGTTCGACATTTAGGTGTATGTATTTGTTTTAATCGTAAAGAGTATTTGTGCTCTCTCCAAAACCCGAGGCTGTTAATCTAAAAGAGTTCACGTTTACATAGTATTTCATAATGGTAATGATTGCCGCTAACATTGTACTATTCCTTATAGTGTCGGAAATCATAATATACATTCGTTTTCCGCTGCCGAAGCATACAAAAAGCCGACAGATATCGAAAGGTGTACAAAAATGTTCTCGGAGTATAAATATAACTGATAGACTACGAAAAATACCTACCAGTTCGTAGCAAGTGGCTTTTTACTACGACATTCACTCACCGTCATTCAGTTACCTGTCACTAAGAATAATCCCTTTTTACCACATTGCTTGTTAGAAACATCTCGCTGAAATCGTATCATGCTACCTATTAAAAGTTAAGAAAAGTTTAAAAGTATTTTGTAACAAAATCTGCGATATCTTTAAAACGAGTTAATACGGTCGCTCTACGCCAGGCAGGGACTACCACAGAACTTTTATTGAATTTTCCTTCTCCTGTAAATTTCCTAAGAGGTTATTTACGCTGAAGTTAGAAATCATCCCAGAGGAACAAACCCGCATTGGGTAAGCGTAATAATATACTGTGACGTCTGACCCTTACGTCTGATTGCAGGGTTTCATTGAAATCGTGGAGGAATGCTCCCACTCGGTAGGTATAACTTTTACATTTTTTGGTTTACTTACGTGTCTTTTTTAATAAAACCATTTATTTAATTACTTACATGGGACGAAATTCAATATTCAGTAGGTTGTATTTTTTTCGACAAGAAACTTAATTTTTGTATTGTCAACTAACTATCTCTTTAGAATTGAACCCTTAGATTGTCAATTTATATTTCGCTGCAAGCATTTGCTTAACGCGGTGATATACATATTATAAAATACTTGTTATGCTATGCACTCGTTAATGATGAAATCCCGTATTCAAACTGGGGTCAAACTTATGTTTCGAGAATCATATGATTTTCACGAGTTTCTGAAATACCTAACCGTTAAAACTTATACTTAATAATATTAAGATTAAATATATAACATGACATACTATAGTAAAATCTTGTTACTATTTTATTGATCTCTCTTAATTGCATCATACTTAAGTTTGGTTGGAATGGTACAGAACCTAAAAACTTGAAACTTTGAACTCACTGTTTTATGGAACGGGCATCTTATCTTACCTGGTTTTATTTTTGCAATTTCTTTTGTTTCGGTCAGACTATCAGGAAAATTGTGACCCAATTTATTTCATTGTAAAACCTGTCTGTATTGTACTGAAATCAAAAATTTTAAATACTCTACGGTTTATTTATATTTCAACGTGACATCATCAGACATTGTATATAAATGCTCGGAAAAAAATTATTTTATAACATGGTATGTATCGGTTTGAATTGGTAGCCAGAATATGAAACGAACCAAAAGTTCAATGTAAACGTAATTTACTACGTGGGTGGGACACGTTCTAATTTAATGCTCTTATTGTTACACGAGTGGTCACGAATTGTACACGTGGAGTAGATATACTTCGTTATCAGCAGGTGATACAATCCCACGGTTGTTCAAAATTAGAAGAAAATAAAATTTGCGATGCCTTATTTGTAAAGCTTTTCGATTCGACAATTCGACGACATTTGCTTGAAAAGGGTTCAATGATGTATTTATCATGTATTCTAATTGACACAGATCGGCACGGCTTTTGTTTGAGTTCTTTATTAAAATTGAATTATCATTTTGTAGAATAAACAGACTCATTTATATACGGGCACTGCATCAGAACTGGTAACCTGCTTTCCGCGAGATGAGGCTGGGACGGTTCACCGCAGAACAACAAAGGAGCTGTTACTTGCTAAGTAGGAATATCATATTATGTATAACGGCTAACGAAGGTCGATCAATATACCACGTCGGTCGTAATGTAAATAACGTAATGTAAAGTAATGAACGACGTAAATGACGAAATGAAAAGAAATAATGTAAAGATTGACGAACTAGTGAATCCATAGAAGTTTATTTTTATTTCTTAACTTTTTTAAGAGTCCTTACACGCTACTTTTAGGAATATCGATGTTTCAAAAATTATAAGATAGGGCGAGTTTTATTTTTGTACATTTAATAGAACTTTTAAAAGACAAATGTATTGTAAGTTACAATTTTGTAGTATTATTAATTTTTTTCTTGAAGGTTGTAACTAGTAGAAGCAATGTTTCTTACAGTTGCAAGAGAGCATTTTTTTGGATTTTTCATTAGTTGCTCCAATTGCTGAGGAAACTTCTCTTCATCTCGTTGTCATATTGCCGTTTTTATATTCCGCCATTGCCTAATCGATTCTAATATAAAAACTACGATCGCCGTTCGGCAATTTGGAAACTTCTAGTCTACTTAATATTACTAACGAAATCATAAGGTCAACTCTTTTAAAATAAACATACATTTATTTATATATTAATTCATGGGCTATTTACTTACAATGCTTACGAAAAATTATTTTGTCTTCGTGAAAAATGTCCCTCCTTGCCGTAAAAAGCCCCGAAAATGGTACGGCAGTGTTGTGTGTTCTAGAACTGAACAAGAGTATAAATATAATTTCTAATTAAATATAGCGCACTTGTCTTCTTGCCGTAGGGATTCGCAGCCAACGTTGCAACTCTTTTAAACAACGAAAGCTTTAGGACAGCTTGCAGTTTCGGGAGGTAGAATAGAGCCTATTTGCAATACATTTTGTCATGTAACACCCTAACCGATAACGTCAAGTTTCCAAGGTATTTACATTTTTGGGTGCTTAAATAAAAATCCCCGAATTTTAGCAAACTCTTATGTGACTCTTCTTTTACACTTGTAATAAATTATTTATGCATTATCGGATGTCTTACAGCACAAGCTTGAAATTACATGAAGATAAAGTAGTATAGTTAAATTTGATTTAGAGAACTTGAGAACGCAAAATATTAAAGAAAAAATCATATTCTTGCTAATTAATCTTAAATTTACACAAAACAAGTTGTATCGAATGAATCGTAAAAGTACTTAAACAAATACCTCATTTCAGCAGCTATCTACGATAGTAAAAAAGCTCATCGGTGTCTACGTTACCAACAACCTATTTGAACTGCAAGGGATGGGACACTTTTCTTAAAAAGAAGGAAGAAAGTTTTGGACTTGGTGGTTAACAAATGAAATGTATGCTAAAAAATGCATAAAATTATTCTGTATTTGCATAAAAAAGCTACAAAAATATTAGATCTGTGAACAAAATAATTTAAATGAATGTACTGTAATTACGGCGTTTTCACATTTTTATGATTATTGTTTTGGAAATATCAAGAATTTGTCAAAAAAAATATGCTTAATACTTTTTTGATTATTTCAAATGAATATTGATTGAATATTCATTTTTATTTTGGCATCACAGCAGTATGTCATATAGCATATGTCAAATCTTCAACGGTCATTCGTTTTGTTGCTTTTCGTGCGTCAGAGGGCTCTCTGTAAAGAAGTGAAATAAGTGTTTCAATTATGTCTCCGCTATACAATATAAATTAACAGGACGTGTATCAAGCTTATATATTTTTTCGAGAATAATTTATTTTCCTTATTTAAACTATCAAAAATATTTTTTTTGAATGAACTGTGTGTATTAGTTATAATTATAAAAAAACATGTAGCCTTAATACAACCTCTACTGTTTATTTTTTGTACCATATTTTCAAGTATTTATAACTCTGCTATCAGATTGCAAAATGTTCAGAAACTATATTTATTATGTTGCTGATATTACATCTATCTGTAGCTTTAAATTTCATAATGTTAACTCAACAAAAGCCCTGGGCCCAGGTATGTACGGGAAGGTGGGGTTCTCCTTTGCTATGTGGCCAACACTTGCTTCATTAATAAAATCATTATTATTATCATCGCTGAACGTCAAAAAAAACTTTAAATTACATACAAATTGTTTCATTTTAGATTTATTTTCTCGCTACTATCGCATGCAATATTATGTGTTATAATGACTAAAAAACACGTACGACTGACCTTTTCAAAAATAATAATCTTGATGACATTTTCTGGTTTACATTCGCTGCAAACGGGATAATGACTACAGCCACTGGTGAACGGTTCCTGTTACGCAGCCAAATCACGGTATGCACAGCCACCGCCGGTTTATACCCATATCTCTCCTGTGTACTCACACGATGGGCTCCGGCAGGCATAGTTTGCTTCCGCTACTGCTTTAATATGTGTGCTAATTTTTTTATATATAATAATGAACATATTAACACATACGAAAGCGTTGTTAGGACGGGGAAGATTATCAAACAAAAACGATAATCATCCTTTGTATCGACTTACCGACATGAATACAACAATTGTCAAGTCGTATCTATCAATCGTCCTCTTTTATCGAGTAAACCTGTTAGCTCAAAATAAACTGAATAAATGGCACTTTGTATTGTTGGGAATCAGGTTGCTTTACTTACACGAAATCCAAATTCAAATATTTATTTCTAAACTTTGACAATAACTTGTTCTTAATGACGTTAATTTTATTTACGTACCAGTTAAAGTTAAGCATTAGAAGTACATACTTATATGTGTCAAGTATAGCAAAGTTAAGTAAGTTATTTCCATGTTTTTCTTAGTCCTTTGCTCCTGTTATAATTATTTGGAATATTTTCTGTAGTTGTTTAGTTATAGAAAAAATAGGTCTTAAACTAAGTTACGTTTTATGTCGTTTCCTATAATTAAATTACAAAATAGACTAATGTAGGTATGTTATTTTAAACAATAAATTTTTTGACCTATTTGTAAGTATTTTATTACCGACTGAATATCTTGTTTTACCTTATCAGAAAAGGAAGTACACAATTCATTAAATTATTTGGTTCCTTGCTTTCTTATACTTTTAGTTAACTAATTTGAGCCCTGTCAAAGCGACCACAACAAATGCTTTTTGTGAACAATATTTTCTCGTAACACCACTTTGATTTCAAACAGTGCTACCGGTGATAGGCCAATTAAAATCGTGTGTCAGTTAAAATCTCAAACAACATTTGAAAAGGAAGAAAATAATTACGATGCAGGGGATAAAATATTTCAGCCAAATTGTAAATAATAGCGTTTAAATGCTCCTAGGTAACATTAATTCAAAAGTTGGTGAATTGCCTCACTGAATTACATTCTATAAACGTAGTAAAAGATAAGTCTCATAAGTATCTTAGGTGGTTATCACAGGTTACACCGGACTCCTTTCTGGTGAACGGTGCTGCGGTTTTTACTTTACTCGAAGATGCGATATTAGTGAGTCATACTCTGCGGTTTTTGATTACTCGTACAAATCAAGATTCTACGATCAATCAGCATCAGAAATAACATCAACACATTTCACTGGAAATCATATCGAAATTTACTAGTATCTCATTATTTCTCTACACTCCATTTATCAGCATCTCCAAGATTTCACAAAATTAAAATGGTTTATAAAAATATCATAAACATTTCCATAGAGAAATCTTGTACTTTTCAGTCAGTTCTAAAGACGTCGTACACTTGACCTTATTTCTACAGCATGGCGAGACGCCGACCTTATTTTATTAGGTTACTAGCTACCCGTGGCTACACATGTAGTTCATTTATATAAATCATCACATCGTATTCAAACATAAAAGCTTCATCAATAACAAGGTTAGTAACTCTAAAACTGAATTAATCACGAGATTTTTGTTTGGAACTGAGGAGAAAAAACCTCAATGAAAAATTGGATATCTTCAAACAACTCGTTAGACAACATCGTTTTCTTCACGATATTCGACTTTATTTTGTCATTGAACATGATTTACAAAATCTTACCTTCAGAAGTTGCTTTTATTATTTATTTGTGTCACAGTGATGAAGTTTTAACAACGTGCTTGAACTGATTACGCTGTTGACACATCGACAACGTATGTGATACGTAGATGCTTTATTGTAAAACTTACCTAGTTAAATACCTTTTAATATTTTTTCTACTGTAATATAATTTAGAAATATTTTTTTTTACCAGTGAATAAAGTATATAATATATGAATAAAACTCAATTGAAATCACATTCCTGGAATTCGAGATCATTAGTACAAAGGCGAAACCGTGCAGTGCCTTTAGTGTTTGGCAAATTTACAGATTCAATTATTTTTAAATGTTTTTGTCTTTAAATTTATATCAACTTTATTTGTTTTGCAATTGTTGATGGTTTGTATTGTGTTGAGATGGAGTTATTGCCTGAGCCAGAATCCTCACGAGAAACCGAGACGTCCCCCAAGGTTTTCACCTTCCTCACATATTCCTGTGGTTTTCTTATTACTGCCGCATTATTTTGAGATTTCTATCATTTTTTATTACAGTATTACCAGACAGAAAAATCGAGAAAACCCCAATATGCTATATAACTAGTAAAAAACGTTTGATAAAACATTGATAATGACCGTTCGTGGTTTAAATTTTTGAAACAAGAATATGACATGAATTGTAGTTTATAAATAGGTTGTAACGTAGAATTTATTCAATAATATATGCGCACACCCAATGTTACAGCCTGTTTACGCTACACAGTGTTTTGAAAGTTGATTTCGTACGAAACATAATTTCGTTGGAAGCATTTTAAGTAATCATTCGTTTAGTATCCAATTTTCCCTCGTGCAAATGAGCTCCTCAGTGTTGAGCGAAGGGTAATTTGTAATAAAGCTGTATAAGAAGTCGAGGACGTGTTGAAAAATAAGAATAAAGTAGTAGAAAATACATATAATTGTAGTCATTAATTATTCATAAAATTTTAATACGCTTTGATCATGGGAATATTTTATTGCATAGTTTTGGTACCTGCAACAAGTTGAATTTAGAATAAGGGATAGTTGAGGTACAATGGAACATGGGATACAATGAAACATAGGCGATGAAAATTCAAATTTTAACAAACTTCGTGCGTCTAATTACAGCACCTCATGTGTTACTTGTTGATGCATGCAATATGGCCGGTCTGTTTAAGGATATAAAAAGTTTTAATTTTGTATTGGAGAACATTCATTTTTGTATAAAAAATGTGTGATATTTTCTTGTTGTTGATATTAATAATTTTAGCAATTAAACGCAGTTAAGTGTGTATTAGACACCATAACCTAGCTCTAGTGTGTTTGTGTTTTAAATCTACGATACCCTACGGAGTTTTATGGAATGGGAATCTCTTCCAAAGAACCTAAATGAATTTGATTTCAATGAACTGATTTAATTTGTTTCAGTTGATTAAGCTTGGCAGGCAAAACAAAACACTATTTTTAGCAAAGCAATATTTTTATAATTTTTATAAAAGCTATTAAGCAAATATATTTCACTGTGTGCCCCAGTCTGGGATTCTTAGACCTGGGGCACATTGGAACAAACGAGGTGATGTAAAAAAGTATATTCTTTAAATTTAAGGTACATGTTGGATCTTGTGTTTGTTGTTAATCGATAGTTTTTTATAAACCTTTGTGTATTTTCACGACAAAAAGTAAGAAAATATAAACACTGATTTTTTATATATTTAATGTTATTTATTGTTCCATACAGAAGTTCCTACATTCTAATCTTCTAGGATTGCGAATCCCAGGTTAAGTGTAACAGTTTGGAAAAGGCTTAAAATTGTTATTCCAAAGTTACTAACTTACTAAGTGGCGTACGTACTAAATAGCGTCTAAATAACTTTGGAACTCTATAACTAGAAGAGCAATGAATTATATTCAAGACGCAGTTAGGTTTTATTATAATTTCAAAATAAGGCTTGCAGGCCCTTAAACCGTTAACTGTACAGTCTAGTTCATTATTTGATAACTCACCTATCCTATTTTTATCCTTTAAGTAAAGATATTGCCATATGTTATTAAGATTTTAGATGTAAGCATGTCTCAGTACTATGTTGTTTACCAGATGATTACTGTTTATGTGACTTAACATTGAAGCACTGCCAATATTTTAAAATTAACCTTAAGATAATATGAAACATTGGAACTATAGTCAACAGTTACATATGTTGGGTCTAGCTAAACAATAATATAGTATCTGATTTGATCATAAAAGCGCCACCTATCCAGTCATGATTCATGCTGCAACTATTTAGTAAACCTTTTATGTCCATAGATTATGTTTTAGGAATGTTATGAAACTTGGAATCAAGCCAACCCTTGCTTAATTCTAAGCGAAACTGGTTCGTTCGTGCATTGGTCCACATTGATTTGTAAGTGCAAAAAGACTTTTTAGGTTATATGGATGACAAAGCTTGTACAGTGTTGCCTGACCATTCGCCATGTGCTGATTCCAACGAACTACTTTTAAAAATAACCTTTAAAAATCTTTGTACGGTGCGCTAGGTACCGATTATACCGCATAATCACAAGATTTCTGTGCTATCGTAAATTATGCAAAGCTGTAATATTAATTATTAGAACAATAGGAAACAGTGCAACATAATCTGAATATTATTTCATTAAGACTTCCATTAAAATTTGTATATCCCGAATACTGGGGTGCCATCCTGACAGTGCCCCTTAAAATATAAATAAATATCTCCGTCCAAAAGGCTCCTAAGTAAGCATATTATAATAATACATAATAAACGTTATAACATAAATAATAAACAACATTCACATGCGTCTTAAAATGATATGCATGTTAATAAGTTGAACCATCTATACCTGAATATGAGATATTGTTTAAGAATCGAACAACCACGAGGCCGTTGATTTAAATCTTCCACTTGACATATATCAGGCAAAGATGATGGCTAGTGATGGAACACACACCTCACTTTACGAAGAACTTTTGTAGTTTGCAAAAAAAAAATTATATAAAATTATATAAAAAAATTATATATATATAGCCACTACTGTTTACATTATTGAGTTACTTTGTCATTTCCTTTTTTGAAATGTATACGTATTCCTTAACAAACCAAAAGTTCTTGTATGGACAGATGGAAACAGCAGAAACCTTTAAAAGTTATATTACGTTGTATATCTGCAGAAAAAATTGTTAACGTAGAAGATATTTAGGTATTGTTTGTGTAAATATGTGCAGGTTTGCGTATTGCTTGCAAATAAGAATCAGGAAACTATTTTTACGTACTCTCACTTAAACGCGGTTTCGCCTGCGTAGGTTCTGACCCTGAACCAAACTCTTGATAAAATATAGTCTGTTCCTGGATAATGACGTTTTCTGATAGTGTAACAATAAAAGAAACCAATTCATAGTTTACTTTAATTATTGTAAAGAAATATTTTATCATCGCTTAAAGGTATTTTTGGGCAAATGAGTGTAGGTGGCATCCAATTTTTCTTTTCGTAGTCGGCAAATCAGAATGCGACCTATCTGATGGTAACTGGCATCCGCACTCACGTAGGCTTCAGTTTGTTCTTATAATATCACTGGTTGTTCCTCCTCTTTAACCTTAATGCAAACATTAATTTTGATAAGTACGCCAGACACAATGCGAAGGACTGCAGTACCCACAAAAATTCCTGATATACTTACATTGGTGTAGTGGTAAGTAGCTTTGCCTCATACGCCGAAGGTCCCAGGTTCGAGTCCTGGCCGGGGCATGCATTTGTGTGATGAACACAGATGTTTGTTCGGGTTTTTTTTTTGTTCCCCTCCGCGGGAAGGGCAGGAGGATAGAAATGCCCTGACGCATACTCTGGCGCGATTCCAAAGTTATGTGGGACTCGTCCCGACGCCTACCAGGACCATACCCACTAAAAAACCCCCTGTCGGCTCGTGCATTTTTGCCACTCAGCCTTCATCTGAGCGACGGCCAATTGGAGAAAGAGGCCGCGCTAGCGGGGCCCAGAAGGGGTCACCCGCTGGGATTACATAGCACTGAAGGTGCTCAAAGCACTGAAGGTGAATACGTAGCACTGAAGGTGCTCAAAATGAAATCAAAAATTAAAACAAAAATTAAAAATTTGCAAAATAAAATTGAATTAACTCGCATTTACGTTAGAATTAGGATTTACGTTAGAATTAGAATTTACGTTAGAATTAGAATTTGCGGCCAGAAGGGCCTCGAGATCGGCGGACAGTCTGGTGGATGAGTACGCTTGCGCATTCCTAGGCCTAGCGACTGAACTTCGAGTCTAACACAGGAGTAGTATATGAGACTGAATCACGAACTAGAGGATTGGGATGAGTTTCGGAGCGTTTGAAGAACGCTTCAGATAGTGTTTTGAGATGTTGTTGTACTGTAGGCAGTTCAAGATCTCTATGCAAGTCCGCATTACGCACGTACCACGGTGCGTTTGTGGCCCGGCGGCAAAAGAGGTTTTGAACTACCTGCAGTTTGTGCAGGAGGGAGGGTTTGGCGTGGGCAAAGATTGGCGAGGCATACGTCATGACGGGTCTAACGCAGACCTTGTAAAGTGTACGTTTGTTTCTGAAAGACATTTTACTTTTTCTACCTAACATGCTATTTAGGCGGCCTAAATAGTGACGAGCGAGTTTCGAAACTCTTTCGACGTGTGGCTTGAAAGAAAGCGTCGGATCTAATGTGACGCCTAAGTATTTAGTACTGCGCTTCCAGGGGATGGGAATGCCTAACATTCGAACGTGGGGATCGCCATCGGTACGACGGCGTTTGTGGTCGAAGCGCATCGCAGAACTCTTTTCAGGGTTCACATCGATGCGCCATTTTTGAAACCATACACCAAGGGCGTTTACGGCCTTTTGGAGTCTGGTTACAAGGTGCCGAACACTGTGGCCTTTGGTATAGAGTGCGGTGTCGTCAGCAAAGAGGGCGAGTTCGACGCCTTTCGGCGGGATGGGAATGTCGTTGGTGTACACGGTGTACAGCAGAGGGGCGAGGACTGAGCCTTGAGGGACTCCAGCCTTTATGGGACGAGGCGCAGAAAGCGTGCCTTCGTGTTTAAATCGAAATGTACGGTCTTTGAGAAACGACGCTATTAACCTGACTAGGCGATCCGGTAAGCCTATCTTGTAGAGTTTATAAACGAGACCGCTGTGCCAGACTTTATCGAAAGCCTTGGCTACGTCAAAGAAAACCGCGACTGTTTTATAACGACGCGGATAGAAACCGTCAAGTATATACTCAACGATTCGATGGACTTGCTGAGGGCAGGAGTGTTTAGCGCGAAAGCCGAACTGATGGGGAATAATGAGAGGATCGCCATCCGTTGGAAACAGATGGTTCCTCATTCGAGAGAGTATGACTCTATCGAGAAGTTTAGACATTGCCTTGAGGAGGCTGATGGGTCTGTGATTAGCCGGGACGTTCAGAGGTTTGCCCGGCTTGGGAATGCCTATGACTGTCGCTTCTTTCCAAGCTTTTGGAAAGTAGCTATGGTCGAAGCAGGCATTGAAAATGATAGCTAACAAGGTAAGCATCTGTTGAGGTAGGTGCTTAAGTGCGTGGTTGGAAATTCCATCCGCACCCGGAGCCTTTTTGGACTTTTGATTTCTAATGAGAAGCAAGATTTCGTCATTAGAGACTGTGACAGGGTCGGCGGTGATGGGGAGAGAGTCTCTGCGAAGGACTTCGTCCTCCACCGCCTGGATGTGTGAGGGATCAGCAGGTTGCGTGCTGGGCGAGCATTGTGCGGCAATGCTGTCGGCGAAGCATTCGGCTTTCTCTTCGACTTCAAAGGCAGTAGTGCCATCGGGACGAGTGAGAAGAGGAACGTGAGAGGCGGTGTCTACGCGTAAGGCTCGGGCCATGCTATAGTACGCTTGGTGGGACGGAGAGATATTCGCCATGAGATCGTTCATCTGAGCGTCTCGGAGTTCCGCGAGGCAAGACCTAACTTTACGTTGAAGCTGATTCGCAGCTGTTCTATAGGCGGGCGTGGGATATTTCTTGGCTCTCCGGAGAGCCGCGTTCTTAGCTTTAATAAGATTGCTAACGGCTAAGGGAAGCGTGGGTTTGCCTTGCTTAGCAACCTTTTCGTTGTCACTGATGGCTGAGTTGATAGCATCAGTGAGAGAATTTACTAATGAATCGATTTTATCCGGGCTATCTATTTCCTCGGGAGAGATCGCGAGTGGAGAGTTCGGAGCCTCTAAGGCTGAAACTAACGTATTTTTAAAACCTTTCCAGTTGGTAAAGGTCTTAGGAGATGAGACGTTATCGTTCGGCGGTCCTAGCACGAGGGAAACGGGGCGATGGTCGGAGCCTAGGTCATCGAGCGGTTCGATAGACCTTAGATCAAGATTGATTCGCTTGATAATTGCAAAGTCGAGGATGTCAGGAGAGTAGGACGGGTTGTTGGGATAGTGAGTGGGAGTGATGGGGCATATGACGTCTAGGTCAAGGGAGTTAGTGATGTCGAGGAGAGCGATACCGCTGGTGTTAGTCGATAGGCACGTCCAGTCAGTATGTTTGGAGTTAAAGTCTCCGAACATAATGACTGAATGGCCGAGGGCGAGAATGGCCTCAAAGTCGCTGCGGATTGGTTTTGTACCACTAGGTATGTAGATTGAAGCTATGATGATGGTCGGATGACCAGTCATAGCCAACCTACACACAGTGGCTTCCATGTTGAGGAGAGGAGGGGTAGGGAGAGGACAGCAATGGAAACCTCTTTTGTAATATATAGCGGTGCCGCCGAAACCGTCGGAGTTGGGCCTATCGTTACGAATAAACGCGTACTTAGGTATAGCGAATCCCCTGGAGCGGTTTGGAGTAAGCCATGTCTCCTGGAGAAGGAATAAGTCAGGTTCTTTGTTCTGAAGGAACAGTTTAATCTCGGGTAGGTTGGTGTTAAGGCTACGAGCGTTAAAAGATACTAGGGATAAGCCCTTGGGTTTAATACGACTGGACGCGGGATTCGCGGGTCTAGACATTATAATTTATTATTTACGATTTTATAGAAAAATAAAAAGAAAATAAATTTACAACGAACTTAGGAGCGAGTGGTGCTCGGCTAACGCGAATAAACGCTCTTGAGGAGAGCGGGCGGCTCGCAGTTTGCGTGCGAGAACAGAAATTTCCGTAATGTCGACGTTTTGAATGACGTCGAACGCGGTCTTCATGTCCTCAGCCAGCGACGACTGAGGTGAAGATGACAAAGCAGGACGCGGCCCTACGGAAGCTACGGGAGCTGGGATGCGTCGGGAAGGTGCAGGCTGGACAGCCGGATGCTGCCTCCAAGACAGAGCCGGAGTAGGCGTCGGCTGAACGGGCTTTGCTTCCGGGGGACCCCGGTTGCGCAGCGGCGGGAAGTTAGCGGGGGTGAGCGGCGGCGCCGGTTTAGGCGCGACCCTCTTGGCGGTGGAGCGCGGAGCGCGCGGGCAACCCCTGTAGTTAGCTGTGTGACCGGACTGGCCGCACAGCACACAGGCAGGGGGGGAAGTGGATTCGGGAGTGCTCGTGCACTCCTTCGTGAAATGTGGATCCAGGCACTTAACGCACCTGGGGGGGAGCTGAGCAGTTAGCCGCTGCGTGGCCGTAGAGTTGGCAGCGGTGGCACTGCCCAGGGTGACCACGGGGGTTGGGACGCTCGACGGAGATTTTTGAGAGTCCGCAAATTGTGCGAGCCTCTCTAAATATCTCCCTCGAGTTAGGAGTATTTGACAGGATTACTAAAGCTAAAGGAAAACGCCTACCGCGGTTGGAGTGCATCTTATGCACTGCTTCGGCCGGGAAACCCTGGGACTTAAGGTCCTCGAGGATTTCTTCATTCGCGAGCTCAAACGGGACGCCCCGTAGTACTGCGCGGATCTTACGCTCCTCCGGGAGGGCGTAGGTGTGATACGCGATTTGATTTAACGAGAGTAACCTGGTAAACGCGCGGAAGTCGTCGACGGTCGCTACTTGAATTTTGATTGTATCGCCAGCGTTGGCGGCTTTTAAGTAATTAATTCTGTGCTCTTTGCACAAGTTAGAAACTGCGGTCCAGCGCGCTTTTTCACGCAGGAATACGGGTGGGGGGAGCTGAGGTTTCGGCGGGACGGGAGCGCAGCGCGTCGCTGGCTTCGATGGGACCGACGGAGACGCGGTCACTTCGAGTGACATGAGCGGCGCGGGGGCGGGTGTAGAAGACACCGGGGTTGGCTCGGGTGTTGAAGACACTGCGGCTTTTTTCGAACGCTTCTTAGAGCGTTTGGTAACTAATTGGAAGGCGGGCTCAGGAGAGCCGGTTAAGGTGGCGGCGACCGATGAAGCTTCGGACGCGGCGGAGTCTGAATCGCTCCCGGGAGCGGTACGCTTCCTACGAGATGATCGCGAGGATGAGACCGACGCGCAGTCCATATCGGATGGAACGGGAGACGCGGGAGAGCTATATACCTGAGGGGTCTGGACGTTAGAGGCCTGAGAGGCTGGGGTTGGGGCCTGAGGGGCCGGGGACGCGTTAAGCGCTAGTACAGCTTGCGTAAGTATGTCGTCAGAAATTGAAACACCCGATGCGGCGAGTGCTTGGGCGAACGCCTTCGCAATGTTAATGACGATTTGCTTATCCATTTGGGAAGGGGTTGGGACAATAATATGTAAAAATATAAGTATAATAAAAGATGCCTAGTTCCTAAAAACCTAGCAAAATCCTAGCGGCATACCTCCCTACCAGCGGTAGGGGGGCTGGGGAGAATAACTTAAAACTAACCGTAGTACGCCGAAGGCCGCTACCTAGAAACCTAAAAAAGGGTACGCAGGTAAAGAGTTGACCGCGTTAGGGTCAACCTTTACCGACAGAAAGGACAAATACACACGAAAACACACAAATATGATAAAAATAAATATGAAAATAGGAGAAAAATAAATAAAATAGAGAAGAGAAATAAATAAAAATAAAAAGGACTGGTTCAGTACAAATTCGTTGTCACCGTTAAGTATCCTTTGCACTGAAACCAGACTACTTACGCTGGGCTTGTGCCCAGCGTAAGTACTGCACTCAGCACAAGCACAACACAACTTAGCACAGCACTTTGAAGACTAAGGGGCTTAGTCGCAAAGAAAAATCGCACTTCGAAAGCACTCAGACGGAGTAGAAATACCTTGAAAACCGTAGCACGGAACCAACACGCTAGACTGTGACGTCAGTAGACTGAGCGCCACGGAATGGCGGGAAGGGACCGATCAACGGAGAACTGGGTCTTGCACGTCCGCACCGCGTGGCGATCGGAGCGAGGTTCGTTGTTCGGGTCATGGTTGTTTGTATTTATATATGTATGTTTATTCTGGGATCCCCCCCAGTTCGCTGTATGGTCATCCATAACACAAGCTCTGCTTACTTTAGGGCCATACAGTTGGTGTGTTGGTCTGGGGATTTATTATTATTATTATTATAATTGATTTTCCGCTATAATGATGCATTATAATGAACGCTTTAATACGCTATTATGAATTCGTACGGGTAAATTACTTTTGAGACATTTTTCCAGTTGTAGTAATATTTGTATATTTACAGAAATTTTAAACTTAAAATTTAAATTTCCTTGTACGGTCAGAAAAAAGAGGTTCAATACATTTCGAAGAAGAAAATATATTGACAATCAAGTTAATGGCGAATGTCAAATAAATAATAATAATATTTATAAACGTTGCTAATTCTTCCTTGGTTGCTATTTGGTTTTAGTTAATAAATTAATGAATTGATTTTATTTGTTTTTTATTCTTATGGTTTATAATAATATTTATTGTTCAGCGTTATTATTGTAAAGTCGTTAATAAATAATGGTTGCAATGTTGAAAGTGACGATGAAGACGAAGGTGTTACACGTCTATCCACGAGATACCTATTCACTCGACGCTTGAAAGAACTAGGACTATAGTTTTCTGGAAAAACAGACGCAGGCAGTTCATTCCATACCTTGGCGACCCGCACCAAAAAGGAACTATCGAAGCGTTTGGTTCGACTTCTTGGGATATCTACCATAAAGGGATGGAAGGCCTTTCTGCGTCTAGTAGTCCGATGTAAGAAGGGTGTGGGTTCAACCTGATCAAAAAGACCATTCGCGCACCCTAAAATGTAATCTGTAGAAGACTGCTAAACTGGCAACTTTCCGACGATGGTCGAGGCTTTGCAGTTTTTTGGTGGTGAAGTCAAAGTTGTTAATAATTTTTCGGGTTCTTCGGTCAACTGCGTCCATCGCTTCTAGTTGGTACTTTGCAGAACTATCCCAAAGGTGGCTACAGTACTCCATACAAGATCGAACTTGAGATGAGTACAAATTAAATAGCTGTTCAGGGCTGAAGTACCGTCGGACCTTTGAGATGATTCCCAACTTCTTTGAAGCAGTTTGATCCATGGACACAATTTGTTGCCCGAAGTTTAGTTTGGACGATATAGTTACCAGAAGCCTAGAAGCCCTAGGTGGTCGGTTAAGGGCACAGAAACATTTTGGAAAGTGGGCGTTAGGTCGAAACTGCTCTTTTCCGCGGAGAATAAACACGCTTGTGTTTTTGACGGGTTAAATTTGACCAAGTTGGACTCGTCCCAATTGGACACTTTCTTTAAGGCCAAATCCACCCCCGCTCAATCATGGACTCGTGACGTGAATAGTCTGCAAAAAGATTAACAAAAAGGTCTGCTTTCTCTTTTGCGGTGTGGGCCAGTGAACCGTTAGGCTTCCTCAGAGGTGGCAGCTATGGGCGACAGACGTTTGACTCAACCGACTTGGCCAGAGACCAGAAAGCTTTGCTTCCTGAAGGATATGATGCTATCTTGTCTCCGATGTGGCCAATGTGGTCAAAGCGAGCTTTCCTGATCACCTTTTTGCAAGACTTGGCGGCAGCATTGTATCTTTTCTTCAGTTCATGCGAATCCACGGCTTTGCTTCTGCGAGCGTCAGCCTAGGCTTTGTACGCTTCTTGCTTAAGCTTTTCAGCTGTGAGGCAAGCAGCATTAGCCTCAGTTATATAAACTGATTCTAAAAAATAAAGCGAGATTTGTAGAGTATAAGATAGACGAAATATTACGACAGCACGGTCATACTGTTTCGTTTACCGCCATATTACCCTCAGTTTAACCCTATTGAAAATATATGAAAAATAGTGAAAAATCGTCGCAAAAAAGATGTCACAATGTGCATGAGTGCTTTAATGACATTAGCTGAGGAAAAATGTAGTAGAATAACTGTACTGGATCTTTTTTGTCTAAATGCTATTAAATAGGAAAATAAATTAACAGAACAAATTATAATTAACTCAAATGAATTATTGGATGAAAGTGAGGATGAGGATGAGTGCGAAATGTCTGGAGTTGAGGGAATTTAGAACTTAAAATTATGTTTCATATTATTATTTCCCTATTTTAATATTGTTTAATATTATTAGTTCCATACAAAGTACCTGGCTATTAAAATTATAAAAAAAATTTAAAAGTATTGGTTTATTTATTTATGTGCTGACCGTACACAATTACAAATGCAAAAACGTCTTGAAAAAAATGTACGTGTAATAGCTGTTATGTATCGAAGCGTATCCAAAATACTGGAGATACCCTGATAATAAGAAGTAACTGATAGAGTTTGAAAATTGCCAACCAGTTCTAAGCAAGTAACTTCTCCTGACGTCGTCCAATCGACTTTCACTAAAACAAAAATAAGCTTTTATAGTCACACCAAGCTGCCTATGAAACGACATTTTTTTTTTAAATCGGCTGCCATTTTTAGATTTCCGTGCCCTTTTCATAATTGACTAGCTTAGGTATATATATGTTTTTGTGAAACTCATATACATTTTAGTAAAATGGCAATGTTAAAACGATGTTAAAGCGACATATGTCACTTCACAGACGTGTTGGTCGGACTGTACACTTCATTAGTAATTTTTACAAACATCTCAATGATATGGCATTAAGTGAGCAATTAAAAAGCTAAAATAATAATTCAATAATATGCGCTTTCTAGCCTTCAAAATGTTTTCAGTAATAAGGTTGTAACAAAACCCGCGGAAGTTGAACCGTCAGTAAATTTTCCTACTCCTATAAATATCATGAAAACCACAGACTACGTTATTTTGCGCTATAGTTAAAAATACTTCCAATGGAACAAATCTACGTTGGGTAAGAGTATAGTATGAACAGCGTCTGTGCGATGACTGTGTGTACTTTAAGGGCTAGTAGAACACCCATTTTTATAGACAAAAGTATATGACATGTGGTGTCCCCACTCAAACCCCCATCACTTGTGGGGTCAAAACTCAAACCCCTCCATACGGCACAAATTCATTTAATTTTTGAATTTTTTGGGAATAATTTTTAAAATAGCAGCTTTATCTTAGTGAAATCAATTGTTAACTCCTTGAAGTATTGGCAACAAGAATGCCTCAATTATCATGATGAGTTCTACCACTTTCAAATAAAAAAATGCCAAACCCTAGTTTTTGGGTGAAATTTTCCAGCCTTTTTTCAGTTTTAACGACTTTCTATAAATGAGCGCATTAACATGCTTTTTTACTAATCTTGTGAAAAGTAGATAAAGTAACCTTATAAGAGATATACAAAGCAAATCTTTACGCAGTAAACTTTTGAAAGTATCAGTAGTTGAATTTAGCTCTTGAATGAAGTGATACAATTCATCCACCATTACCACTTAGTTAAGCAAGGCAATTACTTAGGTGTCCTTCTAGATCTAAAGTATGTTGTTACATTCGTCGCACAAACACGTGTTCTTACCGTTACGTCTTTCTGCAGGGTTTCATTGAAATCGTGAGGTTTGCTCTCACTTGACATAACATTTGCATTTTTAATATATTTACACGTATAAAAAACAAAATACAGTATTGTGTAGGTGAATGTTGTAATTTTCGAGATGAAAATTAAGTTAACTTGTTTTTTCTCTATGTATTCTTGATAATAAATGCTGTTGTTCAGAACAAGAGATACTCAATAAAAATATTGTTATATTTATATTGTAGATAAATGCGAAATAGGGTATGTAAAAGGCCTACACGCCTTAGCGCCATAACCTCTTAACGACTCGTAATAAAAATGTTCATGCATGTTATCAACAACGATAGAAGTATCTGTTAAGAATAATGGCTAAAGCACTTACCAGAGTATGAATGAAGGTACACTAGTTATTCATTGTCACAGTTTACACTTTTAGATAACTGCACGAAAGTTATTACTGAACGGCCGTTCCGAGATATATTTTTTGTTGTTGCAAAACGAGAAGTGTCAAAAACTATTACTAGGGAGGGGAGGAGGATGGGATCCGGAAACGGTTGGGTGCCTTGCCATTTATAAAAATTTATATCACGCCATTTTAAATACGCAACATACCCCGCCCCAAAAGGGGGCTACCCCTTTTCACTAAAATCGAACAGTTATTGGTATCTCAGATCAACCAAAGAAATTAAACAAAGGAATATACATAAGTGATATGTTCTTCGATAACTGAGTAGGTACATGCAAACATGTGTACCTCCAATAAACAACCATAAATGTGGACTGTATCTTAAAACTAATAACATAAACTTCTTATGCTGACAAACGTGAACAACAAAAAAAACTTAAACTAAAACATAAATTGAATCAAATCATGGTATTTTACTGGGTATTATTTACTGGTAGAGGGCACAATTTTGATAAAGACCTAGTAAATATGCCTCTAGCAGTTCTAACCTCTACTACCCTAGTCACTGAGTCTCGTCCGGGAAAAACGCTAGTCACTCGACCGATACTCCACTGGAGAGGGGGTACATTATCCTCCTTGATAAGAACTAAGTCATTTATATTAATGTCACAAATCCCTTTATTCCATTTAACCCTCTGCTGCAGAGTATGAAGGTACTCCTGACTCCATCTCTTCCATACATCCATAACCATTGACTTAAGTAAATGCCAACGCGACAAAGGAGCCAAACTGTAGTCGACAGGTGTCTCTGGTACTGATACAAGAGGAGCACCGATTATGAAATGGCCTGGAGTCAAGACTGACAAGTCATTCGGATCATTTGACATGGGGTACAAAGGCCTAGAATGAAGTATGGCTTCAACTTGTGAAAATATGGTAACCAATTCTTCAAATGTCATACTACGATCACCTATAACTCTCTTTAAGTGACCTTTACTCGACTTAACCGCTGCTTCTACCAAACCATTAAAATGAGGACTAAGTGGGGGAGAAAACCTCCAAGTGATGAAATTGTCCGACAAAAAGGAATTAATATTAGGGTCTCTAATTATGCTATTAGCAAATTGTTTCAAAATTCTACAAGCTCCCTTGAAGTTAGTTCCGGAATCAGTTGTTATTTCTTTAGGTAAACCTCGACGAGCTACAAAGCGCTTAAGCGCTGCAAGAAAAGCTTCAGCGGTCAGGTCACTAACTAATTCTAAATGGACCGCCTTGGTTGTAAAACATACGAAAACGCATAAGTAGGACTTGACTATTTTAGCATTCCGAAGCACACTAGTTTTTAGGTTAAAATGACCCGTAAAATCAATAGCAATTGACAAAAATGGACGACATGATTCATTTACGCGACTAGCAGGTAAATTTCCCATGAACGTTTCCGAGGGCTGACACTTTAATCTAAAACAGCGCAAACATTTAAAAATACGAGACCTAATTACTTGCCGTGCTGACAATATCCAATAATTCTCCCTAAGAATAGACATAAGTAAATTAGGACCTGCATGTAAGTATTTTAAATGGTAATAGTCAACGATAAGGTGTGTTAGGTGGTGTGAGCGCGGTAGTACCAAAGGATGCTTAGCTGTGTAAGGTAAAGCTGAGTTAACTAATCTACCTCCCACCCTAAGCATTTCCAATTCATCAATAAAAGGATTAAGTCGTCTTAAGCCTGTACTGCAATATTTTTTATCTTTTAAAAGTCGTATGTCCTGTTTAAAGGTGTTATGTTGGACAATCTTAACTAACTTTAGCAAACCATTTCTTAATTCATCGCTGCACAAAGAACCTATCTTCCTAGACATTTTATTTTGACAATTAAAGGCAAACCGTAAACACCAAGCAGTTGTACGAACCAGTTTACTCAAAGAACTAAATTTGTGTACTATTTCTTCACTATACTCAATATTAGTAGATACACTTGCTGCAAGTCTCTTAACTGATTTCAATCCGGGAAGTGAGTCTGAAGAAAGTTGTTCACACGATGCTGGCCAAGTTTTGTCATCGCCGAGCAACCAAGAGGGGCACCACCACAATTTATGATGCACTAGTTCTTGGGGTGTGATACCTCGCGACGCAGGATCAGCTGGGTTCATGCTTGTAGGTACATATCTCCAAGACTCTGGAGGAATTATTGATTGAATTTCACTAACTCGATGAGACTCAAAGACCTTCAGTAAGTGTGGTTCAGTGCGAAGCCAACAAAGAACAATAGAAGAATCACTCCACGCGAAAGTAAGTCTGTGTAAGTCCGTATTTGTTTTTAATGTAGTAATAACCCTTTTCAGAAGTTTAGCCAAAAGATGTGCTCCAGAGAGTTCGAGTTTTGGAATGGTCAATTTCTGTTTGATCGGCGCAACCCTTGTTTTAGAAATGAGAAGATGTATGGTCACCCTACCATCACTGTGGACGCATCGCAAGTAGACACATGAAGCATACGCAGCATCGGAGGCGTCGCTGAAACCATGCAAATCAAAATATAAAACCGATCTAGAGAGAACTTGACGCTGAACAGACACATTCTTAAGATAATCAATGTTTGAACAAAACTCCTTCCAATCATGCAAGATAGTCTCAGGTGGAACCTCGTCCCACTGTAAGCCGAGTTTCCATAAACGTTGCATAAGAATCTTTACAAAAACAACACAAGGTGCTAACCAACCATTAGGATCGTAAATGGAACTGATTTTAGATAGAATAATCCTCTTGGTACATTCCTTTGAGTCGAGAGAAACTTGGTAAGTAAACATATCTGTAACAGGATTGTACTGCAGTCCCAAGACCTTCAGCGAAGAATGGTGACCCTGTTCAGTGAACTTCAACTCGCAGTGATCTGTAGGAAGATCATCAAGCAGCTCTGGTCTGTTACTAGTCCATTTACGTAGTTCGAAACACCCCTTTGATAAAAGTTCAACGACCTCAGCCTTAATATCTTTAGCTTCCTCTAGTGAACTAGCACCCGTCACGATGTCATCTACGAATACATTGTTAAGTAAAATTCTTAAAGCCCGAGGATGAGTGTTTTCACCCTGGTATGCTAGTTCATGAACACAGCGCATCGCTAAATATGGAGCTGAAGTAACACCATACGTAACCGTGTTGAGTTGATAATCCTGATAATTCCCGTCGTCATCAAACCAAACGATGACCTGAAACTTCCTATCGCCGGGAAAAACCAAAACTTGTCTGAACATCTGCTTTATATCCGCTGTAAAAACTACTTCATGCAAGCGAAAGTGGAGAATTATGTCGACAATATCCTTCTGTAACTTCGGACCAGCTAACAAAACATCATTTAAAGATTTTCCTGAACTACTCTTCATAGAAGCATCGAAGACACACCGTATTTTGTCTGAATCCTTCTTATAAACTCCATGGTGAGGTATATAAAAATTAGGAAAATTCGCAGTCGAAGCATCGACTGGCTGCATGTGGCCCAAAGAGACATATTCTCGCATGAAATCATTGTATTTCTTCGCCAAGGCACTATCCCGTTTCAATTTCCGCTCTAAAGATTGTAGTCTGCAAAACGCTAAAGATTTTGTCTCACCCAAATTATGGTCACCCTGTTTGAAGGGCAAGCGCACGACAAATCTTCCCTCAGGTGTACGCGTATGCGTCTGTTTAAAATGGCCTTCACAAACTAAATCGTTAGGGTCAGTGACCTTAGTAGAGGGCACCTCCTCAATTTCCCAAAAACGCTTTAAGGAACTATCCAAATCCGTAACACACATAAAAGCAGACAACTCGTTCGATTTGTCATCATTACAACTAAAATCACCCATCAAAACCCATCCGAATATTGTATCGAAAGCTGTAGGCAAATTACTCCCAAAACTAATTTTACCACCCTTAAAAATGTTCGCACAAGCACCCGCACCTAATAAAACATCAACAGGACTCCTTTCGTGACACGTGTAGTCAGCTAACTTCAAATTCCTAAAATTGTCCAAAAAACTACTATCAATGGTTACTGTAGGGATCTCTGCGGTAATTTGTGGTAAAATATATGTTTCAATACATACCTGTAGGAACAACACTAGTCATATTTGAACCACCGATTCCCAAAATCGAAACATTTGTTTTGGAGTAGCGCGCCCCCAAACGGCGTGCACAAGAACTAGAGATAAAGTTAGTCATACTTCCGGGGTCAAGTAATGCACGAACACGATGAATTCTACCATTTCTACCAAAAGCGACATCTACCATAGCTGTAGCTAGCAATGAATGACGTGTGATTGACTCCTTACCAACCGAAGCACTGACTGTGTTAGACAAAGATGGAGATATAACGGCGGACCTTCCGGAAGAATGTTGCGATTGCTGCGTCTGATTTTCAGCGGGAATTTGCTCGACCGGCGTGGATGTCAATGAACTTTTATCTGCATAATTACTAATTGATTGATTCGTATTAGGTTGTTGCGGATTCACCTGCGTATCGTTACTTGTAGATAAGTGGAGTAATGTATGATGTTTTCTATGACAAATATTACAACTTGATCGTGAATTGCAATTCATAACCCTATGAGATCGAAAACAATTGAAACACAAGTTGTTTGATTTCACGAATTCACGACGCATATCTATACCCATAGCTATAAATTTGTCACACTTATACAGATAATGTGATTCACTGCGGCATTTAGGACACGTAGTTAGACTTCTGCTAATTTTGGCCGTTGCTTTAGAGTCGTAACAACTTTGCTGATGTACACTGGACGTATGCGACACCTTACTAAGCTTGGAAGTAGGGGAAACATTGCTTTGTTTACCACTAATAGATGCACACAGACCCGTGGTTTCTAATGTCTTACAATGAGTATCTAAAAATGTAAGTAAATTATCAAAAGTAGGTATGTGGAGGTGTTGGTAGGTTAGTTCGAATCTAGACCGTAAATCATTATCTAGCCGTCGCGTAAATATATGTAACAACAAGAGAGACCATTCTTTAACTGGGAAGCCTAAACTAGTCAAGCCCCGCGTATTCTCTTGCAAGATATTAACAAAGTTTCTCAGCTGATTCGTGTTCTTAGCGGGCACGGTAGGTAATGACAACATTGTACTTAGATGCGAGTCGGCAATCATGCGCTTGTCGTCGTACCTATCTATAAGAATACTCCGGGCCACTTCATAACTGTCGGGAGTATTGGACAAATGTTTTACTAGATTTAATGGTTCGTTCGAAAGACAACTTAGTAAGTAGTGCTTTTTCTGGACGGAACCTAATGACTGATTGTGATGAACCAAGCTATCAAACATATTTATAAAATTGGGAAAATCGCAATAATTACCGCTAAAACTAGGCAAACTTATACTGGGTAATTTTACGTTACATTCCGCCGGCATGCTTGGCAAACTAACCTCACCCTTTTCACAAATAGATGTTAAAGTCTGTAACTTTAGTTTAATATCGAAATATTGTTCTTCAAATTGCAAATACCTAACTTTATGATCTTGTAATTCATCTTGCTCTAGTGACTGTGACAACGTAACATAAATTTCATCTACATTTACTTTGATTGAATCGAGATCGGAACAACGTAATTTGAACTTTTCTAAGTTTGATGAAATATTAAAATCTAACTTTTGGATTGAATGATGTAATATGCTAACCTTTTCCAACATAAAATCATACTTTGATACCAATAACTGTTGCTTAGATTTAGACATAGCGAAAAGTTTTTCTAAAAAGTTTTACAAATAAAAAATATGGCGGCGACGCGTGTTGCGTGAGCTGGCTTAAATATTGGCGAGAAAGGACCAACTTTTGTTAAGAATAATGGCTAAAGCACTTACCAGAGTATGAATGAAGGTACACTAGTTATTCATTGTCACAGTTTACACTTTTAGATAACTGCACGAAAGTTATTACTGAACGGCCGTTCTTTTTTTTTTTTTTTTTGTTCCCCTCCGCGGGAAGGGCAGGAGGATAAAAATGCCCTGACGCATACTCTGGCGCGATTCCAAAGTTATGTGGGACTCGTCCCGACGCCTACCAGGACCATACCCACTAAAAACCCCCTGTCGGCTCGTGCATTTTTGCCACTCAGCCTTCATCGGAGCGACGGCCAATTGGAGAAAGAGGCCGCGCTAGCGGGGCCCAGAAGGGGTCACCCGCTGGGATTACATAGCACTGAAGGTGCTCAAAAATTAAAAGTAAAATAAAAACATTAAAAATGAAAAGTAAATAATGAAAACATTAAAAATTGAAAAATTAAATATGCATTAATTCGGATTTACGTTAGAATTAGAATTTGCGGCCAGAAGGGCCTCGAGATCGCGTGACAGTCTGGTGGATGAGTACGTTTGCGCATTTCTAGGCCTAGCGACTTTGAACTTCGAGTCTAACACAGGAGCAGCATATGAGACAGAATCACGAACTAGAGGATTGGGATGGGTTTCGGAGCGTTTGAAGAACGCTTCAGAGAGTGTTTTGAGATATTGTTGTACTGTAGGCAGTTCAAGATCTCTATGCAAGTCCGCGTTACGCACGTACCACGGTGCGCCTGTGGCCCGGCGGCAAAAGAGGTTTTGAACTACCTGCAGTTTGTGCAGGAGGGAGGGTTTGGCGTGGGCAAAGATTGGCGAGGCATACGTCATGACGGGTCTAACGCAGACCTTGTAAAGTGTACGTTTGTTTCTGAAGGACATTTTACTTTTTCTACCTAACATGCTATTTAGGCGGACTAAATAGTGACGAGCGAGTTTCGAAACTCTTTCAACGTGTGGCTTGAAAGAAAGCGTCGGATCTAATGTGACGCCTAAGTATTTAGTACTGCGCTTCCAGGGGATGGGAATGCCTAACATTCGAACGTGGGGATCGCCATCGGGACGACGGCGTTTGTGGTCGAAGCGCATCGCAGAACTCTTTTCAGGGTTCACATCGATGCGCCATTCTTGAAACCATGCACCAAGGGCGTTTACGGCCTTTTGGAGTCTGGTTACAAGGCGCCGAACACCGTGGCCTTTGGTATAGAGTGCGGTGTCGTCAGCGAAGAGGGCGAGTTCGACGCCTTTCGGCGGGATGGGAATGTCGTTGGTGTACACGGTGTACAGCAGAGGGGCGAGGACTGAGCCTTGAGGGACTCCAGCCTTTATGGGACGAGGTGCAGAAAGCGTGCCTTCGTGTTTAAATCGAAACGTACGGTCTTTGAGAAACGACGCTATTAACCTGACTAGGCGATCCGGTAAGCCTATCTTGTAGAGTTTATAAACGAGACCGCTGTGCCAGACTTTATCGAAAGCCTTGGCTACGTCAAAGAAAACCGCGACTGATTTATAACGACGCGGATAGAAACCGTCAAGTATATACTCGACGATTCGGTGGACTTGTTGAGGGCAGGAGTGTTTAGAGCGAAAGCCGAACTGATGGGGGACGGCCGTTCCGAGATATATTTTTTGTTGTTGCAAAACGAGAAGTGTCAAAAACTATTACTAGGGAGGGGAGGAGGATGGGATCCGGAAACGGTTGGGTGCCTTGCCATTTATAAAAATTTATATCACGCCATTTTAAATACGCAACAGTATCTATTTCGCTTCATCCATAAGTAGTAAAACTTTTCAAATTAACTGTTATTTAGTCGAAATCCGTAACATTGTGGAAAAGTGAAGAATAACAAAAGGCTGTTCTAAAGAATTGCTGTTAACATACTCCTGCTATTTTAGTGCTTCATTTAAAGCGCGTGTTGCACATGACATTTTTAGACCGTTGTACGGTGTATTGATTGAATTTAGTGCCACGTAGAGCAGAAAACAATTACGTTTCAGAATTAGTTTATTTCTGTGCCTGTTGAGCAGCACAAGGCAGGCCTAGACGCGTATATCACGCTGACGATCATTAAGTTCTCGAGACAACCATTCAATTTTTATTATTATTATTATAATTAAAAAACTTAAATTAAATAAAATAATATACAAATTAGCATAAGAAATCCACTAATTGAAGCACCAATTGACCTAACCACGCGAGTCAAGTTTTTTTTACCTTGCCAATTTGACGCAAATGAACCAGTATTGTTCTGATGCTAACGTCGAAGGCTGCTGCTAATTCAGCCGTTGATTGAGTATTAACTTCCACAATCGACTTTTAATTGTCACTGTCGACCAAAATGACGACCGGGTGGTGGAGTGGTAAGTAGCCCTGCCTCATACGCCAAAGGTCCCAGGTTCGAGTCCTGGCCCTGGCATTAATTTGTTTGATGAACACAGATGTTTATGTCTCGGGCCATGGTTGTTTGTATTTAGGCTCCCGTTTGCTGTATGATTATCCATAACACAAGCTCTGCTTACTTTGGGGCCATACCGTTGAGGTGTTTGTCAGGTGATTTAAAAAAAAAAATTTCGTACGACAGTTAATTTTTCACATCGAAATTTGTGGGATTGTGCGTTCATTTGTTATTTATGACGCGGTGCTCATATTTCATATTAATATGAGTACCGCCGTCGCACTCGAATTTTTGAAGTATTTTGAAAAAAGAACTCTATTTTTTAATAAAAAAAATTGGATTCATAGACAAACGAAAATATTACTTATTTGAATTGTTCAGCATAGCAGAACAGTCCTATTATGTTTACTTACTGTAACCTAGCATGTTGAGCTTCTAATTGCTTTATTATATGACCCTCTTAATGAGATTAGACTAATGTCTCTGCCATTACGATTCATATTAATTTGGGTAATGGCATATTTACGAGAAGAGCAGATATAGAAATGTGTTGTTTTATAGTTATAATATAAAAGATTAAAATTAGTAAGTGTCAGCGTTTGCTAATATAATATATAATAATAATGTTGTGGTAAAGCATACAGAGTAAATCCGATTAGGACTTCAACTTCCGTAGTGTACCATTCAATATGATTCCCGTGAACGAAAAAGCCACTGGTCAGAACTTTATCCATTGAAAATATTAACTTGACATGTTAAGCAAATTGCTCATTATTGATTAATAGCTTTTTACCCGCAGCTTCTTTTTACACAACTACCTTCAGTCCTTTTCAGTAATCAAAGCGTATCAAAATATATATCATTAAGATCAGTCAATTAGTTAAGAGTTATGACGTAAAACAAACCTGCAATCAAACTGTTTTTATGTATCTGTAATACTAACTAGTAAAGCTAAGGATAATTGATTTTGTACCGTTTCAGGTTTACCGCGTCATCTAACATAGGTAGTTCATGGCGTAAATTATGTAAAGGTAAAGGTAAAGATGTGCAGGGAGTATGATCTGTAGGAGAATAGGCGGTAATGGTGGTCACTTAAGCACTTTTTAGAATACGACTCTATTTATAAATCCTAGCTTCTTTCAGTGCGGTACCACAACTAGATGTTTCGGCCAAATATTTTGCATGAGAATTTGGCCTTTGGTTTTCTAGGTTCTTCTCCTCGTCATCATCATCATCGTCATCGATATCGTCATCGATACGGAAGAACTCAGTAGCTACTTCGAAGAATTATTCTATTAACAGTTTTTAAGACTATTCATGTGCTCTCTACTTCCCGTTCTCTTCTGGGACTGCTGTCGGTTGACCACGATTACCCACGTCACGAAATGGAGACCATAGAAAAATTTATTTTTGATTGTCTAATCGGGCTCTTGTTACCACTGACACTCCGTCGGTAACTTAATCCATCGAGTCTATGGCGTGACGATAGCTAGCGGCCTGATACTACACTATGGGTAGTGTGGAATGCAACCTGCGTAGACACTCTCACGGCTTCCCATCTTGCGACAGCCAGTGTTCAATCCGGTTCAGCTGTCAACAACTCTGAAAGACTTAAACGTAAAAAATACGAGAATCTGGCTAATAGATATATTTTTGAGGATTTTGGCATTCAAAACATGAGGTCATATGCATAAGGGGCTCGTCGTCTTTATTCGGACCTAGCGAGGTGATTGGTGAGTGAAACCTGTGATTAAGCTGGCACTTACCTCGAACAACGAATTTCTATTGCGACCCAACGTAGTGATTCGGTCAGGCTTTTGGCTACGTTGAAATTATTTGATTCTAGTTCACTTAGGCAAAGGGATTTTTATTGGTAGTTAATTTTAATCCTTCTTATATTTTTTTATTTACTTATATCCTTTTTTATTAGAAATGCATTTTTTATAAAAAAATTAACATTAAAACGTTTACTTGAAATGACGAATATTTTATATTTACCTTGATAAATAACTACTGTACGTAACGTAATAACGTTAAGTTGGCGCGAAAATAAAAAAACATTTGTTAGAACTACTCTGCTAATTGGGTTCAGTTGGAAAATGTTGAATCCGTTTTCTCCTCAAAATAACATCAGAGAATATTGCGAGCTTCAATAAGATCGTTGCAAATCTGACAATTGTCGTCACAGCTGCGCCGCTCAGCTTCCACATTTGTTACTTAACTCATACTTTAAAGCATTATAATGGCCGCTATTATGCTCCCTAAGGATGATATTGGATTAATATTGATCACAACGTTATAATCGTAAAAATGTCAATACCATTTTTGGGGGACTCTAAACAGATTATACAGGGTGGCCACAAATGTGACGTCCAAAAGTTTTTTTAGGTGCCTCGTGTTGAGAGGTATCTAAATCACCCCAACGTATGTTATACGATTTTTCATAGCTTTCGAATTACGATTTTTTGATTTCAATTTTTTTATGAATTTTCGCAAAATTGTGACCGACAGTTTCAAAAATTTCAAAAAAAATTTTGCAGGTTTCTTCGTCTTTCTATTTTTGCTACTAAATCTGAACTGTGTGTTTATGCACAACCATTTATTGAAAACACTGTCGACCAAAATGCCTCGGAGTCCCGTGATTGGTTGCTTGTTGCTCGTAGCGGCAAAAACTTTTGGCAAGCATTTGGTAGTATACCACTTGGCATTGATGCTACTGTGGGTTCTTAAGATAATCTATCCACCTTACGCAAAGACGGTAGTGTATAATATAATAAACACTTCCTGATCTAATTCGCAGATTGTGCTGAATCTTCATGTAAGTGATTCGCTGGTTTTGTTAAATCAAACTTTTCACTTGTACCACGTTTTCTTCCGTAACAGCAGTCAAAGGACGTCCACTTCTTTCTCGTTTTGCCAGCGGCACACAGTTCCTTTAGAAGGCGCCCAAATTCAAATTTATTTATTCAAAAAAGCTAAGTGAAGTCAATTAAAAGTGTCATCAGGTTTCAAGTTGGACTTTAAGCCCCATCCAGATCCATTTTTCTAAGACACACAATAATTTCATAACGTTGGGAAACAAATTTAGAGGGAAATTTCAATTTGAAACAAATATATATTTACTTTTAAATAACCAAATTTTCAAAATAATTATAACTCGCCAGCGTTCCATACATAAAACTGTGAGTGTCAAAATTAAGATTTAGTCTATACACAAAAGCCTTTCTTGCCAATTGCTCTTTATAATTGTGCAAGCCGCATCGAAATCCGTTGCGTAGTTTTGAAGGAGAAAACGGAAACAGTCAAAGTGAAAAAGTGACTTGATAAATACTATGTAATTATTTAGAGGTCTAAACATTTTTCTGATTTTCGTTTACCTAAAAAGAAAGTGCTTATTAACCTACCTGAGCCTTACACACGCACTTATAAGAACGTTCATAATAATTAATTTGATAAAAAATGAAAAAAATAATATATATGATACGAGTTTGTATTGTCGGTATAATAGGTTTATATTGATTTAAAACTTTTACTTTTACAACAGTTTACAAATTGGACTGTTGTAAATGTTGTTTTTATAACAATGAACTTTAGACAATTGAGTTACACGTATAAATTTAGATTTTCTGCGGAATCAGCCATTGAAAACTTAAGCATAGCTTTAGTACCGGCCGTGCCTATCCTTAACGCAGAGGATTTTATCATAAAATATATCTTCGTTTTAGCACAAAAGTATGTTTACTGGAAATTGCGATCCAATTTAATTAATTAAAATCCAGTCAGTATTCAACTGGGATCAGGTTTCTAATACGCTAAGACTTACTAAATAATAATAATAATATAGAGTTAGTTTGCAATGCATGCAAATTATTAATTGAGCATATTCAAAGGAAAAGATAAATAAAAGCGTTATTCACTATGGACCTGAATCCATTATCAGCAAGTGCCTCGCTCCCACGGCTTTTAAAAGCAATAAAACGAGTTGAAAGTAAACGTGATATCTAAATTGTTATTTATAAATACCCCCCGTACTTACCCGAAGCTTTTCAATTTAAATTATACCTTTCGTTTGAAAAGGGCTGAATTAATTATTTATTTATTTTAATAGATGGTATTCGGAGCTGGTTTGTTTGAGTTTCTTATCGCACGATCGAAAATGTTTGATATGCACGCCCATTATTCGGTCGCTGACTACTTCGATCCTGACACTAATAAAATTGTAAAGTTTGTGTTTAGGATAGTTTGTTCCTTTTGACAAATAGAAAACGCCTCACGGCGTAATTTCCTGAAAAGACAATTGAAAACACTTATAACAGTAGAGACTCATTGCGTAAAGGATATTAATCTTGTTTTTCTTATGCGTTCTGTTATCACTTTCACTCATTAATTTGATGGAGTAAATATGTTTAAAACTAATCTTATTTTGTTGAAACTGTATAGTAAATTCATACATGGGATACTTTCCATGAATTTACTTAGGAACTTATTTATTTAGGAACGTATACTATACGTGAACATTTCTTCTTTGCGATAATTTTGAAATGTTTTAGAAAGTCTATTATCTTTATTTGGAAAATTATATTACTTTACAAAGGAAATAATACGCAGCAAGGGAGAAATACGCAGAACTTAAAATCGATATTCTTTTTATCTGTCTATTATAAGTTGTACAATGTGACATTTATAAGTGAATGTTAAGTGCCTACGATGAAATATAGTATCAGGTAAAACCTTTCGTACAAACAATATGAAGACTAATTTTTTCATTGTATATTTTAGTTTAATTATAGGTAATGTAAATGAATTATCCATTTTGTCCAAAAACTCTTTGCCATCTTATAGTTAGTGACACGATGCCGTTGAGACTTCTAAATAAAAAACTAAGACAATTAGTTTTGATGTTAACCTAGCATTTCCAAAAGAATTTCCAGCTAAGTCAGGGCTGTTCGGTGAATGCATTATTATTTTCAAGTCAAATTCTGGTTTGGCATTCTCATGACCAAAGACCACACACTTCCCGATGCTCAATTCCGGCTGTTGGCAGTCAAGATCGGAATCGATCGTTTTACCCAATGGCAAAAATTCATAATATACGATGATCTTCCAATCTGTGGCGCTTGACCCGTCTTTGACCATGCCTTCGTAAAACAAACTTACAAGACTTTAATAAATAACGTAGGTTAATGAACAGTTTATACTTCTTTATTGTGAAGATAAAATGTAAAAATAAAAATTTTGTTTTATCCATTCCTTGTCCTTACATGGCCCTTGCTATTAATACTGATTCCATCCTTTAATTTTAAATGAATTTTGATTTAATTAAACTAATACGAACCTATTATTCTTATTCTTAAGATATTTAATGAAAATAAAGCTGACAAAGGTATCAAAAGAAATTGACATTCCAAAAGTCCAAGTTTTAAAAGTATCTAGGAATCATTCATATCAATCATATCTAGGTTCAGTTTTATTACGTTTTAGTAACGAATCCCAAAAAGGTACACGGTTTATTAAGTTTCTTGCTGTGAGCTCGTGTGGTACCCAAATATCAAGATTTCATAGAACCTGACTTTTTCAAAATTTTCTTGTGGTCAATTTTCAACCCTTCAGCTATATCGTAACTACAAACATGCCGATCTTGCTCCACTTTACAAAAAAATGGCGTAGACTTTATCAGCACGGTACTGTGCGAGCGCCATCTTTGATATCAAAGTTTCTGGATCTAAAGCGCATGAACCAACTATGTGTTCTCGTAAGGCCACTGCATTATGTCGTTATAACATCACAAATATTGTAGTGGCTTGTGTCGCATTGTGCCCTTTTATGAAATAAAGTTTGGTATCCAAAGAAATAAATCTGATGCTAATTCAAAAAAAAATTTAAGATATCGCTTTTTTATAAAGCCATATCTTAAAATGTCCCTTATATTTTGTTAGTTACAGCTCGAAGATAAAAGCAATTAAGCTTATAATTTAACAAAAATGCGTAAAATAATTTGAGTCATAGTCAACTTCTATACGACGTCATAAAGTAGCTTTACGACGTCATAAGGGAGACTTGCCGAGCTAACAGATGCTGATAAGAATAATTTTGCACAGACATAAAGAGACATTGTAAATTTATTTTGAAAAAATGAAACCCGTGAAGTTTTATTCCATTTCTTCTTCACGAAGGTTTTTCTGAACTGGTGGTAGAGTCATGCTTTATTTAATGTCAATAAGAACAAGTAATTGAAAATGCTAAGAAATTAATATTGGAATTTGAATTAAGCATCATTTTCTTCATTATTTTTGGGTTAACTGCTATGTCACCGTTTTTAATAAATATCTTTCATCAACAAACTACAGAAAATTGTTGAGTTGTTCATTCCAGGTAGGAGAATAAACTTTGCAATGCAATTTTAAAAAGATAACTATTCCCTGACATTACCATAAATTCATTACCATTTCTTCAAAAGATTATTTCTGTACAGAAATCAGAAATATCTCATTCTTTTTAAAAAAATAAAAATCTATAAACCTCAAAATTACTTGACAAAAACAATTGAAGAATGACCATTGAAACCCTTTTCATTGTATCAAAATCAGCCAGAAACAAACGGTACAACCAAAGAGATATACTTACAAAATGTAACATCCAAAATACGACAAGACATTTTCCCAGAACATATTTTGTATTTAATGGAGTAGAATGATTATAACAAAGTTTGTCAAGAAACGTCAATTGGTACATAATAATCTGTATAATTGCAAATACAACCCTACGAGCATGATTTCAAACAGAATTTACAAAGTCGGCTATAAAATATTAAATTTTTTACTAACGAAATTCTAATGTTGATGTTGATACACATGTTTTATACTGATATATTGGCTTAATTTTTAAATATTTTAAAACATTCATAATATTTACAAATATACTTACCGAAAATATTATAATTAATTTAGAGTCGCAGTGACCGAATGCTACTAAACTCAAATACTCATCTGAGCACTCTTTTCATCAGGACGTTTTTCTGACACTGATTGTGTATCTAGTTTATATATGTGATCGATGTTGGTGAATTCATGTATTTATTATTGCTATTATAGAAAAGATTCAAAAAAATATCCTCATTGTAGACATTTAAATCTGTGCTTATAAAACCTGAACAGTCAAAATAGTCCAATCATTTGGTTCTAAAAAAAGGGTTACCTTGAGAGTTTTCTAGCATTTTTGAAAATGGGTAACATCATAGATTTCAATGAGCTCTTTTCGCATTTCAACTTTGCCACTTCGTGGCTTTGCTGCTCGCGCCGCCATATTGGACCGCAATTTCGACGTCAGCAACTCCATGTAATATTGCTCAGTACAGAGACAATAGGCACTAGCCATATTCATTAAATTTTCTTTTCATATAGTGCTAATTTACTAAAAAACCGCTCTTTTAATTAAATATTTCAAAATTAATTTTGAGATTTATAACGCATCGATTTTAAAATGAAACGTTGCAATTTTAAATGCTTAACAGGCCACTTTTTCCTGGGGTTTATTAAACGCTACCAGGCTATACTGGGAAACTTAGTTTATATTATTATTTATAATAATCTGAAATAAACACGATGCTTCGTTCACACAGGTATAACATTTCACTGGCAGGAATTATACGCTTTTTTATTAAGTATTCTCATGCAAAATTAAATAACGATTAATCATATTCATGAGTGATTAAATAATACAATATTATACTGGTTAATAAACATAATGAATCTATTGATAATATCTAATGCTCATGTTTCAATATGTTTTCCTAATTAAGCAGTTGGCAAGTTGAGTAACATTCGCACTAGCAGAAAAAACTAATTTCGATAACCACATCGTAACTTGCAAATACGCGTGTTCATGGAAAGCTTAGGCTCATATAGCAACAGACACAATAATATGAACTTATTAATCGTAATCGTTCCTACTAAAACAGATACCTTATCTTCAAAAAGCAATCATTCATCTGATACGTGCTAGGTACAAAAATGTTGTCATCTACATAGTGGTAATTTAAATACACATTTTTACAAATTAGTTAACTTCAATCAGAATTTACTGCTACATTAAAATGAGTAAGGAACCAACGAAAATCTAGGAACCGATGCAGCCACCTATGTCACGATGCCAAAAAGCGCCACTTTCATGATCCCCTTATTAATCATAGCCCTGCAGAAGTCTGGTTTCTCAAGTCCGTTGGCATTGGCAGATCTCCGTCTACTGAACTTCAAAACTTGAATTTCACTGAACCAACTGTTCTCCCAATGTCCTGTTGTTGTTAGTTCTGCAATTAAAGATAATACTATAGTATCGTTATCGAATATTCCTTCGACTCATTCTCCTTTTGTCTTAAAAAACTGTAACTGAAGAAAACGTTAAGAAGTCCATTCTCTCCATAACATCTCCAGCTGTCTGTGAGTACAAGCTTTGTTCAAAAATGATACTTTGTTACCAGTCCTCACATATATCTTTAATTTTTCCCTTACAACCAGCACGTTGCCCACTTCCTATTTCCCATTTTCGTTCAATATGCATCTTACTTTTTCTCTCCAAAGGGCTTGAGCATATCGTACACGCTCAGCTCTCAAAGTTTCTTGTAGGCAATAAACTTCTTAGTAGTTTTCAATCCGGCGTCCGACCAGGATAGAGCACAACTTCTGCAGTTATAAATGTCACTGACGACATTCGATGGGCCATGGAAAATACATCTCTTACACTACTTGTACCTACTACTAGACTTTAGTAGCGCATTCAATTCTGTCGATTTTGACACTCTCCTTGGCATTTTAACATCTCCAAAGGAGAGATGTCTCCTTTTGCAGTGGTCTGGTTCAACTCTTATCTTCAAGTCCGATTGCAGCGGGTTCGCCATGGTGAGTCTCACTCTAACTGGTGTGAACTTGTAGCAAGCGTGCCTCAGGGCGGCGTCCCCTCTGCTCTTCTCAGTATTTATTGACTCTTTTACCACAGTTCTTTCGTGTAATTTCCACCTTGACGCTGATGATTTGCAGATTTACCGCCATTTCGCTGTCCTAGATACTTCAGCAACTATTTCTGCTATAAATGAAGGACTTAGACGCATCAATCATACGGCTTGTCTGTAATTCCGAGTAAATCAAAAGCCATAATTATTGGCAGTCGGCATATGCGTGGCTGCATCGATTTGACCAATTTGTTCTCTGTTGTCTTAGATAGGTGTCATCAAAGGTTTTTCGTCAGATGTCTTTTTTGTCCCGTCAGGAGTTCCTCAAGGCTCACATTTAGGTCCTCTTTTTTTTCTTATATATATAGATGACCTAGGAAAGGTAATAACATCCAAATTTAAAATGTATGCTGATGATTTAAAGATGTATAGGACAATTATTTCGACCCAAGATGTTAACCAGTTGCAAATGGACTTAGAGAAAGTACAGGAGTGGTGTATTAAGAACTCAATGATCCTCAATTCTGAAAAATGTTATCAGATAAAGTTTACACGAAAGAAAAACTCGGCACCATGTGTATATAGTATTAATGGATGCCCTTTAAAAGAAGCTACCGTTATTAGGGATCTCGGTGTGATGGTCGACAGCTCTCTCACTTTCAAAAGTCACCTCGAGAGCATCACACTTAAGGCGAATAAACTATCAGGATTCATAACGCGTCAGATGAAGGTATTTAGGGATCCAACTGTGACGATATCGGTGTATAATTGTTTGATACGAAGTAGCCTAGAATACTGCAGTCAAGTTTGGAGCCCTAGTTATCAATTCCACATCAACATCATTGAGCAGGTTCAAAAGAAATTTCTTTACCATCTTGCTTTCTCCGATAATAAATGCAGGTCGTTGCGTTCCTATGAGGAAAGATGTAAATATTACAAAGTCACCCCATTATACAAACGACGAAAAACCTTGGACTTAATGTTTTTACACAAGGTCATTCATGGTCAAATAGATTCCACAGAGATTTTATCTCAAATAAATATAGCTGTTCCACGTCAAGGGAGCAGACTGCTGAATCGTAAGGTGTTCGATGTAAATAAAGTGAACTCTAATGTTGGGAGTCATGCTCCACTGCACCGTATGTTTCATCTAGCCAATTGTCTCAGAAACTATTCAGATATATTTGGTGATTCTTTGGCCTCTTTTAAAAAGAAACTGAAAATGTACTTTTGCACACACTAGTTACCTTATAAAAAAATTTCATTAATTTAACTTTTTTTTCTGATTACCACCCATTATAGCTTGAACGGGTTAACATAAATAGCTTACCCATTACTGTTATTATACATGTTTATTTAAATCTTGTACTGTTAGATTCACTTCTAGAAGGTCATAATTAGGAAAACTGTTCAAAGCATGTATTTTAGTTGTATGATTTATATTATGTACCAGTTTTGTGAATTAAATAAAAAAAAAAAAAAAAAAAATATTACTCCTTAGATTTCACTGACACAGATACAAACTTAGGGGTTATATTTGATTCAAGAATTATCAGACACAATTCGATTTAAAAAAATTCCCATATTACAAATTTGGTTATTTAGTCAAATTCTCTCATTTTCTACATTAATGGCAATAAATCACTATTTATGAAAGATACATTTATGAATTGTACCATTATAAAATCTACTTGAAACAGACATTATTTTAAAATTATTGGCCACCCATGCATTTATAAATTTTTTTCATACCCAAGAGGTTTGAAATTTGCTTAAAAAATATTTTTTGCATATTATTCAAAAATAAATTATTTTGCGTATTTCAAAAAAAAAACTGCGTAAGCTTTTCATACTATTTACTTTTAATCTATCAGCACAGTTAGTCTTTAATATTAAAACAACAAAAAACTAATAGAAATCATGCATTTCTGGTCATAGTTTTTAAGACAGTAAAATATTATTGAAAAAATAAGAGTTTTCTTTAAAAAAGAAATATCAGAGGTACTACTTACTTATGATAAATTACTTTTCGTACTTTTTTCAGAACGGCCATAAGTTGTACTATTAGACGTTTCAAGGTTATCGATTCATTACCGGACACCCTGTATATTTATGTATGTGTGTATGTTTGTTTATTGTATTTTATATGGATTTATTTCTTGTGTGTGTGTATTTATTGTTTTTGTTTTACATGTGTATATTTTTAGTACACACTAAATTTGCTCTTTTTACACACTCTCCAGTCTCAGATCTGCTGGAAGAGATTTCTATTAGAAATAAGCTGTACCTTTGGACATTACCTATAAGCTTTATTATGTATTTTATATTGTAGTTACAAAAAACGATAAATTAAATAAATAAGCTTTCCGAAGTCTTCATTTAATGTCCAACGTTCATAAGTGGAGTTCTGCATGATATCTTTCACGGTGGTTTTACAAATCGAATTTAGGTTTAGAAATCTTGTAAATAGCAATATTTAACAGTAATCTTATTGTTGAACGAAAAGAGTTAATTAAGTAGTGTTCTCAACATGTATAAAAATGAATTTGACAAGGACAGGGCAAAATGTCAACCCATGTGATCGATGTGACTACCAACCCTGATTACTAAATATCATTTGCAAGAAATTCCAGAAAATCAAGAACTCAAGAAATCAAAAAAAAGGAATTAGCATGTTTTGTAATAAAAGGTTTAGCTTGTTGTGTTTTTTTTTATGAAAATTCTTGGGTTAACCTTCCTCACATTGAGTTTAGATAGTATTTGAAACCTTTTACGCAAAAAAAATTCCGGGTCGGATAAGACAGTTTCTGATTTCGGAAAAACAATTTAGTTCGGGGACCACAAACATTGTAGTTAATGAAATTTATTTTGTGCTGCGAAAGTTTTTGGGTCGTACCGTATTAAGATATCCAAGAATGTTTAGTCAAACGTAATTTGATTTAGTAATTTGATTCACGAATCAGCAGGGTGGTATTTTCGAGGTTTTACATGCTCGTGTAATTACTATTTTCACTAGTTTACTTTATGATGGTAAAATTTCCACAATCTAACTGTAACTATATATCAAAGTAAGCAACCACTAAACATACAAATTAATATATGAATAGAAGACAGCCATGAGATGGCTATTTATCCATCATTTTATCATGTTCTCAAAGAATTGTAGTATTTTAGACAGAATCATAACATAACGAGAACGGAAACATTCACGCTTTTTTGTAACAAAGCTTTTCTTTTTGATAAACGAAGTTGTTACTGTCGTGGCTTCTTATATAAAAAAGTTGAAACTTTGCATTTCTTTTTGATGCTTTGTGAAGGAAAAAGTAAAATTATATGAAGTCTATTTTCATTCTTATTTAACAAACTTATGAAGTAAGACATCAATGTCTTATAAATAAGAATTCGCGTTTATCCTTTTATTTCAAAGCGGTACTTAAACTTTGAAACCCTTCCATATCTGAATGATAACCACAAATATCGACTAAATAGAAAATGTAAAGTATGAGTTCAGGCCCTCAATCTTCGTCACGCATGATCGATCTACCCCTTTAAAACCACAGTTTAATTTATATGTACTATCGGGGACTTTTCTGGCTCTGATTCGTACTCGAATCCCTTGCAGTGTTGTCGCCTCTTAGTATGTGAAGTGCCTACAAAAGACCGAACAACGCGCAAGCAATTCTCGCCATAGCCTGACCTTCCACCGAGTTCCCCGAGTTATTGTATGTAGTATCAGAGACTAGTAAATAACTATAGACTAACCATGTCTAACAAAATTTATTGACTTGAAAAAAAGTTGTTTTTAAGATAGAGAGATGGCGTTAGTTGTATTAGATTTACAAGTCATTTAAATTTAGATTTAAAAAAACTTAAGATGGCGCTGTTTACAAAATCATTTGATATTTCATTGCAAGTACTATCCGTAGGTATCAGGCGACAACAGACGTTGCCAGCTAGTGCATTATATTATTTGATACTATGTTGCCGCTCTTATAATTCAGTAAAAGAAAACTTTACACCACCCCGGATATTATTTGTAGTGTTACTGGGTTACTGTATTGCCAGTATATAATTTTTCCCACAAAAATATAGCATTCATCTCCACAGTTTGTTCTTATCTGCCTTAACATAATAAAACGAATTTCAGTGCATTTAATTAACAGGTATATAATATTTTACTTTATTTCTTGATATCGATAAAAATTATGTCTTAATAAGTGTATAATTTTTATTTATAATGCATATAACTCATAACTATTTTGCAGTAGTGAAAAAAATTTTTTCTTGCTGGATTATTATTTAAAAAATGTTCTTTATCCATCAACTTTTTTTGAAATCAAAATTCTTTTTATCACAACATTTTATTTGTTTGACAATTTGAATTCTTTGTCGTTTATTGTTGTTGCTATGGGTGTGTGTTTGTTTCGGAACTTTTCCCTGCATTACTTTGAATTCACAATATTTCTGCTCGCCTACTGTGGCTCGTGCAAATTGTATGGACCTTGATTAAGTTTACGTTTTGGCTGCTACATGTATCGTATAACATGTGCGTTTATGACAACTGTGATAATAAAAGCTTTTTAAAATAGGTTATTATGGCAATGAAAATAAAGATGGTAGTGCCCAGGCGTCTCTGAACAAAATAAACTTATTCCAGTATGTTTATGGTCTTTTGTAGTTGTTATTTTATCATCTATAAAGTAAGAATAAATCACTATCTACCTATTCTTATTGAGTAAAATTATCAAAATCAATGATATAAAATGATGACATTTTCCAATTTCAGGAAAGGTATAAATCCTACTTGCTAAGGTTTCAGGTTATTTGACAACGCCATCTAGCATTTGCATTACGTTTCTTGTCAATAATTCATATAAAAATTAAAGACGACAAGGTTGGTCCAAGCTATTTGAGAGCGCCATCTAGTAATAGCTTGGATTTTGAGCTTTTTCCGAGTCACGAATTTTTGTATAGAGATGGTCAGTCTATAGTTATTTACTAGTCTCTGGTAGTATTAACACATAGTGGATAAACGGAACAGAGATAAAGCTTCTTAAGAACGTGAAATTTTTTTACCTATTTTAGTAGGGTTGTCACAAAACAAATGAAACAAAACATTTGTTAAATAGTTTTATTATTATTGTAATAATTTATTGTTTCTTTTGATGGCGTGGTAAATTCTGAATCTAACGTATAGTTTTTTCAAGTAATCTAAAGGGAAACACTCACATGGCATATCAAATTTACAATATTTAATACGTTTAAGTATTTAATTGCAAATATTGCCAATATTTATTTCAAGATCGAAAAATTCGCTAAACTTTTGCTCGAGCAATTCAATTTTTTTTTCTAGTATTATTCATACACACAGTACAGTAAACGACCATTATAAATAATAAAATACCACGTTTTTACAAAAATAATTAAAATTGCAACTAACAAAACAAACAACGTGCGTCGCAATGACTCTGAGATTGTCAACTGGCTGTGCTTTTGACAATCTCTTTTGACAAGTCTCGCCGCGTACGTGACAAGCGGCCAGTGGTCGCGCACACATGCCCCGCATGCTTGTAGTAGTGCAACCGATTCGTGTGGTTGTATGAAGCTTTGTCTCTGTTCTGTTAATCTACTCATGTGGTATTAAGACCTTGAAAATTTGCAGTTCTAAGTTGAATGTTGACAGAATGTCGTCAGGCTTGACGCTGACATGTAAGTTAGTATAATGATAATGAGCACTATTGAACACATTTTTTTCTTAAATCCGTATTACCATACCACACTTTTTTATATGGATAACAATTCGTACAGACAGGCCATAGATTACATGACATTTGAGACCTGGCTCCTTAAACTAATAATAGGTCTTTACCTATGAAACTGCCGTTTTGCCGTACTGGCCATTTCAAATGAAAATATTTTTTTTTGACTGATAATTCTAATTTCAAATTAATTTTATTTGACAAACATGGAATTCTTTTTCTAAAATCGTCATTTGTTTAATAGTTAGTGTTTTGTTTTCAACGTATTCGAACATTTTTCGTCATCATGGATAAGTTAAAAATTCGAGTAATTATGGAGTATGAGTACCGTCGTGGCAGCAAAGCGGCACAAGCGGCACGCAACATCAACGACGTTGACGGAGCGAACACTACAAACGAACGCACCACCCGTTATTGGTTTACCCGCTTCCGTTCTGGAAATTTTGACCAGAAAAATGAACCCCGTTGTCGTCCGAAAACTTTGGTCGACAATGACGAATTAAAGGCAATTGTGGAAGCTGATGAAACTCAATCCACGGCTGAATTAGCAGCAGCTTTCGACGTTAGCATCAAAACAATATTGGTCCATTTGCGTCAAATTGGCAAGGTAAAGAAGCTTGACAAATGGGTACCCCACGAACTCAATGACCGCCAGCGCGAAGTACGCGTGGAGACGTGCCTTGCACTGCTCAGCAGGCATACAAATGAAGGAATTCTGAACCGCATTGTTACTTGTGACGAGAATTGGATCCTGTTTGACAATCGTAAGCGCTCAGCAAGTTGGTTGGACCCTGGTTCAGCATCCAAACAATGCCCTAAACGAAAACTTACCCCTAGAAAAGTGATGGTCACTGTTTGGTGGTCTAACGCGGGTGTAATTCATCACAGCTTCTTGCCAAACGGGACAAGCATTACTGCAGATGTGTACTTTGAAGAACTGAACACAATGATGGAGAAGCTCGCACGTCTCTAACCAGCTTTGGTCAATCGTTCGGCTCCACTGCTCCTGCACGACAACGCGCGACCTCATACTGCACAGCAGACGGTCTCCAAGCTACAAGAGTTGGGGTTGGAAGTTCTCAGACCTTGCGCCTACAGACTTCTACTTTTTCCAGAATTTGGATAACTTCTTGGCGGGAAAAAAATTAAATACCCGAGAAGCAGTACAAAATGCCTTTGAAGAATTTGTTGCCTCCCGTCCAGCTGATTTCTTCAAGAAAGGCATCAATAAGCTACCAATGCGTTGGCAAAGATGCATTGATTGCATGGGTGATTATTTTGATTAATAGAAATAAAAAATATATAAAAAAATTACGCTTCATTTATTTCGTGAAAAACGGCAATTTCATAGGTAAAGACCTAATATATTATCCAAGATTTATCTTGAGTAGCATTTTTGAACGAGCTTCTGCTAGATCACGGTGTATGACAATTATTTAAAATAGTTCATATTATAAGAATTTTTATAAACCATTTAATGTCTATTGTACTCAAGCACCAGAGATGATCCAGCCGCGTCTGGAAACCCCATTGGCCTCTAACTCGGCTTAAAGACTGTTATACCATAAGAGCTACAGGTTTAATATACATGCTTTATGTATTTTGATAAAAAATTTATAAAATCATAGAAATAATATATGTATCTAAAGGAGTGATAAGTTTCGACATCATAAAGGCCGCCCACGTTGTCAATTGATTTAATTTATTTTGTTCATATTATTTTGTTTTTACAGAGTATTATAAAGAGTTATATTATGTATCATATACAGAAACCAAAACAATAGCCTGATATAGAATACCTGTCCCCTTTATTTAGCTTAGGAATCGTAACAATCACTCATAAAAAATAGCACGTATTGTGAGTCGTGCTCTAATTTCAACAGTCGTAAATAGTGCCCCTGGGCCTCGCTGGAGACATGTTGTGGTATTATGCAAAACAGCACTTCCATTATTTACGACACAAAGTATGTGTATAATATTTATTTATTTATTATGCCATGGTGCCGAGTGGCATGGTAGACCTGCCTCATACGCTGGAGATCCCAGGATCGAGTCCTAGTTGGACCATGCATTTATGTGACAAACACGAAGTTTGTTTTCGGATCATGGCTGTTGATATTTATATTTGTTAGTTTATTCTGGGTTTCCCCCAATTTGCTGTATGGTTATTCATAACACAAGCTCTGCTTACTTTGGGGCCATACAGTTGGTGTGTTTGTCTGGGGATTTATTATTATTATTTCTTTCAGGTGCTATTCTCAGATTATAAAATAATTTAACCTTTTTAGTTGCATTCATTTACAACCGTCAATAAACTTTCTAACATTTCTTACTTTCTAGCATTGAAAAATAGGAAACAAACAATCACTACTTTGACTTATATACTTCCTCAAATATTATTATTAAACATATTACAAATTAATTAAAAGGCCAAATATGCGCATTACTTCTGAACACATAATAAATGTACCGAGGTATATACCCACGCACGCTACAGCGAAAGATCGAAACTATAGGAATTAACCAATGAACTTATCAGCCCACTAGGCTCAGGCATCCCCTGCAATGCATACATTTTTTAATATCAGCAACTATGACCCGCGATCAAACATCTTTGTTCATCACACAAATGAACCTCCGTCGTATGAGGCAGGGTTACTTACTACCCACTACGCCACTTGTAGTATCATAATAAATCATATTTAATAACACCAAACTTTTCTTTTCAGCTTACACTATCCATGCTTGGAAGAACAAATTGTAATGAAGTTTGCCTCGAGGACTCTATGACATCTTATCAATTCTATACATAACAGAATGTTAAATTGAATCTTTCAGAAGTAAATTTTGATCAAGGCACCAACTGTTCCCATTCTATAGAGTTTAAATGCCCTATCGTTAATTTATTATTCAACATCACGTTTCCTGCTATTCCTTAACAAATAAAAATCCTGATTCTTAGTATGTAACCTATTCCATAGCTATGAATTAATATGGATGGCAGTTAATCAATGCGCTAAAGATAAGTTATTGGCGGCCATTTATAGTATTTTCTGTTCTGGCTGTTTTGTCCTGATATCCATAATGAGAGTTATTAATTTGATAGGATTAGTACTGCCACAGACTGTTTCTAAAAGTCTATTCATTACGTATTTTCTGATATGTTGTTTTCAAGATTATCATCCTAATTGTTACCATGGCCTGAAAATAAAGGATCTGTAAAATGACATCCGTAAATCGTATTATACTCTCAATTTTATCCTAAAATGGAAGGACTCTATCATTATGTGGTACGATAGACAAGATGAAAAATTCCTTTTCTTCCAAAAGTGTAGATTGAAAAGTGATGATGATTCGATTTGAGGAATTAATTGTTTCTCATACTAACAATGCTCACCATTTAACCCCCTTCAAAACATAATGAAAAAGTAACTTTCAAATTTATCATATTAGAAGGGTTTTAAAATCCATATTAAATACATACAAATATGAAAAGTATTAAATTTTCTAATATTTAAACCAGGAACGTCTGGTAATTATTGCGCTTGTAAATAGGAAAATTACTACTGGTATGCGAATGAAGGAAGGAGTATCGTATTTTGTACGTTAATATGAAGTTTATACTATATTGCTTAACATTTTTTTTGTTGTAACATGGACTATTGTGAATGATTGATTGATTTGATTTCAATGTTTTGTATTCATAATCTATAGGTACATTGAATACAAAAAGGAAATACTTGTTTGTGTGTTTATGTGTTAAAGATAATCTCAGAAGCTCTTGAACGGATTCGTTTACCATTGGAAAGGAAATGTTGCGAAGTAACTTGAGTAAAATATTTTTCTGCGGATTTCTAGGCAATTAATATTTTTCAATATAGTTAGTTGTGGCGGCCACTTATGCCACGCATGTACACACTGAGCTCCATATTGGCGCGAACAGTTAGTAGGTGTGCATCATGTACTACATTTATCATGGAATTAGTCTAAGTAGCGGCTCGCTCGCACGTTTTTCATTATTTTCTTTTGTTATATATTTAAAAATGATTACCAATCTGTTATGTTCGCAAAACATGCTATCCCGAGCCTTGAAACTTCTAACTTTCGCTAAAACTATCCATAATCCGTTATCTTCATAAAACTGCGTCAATACAAAATCTAAATAATATGATTTATTGTAGCGATGAAAAAGAATCTACTATAGCGATTTTTCCTCATAGCAATTACGCGCAATATGATATACGCGTAATATGACGCCAGCTTTTTGACAGCGCACTTAAATTTTTTGATAAACACAACATAAATTATGACAAAGGCCTTTGGCAAATCTAGTTACTAAAATTGTAAGAGAATAAAGGGGTCTTGAGAATATTGTGTTCTCAAGACCACACATTTTTATGTAAAATATTTCCTTAACATATAAACAAGTTATAGTCTACGTTGCTTCATTTACCAAAATGTTTATTAGTGATTATCATTTGTATATTTTATAACTTCGAACAACTGCGCTAATTTAATATTCCTTTGTTACTTTGTAAAAAGAGACAAAAGAATAGCCTAATACATTTCCAGCAAAGTATGTCCTTTCACACGCTTCTAAATAAGTAACAAGCAGCCATTTTGACATAATTATTACAAATGGAATGACTTATTTCAGCGCCGGTGGTGAGATTTCTGACGCGATGCTTTATCGACAACACGATTATAACGAAGAAGGTTGGTAAATACTTTTAAAACAGTAATTGATCTATTGACTAAAACAACAACTTTTGTATAGTTATGTCGCAATTTCATTAGATAAGTAATGTTACTTTTGTTAACCCATAACTACCTACCGACTCCGTGCGTCCAGACGGAAGCCGCAGGTTTTTAGCCGGTACGAGTCCGGCATAACCCGACTTCGGCCCCCGCTGAGAATCCATTAGGATTTTCCTGCGTCAAAAAAAAAACGGTGGTGGGTCGAAATGGGACGGAACTACTACAAAACGGCTTTAGTTCTATAAATACGATTTTGTTCAAATTAAACAAGTGTTCGTTTCTTTCATATTATTTTTTATAACTTATAAAATACTAATACTGACTAATTAGAACTCGATAAAGAAAAACTTGGCTAATAGTATATCTTATTAGTTTACCTATACCTAAATCAGAAAACTTATAATGGAGTACTTTAATTATGATTTTTATAGAATAAAGTAAATCGGCGCAATGAGCTAAGTAGATCCCAATCATAAACAAAGAAGTTAAGTTATCCTTAAACTTTAATCCTTATTAAGATATGGTTTCATTGCCTACATCTGACATCTAAATGTATTTTTTACATGAATAATTTGTTCTGTTTTAATTTATTAATAGGGTATTACGATCAAAATTTACTTTAATTTCAAATTCAAATATTTATTTCTCAACATTGACAATAACTTGTTCTTATTGACGTCAAATAAAACATGACTCTACCATGTCATGCAATACTGATATGCATGACATGAAATGCAAAATTGATAGATTTTTAGTTGTATAAACTTCCAAAGAATCATATTTCTTGCTTGAGGCAGACAGAGCGATACTCTACTAAGATATATATTTCACCAAGTCATCCATATTTATTAACATTTATTTTCTGAAACAACAAACAGTACGTTATTTTGTTGTTTACATTTCCAAGCTATTGTTTGACGCCTTTGCGTCCTTAACAAGTAATTGTTAACAACCCGGCCGCTGTAACACCACCCTAGTTCTGCTCGTAAATCCACATTTGTGGACACCAAAAGGTGGCTAATGGCCCGATTAATATATAAAACTTGTCTGACGTAAACCTTTTACTGAATTTGTTCATTTTAATTCGACCTATGTGCTGGTAAAACTCTTTACCTACGTTGAATTTATCAAGATTGACTTTGCTTTGAGTGAACCTTTCAAACAAATCTACACTTTAAACCCGATATAATAAGGGTATAAATAAAGTAATTTTAATTAATGGTGTTGGATTAAGTTATATTTAAAAAGGGCCTCAACTTTGCTGAGCCTTTTCAACGAAAATTCAATAAAGCGCAATTAACTAACACAATTATTGTTGGCATGGATGGTCTTAAATCACATTTGCATTTAGTAGAATAAAAAAATATTTACTGTATCATTGCAAGTGAATGACTAATGAAAGAATTATTTAGACTTGCATAGTAAATTAAATGGCCTCGTGAGCCATTTCATTTACTATGCAATACCATAATGGTAGCTTACAGGCGAGAGGATCCAGCTTCTATTCATCGTTATTCAATATTATGTTGTTTACGATTCATGGATATAAGTATATTTATAGTGGGTCGCCTAAGTTCTCTATACGACCATTCATAACATAATCTATTCGTACTTTGATGTCCTTAAAATACTTAAACTTACTTAATCGCTGAAATATTGTAGTGGCATTATCCGATAGATAAAGTTTTCTCAGCACCAATCGTAAAAGACACTTTCATGCGTTTTTCCTGGACTTACTTACCCTTTTATCCACCACAAAACTCGTAACATCTAAGAAAGGTCCTAACAAAAGAACATTTTGTTGTGCCAAAAAATTCTATTGTTTGGATTTACAAAGGCTCTCGGGTGAACCTTCGGCGTAACGTTTAGAGATAGTGTTGCACAATATGTTAGCTGGCTTCCGCGTCACTGATTACAAGATTTCTGAATTGAAAATATACATTTTTACATCGAGTGCAGGACACAGAGATCTATATGGTTACTTGTATTGTCGTTGGCCTATATCAGGCTATGCTGCGTTAAAAGATAAGCATTTTTTTGTATTTGTCTTGTTTTATTATTTTTTCACTTTCTCATCTTGAGGTTAAGTCTACTGGGCGTTAATAATAGGTCTTTACCTATGAAACTGCCGTTTTCAAATGCCATTTCAAATGAAAATATTTTTTTTTAGACTGATAATTCTAATTTCAAATTAATTTTATTTGACAAACGTGGAATTCTGTTTCTAAAATCGTCATTTGTTTAATAGTTAGTGTTTTGTTTTCAACGCATTCGAAAATTTTTCGTCATCATGGATAAGTTAAAAATTCGAGTAATTATGGAGTATGAGTACCGTCGTGGCAGCAAAGCGGCACAAGCGGCACGCAACATCAACGACGTTTACGGAGCGAACACTACAAACGAACGCACCACCCGTTATTGGTTTACCCGCTTCCGTTCTGGAAATTTCGTCCGAAAACTTTGGTCGACAATGACGAATTAAAGGCAATTGTGGAAGCTGATGAAACTCAATCCACGGCTGAATTAGGAGCAGCTTTCAACGTTAGCATCAAAACAATATTGGTCCATTTGCGTCAAATTGGCAAGGTCAAAAAGCTTGACAAATGGGTACCCCACGAACTCACTGACCGCCAGCGCGAAGTACGCGTGGAGACGTGCCTTGCACTACTCAGCAGGCATACAAATGAAGGAATTCTGAACCGCATTGTTACTTGTGACGAGAAATGGATCCTGTTTGACAATCGTAAGCGCTCAGCAAGTTGGTTGGACCCTGGTTCAGCACCCAAACAATGCCCTAAACGAAAACTTACCCCTAGAAAAGTGATGGTCACTGTTTGGTGGTCTAACGCGGGTGTAATTCATCACAGCTTCTTGCCAAACGGGACAAGCATTACTGCAGATGTGTACTTTGAAGAACTGAACACAATGATGGAGAAGCTCGCACGTCTCTAACCAGCTTTGGTCAATCGTTCGGCTCCACTGCTCCTGCACGACAACGCGCGACCTCATACTGCACAGCAGACGGTCTCCAAGCTACAAGAGTTGGGGTTGGAAGTTCTCAGACCTTGCGCCTACAGACTTCTACTTTTTCCAGAATTTGGATAACTTCTTGGCGGGAAAAAAATTCAATACCCGAGAGGCAGTACAAAATGCCTTTGAAGAATTTGTTGCCTCCCGTCCAGCTGATTTCTTCAAGAAAGACATCAATAAGCTACCAATGCGTTGGCAAAGATGCATTGATTGCATGGGTGATTATTTTGATTAATAGAAATAAAAAATATATAAAAAAATTACGCTTCATTTATTTCGTGAAAAACGGCAATTTCATAGGTAAAGACCTAATATTTAAATTGTTTAGATTTTTTGTCCGTTATCTTGCCTGGATAATTATTGTCACATTCTCTAATGTTTCAAAGTAATTTATCATTTATTTACACACGATAGTAGTTACAATAAAACAGCAATCAGAACCAAACGCTTCGATAGTTCTTTTTTGGTGCGGGTCGCCAAGTTGTGAAATGAACTGCCTGCGTCTGTTTTTCCAGAAAACTATAGTCCTAGGTCTTTCAAACGATATGAATAGGTATCTCGTGGATAGTCGTGTAACATATTCGTCTTTAAACGTTTAATCGTTTTTCAATAAAAAAAATATTGTTACAAAGGTACTGCTTATTTCCTAGGAAATTTATTAATTCTAACTGTTATGTAGGCGTACGGGTGCTTGGATCTGTCACTTAAAAATGCGAACTTATATAAATTTTCATATAAAATTTGATCAAATTTGGCGCGTACAAAACGAACTCGTTCTGTAGGTATCAAATATATTGCAGGAAATGTCTGCACCACTATTTTTAATAATTGTACGTGAGTGTGTACCCTTCAAAATTCCTTTTTTTATATTTATATTCATTTATGAACTGTTTTATACGCATTTGTATTCGGCACGTTAAGGGCGAGACTTGAGTAAACAAAATTACGCGGCACCAGAGAATGTCGATCGATGTCGTGTTTGTATGTACCTTGATGTACCTCAAAAACTATTGTTTTTTTCACTGACCAATCAATCCTACGGGTTTTTAAAGAGTTTCTAAAGTAAGTTTAATCTTGACACAAACCTCTAAGGAGTCATTTATCTGTAAACCGGTAACTGTCACGTCATTATTTGGTGGACATAGTTTTCTAATATAAGCATTATAGTACATCGCAATTCACACATCTCAATAATGATATGAAGTAAATCAGTTTCAAGCACAGTTCTTTAATCTAGGAGTATAAAACAGAACTAACACTAGAATCTTGATTCTCTTTTTAGGTTATGTAACTTGACTTATGTATACTGAACTTTTACGCAGACGATAAACAGAGAAGTTAATCTTCTAAGAATTGAAAAAGTAATTGTGTCTTCATAAGGTTCGAAACTCAAATCGACACGAATTCTAGTAACCCCGAAAATGGAAACCAAACAATGTGAAGTAAATTGAAGTAATTACACGAGTAACTAGAGTTTGCGGTGCGGTTTAATCCTCCTACTCTCGATCCCGAGGGAATTTTGGCATTATAGCCTGTGTACTATCTAGGTAAGGTGTAGTCTACCATGTTTGACAAAACTTCTTAACCAAAATAGCCGTAAGGTTGAGACATTAACTGTCACAATATAAAATATTTCGCATTTTTTTAAATAATAATAGTATAGACAGCACAGGCTTACAGGACCTACGTAGGTTACTTCATTTTTAATTGGTTTCCAATGGGTCGAACTCTAACATAAAAACTTCAACATTTTTGTGAGGAATCGCACTTTTCTTGATCAATCTCTTTTATAGTAGAGTTAATTTAGTAGAGCTACCAGAGATGGCAGAGTTAAAGATAAAATCGTAGTTGTTTTTTTTTTCGTTGTTAAATTGTTTTTATATTGTAACATAGTTCTTTCAAGCCTCGAGTGATTAGGTATCTCGTGGATAGACGTGTAGCACCTTCATCTTCATCGTCACTTTCCATCAGTCAAAAAACCTAGAGCTATTTGCTGAACTAGTTTCAACAGGAATTTCTTCTACGTCTTTACTTTGTATATCTAATAGCTGCAAGTGGGTGAGTGGCGACCCTCTTACATTCTTTGTTGGCAACACTTGAAATGAAATGAAATGAAATGAAATAATGAAATGAAATGAAATATGAAATGAAATGAAATATTTATTTTCTCAACATTGACAATTACTTGTTCTTATTGACGTCAAATAAAACATGATTCTACCACCAGTTCGAAAAAACGTACGGTGATAAAATTATTATTTTTTTAATCGTACTAAGCGGTGGTAGTATTGATATACGTCTTAAATTAGTGGGGACAGTCATACTACCTGCTTTAAATATCGGAATGGACTTATTTAATTTGATTAAATTTCTAGATTTTTTAATTTAGCTATTATTTTTAATGTTTAAGCAAAATTTAGCTACACAGCATACACGTTTACATTACTTTTTTTGCACAGTTTCGAATAGTTCTTAACATATTCACAGAATGTCTTATTATGTTTATAAATTCTTTCATTGTAATATTCATGGAGTGTATTTATACTTTTACTTATTCCCACCGACTTAACGTAAATAAATTACTTTTAACACATATTTTATTTTTAAAAGCGAATTATAATAAATTTTAATATTATTTTATATAGAGTTATATTAAGCTTATCACTACAGTTATATTATTCAAACGATTTTTTTCTAATACATTGTTTCTAAATATAATTTTTTTGTCAAAAGCGAAATATGCAATAACGAAAGCCTTCCAGGAGCTAACATTTATAAGCGTAGTATATCAAATTTAAGACGCACTTCCAGTCACTTGGAAACATTTTCACCCCCTGGCTTTTCGTTTCACTCGCTCTGTGAACAAACAACTCGTGTAAAATTTTTCCGGTTGATTGGGCGTCTGTTATAATCTGTGACACGTCGCGAGGCGATGGAGCGACAACTGTCAAATGTGGGCGGGCGCGGGTTGCGGGGCGAACGGCGACTAAGTTGATTATACAAGTATACTGCCCGTGGGTGGGTGTTGACTAAATACAAATATTAATCGAGATATCGACAGGTTTCGTGCGTGTGTGAAATGAAATTTACATATTTTGAGTTTGGTGAAAACAATTTGTTGAAGTAATTATGATAATAAATACAAACAGCTTTCTAAAGTTTAATGACTTTCGACAAAATGTTGTTAGTACACCGTATTTCGTACACCAGTCTGTTTTCCAGTTTTACATTACTCCTTTTATTATATTGTAGGCAGATGATACAATCTACGCCACAATATTGCGATGTTTCTTAGAGACCATAGTACACAACTAGGTCTATCAATGCTAAGAGTACCTTACAGTACGTTACATTCTCAAAAAATGCTAACTTTAAGCTATAGCAAAAAAAGCTTTTGGATAGCATTTTATAGAGTAAAACCCCAGAATCAGTAGATATTACCAAATGTACCAATGCATTTTTAGAACTTATAATACAGACCTAGCGACGATAAAGGAAAACATCGAGAAGACCTGCGATATAATTTATTTTCTTTTCATGCCAAAATGAAACATAAAAGAGTGAACATTTTACTAAAAGCTTAAAAAGGCGGTTGGATAATATACATGTTTTTAAGAGAGGTTTTCAAGTACAGTCACTACTTAGTAGTTTTTATTCTAAGTAGTTTTTATTTTATAGCTAGTATTTGAAGTCAATGTGGACGCACTTGACATTATTTTAGTGAAATATAACTGATTAAATCAAGCTGTATTTTAGCCGGAAAATACTTTACACGAAACGGTGCAAACTATCGGTCAAACACAAGAAGTTTTTATTTGGGTACGAACTTAATCACAAAATCGATAATTTTTCACACAACGGTAGGGATCTTGTAAGCGACTTTATGGGTAAAAGAGTCATTTTATGTGATCACGCATCAGATTTTTGTAACAAATACGAATGAACGCTTGTATGTATTTTTTTTTAAACTTACATCCTTGATCCCGGATTTGAATTATATCCGGGATAAAAATGAAAGCGCTGATGGTTTTTACCAGTCATGGATGTTTCAAATTTATCTATGTTTGGTTGTTAAAACAACGTGCCCCTAAGTTTTTTACAATCCATTATATTCAATTTGTATCAATTTTGATTCGTGTGAGTTTTAATAAAGGTACATTTATACATACATACGTATATTCAGTTCCTGCTATAGTACCTACTTCCTAAACAAACGGGATCTTCATGTTACTAAACCACTATTATTTTATTTTATATGAGCAAACGTGAAGCTCGGTAATAGTAAAACAGACCTAATGTACAGTTAAATACTTTAGATGACAAAAAAGCAGCTCTACACACTAAATATGCGCAAAAAAGTGTCTTAAGGTTAGGTTTCCATACCTTTTTACATGTACTTGGAAAAATGAATAATAACAAAGAAACGAAGTCATTTACATTAACGATATAGATAAAATGAGACAAAAACCAGAGGCTGACAAAAAACATACCAGAACATACCAGAAATATACATTATATCGCTACTAGGGCATTATTAGCATGAGTGTATTTTGATTGAACTGAAAAATTTGATTACTTTCGAATTACTTTCAGTAAACCTTACTTTGAATAAATTTAAAACTTTAACTAAGTCGGAACGTTTCAACCGCAAAACCGTGCAAATTTTTGATCAAACACACAAAAGTTCTTTTAACTTCTCGAAAGGTCGTTCTTCTAAAGAATAGGTTAACTAAGTAACCAAGTCTCAAGTTGTGGTAAACCACTGGGGATCCGAAGACTAATTCTCTGTTGACAAACTTGTTTAGTTCAATAACTGGGCAATAGAATACCAACAAAGAGTCTCGTCAAGAGTTCTGTCACCAAGCGCTGGTTTCTAAACCTATTGTGCGAAGTTCCACGCGTTATACAAGTTAGGAAGTAATTTAACTTCGATACTACCATGAACTACGATAACTTGTAATATGAATCGAAAACTTTCTGGGACGTACAAACAATTGAAAGCGAAATATCAATAAAAAGTAATTCTTCAGCACGGTTAATTCGGTTGGCATAAAAACGACAGAACCGGAAAGCCGTAAAGCTTAATTACTTAATATTATTACTTACCAAATTTATGTTACAAATACGAAAAAGTGGCTATATTTTTATGTCTTACCATAAAGTTTCCTACCATATATCTCATGCATTCTTCAGCCTGATGACGTAGTTGATACTGGTTTATCTTTTTTACCGGCAAGCATCGGTTTCGAATTTTAGTACTTAGAATCCAACATTGTTACAAACCCCGCTCTGTTTACTTAACTTACCAAGTTGGTGAATTTCTTCGAGGCTTGTTTTGGAAGTATTGCACAATAATGTTACATTTTTGCGCAACTCACTGACGTAGCTTCTTCTATAAGATAGACCGCGCTCAATTGAATTTTGAACTTTGCTAGAAAGGACCAACTATGTAAAATTGGCAGAAGTTATTTAATAATAGTTTGATATTAATGAACAAACTAAATTAATGGCATCTTCTAAACAATCTTGTAAGTACATTATATCAAGTTAATTTCTTTTTTCATAATTTTAATAAATGTATTTTATTGTAATTAGATTTGTAAGTTGTAAAACTTCCGTGTTTAGGGCAACAAAAATTATTATAACATTAATATTTATTTGCTGAACCACAAAAATCAAATTTCATCTAAATAAGCTTGCTTCAAACTTCAAAAAATGATTAATTGTATACTTCAAAGGATTTAAATGCTGTGATGAAAAGATTCAGTCATTGTGAAAATTGTGACTCAACTAATTAATCAATTCGGACAGACATGAAAAAGCCATTGTCAAAAGATAAATATCACAGAGAAGAGATGCTGATTGTTTTCAAATTTGCATTTTTCCTAAATACATTTTGTTTCTTTCTAAAACTGGACATCACGACTCCAAGATAACTTTACAAAAGGGTTGAATTTAGGACATTTTTAACTGTTTTAATTAAAATTCTATTGTTTTAAATTATCTTTATTTTTCAGTTTATACCATTTCTTGTACCTAAGTACTGAAGTCCAGTTCGGGAAGACCTTCGTAAAGAAGGATTCCCATACAAAGGCATAAAACATGGAAATCGTCTTGGAAATTAGTTATGCAAGGCAAGAAAACGTTTTGAAACATATCTTAGGTGCTTTTTCATGATTGGGTTTTCAAGATGAATCCTCAATTGACAGGTATTTCCAATACAGACGAAAACAAAACCTTAAATATCGTTTAACAAAATCCATTTAAATCAAAGCTCTTGCATATACGTTTCCCTTTATAGTACATAATTATCATCTACCGAAACAGTTAAATTCACAATTCTTCTTTTCAGTTCGTAAAGGGGTCGATCATCAATCAAAGAGGAACCTCCTGATCGACCACAACTGCTACTTAGGTTAGCTATAAGTACAAAATGCGCGCCATCAAACCACCAGTCTGAAATGTTGTTTTGAAGACTGATCTAGAAAATAATAACTGAATACATAAACATAAGAATTTTCAAAATGATTATCTTTTGTTTCGTTTTTGACATAGGTCTTACGTAGAAAAAGTTACTACTAGTAAAAGTGATGTATTTCAGTGCTCTATTTCTTTTATTCTGGGTGCAGAGAATATACAGTTAACTAGAGTTTCTTTCCGTTGAAAACACACATTCAAACATTTATTTTTACGATTGTCACGCTACTTGATAAGCTTCCCAATGGTTGACGAACAATTGATAAACACTAACAATTTAAATTAAAGGAAAAAATATGAGCCCTTAGTGGATCAAAATTACGAATTTCAAAATAGAATGTTAGTTTGCTCATCTATGATACTCTTAGTTCTGGGTCCAGCGGTTAGTTATTTTCAGTGAAATCGGGGTATTTAAAGAGTGTACAGTGTATTTGGGTGTATTTTTCATAATTTTTACTAAGTATTTTTTCGAAAAATCATTTTGTGACGTCTTTTCTCTTTAAATCAATGAATTGGGACAAGATACTCACCTAAATAAATAAAGTTTATCTTGATAACCGATACGATTCTTTAAAAGTTTTGTACTCTCCAACTTTTAATTAAAGTTAACTTAACTTTTAATGAATAAACTTTGCACAGACAAGGGAATCTTTAAAATACGCTTCCTCAGTTTAAGATATTTCCCAAATAATTATATTAAAATTGTATTATTTATAATTAATTATCTGCCGTTACTATATCTGCTTTAAATGTTTAACTAATAAACACTGAAATAAAAATACTGGCGATGTTTACTTATATAATTAAAAGATCTGTAAGTTTGTATGTACGTAGCTGTCATCAAGTGAATCATTGCAACCATTTAAAAACATTTTCGCCTTTTGCAAAAGATAGAGCTGGGAAATACAGCTCTATTAACAGTAGTTACAGGCAGCATTCGTTTATACTGCGAGCTTGCAGCTTGTATAACCGACTCAACCGCGAACAAGATATAGACATTTTCAATGCTGGTGTTCCTAGTGTGCGAGCGACAATTACAAGATCTTTTTTTCTTAAATCTGTCTAGCTGCTATAATTTTTTTTTTTTTATAAATATTAATGTCTAGCAATCGTTATGTATTCTTACATCTCAATTCAAGTATTTATAAGTGAAAACTTGTGAAATGCCTTAAATATTTATATAATTACCTTTATCTGTATTAGCTGTAAGTTTTCCGTTGAGAATAAAATAAAATAAAATGCTTGAGAAGATAGATTTAAACTATATTTCATGTATGTACCGTGATGGTTGAGGCTTAGGAGCGAAACGGAATGTCGCAATGTTTCTGTTAAAAAGGTTGTTTAACTTTTTAAGAGAAGTAAAGTTTAAACGTTGCGATACCTATTAATTTTTACTTAATTATTTCTAATCAAAACAGTATATACGCGAAATGAACCTCTACCACTGGAGCATGGTTGCTTACCACCAAGAAGGCCGCAACAAGGTGGCACTACCACATGAGTAGATATCCATACAATAGTCCTCTCTAATAACCGGCAAAACTGTAGCCTATTTTCGTAGGGTTGTCACATGTTGAAAATAAAAATTACACAAGGAAAAATAAAAGCGTGTAATGTTGACGTAAAATCGGAGATCAAGCTGTAGTTTTATTGAGTACGTTCATGATATTCTTTTATTCACATTTTTTTTACGAATGTGTGCTTCGCGAAGCAAGGTACACAAAGGTCAAGTTTTACGTAGATTAAATGCAAGTTGTTAATGGTCCTTGTGTTCAATCATACTAATTATTAAAATAATTATGCGGCCTATCCGTTTATAGATATGGCACATACCTACCTACTACATATACTATATATGCATTATTTATCTGGTTTAAACCTTTAAAGTCCGAATAAAACTGAGATATATGTATATATGGCAACCGTGGCTAACAATATAAATGACAGTTGCGTTCCGTTTGAACAAAAACACTTGGTATTTGAAAATCGAATCGTATTGTTTAACGTTGAAAAAATTTAAATCTTACTAAAAGTACAAAAAAAATTAAATATATTATTTTTTTACCTACAAGCACTATAATAATCGAGTTTTTAAATTATTTTGAAATAATCATAATTTGCGTCGTATCATTTTTTTTGCTGCCGAGGCACCCTCGCGGGAGGGAGGTGGAAGATGCGTCATGCATACCGCCCACAGGTAAATTCCTCTGCGGGGGGTTATGTGGGACTCACCAGAATGGCACCTACCCACTAAAAACCACCTGTTGGCTGTAGTTATTACCGTTAGCCTTCATCGGAAGCGACACCCTTCGGGAAGTTGGGCGCGCTGGCGGAGACCCGCTAGCGGGTCTTCCGCCTGTAGTGAAAGTTGCACTGAAGGTGCTCAAAGGGACATGAGTTGGTGGCCGTTCTGGGCAGCCTCCGGTGAAGCCGGGGCTGGGCAGAGGTCGGCCGAAGCATGATTTAGGGATCAATTCATTTAAATGAACCTATAATGAATTGAGAAGGGAACTATGCTCCGCCAGAGCTAGCAAACGCTCTGTCGGAGTACGTGAAGCCCTAAGTTTACGGGCTAAGACTGCGATTTCACTAACATCGACATTTTTTAAAGCGTCGCAGACGATACGCATATCGTCTGCTACAGAGGATTGAGGAGTGGGTTTGTATGGGCGAGGAGCTGGGATGGGATTCGATGCGGGGCGCAGCCTCCAGTTTTCTGGGGCAGGCCTAGACTGTGTAGGCTTTGCAGCCGTAGGAACCCGGCTACGCAGCGGCGGAAAGTTTTCTTGAGAAAGGCGCGGGGCCTGTTTGGGTCCCGCCTTCTTGAAATTGGAGCGCATACAACGGGGTGCACGAGGGCAGCCCCTGTAATTTGGGGTGTGGCCGGACTGGCCACAAAGCACGCAATCGGGAGGAGAGGGAGTTTCAGGGGTGCGATTGCACTCCTTAGTGAAGTGAGGGACCAGGCACTTGACGCACCTGGGCGGTGCGCGGCAGTTGGCCGCCGCGTGCCCGTACAACTGGCACCGATGGCACTGGCCGGGATGACTGCGGCGATGAGGCGCCTCGATCGAGATCCCAGAGAGGCCGCATATAGTGCTAACCCCTTTGAGGATCTCCCTGGACTTGGGGACGTTGGCGAGAACCACCAAAGCGAGAGGGTGTTGCCTCCCGTACTTGCTGTGCATTTTATGCACCGCGAGTGCCGGGAAGCCTTGGGATTGCAGATCCTCCAGGATAGCCTCGTTCGATAATTCAAACGGGACTCCCCTGAGTACCGCTCTGATAAGCATATTGCTTATCGGTGAGGAGCTTTGTTAAAGCACGAAAGTCGTCTATCGACGAGACTAAGATTTTAATAGATTCACCCGAGTTGGCTGCTCGGATGTAATGGATTTTGTGCTCATTGCACAATGTCGAAACCTCAGTCCATTTACCCTTTTCCCGAAGGAAAACGGGTGGTGGGACCTTGGCCTTGACAGAAGTTGGGGCCGGAGCGGGTGTTGAAGACACCGGGGCAGCTGGCGTTGAAGACGCCGCAGGGGGTGTAGGGACGGGCGTCGAGGGCGCCGGGTCTTGTTTCGAACGCTTCTTAGAGCGCTTCTTAACAAGCGTAAAAGAGGGAGACTCAGGGCCAGTTGGGGTGGCGTCCGAGGATGACTCGGTCGCGGGTGCGCGCTTGCGGTGTGGAGGGGCGTCTACTTCGCACTCCATGTCACTGGAGGACCAGACCGGTCTGAGGGACGGAGGTGGCCTGAGGGGCCGGTGTGAACAGTGCCATGATTAGAGGGAGAAATTATTGCAGTGTGCGAATCATATGAGGGGGGCAGTGAGTGCCTTGGGCGTCGTAATCAGCGATCAGCTTATTCAGAAGCTCCTCAGGGCTTAGGGAAGCCATTGCGGAGGGGGTTGGGGAGGGACAACAATATATAAATATATATACTATGAACCTATCAACGATGACTAACTTCCTAAAAACCACCCTACACGCAGTAGGGCGGTTGAGGACGACGCGGATAACTTACTCGAACACGGAACTTGAAGTCCTGGAACGACGAAACCCCGTCGACGAAGCTCACGTTCCACGATGTACGGTTAAAACCCACTTTCCGCCGTGAAAACGGCGTTAGAAACTTATTAGAAGTACGGTTAACGAGCCACTGTCCGCCGTGAAAACGGCGTTAGAAACTTAATACGGTATACAACTATGAAATTATATATTACGACAACAACCAGTGAAATTTGGGTGCTCAAATAGCGCGGGGGCTAATAGAGCGGGAAGGCGTCTGCGATCGACGTGCGATCGAGAACGCACGCAGACCGAGACTGAGAGCGTGGTATCAAGTAACGGAGCGCAGAAATACGACGTTGGCACTCTGCCAGTCAATAAGTGGCCGGTACCTAAATTATCAGGTAACAGTGACTTTCATGGTGAAATAGAAAAAGTAATCAGCTAACGTAATTGAGTGTTAATGTGCGGAAAACTAACAGCCACTAAAGTACTAAGTCGAAGTACTAGCCTCAGACCAACAGTGCTAACTCACTCCTTTTACAAATAGCACATCTTCAATTTTATTCATAGCAATGTCACACTTTGTAATATTTTTAATTTAAGAGTCTAAGGCGCTTGCTACTTTGTGGTTTGAAATAATTTAAAATACACCATAATTATTGTATAGAGCCACAAGCTGGATGGCTGGATCCCGCGTTAACTCGTCAACGGGTGCCGTTTGAGGGTGTTCGTCGTTTGGATACTTGGGGGAAACTTGCCGAGCGGATAAGAATAATTTTGTATATAAATAAAGAGACACCGTAAATTTATTTTGAATAAAATATACTCGTGTAATTTCTTGCCAGTTCTTCTTCACGAAGGTTTTTCTTTTTTGGTAGAGTCATGCTTTATTTGACGTATATAAGAACAAGTATTTGTCAATGTTGAAAAATAAATATTTGAACTTGAATTTGAATTTGAAACGTGATTCTACGAAAAATAGCCATGAATTAATTAATTTTAAATGATTTGTCTCTTAGTAATGGGCATATCTGTTATGAACTTTGTCGTTTTGGGTTGGTACTTAAGTTCAATAATATATATTATACTTTACGTAAAATTCGCCTTATTTTCAAGAGAAAAGTTGCATACTGCACTAGTAATTTTTCAATTAAGATTAAGTGTCAATTTTACAACCAATATTACACGCTAAGCTGAGAGTTCGTTACAGAAATACTGGTGTAATGTTTTGATATCTGGTCAAAAGTGGTAAAATAAGGTTGGAAAGCACTGCCTGCAAAAATTATATTTTGTATTCTATTCTGAAGTATATAAAAATATAAATGTTATTGTCTTTTTACATAAATTTTATACAAGGCATTCAACTCGCCTGGAATACTATTTTTCCTATTTTTGTGGTAGTTGTATATAAGAAGGACGAAATAACTCGTGGCATCGTTAAGACTGTTGTGTGTATTTTGGTCCTTATGAATATGGAAAGGTTCAATCATACCCAGTAGTCAAAATAATTAATTACACATTGCGTGCATATCTAAAAAGATTTGGGTCTAATGCCAATCTATTATGATTCTACATCATTCAGTTGGGTCTCTTTAATTGCTCATTACTTTTTTATACTAAAAAATATACTTTTCAAAAAAAAATCCGTACGCTCCCACGCTCACGCGCTTTTTGATCTGCCTCACAGGAACGTAGAATAATTTGTATCTGTCCTTAGCACCTGTCAAACTATGAACCCACTACAACTGGATCCATGATTATCTTAGTTTTTTGTATTCATTTTGTTTTTGGCCTGACGGGCAATATATCTACAGTGAGTTACATGAGTGTTTCATTTCTGTGTGTTGGACTTGATCGTACGTACACATTCAATACTGATGAAGAAAACACCTACGACCAATGATGTCCTTGGGACAACCATTAGCCTCGTTTGCCAGCCGGCAAGAAGAAAGAAACAAAAATTGAAGTGAGGAATTCGATACATTAACGGTCGTTACATAATACTTAGTTCCACAGCATCCTACCGTCACGGCTAAGCCTTAGGAAGCACGTCAGAATGCCGCGACATTTGAGTAATGAGGTTAATATGAATTTTTATGAATTAAGAAGAAAAGATATTTAAATATACGGTTGAGAGAACAGAAATAAATGAAGCAATACATTCTGACTTGCTCCGTCATCGGAGCAACATGTACTAGTAAAAGTTATTTAAAATAAAAGCATATGAAATTTATCACATAATTTGATTTCATCCGTATTGATTTAAACCACAAGTCGGTGGTCAGTCGCGAGTTGGTGAAGAAACGCGAGTTGGTGGAGTCGCCGCGTTCGGTCAAATAGGACCAAGGCTACCTGAGACAAGTTATAAGAAAATATATTAATCAGAAAAGAAATACAAGATGATGCGCGTCACCCCGAGCATTCGAAGGGCTACGTTTGGTTCACTTCACTTCTAAAACTGAACAGAAGACGCCATATGTAGCGGCCCGCCATTCAGGAATGACTTCATGCTCGCGCCATCAACGGGCGGGCAGCCTCATGTAAGTCCGTTCCATATATGCGTTCAGATACGCAACTGGGAGGTCGAGAAATGGCCGTCAATTTTAACTTGCGATAATTTTGTTGAGTTCATTATGATAAAAAATCTATCTAAATTATAATTGTAAATATGTAAATTTTGTAAATTGTCAAGAGTAAATAATTGTTATTTTCTGGTTTTTAGGCTAAAATGAGGTGAAGTTAGCCTGACATATACCAATCTGAAAGATATATGACCAATGTAAATATGTTGATATAACATAGTATATGTTATTATATGTTATCATTAAAAATGTGTGTTGGCATATATGTGTTAGTGTTATATTTTAATGTTCTTTCTTTTTTTTATTGTGAATAATAACGGAAATGAGATGGCAGCCACTAGCAGATGAGATGGCAGTCACTAGTTGATGAGATGGCAGTCACTAGTTGATGAGATGGCAGCCACTGAGGGATGAGGATAGATGACAACCCTCCCTTGGCGATACGAAAAAAGAATGAAATTAATTTTATCTTGTCTTAAAAGTTGTTATGTGTAATGATCAATAAAGATTTTTTTGCGTTGTGTTTCACTATGCCCTTATCTGGTGATGGAACCGAGGGGTGTTCATTCGTAATCAGGCGATCACCAACACCATACATTCTCTTAAAGAATAGGTGGCATGCTTTGCTGGCTGCAGGTGACAAGCTAGTTATCGATGCGCGCAAACAATGAAATAACATCTCTATAACGGTTCTGGCTCGCATCTCAACATTCCGTAAAAATATTTGACATGTGATGAGGAAACATTATATTGAAAGTAGCTTAGGCGACGTTCGCTTGCTTTTAGCGAGGTTTTACTGGCGGGAATTCCTCTCGAAGCATTTGTTCCTTGGATCATGGTGAAGCCATTGTTATTGTAATGTTATATTAACTATTTGTACGTCAAGTATTCACACCAACCACCATGAATAACCTAATCGACAGGGGTAGTCACTCCTGAGGCCGTCGTACAAACACATCCTCGTTCAGGCAGGTAGTTTGAATAATTTTTGTAAGAAATTTATCCACCCAACCTTGTTTGTGTGAATAAATTTCATGCGGGCGGCCGATCGTCAGGCTAAGCCTTAGGAAGCACGTCAGAATGCAGCGACATTTGAGTAAAGAGGTTAATATGAATTATTATGAATTAAGAAGAAAAGATATTTAAATATATGGTTGACAGAACAGAAATAAATGAAGCAATACATTCTGACTTGCTCCATCATCGGAGCAAGATGTACTAGAAAAAGTTATTTAAAATAAAAGCATATGAAATTTATCACATAATTTCATTTCATCCGTATTGATTTAAACCACAAGTCGCTGGTCAGTCGCGAGTTGGTGAAGAAACGCGAGTCTACCAACAAGTGTCGGTGTGCAAAAATTTACTGATGTATCAAGATACAATTATTTTACATTATTAAATTTTACAATAAATATTCAATAATTTCTAACTATTTCGTAGAATCGTTTCTATGTTATACAGGGCTAATTCAGTTAAGTGCCGTCTAGCCCGGGACGTTGTAAGACGCAGTCTGTGAGTATGTAAACGAAGAGTAAGGACAACGGAGTACCGCTGCGAATTATGTCGCTGTGAAAAACAAAGGAACTATAAGGTGGATCGTGTCCAGTTTCCAGCTTCACTTAAGTTATTTGCATGCATAAATAAGTATTGCTTCAGATAAAACAGTTTTCAAAGTAAACAGGAAGAAAATGAAACATTTACAAACAGAAACTGTTTGCCCCTAAAGCAGGAAAAGTTTTGTTATATTGCCCAAACCTCGAAACACCCACTCGTTACGTTATTTGGAAATTACCAGCACAGAGAATTTCTCTTAGCAGGAGCCTAACGTTTCATGCTTTTTCAATTAATTTAAATAAATTTGTTTCTGCAACAAAAAATAGTAGGTACATTGCTTTTCAAATTTATCGGTGACCTGCCTAGCATTCCATTATTAAATTTTGTCATGAACGTCCGTTATTAATAAGTTATTGTTAAAAATTGAATGTTGAGAGGTAGCTGTCGGTGGCTGTCGAGTCGTTAACGGCTCTTAGCAACCAGCTTAAAATTAAATTTCTTCCTAAAACTACATCGTGTGTTTGAATTCGTCGAGGAAACATTAAGAATTCATTGCATTCCGAAAAGGATGTCCCGTAGCCTATTTTTGGGTTCATGTCTGAAATTTCCATGAAAGTGTTTTATTTTACCTTGTTGTCGAAGTTATTGGTTTTGTATAAAAACAAGGCTGTATATTTAGGCTAAGAATGATTATTTATTTTAATATATTTATTATTTTTAATGCCATTGTGAATTGAGCGTCGCATAAGATTTTTTTAATTAAAATTTATGAAAGTTTGAACCATAACCACATACCAGTAAGACGCATCAACATTTGCAACTAACTTTGTTCAGCAACGAATATGTGATCGACACAAGGAAACGCTGACGCACAACCTCAACACCAAGACACCTTTAGCCTTTAACCTTTAGTTGATCGGTCTTGTGAGTCTGCTTGACCGGCAGTAAGAAACCCCTATCCTGTGTAAATTGCATGACGTACACAACCCTTACATCATTCCCCCCAACCATCCGTTGTCTTAGGTCTTACGGCGCAGATATCTCGCATATATTAGGTCTTTACCTATGAAATTGCCGTTTTTCACGAAATAAATGAAGCGTAATTTTTTTATATATTTTTTATTTATATTAATCAAAATAATCACCCATGCAATCAATGCATCTTTGCCAACGCATTGGTAGCTTATTGATGCCTTTCTTGAAGAAATCAGCTGGACGGGAGGCAACAAATTCTTCAAAGGCATTTTCTTCAGAGGCAAGGCCTCTCGGGTATTGAATTTTTTTCCCGCCAAGAAGTTATCCAAATTCTGGAAAAAGTAGAAGTCTGTAGGCGCAACTCTTGTAGCTTGGAGACCGTCTGCTGTGCAGTATAAGGTCGCGCGTTGTCGTGCAGAAGCAGTGGAGCCGAACGATTGACCAAAGCTGGTTGGAGACGTGCGAGCTTCTCTATCATTGTGTTCAGTTCTTCACAGTACACATCTGCAGTAATGCTTGTCCCGTTTGGCAAGAAGCTGTGATGAATTACACCCGCGTTAGACCACCAAACAGTGACCATCACTTTTCTAGGGGTAAGTTTTCGTTTAGGGCTTTGTTTGGGTGCTGAACCAGGGTCCAACCAACTTGCTGAAAGCTTACGATTGTCAAACAGGATCCATTTCTCGTCACAAGTAACAATGCGGTTCAGAATTCCTTCATTTGTATGCCTGCTGAGCAGTGCAAGGCACGTCTCCACGCGTACTTCGCGCTGGCGGTCATTGAGTTCGTGGGGTACCCATTTGTCAAGCTTTTTTACCTTGCCAATTTGACGCAAATGCACCAATATTGTTTTGATGCTAACGTCGAAAGCTGCTGCTAATTCAGCCGTGGATCATCAGCTTCCACAATTGCCTTTAATTCGTCATTGTCGACCAAAGTTTTCGGACGACCACGGAGTTCATTTTTCAGGTCAAAATTTCCAGAACGGAAGCGGGTAAACCAAGAACGGGTGGTGCGTTCGTTTGTAGTGTTCGCTCCGTAAACGTCGTTGATGTTGCGTGCCGCTTGTGCCGCTTTGCTGCCACGACGTTACTAATACTCCATAATTACTCGAATTTTTAACTTATCTATTATTTATATATATATATATAGATACTTATATCTATTTTATATATAGACCTATTATTTATATACTTCACATTTATACGGTAGGGCTACGGCCGATAGGACTTTAGAAACTTAGGCTTCGTGTGGTTTAGGTTTACTAGGGTTCAGGTCTTTCCCCTGTCAGATAAATTATCCTGTGCAGTTTGCCCATCCGGCGGAATGTACAAACTTCAAAACGACCTACAGAGATCATCTACATGTTTCTATACTCTCAGATGACACAAACAACAAATCTGTAATTCTTAATACCAGATTTTGAAAATGCATAGAAATAAAGGCTTCACGAGGCCAGCAAAACTTGCATAATTTATGTATTTTTTATTTAATCATATCTTTTTAATAGCTTTATATTACCTTTTCTTACCAAACGATATTTTTGTAATACTAAGAATTCTTAGTAACCACTTCGACAACTTCCTTTTTGTTCAAGTTTACAAAAATAGATTGTCTATTTTTTAGCTCTTAAATTCGATTTTGATACCTAGAGAAGAATATACCCACTTGTATAGACATCTACTCTTAGATTGGCGTATATAATATCTCTCTCGTCTTCCCATCAGGTTAAATAAAAGAAAAAAAAATTATAATGATGGATTTTTTTGTTTTAAGGAGTTACATAAGTTTAGCTTAAGAAAATCATCATTCGAAAACGTGTCCGGATGTTTACCACTACAGTAAGTCAAACTTAGTAGTAAACATAGTTCGTTTACAGATTTCTAGTAAATAAAAATAATTGGCTATTAATTATTCTGCAATATACAACAAATCAATTAGAGCATTCCATTTCTGTACAATTATACTGTTGATTTCTATGATTCACCTAGCAGATAAGTAGGTCTATTTGTTTAGTTACTATAAAGGGTCAGACAGTTGGGTAACTTCACGAGATAATACTAATCTGGCATGTTGCAAGAGACACGACCTTTCTAGTAATTTTCCTTTAAACTTGATCAAAGTCATGAATAGTGGCAAATATATTGGTATATGCCGCGCCGCGTTGTGTGATTTTAAAAGAGAGCTTACGTAATATTAGTTATTGTGCAGCTAGTGCTATTGCTATCTACGGAATGAACTATCTTAATTCCGTGAAATGTATCAATGCATGATGCTGGCATGGTGCCATTAAAACGTAATATATATGAACAGACCCTTCATAGGTAGGTGTCGGCCTTGGAAAACTTTTATGAACTATCTACTGTATAGGAAAAACTCGAGACAGTTAGTACGAGAAGTGAGCATGGAAAATAAATATATGAAGAAGTTAATACTTCGTATATTGTTCGCAACTTTTTCACACGATCTCCTTTACAGGTAATAAAATTTTTGAGATAGGTAAGTCAAATATCAAAAACATTTTTTCTCTCTTGTTCTTGTTCAAAGTGCCTGTTCATAGATCAGACGCTGGAAACGAACTTGAAAGTAAATCATTATTTTTCTGCTGACCCTCTGGATATTCTATCTGATAAATCAAGTAAGTGGACTTATCTTAATAAAACTATACTATTTTTATCTAAGCAAAGAAACAACTGCACAACATTGCCTGTCTTGAAGTGTCAGGAGCGCATAGTCTTTATTCATGTTTACACGTGTTTTAAACAAGACAGCGAAAGGTTCTTGAAGTTTCATATTTTTAATGTACTCGTTTTTGAAATTACTTTGTTTATTAGACTAGATTTCGCTCATGGCGTGGCTCGCGTATTGCTTGGGGACAGTACTATTTCTGATTTAAAATGTATATATATATGAAGACTTTTTCAATGTATATGTTTTGACAATTCATTAAAAACCATATTATTTCCAACAACAGTTTTATCAATCCGATTACAAATCCTACATTAGTTTATTAAATAGCAGGCAGACTTTGATAGAATGTTTAATTGACGCGAATATTTTAAGTTAATATACTTCTATATGCGGTGTATACAGAATTATGTTGGCGGAAGAGCGATATAGCACGGCTTTCTTCATTATAGCGTTGTCATTTTCAAACATCCCACCTGCCTTATGTGCTTCCCAATGTTGCTCGTTTTACTCCGTCAGCTTTTTTAGTAAGGGGGAGTCGCCTACCATCAAGACTCTCCAAATGCCAACCTCACCTGCCCGTAGTGCACCCTGCCGAACTGCGGACGAGGCTCTGGCGACCGATGAATGACGTGATAACCAGTTTGCAGGTGGTAGGTTTCAACCGCCAAGTGACCTAGTCACGTTCCGGCATGATGTCTTGAATAGCCATTGGAGGAGAATAGGTCCGAGTAATTGCGCAGCGTATGAGAGCCGTTTGAACTCGATGGGTTATGATGTTTATGTTTATATGGGCACCGGGTGGCTCATTCTGGAGGGACAGCGGGATCCAAAGAAACGGTGCACTGCTGGCCGACCGCAGGTTGTAAGGGGCCCAACTAGCGTTAGTCATTCGCGAAAGGCTGCCCCACCGCCTGTGTAAAATCCCGGGATTACTCCATCGTGCCGGTTGGCGACCAGATGGAGAGGGCCCGATGGCGATCCCCGGGCGGTTTTGGGCGTCCCCGCGGTCTCCATGTGAGTCCCCCACCAGTGGGTCTGACCACTCGAGTTGCTTGGTTCCAAACCTTGTGCTTCACTTAACTTCTATTCTTTTCCCCTATTCACCCTATTCACGTAATGGAAAAGTCAAAAAAGAAAAATAAGTGCCGACAGCGGATGCACTCCCTCTCCCTAAAAGTACACTTCTCTAACATCCGAGGAGTGCACTGAAATGTCCACGATGCCCACCACCACCTTGAGACAGAGAGACCGCACTTATTCTTTCTGACAGAGATGCAGATCTGTGATCGTTCGGATCTGGCATACCTGCATTACCCAGGCTATATCCTGGAGACCAAATTTCACCCCAATGCGGGCGTGTGCGTGTATGTCAGAGACGAGATCTGTTGTTGGCGTCTCCGATACTTGGAAGTTCCGGATTTTTCTGTTTTATGGGTCTATGTAGATACTGGCCTGGACCGAATTGTATACGCCAGTATTCACCGATCACACACGGGAGCTCAGGAGACAACTCGACTTATTGAATATCTCAGTGATACTGCAGATAAGGTCCAACGATGCTATCCCTCTGCGCAACAGGTGTTCCTTGGGGACTTTAATGGCCACCATGGAGAGTGGCTGTACCCGTTCAAGGACACCGACCACCCTGGCAGAGAAACCTATCGGTTCGCAGTAACTCATGGTCTCTCCCAGCTCGTCCACGAACCTACGCGCATTCCTGACGTTGTTGACCATACTGCGTATTGCTTGGACCTTCTGCTGACAACCGATCCAGACAGATACTCGGTGTCCGTATCTCCGCCATTAGGGACATCCGACCACTGTCTAGTGAAATCTGTGTCGCAATACTCGCCAACCGATACCAGCCTAAAAGGCAAAAGGCGAATATGGCGGTACAAGTCATATTCTGGGATTTCGGATTGGGACGAGATGCGACACTTTTTCGCCTCTTACCCTTGGCGGCAAGCTTGCTTTACTTCTGTAGATCCATCATGCTGTGCTGATGCTGTCTCCAGTGTGGTATGTCAAGGTATGGAGTACTTTATACCGTTCTCTGATGTATCCCTGGAGTCCAAAAGCCCGACCATGGTTTAATGCTGATTGCCTCCTAGCTGAAAAGCGAAAGCATGTAGCATACCAAGCCTGGGCTAGCGCTCGCAGAAGCAAAGCTAAGAAGCAGGCGTACAATGCTGCTGCCAAGTCCTGCAAAAAGGTGATCAGAAGCGCTCGTTTCGACCATATTGGCCGTATCGGGGACAAGTTAGCATCCTATCCCACGGGGAGTAAAGCTTTCTGGTCCCTTGCCAAGTCGGTTGAGATGAACTTCTATCGCCCATCACTGCCACCACTGAATAGGCCTGACGGGTCTTTGGCCCACAGCGCAAAAGAGAAGGCAGACCTGTTCGCAAATCTCTTCGCGGAATGTTCACGTTTAGATTCCAAAAGTAAAAGCCCACCCACGTTACCCCCATTCGGCCCCAAGATGGAGGCCGTCCACATTCACCAGAAACAGGTACTCAAATGCTTACAAAATCTAGACGTGAATAAGGCCAGTGGTCCGAATGGAATTCCCGCAGTGGTTTGAAAGCACTGTGCAGCCGAGTTGTCTCCTATTTTGACACGCAAGTTTGCAAACGTACAGCCCGTACCAAAAAAGGGCAATCGAGCCGACCCAGTCAACTATAGACCTATTGCAAACACTTCCATAATTTGCAAAATTATGGAACGTGTATTGAACCATCGTCTCCTGATGTACCTAGAGACCAATGAGCTCCTCAGTGACAACCAATATGGTTTCCGCGGAGGACACTCAACAGGAGACCTTCTAGTGTACGTCACGCATCTATGGAGCATGGCCTTGGAAAGGCACGGAGAAGCAATAGCCGTATCCTTGGATATCTCCAAGGCCTTTGACCGGGTATGGCACGAAGCCCTTTTGAGCAAGCTTCCTGCGTATGGCATACCATCTGGACTCTGCGACTGGATTTCTGATTTCCCGAGGGAACGGTCAATTCGAATTGTCGTCGATGGCTTCTCATCAGACCTAATGGCGATCAACGCCGGCGTACCTCAGGGATCTGTTCTTTCTGCAACATTATTCCTGCTGCACTTTAATGACCTTCTTTTATCGGAAGGCATCATTGGTTACGCCGATGACAGCACTGTTGTAGAGAGATATGTGTCCAATGCGCGAGCGAGTCCAAACCTGATCCAATTTCAGAGAGAGTCGATGATCGAACGGGTTGATTTGACACTATGTAGGGTTTTCGATTGGGGTGAAGCCAACCTTGTCAAGTTCAACCCTTCCAAAACCCAGGCGTGTCTCTTCTCGGGTAAAAAGAGCACATTCAACTTGACGCCCACTTTCCAAAGTGTATCTGTACCGATCACAAACCAACTAGGGCTTCTAGGCATGACCATTACGTCGAAACTTAATTTCGGTCAACAGATTGAAACCATGGCACAGTCAGCTTCCAAAAAATTGGGAGTCATCGCAAAGGTCCGGCGGTACTTCAACTCCGAACAGCTGCTCAACCTGTAGCCCAGGTTCGATCTCGTATGGAGTACTGTATCTTTGGCATGATTCCGCAAAATACCATCTTGATACCAAAATATCATCTTCTGTCGACCGAAGGGCCCGTAGACTCATAAGTGACGACAAACTTACTTCTTCGAGACTGCAAAGTCTCGAGCATCGTCGAAAAGTTGCTAGTCTATCGGTTTTTTACAGATTGCACTTTGGAGAGTGTGCTAATGCTCTTTTTCAGCTGATCGAACCTTTTCCCTTTCTCCACCGGTCAACCAGACGCAGACAGAAGTTTCACTTGTTTGTGGTTAGCGTGCCGAAGAGCCGAACTAAACAGTTTGATAGCTCATTTTTCGTTCGTTTTGCCAAAGAGTGGAACGATTTGCATGCGTCTGTTTTTCCAGACAAATATAACCCTGGAGCTTTCAAGTGTAGAGTGAATAGGTACCTCGTGGACAGGCGTGTATGATCCTCGTCTTCATCGTCACTTTCCATCAGGTGAGATGGAAGACAAACGCATGCTAATTTGTAATAAAAAAACTTAAAAATAAAAAGTTCGTTGGAACTCGCGCTTGATTGAGCAGTTTTCAACATACGTGCAACTACACGCATGTACCCAACCATAAACACGGAAACACAAAATAAACAGGCAAAGTAAAATATGTCAATCAAATATTTTGAAGAATATTTGGGGAAACATATTATAATGTAGCGAAATAATAATTGCAGGAACCAACATTACTTAGAAATTAAGCCTCAATAGATGTACTACTGAAAATGAAAAAAAAATATGTATGCATGTAAATTTTAATGTAGAATTATTACCTAATAAAAACATGTAATAAAAAGAATTATATACATCAGCTAATATACACAAATAAATAACAAAAACCAACTAAAAATAATGAAAATATCACAAACAAAAATGGAGCTAGTAGTCGTGAAAAAAAAACATACATGCAACAGAACAAAGTGTTTGACTCGCACGTATATACATGCGATATTAAAGTAAATTTTGCAAGTTAAGAAAAATGCAGTTTATGTTGTTTTTGACTTGACAGCTACTATCGGCGCTGATGTGGGAAGCACAAAATTCGCCACGCGCCACGCCTATATATACCTGTATATATTATGGCCTGCATAGAGTTCTACATTTGTATGAGCGTTGAATATTTTGATAAAGGGAGGAAAATATGGCACTAACCGCCTTTTATCCACCGAAACCTCTTCCTGATCACCTCGAATTCTAAAAGAGATTGTCCGGCGATAGGCGCCCTGCGCTGACACAGTGGGTATCCATTTTACTTATCTTGTGTCCTGCATTATCACCTGATGATACGTTTTGCTATATTTTCATCCTTCATACGTGGAAATGCATGTCATGGATCATGTTTTGGGCATTTGTGTCGTGTAATTTTTCGTCAACATCAGCGTCAGGAATTTCCACAATAATCACGTTGTCGATTTGATCAGGACTTAGTTTCTGTTTCAACCACAAACATACAATAGGTACTAACATGTAGGTACGTTCAATAAAGTCTGTAATAAACAAATTTTATTTTATTGTTAAAAATAATGCTAAAACAAAATATACTGAAGAAACTTGTTACCGTAGACTTGGGACTATAGATGGTAAAATAAAGATTTAGAACTATTTAGAATTTCCGTACATTGTTATAAAACTGAAATTTTTCTCATTTGAGCCAATATCAGTATCAGAACCAATTTTGGACACAATAAAGTATTTTAGTGCATTAATATGAATTCACAGAATTGTTTTTCTCGCTGCTTAGCTCTCGTTTTGAGAGGGAACACGTGTAGTACACGTGGTTTATTTGACCAAACTAACTAGCAGAATGTGGTCTATTTAATACTTTACAACTGATTAGTAAAACAAGTGATGCGAAACAGTGCTGCTCAAAAATTTAGTCATTTAGGCAAGACATAAACATCGCACAACATACCTAAATTATACTAATTATAGTTTTTGCTATTCGTATCCGAAATAAACCGCATCACATGACTGCAGTCGTTTAGTTGATTTGGTTGTTTAGTAAGATCTCTTTTCTACTGGAAATTGGCTGTGCTTGACTATGAAAACGAATTTGTTATAAGTACATACCTACACAATATACCTACTTTAAATCGTACAAAAATTTAAGTTAAGCTTGCGTTTCTTCAAGATACGAGTTATAACATACAGAATGTATAGCACAGGCGTAGCCAGGGGGAGGGTTTTGAGGGTTCAAACCCCCCCCCCCCTGAAAAGTTCAGATATTAACATTCATATAATTAAAAAATAAGAACAGGCGTGCGGCATATCTCATTGATTACTAACTTTTACCTACATTAAAATACACGGTGGTTTGAATTGCTCCGCCACCGTCGATTATCGGATCGCATTCGGTAATCTTCGTATGGAAACTTCACTGGTCTCTGTATAAATCAAATGTTGTAATTTTAAGTACATATAATGACTGTTTGTTTCCTGAATAAAGTAAAATAAAATAAAATAAAAATATGTTCGTGCCCATGCATTTAAAATTTTAAAATTGACTTGAAGGTAACACAGGAGTAACACTTGTCTTATAAAAACAAGGGTAAGTAAATAGTAATAAGCTTTAAATTAATTCAAAACGCGCAGTGTAGAGGAATAATTCGACGATTATTAAAATTTTAAAAATCCCCCCGAACAACCCCCCAATTCCTTGGAGGAGATTTTGTCTGTATGTATTTTCTTATCATACAGAAATTTTTATTCACAGAAATTTCTTCTCTAATATTTTTCTTATACAGGGTGTCCCAAAAGTCGACGAAAAACCGGAAGCTGGAGATAGAAGAAGTCATAACAACTATCAGAAAAATCTAGAAATCCGCCGCGCGCGATCCAGGTTATATAGGACTCGCTTCTAGCCTACCAGAGCCACTACCCACTAAAAAAAACCCCTGAATGACTCTGGTAATCTTTTGCCTCACAGCCTTCATCTGATCGACGACCAATTGGAGAAAAAGGCCGCGCCAGTGGGGCCCTTAAGGGGTCACCCGCTGGGAACGTGATTCCATGAACGAATATAGGTATGATTATTTTTATTTACCCTTATCACATATTAAAGATACTGTAACTCACATGTAATAATTCAAAAATTGTGTTGAATCTGAGGTCGAATCGTACCAAGAATTGATGACAGTGAAAAGTGAAATATAAACACATTTGGATATTAATAATTCATTAGTTCTCGTTAAGCTCATCATAGAAGCTCAATCGATATAGTGTATCTGCTTATTATACTTAGGTATGGTGTAGTTACAACACTTACTTCCCAACACTATACATTTATATTGTTTTAATTTATTTAGTAGTAGTTTAAATTTGGTTGGAAAGTTAAGAGTTAAGTTAAGTAAGTTAAGGATGAAAAGATTTTTTTTTTATTGAAAAAGGATTAGACGTTAGTAATAAATCATAATAAATCTCCAGACAAACACACCAACTGTATGGCCCCAAAGTAAGCAGAGCTTGTGTTATGGATGACCATACAGCGAACTGGGGGGGATCCCAGAATAAACATACATATATAAATACAAACAACCATGACCCGAGAGCAAACATCTGTGTTCATCACACAAATGCATGCCCCGGCCAGGACTCGAACCTGGGACCTTCGGCGTATGAGGCAAAGCTACTTACCACTACACCAATCGGTCGTCAAAATGTAAATAACCATCTAGAAAACCATGCAGCAATAGCGGGGAAAGCTTTATTCCTGTTTAGCTTACGACTAACTTCAAATTTTAAGCATCCCTGTACTAAGTAACTAGAAAGAAAATTATTTTAAAGTTTTCCTTTCTTGTTTTGATACATATCAATATTAAAACGAAGATTCCTATGTCATATCAAAAATAATTATATGTCCATCACTCGAGGAATTTTCTGACAGTCCGAATTAAACAAGCTAGTTCCGAAAATGGCGATACGTGGCACTGGCAATAAGTTCAGCCCGGGGCCAGCCTGATTAAAATATCAATGAAATATCACTTTTCATTTTCATTCTCCGCAAAATTTTGCTAACGCCATCTATTGAGTATTTTCATAACCTTTTTTTTTCCAAAGGTAATTGTGTGAAAGTTACTGTGCAACCCTCAAACTTTTTACTCTTACTCAACCCTTTAACGTTTGAGGGTTGCACAGTCCTATCGTCTCGAAAAGATTCAATTTTACTTAAACAATTTTTCCTGAATAATTCGGCCATTTTCAAATAATCAAGAAAATATCAGATCCAAATTTTTCATTATTCAATTTCTAACGTTATTTTTTTCATGTCCCGATTTTTCTCATATTTGAATATTATCTCTAAAATGAGAAATGCCATCTCGATCATTGTTATCTACAGACAAAATCAGTATACGTTACCATTTAATATCTCAACAACCAGCTTGTTATGATAGTAACATTAAAAAAAGAAAAAATATGCACTAACTAGAAAAACCCAGACCTATTAACGCGAGAGAGAAAATATTTAATTCGAGTACGAAAACTGGTTTCATTAGTTTAAGTTAGCGAAAACGAATATTGCAAACAACATTGTCTTTCTATAAAAGAACCGAATAAGTTATTTCGAAGAGAATCAATATCATTTATTAAAATTTTGCACTACTAATATAGCGCTCTTGTATATCATTCGTATCCAGAAGATTAAGTAGATATAAGACCCGTAATAAACAATATTTATAAGTTTAAATAAAATCTTCTTAAAAAATTAATGAAAATATATATCACTGCCGTCCAAGCTTCTGAAAGTGAACCTTTTGTTGCGAAGTCGTTTATCTTCCACGGTAATGGTCAACTTCACGTTACGGGCATGACGATTCTAACATGACGCTGCATCATGACTGTAATAAGTTATTAATGTGGGTACGTTATTAGGCACAAAATAATTAACTTATAACGTTGTTGGAGCATATCTGTTGGTAAGATTTTACTTTTACAGCTTGTAAGCTTAGGACGGCTCGTTTCGTGGAACGACCTATTTCTAGGTTTCGTAGGTGTTTTGGTTTAAAATATTTACGATGAACAATTGGGTGTTAAATGTCTCAACTAGAAGTTAAAGTGTAAATACCAAAATACGTTGGTTTGTTTTTAACGCTTTTAAGATTTTACTACTCAAGCAGTTGTTATAAAAATTTTCAGACACGAAGTAAGATAAAAAAAGAAAAAGGCTAGTAATAAGATACCTACGTATCTGATTTCAGCTTGGGAAAAAGTTAAAATTTGAAGCCATAGGAAATTAACTTTAGCGTAAGGAAAACTCCAAATAAAGCACCTGTGATACTCAGTTAAAGATATTTTTCTTTTAATTACTTCAAGAATACTACCATAAGTTCGGAAAATACCCTCGTGGAGAATAACTGGCAAGAAAGTCCACGGGTATAGTATTCTTTTAAAAAATCATTAATTATGGATACATACAACGTTTGATCAAATCATTAGCTAACATAATATTAATACCACTATACACAAATATAATTCAGATCTACATACATTCTCAAGATTTCCATTGAATATACTCACAAATAATGCTCCAAATATAGTTATATTCTAATCACAGTCACTTCAGCAAGCTTTTTAAACATTAAATCTTATATTTCAATTATCATCTCACTGTAAGTTATTATGATCTAACTACTAAGTTATCCACTTGAGTTCACGATTCGAATCCCGAGAGACATCTCCATTCCCAAAATTAACGTTCTCCCCACGCGTTACATTTTTTTACCACCCCACGATCTCCCTCCCTTTTATTACTTTACTTTCCGGTCAAATCATTACTTATCAACAGATGTTAAATAACGGAAATCATGACATTAGAATGTATCACTTAAGCACAATACTTCAAAGTCTTCTTTTACTTTATCTTCATCCATCATCATCTTCCTCCTCATCATCTTAGCGTAAATACCTTAAAGCTTTTAAAAGGTACTGTAGGCAGAACGAAGGGAAAACTAGTCGGCGGAAAAAGCATCACTGGGTACACTTTTGTCAAAATATTTAAAAAAATGAAATAGTACTTGACTATAATTTGACTACGGCATAAAAAATAAACACAACATTACCTGGTTTACACAGCTATTATATATTTTATTTTTCAGATACAGAAACAGCCTGTGGAGACCTCAAAGCCACACCCTTTTGTCATCAAAATAAATTTGATTTTAAAATAAGCTTTTCGACATAATGTTTCCTTCATAGTTTTCTTGAACTTACTGAAGGGCAGGAATTCTACTGATTTCTGAATCCTATAACACTTATTGGATTTGTGAATTGTGAATATAAAAAAAATTCATATTTATAGTGAGACGCCAATCTTTATATTATGTAATTTTTTAATTATATTTCGAAAACTTAAAAAATAAGACTATCTATAAAACCTTCAACCATCATAAAATCAAACGTCCCGAACAAAACAGATTATGTCCAATAAAACCAGTGCACGCTGTAAACAAGTGAAGCGCAATGTTGCCAACACTCGCACCGCGCCGCGCCGCCGTATAAAATTGAATTATCCAAGAGTGCATCACTAACTCGACAATAACATTCAATAGAATGCACGTGTAAAATGAAACTGTTGCCTAGTTTGTTCACCTAGTGCGGGTGTACGAAGGACTAACAAGTGGTAGTTATAAATAGATGGTCTACTCAGCGACCTGGTTGCGGCAATGGACCTAATGCCACGAACATTCGCCGGTTCGCGCCATTCGGCCACTCGCGATGCACGTGCTGTAAACAAACGCGGGCAAAGGTCGCTGAGCGCCGAGCCGAGCCGAATCTCACTCGCCATCATGACAATCAGCTGTTGTGTAAGCGGGTCATCGGATTTTAGCTTGAAATAAAGAAATAAAGCTGCCTATTTTAGCTAAGATTTGGATAAGGCGTATTATATTAGATTTAAGTGTTATCCTTTTATATACCTTTTTTAACCCAACGTAGGTGGTATCAATTCAAACTGTAGCGAGCACACCGAAATTCCAAATCCCCGAGCTGCCAGAAATTGATCTCAGGGGTTCGAATTCTAGTTGAAACACAGAGTTTGGCGATAAAGTAGTGTTACTAGGTAGAGTCATAAAGAAAAATATTTGTAAATTTATTCCGGTTAGACTAAACACAATTGGTTTTACAGTTAAATAACTGATATTGAGATGGCATCATCTTTCTTATTCTCTGCAGATTTATTATTTCCTCGTACACAAAACAAATAATTATGGCAGCAATAATTTATGTAATCCTTATAGAGGTGTAAGGTTACATGGTTTTTCTCGGCTCACAGCGCAACTCTCGGCCGCAGCCGTCACACAGTGTGATGTAACAGCCTCACAGGATCACAAACAAAACAATTCTCCACGGACCCTGGCCGACGTTTGACTGATGTATATTTTATTGCCTATTTTATGGGCTCACTGCAGTCGACACGTCGCTTGCAATTTGGTACAACTGTTATTAGGCGAGTACGTGGCGTAAGCGTAAGTTGAAATATGGCGGGTCTACAAGTTGTTGGACATGAACGGTTTTACTGCCAGGAGTATATTTCTTGTGCAGTGGTTCCCAAAGTTTACTGGACCAACGCGATATTGCTGTCATTAAGACAAACGGGCTATATTGGAATTAATAACTGTGTAAACCCAGAACAATTATGTGTTGGCATTCTAGTGTATTTTGTAAGTTTTTGTAGCCGGCAAACGATCATACGATTTATCTGATGGTATTAGACTTCTGCGTACAGGAAAATCATTTGTCTTAGACGTAATTAAAAGAAATAAAATTATTATAAATGTAAATACTGTGAACTATTTAATAAAAAATATGTTTATAAATACATTTATAGCCAACTTTAAAGTAACTTGTATATTCGATATTATAATACAAATAGACTACGTGCTTACAACATTATACAAAAATAGTAAGAAAACCATGTTAAGAAAATAAGTATCATAAAAATTAAATCTCGTGCAATCATGAGACTTTCGACACTGAACCAATAGACTGCTACCAGAAGAAGAAGACACTTGACTAATAAATTTACTTTCTCCACCGCCAGCGTCACAAACTCGTGGTTAATTGTCATGTTTGAGTATTGGGCGCGTTTTATTTTTCACGTCAATAAACAAACAAGCATATTTTTGTGTGACATCTTAAATATGGGCGAGTTTGCGAAATATGCGGTTTTAATCAAATGCAAATCTGAATTCTTCGGGTTTGAAAGCAGCTGCTAGTTAGACACGGAGACTCGTTAGACACATGCAACTCATAGCAGATGAAAAAAGCCCAGAAAATTCAACATCAAATTCTGATCTTAATCACAGGTTTAATACTTTACTGGAATTGTTGTTTGAAATCAGAAATAATTATTCACATTTATTTTCGTTCCGTAATTTCAGCACAACGAAGATTCCGCATTTAAAAAGAAGCACAAACTTCCGTTGATCGACGTAGGAGCCCATTTTTAGGGGCCATCGCCTGCGCTTGTATATATACCTAATACAAAATTCCCCTGGAAGACTCAAACTTTGAGAAATCGTAAACGATGCTTTACTGCGTTGGGTGTCGCCTGCCTAAGCACGTCAAAACATCATAAACCAACAGATGCTTCCTCGCAGACCGGTCACTCAACTCCGCGAGATCGCAGACTTTACTCGTAAAAGTTCTGCACCAGAATTTATGAATGCCAATTTCCTTTAGTAAATATAGCCTACAGTTGTTTTCTGCGACGTGGATCGCACTGGGCTGGTCAAAATGGATTGCTACCGTTTTACGATGAAACAAAAAAGGATCAATACAATTAGTTTTTAAAACTTTTTCATTCACAATAATCAGATTGTTTTTATTTCTGAAAGATTTTGACCCACCTGTTTTGAAAACATGTGCTGTAAGCGTTAAGCGTAAACCACTCGTGAAGGATTACGCCATTTTGCACTAAAATGATATTTCGTCCCTTTATTCGCTTAAGGATAGAATTGTGTAGATGTAATTGAACACTTCGCAAATATGAAAGATAAATTGACAGTCGAGTGGCGTGGTGGTTAGTAGCCCTCCTCATACGCCGGAGGCCCCTGGTTAGAGTCCTGGCCGGGGCATTAATTTGTGTGATGAACATAGATGTTTGCTCCTGGGTCATAGTTGTTGTTATTTATATTTGTATGTTTATTCTAAGTTCCCCTTCAGTTCGCTGTATGCTCATCGATAACACCAGGCCATACAGTTGGTGTGTTTATGTTGGGATTAAAAAAATTTTATGAAATTTATTTGGTTTATTTATTTCTCACGTTCTTATTTATACAAAGTGCAGTTATTTATTCTTAATCATCTTCTGGAAGACAAGCTATAAAATATAATAATACTATAGCCTGACGCAATGGTCTCCACAACCTGCTACGATTGCAACAAGTTTCAGGGTCGAATAGTGTATGGCATTATATGACCAACCGATGTCCAAGTTGTGTGTAGTGAAATATGACATTCGAATTATTCAAAATAAACAATCGCTTGTTATTGTTGACGTTACATAAAGCACGCTCGCACCAGTTCGGAAAAACCTTCGTTAAGAAAAGAATAACTGGCAAGGGACTCCAGAAAATTCATAACACTTAGCCTACTTTACCGATAAATCAATTAAGGTACATGGATGGAAGAAGTCACCCTTAATGACCAAATAGAGTTGGACCACGTATTTATGACGCTACTACGAGTAAATAATGTTATATCAACTGAGGTCAAATTAAGTTTCGTAATTTAAAATATTTTCGAAACAAAATTAACCAATAAAGTTTTGCACTTCGTTGTAAACAAATCTTTAGTTGAGAGTGATTAAGAGAAGCCAGTCTCTAGTCGAGAAACAGAGTAAGAGAAAGAGAGCCTTCACGAATCACTCGGAAACACCTTGGGTGTGTTAAACTTAAGATTTTATTAAGTACTGAATATGTCGACAATTAAGCGTTATTGGACTTCATGTTATACCATTGCATGTACTCCAATTAGGCTCTAGAATGGATGATACCACGTTGTATAACTTTCTATAGTTTTTATACAGCTCTCCAACTCCAAGCTTAAATAACTGTAGATGAGTCATTTAAATAAATGTATGACTGCGTAAAGGGGAACACCCGAAAATTCCGAATTTGAATATTCCGATTTTTTAATTACGAATTTGACAATTCCGAAGAGTCTTAATTCCGACTTTTCGAAAACACGCTTCTTATTTTACCGAATAATTAAAAACCCGCTGTGTTACTAGTCCGAAATATGGTGTTCCGAATTTTAATTTCCCGAAAATTTAATGCTAACATTCAGATTTTGTATCTGAAACGGGTATATATAAAAAATTATAATCTAAATCTCCTGTAACACAAATTAAAATTAATAAGGCACATTTTGAAATTATACAAATTAGGCGGGACGACGAGCGAAGCGAGGAGTAGCAGTTAGTCTGTATGTAGATAATGCAGCGCGAGCCGAGCAAGCACAGCGAGCGTGCCGCGGCAGCGGCCGGCGAAGCGCTAAAAAGGGATCTGCATTTCAGTACATAACCTATATAGGTTAACTCAAAAAATAACTCATTACAAAAAACTAAAAAAGTTATTGTGCTCATGCAGTTTTACAAGGCGCTTGTTATTGCAACTAATATTGTTCGGAATTTTAATATTCGGGATTCGCATTCATGATATTGCGGATTATTAATATTTCGGATTTTTCATGGTTCGGTATTTTCGAATTCGGCATATTGGTTTTCGTAATTATAAACATTCGGAATGTTTGAAGTTTCGAAGAAGAAAAATTCGAAATTATGAAACACGGAATTTTCATTTTCGGAATTATGAAGCATTCGGTGTTATAAAATTCGGAATTTTGAAATTCGCGATTATGACTATCGGAATTAAGTTCTTCGTATTTATGTAGTGTAATCCTGCGTAAAGACTTTCATTCTACATGGACGAATGCTAAGAAGCCAGTATTTATTCAGTTAACCATAGCTTAGTATTCAGTTAGTCAAATATCAACAGCTCTATTTTCTTATGTCAACATAGTAACTAACAATGTTTGCCCTAATCTGCATGATTTGAATCTACACATGTAAACGTGAAGGAGTCCTTTCTAAAAGTTTCTTAAGTGGCGAGCTAAAAGGACTCCTCATAGATCCGGTCTGGTTTAATACTAAGACTTTCACACCCTAACCACAAAAATAACAGTTAGATTTCGAAAGTAAACATTAGCATTAGATAACAATCAGTGAAAATCTCCTCTTAGAAAAAGACTGTACACTTACAAGTCCTTAATCATCATATTACTTTGTCAAACTAATAAGATGAATAGAAACAAAAGAGTATGCCCGATTTATATGGATATAGTTTCTTTCGCAATGCCCAGGGAGCTTTTTCTCCCATATCACACCATTCGTAATCATAGATACATATACAAAGTATTTGTGGATTACCTATGACACGTACAAGAAAACTATAGAAGAACGTTGGCGCGTACTTCAGAAGTCCATCAGACTTTACCACGGTTATCGTCATCTGTAAAACCATATCCATTAAAACCTTTTTATCCCTATACATTGCATTGGTCATTTGCATTTGGACTTAGCTTATTGCGATAGTTCTTATAAACTGAAGGACTCGACCCGTATAGTGACCACTTGAACATGGCCTAAGGTGAAAGCAAACTCGAAGTAGAGTCACACTTTGTAAATCATGTTTACTTAATTGTTTACGTTATTAATAAAAAAAATAAGATAAATAAAGGTATGTACATGAAAAACGACTTTTCATTTTAAAAAACGTATGTAGTGGAACTAACAGTTAATGGTTTCACAAAAAAAGGCAATTGGCGATAGAAGTATAAATTAAGAAAAGAAAAGATTAAGCAAAAGTCTTTTATTTTTAAGTCAAAAAACAACGCTACTAAAACTTTTATTCTTTTTTCTTCATGTTCATCTAGTTACAAATATTACGCAAATTATGTTAATCATCAATAATATATATATATCTATAATAATATTCAATATACCAACTCATTACTCGGGGCTTAAATTTGAAACAAACCTAGGAGTTTTCGCATTTCACTCAGACTCATAATATACTAATAGGGTGGAAAAAATTTGCAATACATTTATTTCGTTTAAAAGTTTCTTGTTAACAGAAAGTTTTAAATGAGTTTTCTTGGCAAATTGAAATTTCAGCTTAGTATGGTGCTTGTGTCTTGAAACAGTTGTAGAGAGAAGAAGATAAACGATACGAACTCTTTTATGGCACTTTCATCCGTTTAACATAAAACTTGTGATCATTCATATCATGGTACTTACATCGCTTCGTATAATATGAGATATAAAAACAACATATTATAATTTATTAATTTGTTAGCAATGAAATGAAATGAAATATTTATTTCTCAACATTGACAATTACTTGTTCTTATTGATGTCAAATAAAACATGACTCTACCACCAGTTCGAAAAAACCTGCGTGAATAAGAACTGGCAAGAAACTTCACGGGTATATTTTTTTCAAAATAAATTTACAGTCTCTTTATGTCTATACAAAGTTATTCTTATCTGCATCCGTTAGCTCGGCAAGTCTTCCTCCCCCCAAGTATCCAAACACCCTTAAACGGCACCCGTTCATGAGTTAACGGGGGATCCAGCCATCGCCCTCCTCAACCATATTAGAGGGAAGTGAGCGACCCGTCACCCGACGCTACCATAAGAAGACATACTTTAGTGATAATGACGCTTTAGATATTTATTGGGACGAAGAACTCAACGAGCAAACAGATAAATTACACATTATTTGTTACAAATACTAGTACAATCCTGTTAATGAGGGGTTTATACCCAAGGGCTTTTATCATCCAAATAATCGGATAGTTTATACTTTAGCACACAACACTTTATGAAGCCTTCTATTATGACCTGCCAGCATATTTTTTCCTCTTGTTTTAACATTGTGCAAATCTTTTTTTCTGTTGAACAAGGTTATGTTCTTTTTTACATACATTAAATTTTCTAAAATATATTGTGAATGGAAAGTAAGAATATTTATTTCCTTAAATTTACTTCTAAGTGACACCCTTGGACCGAGCTGATAGATTGCGCGAACAGCCCTTTTCTGCAGAATAAATATAGTATCGATGTCGGCAGCACTCCCCCACAACAGAATGCCATATGCCATGAGGCTATAGAAGTAACCGAAATAGACTAAATGAGCAGTTGTTCTATTTGAAATTTGTCTCATTTTTATAACAGCATATGCGGCAGAGCCAAGCCTTTTCGCTAAACCATCAACATGCGGTCCCCACTGGAGTTTGGCGTCTAAGGTTATGCCCAGAAATACAGTTGAGTTTACAGGAGTCAGTTCCTGGCTATTAACCAACGCTGTTTGCGTTTACCTGTTTCACATTTGGCAACGTAAACTTCACAGATTTCGTTTTGTTTTCATTGAGGAGCAAGTTATTAGCTGAGAACCACTTCTCTGTGTTGGAGATGCCTTTGTTTACTACTCGATAGTCAGTTTCTTTTCTTTTGATTTTAAATAAAAAGGAAGTATCGTCAGCAAACTATATGACCTCGCATTGATTCTTAGCGACCGATGGCAGATCATTAAAATATACTAAAAATAGGAAAGGACCAAGAACCTGGGGCACACCCATTATCACTGCCGATCCTGATGATTTTTCTCCATTTATTGCAACTTTCTGTTTTCTATTAGAAATATATGATTTATTCATGACAAGTGCTCGGTTTTTAATGCCGTAATGGTGCAGTTTAATGAGTAAATTAGTATGATCAACACAGTCGAAAGCCTTGGCAAGTCACAAAAGACACCAATAGCATCACACGACTCCTTCCAGATGCTGAATACGTGTTTTATGAGCTCAACACCGGCATCGGTTGTTGAGCGACCCCGCGTGAAACTAAATTGCTTAAAATTCATTAAACTATTACAATAAAAGTTAGAAAGTAATGGATTGAAGATTAATTTTTCAAAAATCTTACTAAGCGTTCATAGTATAGATATAGGTCTAAAATTATTAGGGTCAGACATACTACCTGCTTTGAATATTGGAAGATTGGACCTTACTCAATTTCATTAAATCAGAAAATACACCATTATCAACACAGTCATTAAATATACTGGCTAAGGGCAAGGCTACACCATCAATGACAGATTGAATAATTTTAACAAAAATACCATCTAAATCGGCAGTATTTTTTACTTTAATGCTTTTAAATGCATTTAAAACTTGTGGAACAGTAATATGTTTAAAAATAAAATCAATATCGCATGAATTTACATTTTCCGTTAGCAGTGAATGTGCAAGAGTGGAACATGAACTAATACTCGAAGTAGTTGACATACGCATATCAGTAAACATCTTTCAAATGCTTCAGCAACTTCTCTGTCAATTGACAACAATCTATCATTAATTTTTAAATTATATTTGGTGTGGGGGTCTTTTGCTTTCCCAGTTTCCTGATTAATTATACTCCAAGCAGTTTTTGAAATGTTAGTACTATATTTAATTTTATTATTAATGTAATAAGATTTAGCTACAATGCATACTCTTTTAAATAATTTTGAATATTTTTAATATATTCATAAAATGTTTTATTATGATTATAAGTTATTTCACTGTACAATTCATATAATCTATATCTACTTCTGCATATTCCCACTGTTGCCCAGTCACTAAGCCTTAGTAAATTATTATTTGCACATATTTTCTTTTTTGTAAAAACACAGTCATATTCATTTTTAATTATATTATGAATAGAGTTATATTGAGTAATAGGATCGCCACAGTAATCTAATTCAAATGTTTTTTCAAATACATTATTTCTAAATATTTCATTAATTCAAAAATATTGTTATAACTGGAGACATAAATACCTATGTTGAACTCTCTCATGAGCAAAAAAACAGGTTAAACTATCTAAATATGCTGTCCAGGCCATATTCCAGGCCATATTCTCCCCACTAGAAAAAGAAGCTGCTTAGATCACTCCATGTTGAAATTGAACAAAACAGATGCCTCAATCGCTATTTTAAACACGACTGTCACCGATCATTTAACAACGTTCATGACTCTGTGGACAAAAATCAAATTTTATTAAGAAAAAAATTGTAGAATCAGTAAACTTTGAAGGTGCCATAAAATATCTGAAAGACAAAAAGGTATCTGATTTGGTGTCCTGTAACGACCCTGATGCTTTGACCACTCAACTTGTTGACATTTTAACTAAATCTATAAAAATAATACTATTATAAAAACAATTCCATCTAGTAAAAGGATAATTAAACCATGGATTAATTGTATTAAAACCTGGTATCCTTCGATGCATAAAACATAAAAATAAACTTCAGAGAAATCTTCAAAATGATCCATGTAACGAAACCTTAACTTAACAGAAACTTTTGCAATAATTTAATAAAAAAAACTGAAAAGACAATATGACAAAGAGGGGTCCGTATTGGGATGCATAAATTTATTTGCCATATTATAAGGCTGCATAAAGTTTTTTGGCTTACTGTTTGTTTCGCATAACGTTCATACAGAATAAATCATAGGGCATATTTTATTCCCCCATAACTTCATTTATAATAATAATATATTAGCATAAAATGTTCATGCATAAATGGTTTTACAGTAACGATTACTTATCATAACATTTATTGGCATCTCACACTATGGCATAAAGTTGACAAGTCAAACATATAGAATACCATAATTTGACAAAAATAAATGGACTGTAAAATTAATAACCTAAAAATTTTTACACTTCTTTGGTTGTTACAGACGATATAGCAACGTGGTTTAGTCAGTATTACGTATGGGTAAATGCAACATCGCCACCTATTTTCACACCTAATGTTTTGAGTACATTCGAATTAGATGAAGAAAACCCTCTCATCTCATAATGCCAACTTCGCAAATTGCCAACCGCTCGCAAAATGATTTACGAATTAGATGAAGAAAACCCTCTCATCTCATAATGCCAACTTCTCGAAATGCCAACTTCTTAGAATTTCAACTTCTCAGAAATCCAATTTCTCACAATGCCAACTTCGCATAATGCCAACTTCTCACAATGACAACTTTTGAAAGGACAGACGTGATGTTTGTTTGAACCAAATTGAACCGAAGTCGCTTTTCGTGAAAAGCTGGAAATGGTACTTAATTTGGTCCTGGCGCTTCGCCGGGTGCTGCCGCACCACGCTTGCTTCGCTCGTTCGGCTCGCGCGTTTATTAACTACATACAAACCTAACCTATCCCAATTGAACGGGTGCGTCTCATTTCGTAGTTTCCCTACCTCCACGGCTCCGGGTTTATAAAAACACTCTAGGACGGGACAGAAAAATTGCGTGGTTCCAATTCGGTTCTGTATTATTGTGTCATATATTTTGATTATAGTGAGATGATTATTTACTATTTATCATCATCATTTCTTATTTAAGCTTTCTATTTAAGTTATTTAACCTTGGTCAAATGTTATTGTTTATTATTCACGTGCAAGTTGATTTTAATTTCATTTTGGTACAATTTAATTTTGTTTGAATTTGATACAGTATATTTTGATTTATTGAATTGATATTATAAATGTTGTATTGATTTAATGTAATTTCGATAATATTTTTAATTAATTTTTGACTTGTCTTGATTTGTTTTAAATGCATTTTTAATATTTGTTTATGTTGTCATTCTATTTTACTTTTTATTCTATCAATGTTATTGTAAGTGTTTGCATGCTGTTTGTGCCTATAAGTGAGCCAACATTTAGATTCATTTTTCGTTATGTATTCATCTGTACTGTGCATGTATTAGTGTTGAGTTCGTTGGCGCAACTTTATAATAAATAAATAAATAAGTCACTTTTTGGCATGACGTACATACTAACTAACCTGCTCCTCCTCGCTGCGCTCGGCGTTGCACCTAATATTTTTACTTTCAAGACTCAACATATGATCTATACTTGATAAATTAGGCACCAAAAGTTTTTTTCTTACTTTACGTTTATGGTTTTAGAGGTTATGGATACTTCTATTATGCGATTTGTATTTTATGATAATGTATCTTTAGACGTATAACAGTTATGTCTTTTACATTTATGCTGTATAAAATTATAATAAAGAAAATTAGAGTAAGTGAAACTTATGGCAATGAAACCATTCTGCGTGTATAATATTCTGCTTATCTTAATTTATGTGAAAAAACTTTATGCTGAAACTGTTATACCAAACTACATTATGATAAAAAATATTATGCGTCCAAAAGGGCTCCCGACAGAGAGCTACTAGCTAAGTCGGTAAAAAATAATAAACTTCTTTGGGACAACATACATACAACATAACAAATACAAAAAAAATCACTCTGACTCTACAGATTTGCTAAACATCAAGCCATTTACTAAAGACCCGACTAAGTTTGTTAATAACTACTTTTCTGATACAGGTAGACAGCTAGCAGAACAAATAAAACCTCCTAAAGACCGTGCAGATCATTATGAGCTGCCTGCACAGTCTAATTCATTTGTTCTACTAAACACTGACCCTTTTGAAGTCGAGAGAACTTTGATGGGACTCAAAACCGGGAGTGCCCCTGGTTATGATAACATCTCAACAGGGTTCTTAAAATTTATAATTAAAGAAATTGTTCCTGTCCTTACACACTTGATAAGGAATTTTCCCGTTGCTCCTTAAACAGTCTTTGATAACTCCCGTGTATAAGGATGGGGATAGAGATGATATTTCTAATTATAGGCCTATTTCTGTTTTACCGGTCATATCAAAAATACTGGAAAGGATATTGAACTCTCGGCCACTAAAATACTTGACTGATTACAAAATCTTATATTCTTCACAGTATGGTTTTAGACGAGGTATATCCACTGCTGATGCTGTTATTAAGTTAAGCTCACATGTTACGAAGTGTCTGGATGTCGGTGATAAATGTCTGACAGTGTTCCTTGACCTTAAAAGGCTTTTGACACCGTTTCTTTCCCAATCCTTTTAGCTACACTCGAAAAAAATTGAGTCAGGAGAGGGCCTTTAAACATATTTACTAGCTATTTGACTATTTGTCTTTACTTTAGGTTACTTTTGGGGTTCCGCAAGGAAGTGTTCTGAGACCAACGCTTTTTCTGGTGTACATTAACGGTCTTTGTAACATGGATATCGAAAAAGCAAAGATCCTATCTTAGGCCGACGATACAGCGATAACCTGCTCAGGTAAATCATGGGAAACTGTAAGATCCAATGCTATATTTTGATCTCCACTGTTTTTATAAAATAGTTCACTCCTTATTAGACGTACCTAATTTACTTTCGCAAATAAACTTTAACATTCGTTATAGTGCTCGTAGATCCAATCAAACAGCACTTTTTGCTTTGCAAGTATTTAAAAACAATACCTCCTTTTACAATCCCTTGGTCGGGATGGCTCGTCTGTGCAACAAAATCGCCAAGAATAACCTGGCATTCGACATTCTATTACCGAAACAAGTTCTGTTTGTTAGGACTATTAAAAATATCATTTATCAGAATAATATGGCCTTGATTTAATGGAATTTTACGTTTATTTTACGTTTATTTTAGCATATTTTTTCTTTTTTTCTTTTTTTATTTTATAAGCATGCTGTGTATGGTCAGAATTATAATTAAGACTTTCAAATTAGTATACGATTTTGTCTATATCAGTGTTACTTGATTTTTTTATGTACACATTCTTGTGGAATGCATCCTAGACTTAAGTATGTTTAAGGTTTTGTCTTTATAAATTTTATTACAGTTGTATCCCGTTGTGTGTAGTAATAAATAAATGCTGAGGCTGGTATGGCTCAAATTGCACTCTGGCTAAGATATAATTTACTTACTTTAAATACCACAAAAACAAATTACATCGGTTTTAGTATGTAAATAAAAATCAACCTGACAAAAATTTTTACATAAAAATTCATGATAGTGACAATCTATCTAATCCTAATTGTACCTACCCAACCAAGGTGTCAAATATTAAGTATTTGAGAATTGTGATAGATCAGAGGTTGTGTTGGCATCCACATCTAGAACATGTGGGTGGAAGAATAAGAAAATTGACGTGGATTTTCCAAACTTTGAGACATGTGGTCCCAAAAAATCAAAATAATAGTGCGGAAAATAATACATGTAGCCTTTTAAATCAGATTTATATAGCGTTAGTAGAATCTGTAATATCTTATTGTATAGCTGTATGGGGGGGTTCTGCAAAAACTAAAATGATTGGCGTTGAGCGAGCACAACGGGCTCTAATAAAGACAATGTACTTCAAACTCAGAAGATTCGAGACGGATAACCTTTATTCTGTTAGTGATTATTTATTCTATTATCAGTTAGAAAACTTTATGTAAAACAAATAATTTTAACGAAACACAAAACATTGCAGTGTAATGACGACATAAACTCAAAGAGAAGGAGAAACATTGTGGTTCAGGTTCCTAAAGTAAAAACAAGTTTAGCTTATTCACAGTATGAAATGCGCTCAACTATATTATTTTATCGCGCGAATAAGGAAATAAATATCTACAATAAGCCTTATTACGAGTGTAAAAAAACAATAACTAAATAGTTAAAGTCTCTTGGATGTGAGGATATTGAAAAATTATTAAAACCCACACTTTGATACATGGGACAAACACACGCGCACACACACACACACACACACACATACACATACTTACATTTATATACGATACAATCATACACTCACATGCAATACACGCTTAATTCAAGTTGTTTAAAATTTTATTTTAATTTTATATGTTACTTTAGTAGGTATATCATATCAAGTGGTATCAACACAAACTTAAAAATATATAATTATATAATAAATTATCTAATATAACTGATAAATTGTATAATTAAAATAATTAAGCTAATTCCAATGTTTCTTTCATTTTCAAATTGTAATTGTTTGTTTAAATTTGTTCTGTATTTATTTTTAATTTAATAAATGTATCATAATATTATTATGTGTGGAAGAGCGGAGTCTTCAAACACAGGCATTACATGCCTAACTGAAGACCCCAGATGTTACAACTGTATTAGAATAAGGAAAAATGAAATAAATCATTATTTATTATTATAAATGTTTCAAGCCATCTCTCATTCATGGGAATAAAGATAATTTCTCTTTTCATAGTGCTTTTTTGCTCAATATCAAAAGTGCCCAACTGCCCACTATGATGTGATTGTAATTTATTAATTACTGACTTTGTATATTGCATTAAATTTGTAAAAATGTTATGAAGGCATGTGGCTGAAGTCGCTGTGATTTTACGTTGTAACAATGAAAAAGATTCAAGAATCGTTTACTTTGTGATGTCTCTACTAATAAATCAATATTAAAATAGCCACAAATAATTATTTCTTTGTTTTTGGTATTTACTCTATGTATAGTGCCCTCAAACACTTCGAACGGTGAGGATGGGGGTCTGTACACGCTAATTATAACAATATTCCCTATCTCAATACACGCTATTTCAACAGATCGCTCAACAGACTGACTTACAATATTAGACCGTTCTTTAAATGCAAGGCTCTTATAAGTGATGATCATTGAGCCAACACAAGTTGTTTGTTCTTACATGATTTTTATATGTAGACATAATTTGACAATTTATACATAAAATATATGATAGCGAGTATGCTATCTGTCGCAGGTCATAATTATACAAATTGTACCTATCACATAAGGCTTAGTTATAAATTTATTTAAATCAATAAATTGAAATTTTTTGCTATGACGACATGCCAAATTTTGTATATATATATATATATATATATATATATATATATATTTAGTCGATGTTTCATATTATTTTCTGACAGGTTCTGGGTAAATGGAAATGCAAACAAAATAATTTTACTAAGATTCTGCTGGCAATTCAATCTAGCAAAACAAGCTTTCATTGTTTTTCTACTTAATTGCTTACATCTGCCAACTAATATAATCAAAATTGTATTAGAGTTAAATGAACAGGATGTAATTTTATTAACTATGTCATAATATGAAGCACCGGGGTAACAATAATTAGTTATTGGCCCCCCAACACATCGAGTAAGTTGCAATCCCATGTTCTTACCAAGTTCGTAGCTGTACATAATTATATTTAATTCACTTTTATTTGACTCATTAATTAAGCTACTACCTGATTTTGATACTATATGTTCAGTGACATATGTCTCCTCAGCTTGGCTGGATATTGGCAGAGGGCAATCTGATGTAGTATTATTTGAATGACTTTCATAGTAATTGGTAAGGGACTCAAACCGGTCTTGATTATACGAGTATTTAGACAATTCAATCAAATTGTCCATAGCCAGCGTGTGTTCCTTAATTTGTGTTTGAGAAATTTCATACTTATTGGTTAGAATTATTAGCTCTTCATGAAGTCTCTGTATTTCTACATTTAATTTCCGTTTATCACTTTCATATGTTAACCTATTCTGCTCCAAGTTACTTTAACAGTTCATTAATTAGTTTTAAACATGAAACATTTTTACTTGAAATAGTTTTACATAAATTGCTTTGCTTTTTGATTAATTTAGAGCTACTCTGAATAGATTTATTGAGTTTGACAATTTATTTACTCTTAGTTTTACTTGATTTTATATTAGTATGGTGAATTTTATTGTTTTTATATTGTTCCCCAAGATTCTAATGCAGGGTCTACACTCATTGAAGTGTCACAGTTAAATCAATTATTGTAGACGAATCTGAAGGAACTGATGTGACCAGTCAAGTCAGGGTCAATGCAGACAAGCTCATTGAACAGTGATTGGGTTAGAATTGCTGTATCCTGATTCATTTATTTTGATGCAGAGCAGATGAGAGAACCTCTGTAACGTAACCGTACAGGAACCAGAAACCCCCAATTGCATGCTCTAACAATCGAGACATAAAGTGTCCTTTGACTAACGTTTTTTTAATCGTCTTATAAAAAATTATTATAATATCAAATAAACAGATGTCAGTGCTTTAACAGCCTATTTATTCTTTTAGGGCTAGGAGTAGGTACACCTAATTATATCGATTAAAATAATAAATAATCCCCAGACCAACGTACCAAATGTATGGCCCCAAAGTAAGCAGAGGTTGTGTAGCGTCCTGGGGGGAACCCCAGAGTAATACTAGATTTATAATAGCAAAAATTTTTGTTTATCGCACAAATGGATGCCCCAATCCGGACTCGTCATCGAAACATAGAATGGCCTTATAAAAAAAAGTATTAAATATAATTCAAATACTGCTCAACTATTAGAAGGGTTACTAAATAAATAGGTAAATACATCGGTAATTCTCTATTAAGCTGAAATCTATCCTAGTTTTGGGTATTTCAAAAACATTTCCTGAAACGAAAGCAAGGCACAATAAAATTGATGTTACCGTGAACCAACTTCTTGGTGTGTACCAGCAAGAATTTGGTTCACGGTAACATTAAATGCATAAAATTAATGCGTTGTTTACAAATAATTCTCTTCTGATGTGTAAACCGTTACACAATAAATTTATAAAAAAATTATATTATTTAAATTCCACGACTGATTTTTAATTATCGATAAAAATTATTGTAACGTCGTAGTTATATTTATCAAAGTAGTACAAGTACTTTTCTTATTTTAAATATTGACTTAACATATATTTTATACATACATTTTCAATTATGGGTTGATAATAATAGGTCTTTACCTATGAAACTGCCGTTTTGCCGTACTGGCCATTTCAAATGAAAATATTTTTTTTTTACTGATAATTCTAATTTCAAATTAATTTTATTGGACAAACATGGAATTCGTTTTCTAAAATCGTCATTTGTTTAATAGTTAGTGTTTTGTTTTCAACGCATTCGAACATTTTTCGTCATCATGGATAAGTTAAAAATTCGAGTAATTATGGAGTATGAGTACCGTCGTGGCAGCACAGTGGCACAAGCGGCACGCAACATCAACGACGTTTACGGAGCGAACACTACAAACGAACGCACCACCCGTTATTGGTTTACCCACTTCCGTTCTAGAAATTTTGACCTGAAAAATGAACCCCGTGGTCGTCCGAAAACTTTGGTCGACAATGACGAATTAAAGGCAATTGTGGAAGCTGATGAAACTCAATCCACGGCTGAATTAGCAGCAGCTTTCGACGTTAGCATCAAAACAATATTGGTCCATTTGCGTCAAATTGGCAAGGTAAAAAAGCTTGACAAATGGGTACCCCACGAACTCAATGACCCCCAGCGCGAAGTACGCGTGGAGACGTGCCTTGCACTGCTCAGCAGGCATACAAATGAAGGAATTCTGAACCGCATTGTTACTTGTGACGAGAAATGGATCCTGTTTGACAATCGTAAGCGCTCAGCAAGTTGGTTGGACCCTGGTTCAGCACCCAAACAATGCCCTAAACGAAAACTTACCCCTAGAAAAGTGATGGTCACTGTTTGGTGGTCTAACGCGGGTGTAATTCATCACAGCTTCTTGCCAAACGGGACAAGCATTACTGCAGATGTGTACTGTGAAGAACTGAACACAATTTTGGAGAAGGTCGCACGTCTCCGACCAGCTTTGGTCAATCGTTCGGCTCCACTGCTCCTGCACGGCAACGCGCGACCTCATACTGCACAGCAGACGGTCTCCAAGCTACAAGAGTTGGGGTTGGAAGTTCTCCGTCATCCGCCGTACTCACCAGACCTTGCGCCTACAGACTTCTACTTTTTCCAGAATTTGGATAACTTCTTGGCGGGAAAAAAATTCAATACCCGAGAGGCAGTACAAAATGCCTTTGAAGAATTTGTTGCCTCCCGTCCAGCTGATTTCTTCAAGAAAGGCATCAATAAGCTACCAATGCGTTGGCAAAGATGCATTGATTGCATGGGTGATTATTTTGATTAATAGAAATAAAAAATATATAAAAAAATTACGCTTCATTTATTTCGTGAAAAACGGCAATTTCATAGGTAAAGACCTAATATTTAAAATATTATCTCCCAAATGTTAGTTCTGACATAAATTTGTTGTTTTTTATATGTAATTTGACTTTGTAATTACAAATGTTATTTTTATTCTATTTATTAATTCAATATTATCATGACATTGAATTTTATTTTTATGAAAGATCAACCTTTAATTGTATGTCGGGGTTGAAAAATATAGAACGAATGTGATTCAACCATATAAATATAATTTGATTTTTATGTTTCTTTTATATATTATTTTATTACAATTTTATTTTTAGTACCTCGATCCTTGTATTAACTTGATTTTTGGGATACACTTTCTAGTTTTAAATTACATAATTAAAGCTCCAAAAAGTGTCTTTGATTTTAGTTACGTACTTATGATCTTTTGGAAATTATTGTTGTGTCCATTTTTATTTAAAAAATTTTGTTAAATTATCAAAAACAGTACTTATTAGGATTATAAATTTGCTGTAAGTAATTAATTTATTGTAAAAAGGAAGCTAACGAATGATTGTTAAATAAATATGATTTTATCTGTTTTTATCACGTATTTAAAAAAATGATAACATAAATTTTTATTTAATAATTTTTACTGTCGTAAAATGTTGCTTTTTTGGAATACTCTTAGCAAAATTAAAAGGAGTGACTAAGCAATGTTAAGTCGTTTTATTTATTTGCAAAGTTGATGACTGTACATATATGAGTAAATAAACAATCGATTTTATTTATTCTTAAAAGTGGGACTGAATAACCAAACAAAAAGCATAAATTTATTTAATACGTTGATTCGACTTCAAACTGAGTGGACCCCGTTGACTAAACAGCCTAAATTGCAATATTTTTGTAGAAACCGCTTTTAATGAAAAAAAAATATTGGAAGCCTTGAATTATAACGTACAAGCATGTGGCCTAACATAGTTTTGGGGTGAAACTGTCCGTACTTATTAAAGTTTAAACGATTTTCTACACAAACAAACTTATAATCATGCTTTTTTTACTAATCTAATGAAAAGTAGATAAGGTAACCTTATAAAAGACATACAAAACCAATCATTATATAAAATACTTTTGAAATTATGAATGGTTGAACTCAGCTCTTCATTACGGTGAAATAAACCATCCAGTGTAGACTATGCTGTACCTGCAAATTCCACTACGGTACCTGAACCTCGTTAAAAAAAATCTAAATCAAAAATGGCTACCATAATTTGACAAAACATGTCAACCACTAGCCCTAAAGTAGTACAGTCATCACGTCATCAAAATACATTGAAATAAGCCTTTGTTAACATGCCATTAGGAACCAAAGCGACGTCAAAACAGCGACAGTTTACAGTAAGAAAGCTCTGGCCGGTATGGCAAAGCATAAGGTTAATTCTGGATCAGAGACAGAGGCCAGAAAATGCCATTCAATAAGGCGATACTGACTAAACGCTACCACACAAGTAGTAGGGATTGGCGGATTCTGGCTCACTTATTAGGTATGGTATCAAACGCGAATTAATTTCATAAGGTCGCGGGTGATCAAATCAAACCGCGATGCTCGCTAACTTACCGAACGTTCATCAAGGCTATCTCATTTTCCCGTGGTTTTGTTATAACATGTTATTGAGTATTCAGTTTTCTTCAATAATATTTTATCTTAGTATACCTATTGTGAATTATAATCATTTCAAATAATTATATGTATTGCAAATATGGTACGAAAGGGTGGTTAAGTAGCGTCTTATTGTTCATATTATTTAAACGTTATGCAGCATGTTTTAACTTGTTACATAAGGCAAAACAAATTCTTGACATAACAATGTAGGCTTGTCATAACAATATGACGACGGTTACTTTTTGTGTTTCTTGGAAAATTACAATGTTAAAATGGGTTTTTTTATCAAAAACAAATTATTGTGATAACAATAAAGGGACATAATTTGCTTAGAATCAAATGCGATGCTCGCTTAATTAGCGAACGTTGATCAAACTAATCCGCGTATCAAAATAATTAGGTCACGGCCGCCAAAAGTACACGGTGAAGTCCAAATTTCTTCAAAAATCCAAAATGTCCTGTTTCTGGGTAGTAGTAAGCAACTACAATTTTATTTAAACAATGCTGGTTTTTATATTAAAACCTTGGACGGTTTGCAGATCAAAGTAGGTATTTCAATCATTTGATACCAACTACCACAGTTAGAGTACCATCAATGTTATTTGATTTTCATGGTTTAACAACTTTTTCATTCATACTATCACAGTAACAGTACCTTTAATGTAATATTAACGATAACCTTTTTTGCGTTGAAACTGTGGGAGATTTCTCGAACATTTGATTGGTATAGTTATTATATAAATAAAAATAATAATAATCTTTATTTGTTCTTCACATACAAGGCACATAATAAGATGTTAGATGTATTTACTTTCACAATTTATTCATGTACTAGTGAAGATTGATGCATGAGATTTGTCGAAGCATGTGTTTCAGGAGTTAGAATTTTAAAAAGAGAAAACGTATGTGTAACTAAAACTGTAGACATTTCAAAATTATATAATAGGGAATATTACATCTAAACATCAAATATGTATTTGTGAAAGAGAGAGGGAGTGGGATTGTTTATATGGGTGCGTGAGTGTGTATGTCTGTTTCAGGAGTTAGAATTTTAAAAAGAGAAAGAGTATGTGAAACTAGAACTGTAGACATTTCAAGATTATATAATAGGGAATATTACATCTAATCATCAGGTATGTATTTGTTAAATAGAGAGGGAGTGGGATTGTGTATACGAGTGTGTGAGTGTGTATGTGTGTTTCAGGAGTTAGAATTTTAAAAAGAGAAAGAGTATGTGTAACAATACCTGTAGACATTTCAAGATTATATAATAGGGAATATTACATCTAATCATCAGGTATGTATTTGTTAAATAGAGAGGGAGTGGGATTGTGTATACGGGTGTGTGAGTGTGTGAGTGTGTATGTGTGTTTCAGGAGTTAGAATTTTAAAAAGAGAAAAACTATGTGTAACTAGAACTGTAGACATTTCAAGATTATATAATTGGGAATATTACATCTAAACATCAGGTATGTATTTGTGAAAGAGAGAGGGAGTGGGATTGTTTATACGGGTGCATGAGTGTGTATGTGTGTTTCAGGAGTTAGAATTTTAAAAAGAAAAAGAGTATGTGTAACAAGAACTGTAGACATTTCAAGATTATATAATAGGGAATATTACATCTAATCATCAGGTATGTATTTGTTAAATAGAGAGGGAGTGGGATTGTATATACGGGTGCGTGAGTGTGTGGGAGAGAGTATCTGTTTTGTATGTATATGTATGGTGAGTCTGTGCGAGACTGAGTGGTATAATTAGTGTAATGGTTTTAGCAGGGATTCGGTGTCGGAGTACGACTTTTCTTTAAGCCATGTAACAACTTTATTTTTGTAGTTAAATGTAATTTAGTGGTATATGTATGGTTCAAGAAAGTAGAAAAATCTTTGGCTAAAAGAGGTTTTTAGCCAAAGAGAAAACTAGGTGATTTCTTTTAGATTGAATCTCAAAACAGAAGGGTGTAATTTTATGCTGGAGGAGTGTAGTTTGTAAAATAAACAATGTCCTATATATTTAAGGTTGCTAATTAAAAATCTATATTGCTTTCTTAATTACTAAGCCAGCCACAATTTGCAGGCGTCTGAACGATACTGTCTTAGCCACTATAAATTTGCTGTTGCGGGGTGTTTTTGTTAAAAAATTTTGAATTATCATCCAATTTCGATTATGGCGCTCCGCCGGGTGCTGCCGCACCACGCTCACTGCGTTCGCTCGGCTCACGCATTCGATAATTACAGTCTAACCTAACCTAACCCAAATTTAATTACTACGCTTTCTATAGAGTATTTAGCGGGCGTTGCAAAAAAAAAAGATTAATTAATGTATTAGAGGCTATCTCATTTTCCCGTGGTTTAGTTATAAAATTAAAAGTTTGATCACGTAACCAATAAAGAAATTTGTGACTTGGCTTTTAATTTCCTTATATTTATTTCTACTTTACACAATTTACATTTCAAACATTATTTCGAATCCACCCATCCGCATATCAAAGCTGTTAATGCCTTCCAACGAACACGGTTATTAACTACTGCACAGACAAATGTTATTGACTATTATTTGTTATTCAGTTTTCTTAAATAGTATTTTATGTTAGTGTACATATTGCGATTATAATCATTTCACAAACGTATAGAAATATATGAGTAGTAAAGTTTTTTGTTAGTGTTACCACCTATTGAGAGCTATAATATTTAATCTTCTTAAAGCACGTTAAATTTTTTGTTAACCTTTATAATAGTCATGCGCAAATTATATCTCTGAAAGGAAAGAGTGATATATATCTTTTCAAACAAAGATATATGTATATCTATTATATCTCGTTCTGAGCGAGATTTAGATATTAATGTTAAATTTCGGCCGATTGAAACAACTGAAGCAAGTATACGTACTGACACTGATTATACTTACTGATCTTATACTGCAATAATTATTTTTCTGTAGTGTTATTTCCAAATAACTGATATCGAAATCTGTTATTGTTATCGTTGTATTATAACAGTATGAAATAGTTATTGGACTACTGATCATAGTAAATTAGACCTTACGACTTAAAGGATAAAATCTTATGCAACAGAAATGTGTTCTTTAATAATAAAATATATTCAGGTTTCAGTGTCTACAACCGTACTCCGTCGAATTAAAGTTGATTTTCTATTAGCGTGCGAAAGCAGTATAATGATTATCATTGTGAAACGGTAATTCGGATGTTAGTCAAATTAGACTTAACTGCTACGAAATAAAGTGTAAATTTGTCTGGTTATCGAAAGTAACATCTATAATGTAAATGTTATTTTCACAAAACATTTATTTATCATCCACTTTTTAGTATTTACAAAATAAAATACATGAAACTCGTAATCAGTGTCGTAGCCTAATTATTAAGGTACTCGTACTATTATTATTGCGTTTAATCGGCACGAGTCAATCCAAGAACGCGCGGGACATCCAACTGAATTATTTCAAAAAAAGTAATTAAATTACAAAATATCATTTCTTTGAAAGTACCTAAAATCTAATAGTTACTGCACTTGTAATGAAACTTGATTTAGTCGCACAATGATATACCTTTTTACAATGCAGTAACGCATGGTTTGCGCGGCAGGTAGCTACGAAAGTGAATGAGAAGGCGTTGTACCTTTGTTTCGCTCACGCGGTCACGGCCATACATTCAAATTTATCAAATTTCTTTTAAATGCAAAACTACGTGACTTCGGTCTGTGGAAGTCTAGTCTTTTGTTTGTATACTTTAGATTTAACAAAATACCAACGTTTGATTTTAAAAAAAAGGCTTACTGAGGATACTTTATATAACGATATAATTTGAAAGAAATCTATTCAAGACTGTATTTTTATATTAAAATAATTTTTTTATCAAAAAGTTAGATCTTTCATTTAAAAGAAATTTGATAAATTTGAATGTATGGCTGTGACCGCGTGAGCGAAACAAAGGTACAACGCCTTCTCATTCACTTTCGTAGCTACCTGCCGCGCAAACCATGCGTTACTGCATTGTAAAAAGGTATATCATTGTGCGACTAAATCAAGTTTCATTACAAGTGCAGTAACTATTAGATTTTAGGTACTTTCAAAGAAATGATATTTTGTAATTTAATTACTTTTTTTGAAATAATTCAGTTGGATGTCCCGCGCGTTCTTGGATTGACTCGTGCCGATTAAACGCAATAATAATAGTACGAGTACCTTAATAATTAGGCTACGACACTGATTACGAGTTTCATGTATTTTATTTTGTAAATACTAAAAAGTGGATGATAAATAAATGTTTTGTGAAAATAACATTTACATTATAGATGTTACTTTCGATAACCAGACAAATTTACACTTTATTTCGTAGCAGTTAAGTCTAATTTGACTAACATCCGAATTACCGTTTCACAATGATAATCATTATACTGCTTTCGCACGCTAATAGAAAATCAACTTTAATTCGACGGAGTACGGTTGTAGACACTGAAACCTGAATATATTTTATTATTAAAGAACACATTTCTGTTGCATAAGATTTTATCCTTTAAGTCGTAAGGTCTAATTTACTATGATCAGTAGTCCAATAACTATTTCATACTGTTATAATACAACGATAACAATAACAGATTTCGATATCAGTTATTTGGAAATAACACTACAGAAAAATAATTATTGCAGTATAAGATCAGTAAGTATAATCAGTGTCAGTACGTATACTTGCTTCAGTTGTTTCAATCGGCCGAAATTTAACATTAATATCTAAATCTCGCTCAGAACGAGATATAATAGATATACATATATCTTTGTTTGAAAAGATATATATCACTCTTTCCTTTCAGAGATATAATTTGCGCATGACTATTATAAAGGTTAACAAAAAATTTAACGTGCTTTAAGAAGATTAAATATTATAGCTCTCAATAGGTGGTAACACTAACAAAAAACTTTACTACTCATATATTTCTATACGTTTGTGAAATGATTATAATCGCAATATGTACACTAACATAAAATACTATTTAAGAAAACTGAATAACAAATAATAGTCAATAACATTTGTCTGTGCAGTAGTTAATAACCGTGTTCGTTGGAAGGCATTAACAGCTTTGATATGCGGATGGGTGGATTCGAAATAATGTTTGAAATGTAAATTGTGTAAAGTAGAAATAAATATAAGGAAATTAAAAGCCAAGTCACAAATTTCTTTATTGGTTACGTGATCAAACTTTTAATTTTATAACTAAACCACGGGAAAATGAGATAGCCTCTAATACATTAATTAATCTTTTTTTTTTGCAACGCCCGCTAAATACTCTATAGAAAGCGTAGTAATTAAATTTGGGTTAGGTTAGGTTAGACTGTAATTATCGAATGCGTGAGCCGAGCGAACGCAGTGAGCGTGGTGCGGCAGCACCCGGCGGAGCGCCATAATCGAAATTGGATGATAATTCAAAATTTTTTAACAAAAACACCCCGCAACAGCAAATTTATAGTGGCTAAGACAGTATCGTTCAGACGCCTGCAAATTGTGGCTGGCTTAGTAATTAAGAAAGCAATATAGATTTTTAATTAGCAACCTTAAATATATAGGACATTGTTTATTTTACAAACTACACTCCTCCAGCATAAAATGTCTACAGTACTGGTTACACATACTTTTTCTCTTTTTAAAATTCTAACCTCTGCAACACACATACACACTCACGCACCCGTTTACACAATCCCACTCCCTCTCTATTTAACAAATACATACCTGATGATTAGATGTAATATTCCCTATTATATAATCTTGAAATGTCTACAGTTCTTGTTACACATACTCTTTTTCTTTTTAAAATTCTAACTCCTGAAACACACATACACACTCACGCACCCGTATAAACAATCCCACTCCCTCTCTCTTTCACAAATACATATCTGATGTTTAGATGTAATATTCCCTATTATATAATTTTGAAATGTCTACAGTTTTAGTTACACATACGTTTTCTCTTTTTAAAATTCTTACTCCTGAAACACATGCTTCGACAAATCTCATGCATCAATCTTCACTAGTACATGAATAAATTGTGAAAGTAAATACATCTAACATCTTATTATGTGCCTTGTATGTGAAGAACAAATAAAGATTATTATTATTTTTATTTATATAATAACTATACCAATCAAATGTTCGAGAAATCTCCCACAGTTTCAACGCAAAAAAGGTTATCGTTAATATTACATTAAAGGTACTGTTACTGTGATAGTATGAATGAAAAAGTTGTTAAACCATGAAAATCAAATAACATTGATGGTACTCTAACTGTGGTAGTTGGTATCAAATGATTGAAATACCTACTTTGATCTGCAAACCGTCCAAGGTTTTAATATAAAAACCAGCATTGTTTAAATAAAATTGTAGTTGCTTACTACTACCCAGAAACAGGACATTTTGGATTTTTGAAGAAATTTGGACTTCACCGTGTACTTTTGGCGGCCGTGACCTAATTATTTTGATACGCGGATTAGTTTGATCAACGTTCGCTAACTTAGCGAGCATCGCATTTGATTCGAAGCAAATTATGTCCCTTTATTGTTATCACAATAATTTGTTTTTGATAAAAAAACCCATTTTAACATTGTAATTTTCCAAGAAACACAAAAAGTAACCGTCGTCACATTGTTATGACAAGCCTACATTGTTATGTCAAGAATTTGTTTTGCCTTATGTAAATTCGCGTTTGATACCATTCCTAATAAGTTAGCCAGAATCCGCCAATCCCTACTACTATCTGGAAACAGGGCATTTTTGGTTTTTGGGGACTGTTGGAGTTCGGTGCCTACTAAGCGCGAATAAATTTGATACGCGGATAAATCAAAATAATATCGCGAATTACTTTGATACGCGGATTAATCAAAATAATATCGCGGTTTAGCTTGATCAACGTTCCTGAAGTCACCGAGTAACGCGGTTTGATTCGATCACCCGCGATCTTATGAAATTAATTCGCGTTTGATACCATACCTAATAAGTGAGCGGGAATCCGCCAATCCCTACTACTCACACAGTTACAGAAAATTGATAATTTATTTGTTGTTTGTTAATTTGTTGCTAAAACAAAGCTCTATCTGGCCTTGTCATTGTTCCAGATTGAAGACATAAATCATAATATAAATTGTATTCGAGTTGGTTTATAAATAACTCCTTCTATATGGCTTGGGGTGGCAAATTTAGGGCATGTATCATTTGATATGATAAACTGCAATGTGAAGATGCAAAACGTCATCTGGATATTAGGGTCTAGAATTTGTGAAGGTTAATAAATTAAATGTTTATCAAGTTAATAAAAGTGTATGAAATATGGCTTAATATATAATTTTCTGATGATTAAGTTTGATCAAAAACTTTGTTAAAAGTTAAAATTAGATTACTTGGACGGCGTATACGCCTACCTCAAAAATAAATATTTAGCGAATTTTCCTTCTTAGGTCTCTACCCCCCTTTACATAAAAAGTTATTATTTTTATCTTTCTTGTTACCTTGTTTTGAAATCGGTTATTTATAATCTATTACGTTTCTATGCTTGGCGGATTTCCATGGTATATCTCCGAAGTCTAGGGTCCAGCGTCCATGAAATTACGATGGGACCAAATTTACGTATTGAAACTACGCAAAAAAGTTGTCAAAATCTGTTCAGAAACAAAAAATGGATGGCCGATACATCAAAAAAATTACAGATGAATGATGGTGATGATGAGACCCCCTTTCTTTTTTTACATTCGGTTGAAAATAGCGAAGGATTGGTGACTTTCAGAAATCACGTACCGAAAAAAACGGCTATGGTAACTGCGTACCATACACACATTTACTCACAAACTACATTACTCTCCGACATAAAAGAGATAGAATGATGCACAACATGGTCTTGCGAGCAAGACAAAATATTTCGTGTTCGTATAATTTCGTAAAAGTGTCGTATGTTGTCGGTTCGGTTCGTGTAGTTTACAAATACAAATAAAATCAGCCAACTGGTCTTAGGTCCGGAGCAAGGTCAACTTTTTAATTAAATCGAAGATGATTACTAAATAAATTACGTTTCATTATAGACACAATCTGGTATACTGACCAACTCATTCGTTATTCTATCACAAATCCTTCAGAAAAAAATCTTATTTTATCAATATTTATTTTATATCAAACAGGTAAAATTGAAATAATTTTACAATTACGATATAAATATATATTTATATATATATATATATATATATATATATATATATATATATATATATATATATATATTTTATATTTTATATTTTTATATTTATATTATATATATATAAATATATAAAATAGATTGTACGGGACCTAAGATTAGTTTGGGACCCAAGCATGCTTTAAGGATGAACATTTAGCACAGGGTTTCCTCTAGAATGAATGCACATACATACAAAGAAAACGTCCATAACTCGTAAACAAATATTTAGTTTTCATCAAGTCTCACCCATAATTACAAGAACCTGCTTACTCCATTAGCTCGTCTTGCAACCTAAAAGCATTTAAACATAGTTGCATTTTGAGCCAACAGTCTTCTTACAAAATCTATGCGATATTCACAGATATTTTAGTTTTGGAGAGAATTTGGAAGTTTACAAAACAAGACGAGGATTCGTTGTGATACGGCCTTATTTCAGAGAGCTTTTATTTTTATTTTTGTAGTGTCTGGTGGTATAATATATGTGTGGTATAATATAGTGTCTGGTGGTATAATATATGTGTGGTATAATATAGTGTCTGGTGGTATAATATATGTGTGGTATAATATAGTGTCTATGTTCTAATTTTGCCGACCGCTGGTTCCAGTTGGAATTACCCAAGTTCCTTTGTTCCTCTAATTGCACTGTTGTTCTCCCCTCATCCGAAACACAATGTGCCTATGTATTTATAACGTAACTCAGTTTAAAACAGAAAGGATGGGTCCGAGTCTACACAAAAGAGACCACTGTCTACGTAGCTATGTATAGACTCCTATATTGTATAACAGACTTAAGGCAAAGTACTTTAATCCCCATTAAGAAAGCAAACAAAAGTTTCTCAAGACTCTTTAGAACTTTACATTCGAGGAAAATGGGATGTGGTTTTAATTTGAAATTAAGCTGTTTATTCTTGCCTCTGCATGACGTTTTTATTACATATACACAGATATTTTTTATACAATTGTAAATAAGCTTTCTGGTCAAAATTTTGCTATAGTCTGTTTACTCGTTGCCTTGGTGCCATCCTATCGAAGCTTTGTATACAACAGTATAAATAAAGTATACGCGCTGCGGTGTTACGTAAGCAAAGCGATCCGCGATCATCGCACATCATCACTGAACGTCAAAACAACGTCAAATTACATATTATTTGATTGCTATCGCATGTTACTTAATAAGCTTACCGGTCTACGCCCGACACAGAGGAATGTTTGAATATCGTGTGGGTACCTATTCTTGTCCCATATAATTCTGTTTTAAGTGGGTATTTCAATAATAGCAAGTAATAAAGAGTTGGTCAGTGTAAAACTGAAACTGGTCAAAAACGTAATAATCAAAAATGAACCAATGGTTTAACGTTTTCTTCACAAATTGCCAATGGATATTCATGTTTGTTTTGTCAATGAGTAGGGTTTAATTTATGAAATAATACTAGCCTGAGGATATCAAAAGGTGTATTAAAATTTGACATAACGCGTTAACTTTAACGCTTATAATAGTGATCGTCTATTTATTGTGCATGTTATTGTAGATTAGACAAGCCTTCGAGGGCGCTGACCTCTTGATTTTATGAATAGTTTTTAATAAATGCAATCATATAACACATCATTTTATCTTGATAATTCCAAATATAGATACTAACATGTAAATATTAAATATTAGTAATTGTTTTTATATAAGATTTTTATAATACATTCACTGGCGGTATGAAAACTGTACTGTTTGTTTTCCCTTTTTTAATATTTTGTAAATTATGATGTAAATTTACTATATCTACTTGGCACAATACCTTCAGTACTAAAAGTGTAAAAATAAAGTTGAGTCACACATTTTAGCTGTTACGTCAAAAACACAGGTAGGTATTCGATTTCATTGAAAGTAGGCAAACCTACATAGCTTACAAAAGTTATAAAAGACAATCTTAGCAATAACGCTGCCAAGTCAGATTGAGCAACATTGTAAACTTGCTTACGAATAAAATTAATTACAATTGTGCTTTGAATTCTTAGTAACGTTTGATTAGAACTTTAATTAATGGGTCAAAACTCAAGCATTCCTATTGTTGTACAGTGGCGCCATCTATGACAGGCTTCTAGCGTATAACAACCACTAATTAAATTATTCGACGGACAGGTTTGATAAAGTAATTGATTTATAGCCAACTGCAAGCGGGTCGACCAGATTTTCCTACCAATATTATCTCCAAGGTAAATAATGAAATCCGCAGACAACACCAAATAAAATGACATAAAGTTAGCAAATCTTGTATTGTTAAGGTACTCATACAACGGGTCTTCGGTGGCTAAGTGCCGTCAGCACTAATGGCTGGTTTACACGCGTTAAGTGGTTAAGTTGGTATCTTAATTTTAACTAAATTTTAAGTAAAAAATTACTTGTAAACAGTCAATGAAGAGACAAGTGGTAACTTAAAATTTAGTACACAAGTGATTAAGTAGATTAGGATTCGTTCTATTTTTCGTATAAGTAGGTGGACGGGGCTTCTGACTTAACACGTTCGGACGTAATTTTTTAGTTAAGTGCATAAGTTGACAAAGCGAGAGGCGGCAAGAGCTCGAATTTATTTCGCAAAATGTCGGAGTGGAGTTTAGTTTTAAAATTTGTTGAAGAATATTTAAAATAGGAATGCTTGTGAATTCAACAAGATAGAACATTTAGAAAAAAATATATCTCATTAAACTTATGAGCTTAACTACTTAATCCGTTTGGACACACAAGGGGAATGGAGTAACTTAAAATTTAGTTAAAATTAATTTACCAACTTATCTTCTTAATACGTGTAAACCGCGCATAAGCTATTTTTTTTTGTTCCCCTCCAAGGGGAGGGCAGGAGGAACTAAAAAATGCTCTTATCACCCGCGCGCGCGATCGAGGTTATGTGGGACTCGCTCCGAGCCTACCAGAATCTCTACCCACTAAAAATACCCTGAATGACTATGGCAATCTTTTGCCTCACAGCCTTCATCTGAAGGGACGGCTAGTTGGAGAAAAAGGCCATGCAAGCGGGACCCTGAAGGAGTCACCCGCTGGGATTTACATAGCACTGAAGGTGAATTCATAGCACTGAAGGTGCTCAAAATTACAAAAAGAAATTAAATTAATTCGGATTAAAATTAGAATTTGCGGCCAGAAGGGCTTCGAGGTCGTTTGACAGCTGGGTGGCTTCGTACTCTTGCGCATTCCTAAGCCTAGCGACTTTGAACTTCGAATCCAGGACAGGACCAATACGAGACAGAAGCTCGAACTAAGGGATTGGGGTGGGTTTCGTAGCGTTTGAAGAGCGCTTCCGAGAGTGATTTGAGGTGCTGTTGCATTATAGGTAGTTTAAGATCTCTGTGCAGGTTCGCGTTACGCACGTACCAGGGTGCGTTTGTGGCCCTGCGACAGAAGAGATTTTGAACCACCTGCAGTTTGGCGGATTTGGCGTGGGCAAAGATTGACTTATGCCTCAGTCATAACGGGTCTAACGCAGGTCTTAAAAAGCGTTCGTTTGTTACGAAAGGATATTTTACTATGTCTACCTAACATACTATTCAGTCGGCCTAAGTAGAGACCCGCCCAGTTTCGTTACTCTATCGACGTGTGGCTTGAAAGAAAGCGTCGGGTCTAAGGTGACGCCTTAGTATTTAGCACTGTGCTTCCAGGGGATGGGAATACCTAGCATTCGAACGTGGGGATCGTCGTGGCGACGGCGGCGTTTGTGGTCGAAACAAATCGCAGAACTCTTCTCTGGATTCACATCGATACGCCATTTTGTAATATACTTACATTTTTTATAATCTCCTTTTTGTTGTTTATTCTTGAGTTTATAAGCGAACTTTAAATCTCCTTTTTGTGTTTTTTATACTTTGTTTTCATTTGATTTTTCTAAAATTGTTTACTTTATTGACAAATCATGTCATCTCAATTTTTTTATGAAAGCAATGTAGGCTGCCAAACAAGCTAAGCCTCTTACACATGGATTCTTACAAAACTATTGTAAGAAAATATACTTGATTCCTGGCTAATAAGATTAAATTCAAAATTTCAAATTGCGGGTCCAAAGGAATGCGATGCCGACTTTATAAGCCGATTGCTGGCCTTAGAACGGCACTATTTTTCAAGCCGTCCTGCCGATAACATCTCCAGTCTATTTCAAGCCGTCCTGCCGATAACATCTCCAGTCTATTTCAAGCCGTCCTGCCGGTAACATCTCCAGTCTATTTCAAGTCATCCTACCGATGACATCACCAGTCTTCTGCAAGTAACTCTGAAGCTGCCTCCTAATGAAGCTTCCTGACGCTGAAGCTGCCTCATACAGAAGCTACCTGAAGCTGCCTCATGTTGAAAACCCCGACATTGACGCCTGATCCTGCTCCTGCTGCTGATCCTGATGATCCTGCCTACCACCTCCTCCTGCGTAATAAAAACCCTTATTACGTGACAATTTTTGAAACCATACAACGAGGGCGTTGACGGCCTTTTGGAGTCTGATGATGAGGTGCGGGACACAGCGGCCTTTGGTGTAAAGGGTGGTATCGTCGGCAAAGAAGGCGACTTCGACCCCTTTCGGTGGGATGGGGATGTCGTTAGTGTACAGTGTACATGGTGTACAACAGAGGGGCGAGGACTGAGCCTTGAAGGACTCCAGCCTTTATGGGACGAGGCGCGGAAAGCGTTCATGTCTAAAACTAAACGTACGATCTTTGAGAATCGACGCGATTATCTTGACTAGGCGATCCGGTAAGCCTATTTTATAGAGTTTTTAAACGAAGCCGCTGTGCCAGACTTTATCAAAAGCCTTGGCTACGTCAAAGAAAACTGCGACCGTTTTATTACCCATCGAGTATGATACGATGTACTTGCTGAGGGCAAGAGTGCTTAGTGCGAAAGCCAATGATGGGAAATGATGAGGGGATCACCATCCGTTGATATATAAGAATAGATGGTTCCGCATTCGATAGAGTATGACTCGTTCGTGATTTTTAGCCTTAGCTTTAAGGATGCTGATGGGTCTGTGATAAGCCGGAATATTCAGAGGTGTACCCGGCTTGGGAATGCCTATGACCGTCGCTTCTTTCCAAGCTTTTGGAAAGTAGCTATGGTCGAAGCAGGCGTTGAAAATGATAGCTAACAAGATAAGCACCTGTTGAGGCAGGTGCTTAAGTGCATGGTTGGAGATTCCATCTGCACCCGGAGCCTTTTTGTACTTTTGACTTCTAAAGAGAAGATATATTTTGTCATTAGACACTGTGATGGGGTCGGCGATGATGGAGATAGAGTCCCTGTGGAGAACTTCGTCCTCCACCGCCTGGATGTGAGGCATCCGCGGGATGCTGGGCGAGCAGTATGAGCTGATGCTGTCAGCGAAGCATCCGGCTTTCTCTTCGTCTTCGAAGGCGGTAGTGCCGTCGAGACGAGTGAGAGGAGGAACGTGGGAGGCGACGTCTACGCGTAAGGCTCGCGCCATTCTATAATACGCTTGGTGGGACGGGGAGATATTCTCCATGAGATCGTTCATCTGAGCGCCCGGGAATTCCGCGAGGCAAGACCTAACTTTACGTTGTAGCTGATTCGCAACTAATCTATATGCGGGCGTGGGATAGAGCTTGGCTCTCTGGAGAGTCGTTTTCTTAGCTTTTTAATTAAAATAAAACCATTCACAATGTCTTTAATTCTCTTCTATTTTTCACATGATAGTGACTAATAACTTTAGTGTACGTATAGTCATCCCAATGATTTACCGATATCTAATGGACACGTGTAAATGGCGCTGGCCAGTCCAGTGAGGGGAGCCAGTGACACTGGCGTCAGCTAGTGGATCACCGGCCTTTATACATAAAAGCAAAACAACGAATGAATGCGTGATCGAAACAACGTCACTTAGTATCGAATGGTATAAACGTAGTCTATGGACATTAATGGTTTAATACACAAAATGAATTCAACCATTACTGGATAGGTGGCGCTTTTATATTTATCGCGTCGAGATATCAATATAGTTATAATTGTTCGTAGCTTTTGAGTAGTCCGGATCTTAAACTACTCTTACATACGCCTAACGGCACCCGAGAGGACACGGACCTCGGCTTAGGACGTCGTATATTGAAACTACCATTCTACCGCCAAAGAACCAGCAAGAAACTCAGTAGGAATGCGTGCAACTTGTTAACCTGGCTCACCGGTGGGTTAGGCGATCGGAATGCCGTGTTACGCTATTTCTAACTGGAACGCCGGCGTTTCTTGTTGTAGTAGCGTCGTCGGAATCTGTTAAGAAGTTACGCGGACGCCTGTAACGAACCGCCGCGTCTGGGTTGGCTGTGTAGTCAGCTGACGTAAGGCCAGCGGGTTGGGAAGGTGGGGAGCATTGTCGAAGTGGCGTCTAGACGACAATTTTATGAATGCGGCAATAGTGGGCAGCTCGATATCCTTATGCAGATCTAAGTTAGACACAGGGAAGGGCCCGACGCATTTGTGTAAAAACCTATTTTGAATAACCTGCAAGTGATTGAGGTTCGACTTGCTGGCGTGAGCGAAAGCCACACTGGCATTTGTCATGATGGGGCGGCAGATGCAAATTTTATAAAGGACCGATAAAATTTATAAAATTTTATGTGATCCGCGAATGTGAGTCCACTATCTACAGTGACTCCTAAATATTTGACTTTTTAGCCACGGGATCAGAGTACCAAACAGTGTGATCTGACCTAATCTTTTGGAGGGTTTCCTAGAGGTAGTCCTAGAGCAGGTTGAGAGAGAAAATACACTGCTGCACTTTTTTCTGGGTAGACTTCTATTCTCCATTACCTAAACCAAGCGCCTAATGCGATGGCTGCGGATTGGAGCATTCTAGTTAACCTATTAGATTTCTATCAGATTTATATAGCGCGGTGTCGACTGCGAAGAGCGCGAGTTCTCTCTTTCTCCGTCTTCGGCGTGTCACTAGTGTGTAGGGAAAACAAAGTGGGAGAGAGCACCGAGCCTTGAGGGACACCGACTAATACAGGACGGGGATTGGAAAGTGCACTTTCCAATCTGTAGCGAAAGGTTCGACAGTGTAGAAAGTCTCGCATAATGTGCACGAGGCAGTCAGGCAAGCCTAGTTCGAAGAGCTTGAATAACATGCCGTTGTGCCAAACCTTGTTGAAGGCTTTTGCCAAGTCAAAGAAAATCGCACCAGTGCATATCAGTTTTCGACCTACGTTCCTTTGCTCCAAGATGTGCTCCGTGATGCGGTGCACCTGTTGGACGCAGGGGTGACGGGACCTAAAACCGAACTGTTCATCCGGTAACAGGTGCGTCGAATGGATGACCTCTAGGAGCCTGTTCAAAATGATCCTTTCGTATAATTTGCCTATCGTGCTAAGCAAGGTAATAGGACTTGCTTGTAGGTAGATTAGCCGGTTGTCCGGGTTTCCTAATACCTATGACAATCGCTTCCTATGACGTTTGCGGAAAGGAGCAGTATCTTAGTAAGTTATTGAAAACAACTACTAAGTTGTAGTAGTGCGAGTGGGAGAGCTCTCAGAACCCTGTTTTTTAGGCGTGCACATTGTTGCCTCAGTGTTCGCTACAAATTGATTCAAATTAGCCGATTTTAAAGCCGTTTTTTTAGCCGTGAATAATTTGATAACAACTTATAGAAAGCTGTGCTATTATTGATTGGAACATAGAAACCTGCGCTACATAATCTGAGTATTATTTCATCAAGACTACCATGAATATCCCGTATTTCGAGGAGCCACCTTGAAAGTGCCCTCAAAAGATATACTCGTACAGATAATTAAAATTCAGCCAAGCATGAACTGATTAGCCTCAGACATCATACTCGTATAACAATAACATGAAATTACATAATTATAGAACTGTCTATCTACATACATGGACAAACCGTGCGCAGTATGTAATTTAAGTTTCATTAGCTACGAAACGAAACAAAATAGATATTGTTAAACACAGGTTGTGTTTCTTTTAGTCTGACAATTATTAATCGATGTAAGCCATAGCCGAATACTTTGGCTTTACTATCATAAATGTTAATTTTAAACATAGGATATATTCTACACGAATAATATTTCAAATCATACAATCATAGTTTTATTACTGCAGCAAAACTACTGGTTAGCGTTATAGACTTTACTGTTTTGAATAAACTTGTGTTTTTGAATACCTATTTACAATATTTTCATTTCCTTGTGTTCCTTTTCGCATTTTGAAAGTAATTATTGTGTTTCAGGTCCCAAAGTACCTTAGTAAAGTTCCGAAAATGATCATTTTAGATGAATTATGTTACCAAAATTTACAAAAGTTACCAAGTTACAAAAATCTTTCTCCGAAGTTCCAATCCCCTGACTTAATATTTTTAGTAAAGAATTTTAGAATTAGCAAAATTACCAATGAAACAAGGATTTATCATGGTTTATGCGCATGACAATATGTTTTTGATTTATTTTAATTGTGAAGCCGTGGACTAATTTTGCCTATGGGTAATTAATACATTGCTATACCAACTCAACTGATTCTGAAGGGTGTGTGTACCAAGTACCAACCGTTACCATATTCATGCAATGAAAGTAAGTCTAAGCATATAAATATTTGATTAAAATGAGAATAACGTTTCTATGGTTATGACTAATTCTAAACTTACATTATTAAAGGAATCCAGAGTTGTTGCACGTTTAAGTTATTATTAATGGCAGAATAAGTAATTTGTATCTTTACTCTTGAACTCTTTGAATTAATAATGCAAATATGCAATAAATGCATTTTGATTTTGATTTTGATCTATGTTAGTGAAGCTATTTTGAATTAACAAAAACATTTTGTTAAACTTCTGCTTTTCTCTTTTAGATTAAGATACTATTTAAAGGCTACGTTGTTTTAATAAAGAGTTAGCTATATATTTTTTATAAACTGTATTGTTACTGTATTGATATATCGTTTAAAGTAATTATACGTCATAAGTAGTTCATTTCCTGGTTATAATAAAGAAGTCTAAACCTAAATAACTTTTCCTTCAATTAGAAAAGATACTTATACCCAACAGGCACTACAATTTTCAACGTTATGAACCATTATTTCCTTGTACTATTTTTAGTACCCTATTAAACTTAATAAGGCTATTAAATTTAAAGACAGTCCGATATCTAAGAATAGTTTTATGTCTCTAGATTCTTACATAACGAGGACGACATTCCTCGCTATTTAGCTGCGCGGGAACCAACTAGACATGTTGATATTACTCGTCCTATTCTCAACATAGCATTTATCAATTATCTATTGAATAAGGGTTTACCTATGAAATTACCGTTTTGTACAAAATAATCAAAGTACTTTTTATATATTTTTTGATTTTATTAATCAAAGTACTTCCATATAATCAGTACATATTTACCAGCATACCAGCATAGTGGCATATTATCGATGCCCTCATTAAAGAAATCCGTTGTCTGGACGCAACAAACTCTTCTAGACATTTTGTACTGCATACTGGGTATTGAACTTTATTCCCGCAAAAAAGTTGACAGATGAAAATGGAGGAGAACTTCCAACACCAGCTCTTGTAGCTTAGAGACCACTTGCAGACCTATATTGTGAATTATGGGGTCGCGCGTTGACGTAATGGATCAGTAGAGATGAGTAATAGACCAAAGCTGGTTTTGAGCTTCTCCGTCATTGTGTTCATACACAATTCAAGTTCATACACAGTAAAGCTTATACCGTTCGGTAAGAAGCTGTGATGAATCACCGAACAGTGAGCATCACTTTTCTAGCGATAACTTTTCATTTGGGGCGTTCGTCAGGTACTGAACCAGGATCTCCCCAACTTGCTAAGTGCTTGCGGTTGTAAACAAAATACATTCTTCGTCGTTTAACTGGTTTTGAAATTTCTTCGTTTCTGTACCTGTTGAGCAGTACTTAGCAGATCATTAAATTCGTTAAGCACCCATTAGTCAAGCTTTTTAACCTTGCCAATTTGACGCAAATGCAACAATATTGTTTTGATGCTATCATCGAAAGCTGCTGCTAATTCAGCCGTAGATTGAATAATTTTATCGTAAAAATAGGTGTAACAAAATTGTAGATCATAATTTTTTTTACATACGAGTTACATGCTAATGTAATTTTTCTTATAGTAGCACCATTTCTGAAATATCGTGAATTTAAGGTGTTAAAGTTTATACGTAAATGCATACATTTCCGCACCATACCTATACTAATATATATATATATATATTTTTTTTTTTGATATAATAATTTGTATAAAGTAACATTTACCATCATTCGAATACAGCTACATTAGTGAAGACTGTTTCGAAGCTGTTACGCCCACTACCAGGAATACAATACTATGACGTTACTTTTATAAAAGTACAGAAAAATGTATTAACTCGATATGACATATCTAACAAGGTTACAAGTTACAGAAATACTTATACCTACTTATTAGAAGCAATATTTCAGTATTGTGGAAAAAAAAATTACTTTTTTCCGTAAAATGCTTAGTTAAAAAAATCTAAATCCAAAACCAACGTACCTACATACTTAAAGTTTCTTAAAAGAACATTTAAAATTGCTTATAGCATAAAAACACAAAAAACATAAAAGGTGGGTATATATCTAACTATGGTTGAGGTTTCGTATTGTAACTAACATTCAGTGCTATAAATACGCCACTAAAGTAAAGAGAGACTCGGCTCTTCCGCTCGCTAGTCCCCGCGATCCTGGTCGTACCGTATCGAATTTCACAACGCCGTTTTCACGGCGATAGTTGTGTTAACCGTACATCTTCTACTAGAACTACGAGCTACGTCGACGGGATTCGTCGTTCCAGGTGCTCCGAGTGTGTAAGTTCGTCGAGTTCAAGACTTCGTGAACAGGTGGATACTAACTGTGCCAACGAAACCTGTTTAGCGTTGCCCCGGTGCGCTTTATTGGCCCTACAGGCCGTAAGAAACCGGAAGTCCCGATCCCAGTGCACTGTGCCTTACTCAGGGTGATGAAACAGTGCTGACCGAATTAGGGGCACCGCTGCGGTCGTCCCCATCCCCCCTACCGCTGGTAGGGAGGCTTAGTTAGTGTTGACGTTAGGTCGCTCTTAACTTATATATTATTATATTGTCGTTCCCCCCTCCCCCGCCCGCCCATTTGTTCGACGCCCTTCAGGCATTCATCAAAGTCGCTGCCTCCCATTGGATTCACAGCCATGGAGTGCGAATCTACGGATTCCACTACCTCCTTGGCAACGACCGCGACCTCCGCCTCCCGACGTCCCAAGCGCACTGCGTCAAGCAGCAGCGCCGATTTCGCGTCCTCACCGGCTCCCCTGAGCCCTCCGCCGCCAGCTTCACGCTGGTGGAGCGGCGCTCCAAGCGGAGCAAAAGAGCTCTGGTGACGCCAACGCCCGCCTCCAGGCCAGTGTCTCCGACACCAACAGTCTGCCCGGCGCCACAGTCGCCCGTCCTACGGGCCGCGAGTTCCTACGGGAAAAGGCCAAATGGCCTCTAGTCTCGAGCTTATGCTCCGAGAACAAATCAACTATACACTCGCCTCGAATCTCAACGAGGCGGTGAAAATGGCAGTTCCCACCATTGAGAACTTCCGAGCCTTGACTAGGCTCCTCACCCTTAAGCAATTCGCTTACCACACTTACGCTCTCCCTGAAGAACGTAAGATTAAGGCTGTGTTAAAGGGGGTCCCGTTCGAGTTTTCAAACGAAATTGTCCTGGAAGACATTAAGTCTCTAGGATTTCCCGCCGAAACTGTGCATAAGATGCATAGTAAGAATGGCAGACGATTCCCCTTGGCTTTGGTCATTCTGACCAACTCGCCAAGATCCAGAGAGTTCTTCAGAGAAGCCCGCACTATCTGCGACCTCTTCAACATTTCATTCGAGATGCCTCATTGCCGCGACCACCCCGGGCAGTGCCACCGCTGCCAACTTTACAATAAAGCGGCGGCCAACTGTTCCGCCAGCCCCAGGTGCGTCAAGTGCCTGGAACCGCACAAGACAAAGGAGTGCAATCGCACTCCGGAGTGGACCTCCCCCCGGTTTGTGTGCTGTGTGGCCAGTCCGGCCACACCGCTAACTACAGGGGCTGCCCTCGCGCACCCCGAATCATTTGACACATTGCAAAGAGGGCGGCACCCATACAGGCCCCGCCCCTTACTAATACGAACTTCCCGCCACTGCGCAACTGGGTGCACCCGGTAGCAAAACCCGCCCAGACCACGCCCGCTCCAGCGCTCGCATGGAGACAGCGCCCGGCTGCACCCACCCGCCCTGCTCCAGCAGCAGGCCCACAAACCTCTCCTCAGCCCTCAATGGCTGAAGATATTAAACTTATCTTTGACACCATTCGAGGTGTCGACCTAATAGGACCAAACAGGCGAGTGCTCGCGGCCCGCGACTCCCAAGAACGATTTATGGTACTCTTCGAGTAACATTCGCTAATCAAATCATTATAAGTCAATCTATAATGACTTCGCATACTAACGCCCTGACTGGTCGTATCAAACCCAGGGGATTATCCCTGATCTCGTTTAACACCCGAGATCTAATCAACCAACTTCCGGAGCTCAAACTGTTCAGTAAGAACATCGAGCCCGAATTAATCCTTGTTCAAGAGACATTTTTAAAATCCCATCACGCCAGGGGTCTCTCTATTCCTAAATACTCTCTTGTGCGTGATGACAAGCCTATACTCGTCCAACGAGGCGGTACTGCCATATACTACAAGAAGAGTATTTACTGTTCACCGATTCTCACGCCTCCACTCACCAACATGGAGGCCACTGTGTGTAGGCTGGCTCTGACAGGTCATAGGACCATAATCATGGCCTCAGTCTACATACCTAGTGGAACACCGCCCCTTCGTAGTGACTTCGAGGCCCTACTCGAACTGGGGCAATATATCATTATGTTAGGCGATTTTAATTGCAATCATACTGACTGGACGTGCTTGTCGACCAACACCAGTGGTGTTAAACTACTATACATCACGAAGTCACTCGATCTTGACGTCATTTCTCCCGTTACACCCGCTCACTACCCGGATAAGCCGCTTCATTCTCCTGATATCCTTGACTTTGCCATAGTCAAAGGTATCAATCTCAATCTAAGGACCATACAGCCGTTAGACGACTTATATTCCGACTACCGCCCGGTGTCCCAAATACTAAGACCCTAAAACGACCCTCCTGCTCTAAAAACCTATACCAACTGGGAAGGTTGCAAGCACACTCTGTTTTCGGCCTTGGAAGCCCCTGATAACCCCCTCGCGATTTCATCCGACTCTCGATAGCACGGATAAAATCGACTCAATAGTCGATTCGCTCCATCAACTCGGCCATCAGTGAGAATGAAAAGGTTGCTAACCATGGCAAGCCTAAGCTTCCCTTGGACATTAGCAACCTAATCAAAGCTAAAAATGCCGCTCTCCGCAGAGCCAGAAAATACCCTACACCTGCCTACAGGCTATATAGTCGCTAACCGGCTTCAACGTTAGGTCAAATCCACCCTTGCGGAATTCAGAGACGTTCAAATGGACGATCTCATGATCTCACTTGGCGTACTATAGGATGGCAAAAGCTCTCCAACTAGACGCCCGAACTTACACCCCTCCGTTGTCTCGTCCCGATGGCACTATCGCTTTCGAGGACGACGAGAAAGCTGGATGCTTCGCGGACAGCATTGCTTCACAAAGCTCCCCGAGTACCCAACCCACAGACCTTTCTTTTGACCCCAGAATTGATCCCTCAGTCAAGCTTCGGCCGACTCTGCGCAGCCCCGGCTTCACCGGAGGCTGTCCTTGCTGAAGGTGTTTGAGCACCTTCAGTGCAAGTTTCGCATCCGGCGGACGACCTTGTTAGCGGGTCTCAGCCAGCGCACCTCCGAACGGGTGTCGCTTCCGATGAACGCTAACGGAAAAATTTGCCACAGCCAACGAGGTGGTTTTTAGTGGTGTTATGCCTGCGGTGGTATGCATGACGCATCTTCCACCTCCCTCCCGTAGGGTGTTGCTTTGGCGGCAAAAAAAACCAAAGTAATATATGAAGTAATACAGGTGTCTATTGTGACTAAGTTTTACTATATAATATTGTATTTACAAAAAAACCGTTAGCATTAAAAAGGATTTTAACCACATTAATTTTTTTTAGGTTTCGGGACGATGTTATTTTGAATAGGTAAGGTAAAAGGGCTTATTGAAGCGATATTCAAAATCGGCTACTTCTTCGGTGACGTTGTTATTTTCGTATTTTAGTCGTATTCAAAGGACTTTTACTACCGTTAAAGCTCTTCTTGAGTTTATCGGTTTAAATCAAATACACAAAACCTATATAAGACAAACGCTTGTGGAAATCGAATCTGTGAGCGCAGAATTAAGGGTCACTGATCATTGTGCGAACAGTCCAAGAAGTATCTAGCAGTGGATCCAGCTTGGACTCGAACCAGCAGGAAAAGTAAGTCCACTTCGACCTACCCATCAAGCAAATAGGGAAAAACTCTCGGACGACGCTGTCAAACCACGGTGGTTTAATCAACGAAAATCCGGAGCTTATAATTTATCAACAATTGAAACATATCTTGTATGTCGTTTACAAAGTGATGAATTTTGTATGCATACCTATAGATATTTTGTGCTTGTAAAGTACGATAATAAATCCCCAGACAATCACACCAACTATATGGCCCAAAGTAAGCAGAGCTTGTGTTATGGATGTCCATAGAGCGAACTGGGGGGAAACCCAGAGTAAGCGTACAAATATCAACAACCATGACTTGAGAACAAACACTTATGTTCATCACCCGAATGAATGCCCCGGCCAGGACTCGAACCAGGGACCTCCTGGGACACTAACCACCACGCTACTCGGTCGTCAAATTACTACATTGTTAACTATAGTGTTTACCAGTACCTGACTGTTCATAAAACTCGGATCACATTAATTACGTATTTATTATAGTTGAGGCCGCGCTTAATACGACAACTGGGAAATGAAGGTTCTCTTAAGAATCGGTTTCGCTGGGCAAATATAGATTTACATACAATAACCATAAAGTACGGTTCGCTTTGCAAAATGTATACTAAAGTTATCCTTAAACATTTAGTGGTAGTAGAGTTTTTTTGTTAAGATCTCGTCTAGGGCGTAGTCCTTCCTATTTTGACCGCCATAGTATTCACGTTTACGCAGATGTTTTCCGGTCGAAGGGACGGCCAGTGCAATTACTGGATCAAAGGCCATTTCCACGGAAGCCTATGATCGGCAATGCATCATTAGTTGGTACAATACCTACTCACTATGACTATATATCAATAAACCACTACGACTAATGATGTCCATGAGTGCGGATGCTACTTGGCATTAGTCGGCCGGGTGGCGTGGCGGCAAAAGAGTTGCCGACTATGAATATAACAAAGAAAAAAAAACCTTTATATCCTTTGAGTGCAAAGCTTATGGTAATATCTAGCTTTAAGAAGTTGTTGCGATACAAAAACACTAATAGTCCGGTCAAATTATACCAAACAATAAGAGTGAAGCTACATAAATTTACAACAAGCTGAAAATCGCTAAAATCATTAAAAATATTATAATGAATAAAATTTGAAAGTTCCCCATCTTTCCCCTGTATGGAAAAATTTTTTTTCAAGGTCAAAGGTCAAAAATCTGTGTTTTTTACGATTTTCAGCAAAACGGTAAGTTTTGTCAAAAAAATATCCCGGGCAAGAATTGTAGATCATAAAAGTCCTTAAGAATGTCCTTAAAAGTCAAGTTACAGGCAGACGACACACTTTAAGCTTAATTAATATTCTCGTCGATCCGTGCAATCAGGAGTCAGCCAATAAATTGTCACCTTGTTTGTAAATATTCGGAATATTGAGCTGTAAAATATTTATAATGCAGGCAGTTATTTATAGCATAGTGTGACTGCCTCTGACACGCTGTCTAGTGACGATGTCAGTATCACCTAAGATGAAGAGTCCAGCCTTATTTAAGTGCCAATCAGGACTTTCGGTATTTGACACCATTTGAAAATGCAAGTTTTATAATTTATTTAGAAAATATAAGTTCATGTGACCCAAATAACGTTTTGCAAAAAAGAGTTTTTAATTTTATATCGACATTTTATGGATTAGAAAACAAATTGCGCCAAAAGAAGCAAAAATCTTATTATAAAATACATTTTCTTAATATTATCAGCTTACTGAAATTAAATTAGGCATGACTCTACCTCTAGTTCGAAGAAACCTTCGTGAAAAAGGAACTGGCAAGAAACTTCATGGGTATATCTTTTTCAAAATAAAGGTCTATTTATGTTCAATGTCTCTATATGTCTTTACAAAATTATTCTTATCTGCATCTGTTAGCTCGGCAAGTCTCTCTCTGTCCAAGTATCCAAACGACACACACTCTAAAACGGCACTCGTTCACTCGTTAACACGAGCCATCGCCCTCCTCAAACATATCAGAGGGAAGAGAGTGACCCGTCACCCGACGCTACCATAAGAAGACGTACTTTAGTGACAATGACACTTTAGACATTCATTGGGACGAAGAACTCAACGAACAAACAGACACATTACATATGTTTAATTATATTTATAATTAAACTAAAATAGGTACTAATAAAAGACCTTGGATATCCTCAGGAACCTTATTATAAAAGCGTAGACATTGACCCATGAATGAGTTAGTGACTCTATGAAGCCTACTATTATGAGCATTATTTGATCCTCTTGTGTTAACATTGTGCAGAACTATTTTTCGTTTGAACAAGGTTATGTTCTTTTTTACAAACATCACAATTTTTAGTAATGATTTACACGTTGTGACGTCACAACTCGGTACCGTTTTCTATGGAGCGTCTTTGGGCGACTCGCAGCAGCTCTTCAAACGTAACGCTGTATCTAGAAAACTAGTCATTTTAAACATACTGTTACTTCTGCAATATTTCTGCAGAAGTAATAAACTCTTTAAATATGTAAAAAAATAGTCATATACTCAATAACCTGAACATAAATAATAAATAAAATAAAATAAAATTTATATTATTTATTTTATTTTTAAATATGTAAAAAATAATAATCACATACTCAATAACCTGAACATAAACTAGGCAGTAATTATGAAAAGATACAATTATGTTTCTAAATAATGAATGGAGAGATTGCTATTACGTTAGCTAGTAAAAACGCGAACTATTTTTCCTAGATCATTAATAATAACCTACATTCTGTGCTAAATAAAATGCAAAAAATAATTTTATTTTCTTTATTGCCTTCAGGGCAAAGTAATTTCTGACAAATTATTTAATCTTAATTCCTGATCTCATTCTGATGGCCTTGGTCACCCTCGTCGGAACTGACAAATTTAATAACTCCTACACGTTTTTGCAATTTAGTACGAAGGTATAGTCAGGGAACTTGTGCAGGCTCAGATTCGCACAAGAATCCTCTGCAGTGTTGTCGCCCAGTATGCGAATCTCGCCTTATCCCGCGAACTTCCCTGATTGTACCTATTCGTTTACTTTTATTGTCAAACTTTATGTGAAGAACGACTGTCCACCAAGTCCACCTCGAAAATGTCTTAATTTTGTATTGTTTATAAATATTAAGTTTTATTCTAGACGGTTATTCTAGTTCCCTTATTCAATTGAGGATAGTAGAAGCATCTTGTAAGTACCTTCTTTTAAATAGTAAAAATTAGACATGTGGATCTCTCCATAGATAATGAACTGTTTGGATCAGTTTTAGTAATTAGAATTGGTATTTTGATTTTTCCTGAAAGTAAATCTGTAATGCTCGGCCACAATGGACTTGATTTTTAACTATCGTAACTGTTGTGTATTTTATGTCATATTTAGTCTATTTTTAGTCTAACCTACTACATCGGAATATAAAACAAAATTTAATAGAATTAAATTTTTAATAGAATTAAATAAATTTAGTAGAGTTGCAATATAAGAAAAAATAAACGCTTTGAATACGTAGGTAACAGAATATAAAGGAATATACAAAGTATTGCACAATGTACCTCGATGATATTTCACTCCTAGTAACTTTTACTAAGGATTATAATGCAGAAAGTGGTGCATAGGAAATGGTTACTAAATAAGTTGTTTAATTTTATTGCTTTTAATTATTTTACTTTCTCATTTAGAATGTAAGCAAAAGATGTGTCCTTAGGCCTCAATTAGAACTAGAATTTTTGACAACTTCAACCGAGCATATTGTGTAAACCTCATGTTCTAGACAAAATGTTATTTTATAGGCTAAAAGGATGCATTATCAATATTGTCAATTTCGTAAGATGCAGTGATTTGTTCTTGTTCGTAACAAATGAAGGTGCTTCAAGTTAAAAACCATAGATTTTCTTATTTACAACCTGCAGCGGTTGAAACAATTATCATTACATTTCTCATTCTTATTTTGAAACGGCTTTGGTTACATATTTTGGAAAACTAGTTTACGTAATTACAACATAACAGAATAAAAGCATTCTTCTTGATTTATTTGTTCAATACTAAAGTGACTTAGGTACCGAATAATTCAAAAACATTAACATGCAAACAAACACAAAACATTACAAATATATGGCAAAGGTAGTGTTTTGTGCTATAAGTATAACTTTAATGAAAACAGATTGAAGAAATTGTAGTGAATTCTGTATTGATAAAATATTGACCTATTTTTTGATACTTAACAGTAATATTAGGTAATATCATTTTTTTAAAGTATAATATGTTTATTTAATCAAAGTATGTACCATTGTTATCTATGCACTTTTGCCATTTCATAGGTAGTTCATAGATCCCTTTACTAAAAAACCATTCGGAAGCGAAGTAATAAAATCCTTGAAGGCGCTTTGGACTGCCCTATCGGAGTTGAATATTTTTCCCTTGCAAGAAGTTATCCAAATTTCGAAAAAAATTGTAATCAGTTGGAGCAAGGTCCGGGGAGTACTGTGGATGTTTTAGACATTTCAATTGAAGCTCGTCTAATTTCCGTCGGCCGTCGGAAATTAAAGCCGTCTGATGTGCAGTGTGTGATCTAGCTTTGTCCCCAAGCAGCAGTGGCCTAGAGCGATTGACCTTTTTGAGTCAATTTTCGCTTGGGGCAGGATTTGGCTGGTTCGCCAGGGTTCAACCATTGCGATGAGCATTTCCGATTGTCGTACAAGATCCACTTTTCATCACAGGTAACGATTCGATTTAAAATCCTTTCATTATTGTGGCGGTTGAATAATGTAACGCAGCAGTCGACGCGCATTTGTCGGTTTGCGGCACTCAATTCATGAGGTACCCACCTCTCAAGCTTTTTCACCTTCCCAATTTGCTTCAAGTGAATTTAAACAGTTTTGTCACTAACACCGCAGCCTACAGCTGACTCGGACTTGGTTTGCGATGGATCCGCTTCCACAATTGCCTTAAATTCTTGATTATCAACTTAGGTCTACGGCCGTCCACGGGGCTTGTTCTGCAGGTCGAAATTCCCAGAACGAAAAGGTTGGAATCAAAACCGCACTGTGTTTTCTTTTGCGACACTGCTGCCATACACAGCATTAATACTTCGAGCCGTTTCTGCAGCACGGGTGCCACGGTGGAACTCGTACTCGTAAATAACACGATATTTCAAGTTTTCCACGGAAAAAAAAACCAAATGAGTTAGGGTTTTTGAAACAAAAATGCGTGAGTAAATAGCTGTATAAATCTGAAATTGGAATTCTTAACTAAAAAGGAGATAATACAGATCAAAGTGGCCAGTACGACAAAACGCCAATTTCATATGTAAGGACCTATTATTACTACGGCATTTGGACTACGAAGTTGCGTGTTGGCGTGCCAGCCAAATTTGTCCACGATCCACGAAAGTCTACGCATAATGTGTGTCTAAGGGTTAAATCTTTAAAGCGTACTTAGACTTATCTCAGACTTGTCTCAACTAAAGAGTCAAGCAAAACACGACTTTAATCTTAACTAAATAGTATACATATTCTTCTAACATGTGACGTCAATTATTGTTGTGATTTTCATTTCTGCACAATAATCAACAAAGTCACTTTTTATTTGATCATTTAGCTGAGATAAATCTAAGCCCCCTAATATTTCAGCCGAAATCGAACTTATTACAACATTGCATAATATGTTGTAATTTTAAGTAGAAATAATATTAGACTCTGTAGAAAAGTTTGACGTTTTAGAAGTTTTTTTATCAATCCTGAATATTAAAGGAAAATAATTTTTAGGGAAACCATTTAAGAGCTGCCGTTACTTTTTTCCATAATACCCATACAAAATAAAAGAATCGCAACATATCATACAAAAGCAGATTCATTTCTTAATAACAAGCATTTCATAAAATATTAAGTTGTGATCTTAAAAAAAGGTACTAAGCTTTCCATCATTTACAAGAAATACTTTCATGAACGTAGCCATCACTTAATTTGTTTTTTTTTTATATAACGTTATTCAAATACAATGATATGCGCTATCAAATCAATAAGTCAACTGAAAATAAAATTTTATAATAATATTGAGAGAATAGAATAGAAAAAATTCCAAATAATCATATAAAATATTACTTTCTGAATCAGGGTGCGTAAATTAACTTAAATGTCAAGTTGAGCATCAATCAAACGTCAACTAATATGAATAGAATTAGTTTGTCATGCGTATAATTCGTACTTAAAAATTGCATTGAATCGAAATTAAAAACTATCTAGTTGTTTTATTTATATGTTTTAGTTATTTAAAAAACATGTAATCGCTTATATTGCTTGCCGTATTAACGTACGGTACCAACTGTGTTTGATAAAAGTCATAAAGTGTTGTTTTTCTAACATAACCTTTAATATATTTCCTGTACTATATTTTTGTCTGGAACGAATTTTATTACATTGATAATCTATTTAAGTACTTCATGTAATAAACATGTATTTAAATTATTAGTAGTTTCAGATACGACCAAAATAAGAATACGAGTTACAACTTTTTGATTGCATGAGGAGAAGAAGAATCATTATCAAGAAGAGTTGTGGCGATGTAAACGCTGAATGCACCGGTAAACCATAAGAATGTTGCGTTCATGTAAAATATACTACTAGGGCATCATATTTTTTGTGGGTCTTTTAAATTTTTTTTTAAATGAAAGCCACAATACAAATTTATTATAGTAACATTGGTTAGGTTAATAACAATCTTTTTTCGCTAATTAAGTGTTATCTTAATCAGATTTAATAGTTTATTTACTTTTATTCGCTTTTCATTAGTTTAATTTAATTGACGAGCAATTTCAATGATAATAACAGCGGAAGTTGCAAAGAAAGCTTGTTAAAAAGGTTAAAAAAAATATTTTTATATAACAACATCAGGTAACTTTTAGAAACAAGAACACTTTTAAGATGATGTGGATTTTAGCTAAGCCTAAAAATATTGATTCTTTAATCAATCAAAAACGAATCAATCAAATCTTAATAAATATTTAATTGTCGCGTCACGCCAAATATCATTAGTTTGAATTTAGAAAATATAAAATAAAGTACAAGCTAAGACTGATAACCCGAAATATTAACACAATATAATACAAGATTAAAATGCACACGATTCGTTTGGTCCACAGAATATAATATGATAATTCTCCCAAAACGTTGCTGTAGCAACAGCGATTCTTTGAATCCTTGTCGGCCTGGCCTATTGACATCTTAGCCGCTAGGGTGTGGGGTCGATCTTAATACATTAAGTTACAATGAAGAGTAGCAAAATGTTTATTGGTTGAAACTTAAATATTGATTTTTTTTTTATTAATCTATCCACAATTTACACTGATACAAGAATACAGAATGCAGTACCAAAGTTGCGCTGAATAATTAGCGTGATATGACTTTGTATAAGACATAAAGCGCCGGATGAGTTACTAATTCGAAGTAGCCCTGTTTAAGGCGCCGGAGGTTCAAGTACTTGTCGAGAAATTCAATTGTGTGATGAACACATATGAAAAAAATGTTGACATTCATTATTTGTCTGTGGCATTTATTTTAATCCACTGATATAGAAACTGAAAGTCCCTTGTTCAAACAACTGTATTGAACGTTTTTATACTAGGTATTGCCAGAATCTCAACAATTTGTCTTGATTTACTAACCATTTTTATCAATTCCGTATTTGTATTTCATTTTTACGCCTCCTCTCATTCAAAACGTTAAACTGCCACCGCAACTACAATTACATGTGTCAAAAGAATTATACAATATAGACTTATTAGAGCAAGAGCCCACGAAGATCAGACCTTCCTTATCCTATAAAAGCTGAAAGTTCTGTCTATCTCCCCAATACAGGTACGAACGATCCCCGACTATGAAGTTTGCATAATGGTGGTTTTGGCATATAACAGGTAGCAAAAGTGCATAAAATTGCATTAGTTTTTTTAATTTTGTAAAAGTTTCGTTTAAGTATAAATCTCAGGTTCTACATAATATTTCATTTCGAATAACATCAGAAATAACGTCGTCCATTTTTACACACTTAGTACGGTTCCAATCCCTATCGGACGCCCTTAAACTGTGACAAATTGTAACTATACTTACGTTTACGTATAAAAGATTTATCTGGTGTACATTACTTGGGGAACTAGCATAGGATGTGTCCTCAGTTGACAGACAGTTCCAATAGTTCTTACACTTAGCAAACTCATTGAAAGTCTGCCTTAGGTTCGAATATGCAATCGGGTGCGAGTGAAACAGTGCGCTTGGTCCGTTGAACTGTATATATTCTACACAGATTACTAACCGGAGGTTAGTTGATGTGTGTTTAAAATTGATGTTTCCAGATCTTGTTTATAAGAACTAACAGTAAGCTCGACTGCTACTGTGGTTTCTTTTGCGTTTTCATTTGAAGAATTTTAAGGAATTGGTGATAAAGAAGATATACCAACATTTAAGTTTGTTTGGCTTGATTGAGTGTTGTTGGTAGATGTGCTGGGTAAAGCTACATTATCTGAGGTTCGTGCTATAATATTTTGGTATCTAGTCGCAGATTCATCCGTTTCCGAGATACTGATTTGGGGTGAAGGCATACAATCTGAAGAAGACTTCAGGTGAGTTACCTTCACTAGCGTTAATGTTCAAACTATCAGCAGCACCAAAATCGTGATCTTTGAAAACGTTGCGGTCTGTTGGCCAAATATCCGTAGCTCTAAATCCACTTTGAGAATTCACGAGCGGCCATGGCTTTCATTGAAACGTGAGAATTTCTGGTACTAAGTCATGCCTTACTTTAAAATTACTTGTTTTAAAGCTACAGTTTTTTAAACCAGAAGTCTCTAAATTTCTTTAATAACTTAAAGATAGAATAGAATAGAATAGAATAGAAATCAGTTTATTGACACCGCAAACATACATCTTAAGCTAAGAGACGGCACAAACAAAGAGACAAATAAGCAAGTATGCTGTAGCAGTGCAAAGGGTCGCAGCTCAGCGCCCTTATTTTGCTCTGGGAGCAAAACGCTGATTTTCAGCTAAACCCGAGGGTATACGCGGTGTTAAATAAAATAATAAAAAATAATAAAAATGAATAGTTCATAATTTCAGAAGTTAATTAATATTTATATACATAATAAAATTACCTGAATATAATATATAATGTCTTGATGCTTAATGAATAAATTTAAATGTAAATATTATAAAATTGAACTAAGATTAAAATAAATTAAATTATGTCTTGTATTAAATTAGATCATATTATTATACATTACAATGGATTAAATTGCATTAAAATGAATCATAACAGGATTAGAAACATGTCAAATATAAAAAGAGTTTAAGTATAAATATATACCCAAACTCATTATATTATATTAAACGTATTAAATTACTAGATAAAATAACAATATGAAAAAAAAAAAATACTTTAAAATTATTAAAAACAGATTTTTTAAATACAAATACAATATGTCACCATGAATTTTACCTGAATAAGATTTTATGATAAATAAATAGTATGTCAGTTCAATTTGATTACACCATTACGAAGTCCAGAACCACGTTGTAAGACTCTGCAAAGTGTTTAATGTGATTTTAGTATTTGTCTTTCTAGCAACAGCATTTTTACCTTTGTTTTGAAGGTATGTTTGCATTTTAACATCCTAACTGGTGGTGGAATATTGTTCCAACACTTTGCTGCGTTGTAGCGAAAACTGCCGGTAAATGCGGCAGTCCGGTGGTGTTGCGTACTAAGAGGAGGTCTCGCGGATCTGGGTTCGTAATCACGCAATGAATTTATATACGGAAATTTTAACTTTGAGAATAAGTACTCAGGATTATTAAAATTAACAATATCAAACATCAGGGAAGCCAAATGTAACCGTCTACGTGACTCCATATTAAGTATGGATGCATTGTTGAGGAATGGTGTGATGTGAGATCTAGGTGGAACATCAAATATAAAACGGCAACACGCATTTTGTATTCTTTGTATCAACCGACTCGTTTTATATAATAACCGTGGTCCATATAATATGTCCGCATAATTAAGTCTTGATAAGACTAATGATTCACAAACAGCAATTCTAACCTTTTCTGTCAGTAAATTTCTAATTTTATATAGCACCTTTAACCTAAAAAAGCAGTTCCTAACTAAGTTTTTGACGTGGGATTCAAAACGCATTTGGCTATCCAACAAAACTCCCAAATTTTTAGCTTCAATTACTCTATCAATGTTGTGTCCTAAAATATTAACTAATGGATGTTTATTGTTGATTTTATTGATCTGAGTCTTAGAACCCAACACCATAAACTTTGACTTCTTTAGGTTCAGCACAAGTGCGTTCCTAATAGACCAATCAGCTATCCTATCAAGATCTTTATTAAGAAGTTCCACTGACTGCAAGATGTTAGAAGGCGTATCTGAAATATAAATCTGCACATCATCGGCATATATATGAAAATTGCTTTGTTTTATTTCGTTGCTTAAGTCAGCGCTGTATATAATAAATAAAAGGGGTCCCAATATGGAACCCTGAGGAACTCCACGCAACACCAAGTTAGGGTCAGAAATAACGCTGTGACCGTCATACTTTTTGATTTTTACTGATTGATATCGGTCACTAAGGTAGCTTTTAAACCACTGCACAGATTGGGAGTCTAGTCCATAGTATTTGAGCTTACTCAATAAAAGAGATGTATCAATACTATCGAAAGCGCGGGAAAAATCTAATAAAGCTAGAATAGTACCACGGCCAACATCCTGTTCCGTAAGTATAGTGTCTACAACGTCTAAGAGAGCAGTGACTGTACCACGTCCTCTTCTGAAGCCTGATTGGCGATATGGTAAAATTTTATGTTTCTCTGCATGGCTGATTAGTTGATCATATACAGCTTTCTCAAGAAGCTTTGACAAAAAAGTTAAAATGCTAATTGGTCTCAAGTCATTGAAATCTATAAGGTTGTCAGTCTTAGGCAGAGGAGTGACTAATGCTTCCTTCCATTGTTTTGGGACTGTTGAAGTAAGTAGTGATTTATTAACTATAGCAGTAATGATCGACAATGTTCTAGGTAGAGTTAATAAGATCATGTCTTTGCTAATATTGTCAGATCCTGTGGCATTTGATTTTACTGACAAAATGTACTTCGCAATTTGAGCCTCTGATACAGGTTGCAAGGTAAATGAAGCCGCACCAAAGGAAGAGCCATCGAATTTTTTTATTTCTGACTTTATTGCCATTACATTATTAGGAGGGAGCCGTAAAAAGTGATCATTTATCTTATTCGGATCCGACAGATGATCTGGCAAGGACTCATGTTTACTTGGATCGATTAGAATTTTATTTTTTAGATTTTTCCAGAATATTGCACTATTTTTTATATTAGAATTTATACAATGGTTAAAGTAGGCTCGTTTTTCTAAGCTTATGCTAGATTTAACTAATTTTTTGATATTTGTGTAATATTGTCGATGTGATTCATTAGTCGATTGTCTTATCCTTTCACGTGCTTCATTTCGCAAATCTATCATAAATTTTATCGTGTCAGTGATCCACGGTAAAGACTTATGATGTTTGATAACTGTAGTCTTAACAGGTGCATGTTTATCATACAGTTCCAACATAAACACATTAAATTTAGAAACCATACCATCAACCGATGGCTCCCTAATTACAGTCTCCCAGTCTATAGAATTGAGATGGGCATTAAAGTCATCCATCTTAATATCATGTAAAGGTCTAAAGATTATAGTTTTAGGAGGGACTTTACTTTTTTTTAAGTTTAAAGTCAGGTTGATCATAGAATGCCCGTATGTACCTGTTATGTTATTGACTTGGAGTTCACGAACCGGACAATTAACACATACTAAGTCGATCATAGTCTCTGATTGCGCAGTAAAATGTGTTGGCTCCGAAACCAGTTGCTGTAAATCGACACAGTGAAGGAACTGGTTGAACTTAACAGTTTTACTATCGCTATTATCCAGTAAATTAATATTGAAGTCACCGATCAGGATCATATAGTCGTGGTAAGAAAATCTAGCCACAGAATCAGTAAGCGCATCTATAAAAATATCTGTATTCATCCATTGTGGTCGGTAAGCCGTACCAATCACAATGGTATGTCCATTAATTTTGGTACTCAGCCACATTTGTTCAATGGCTATATCAGGATTGTTTAAAAACTTGACCTTAACATTTGTTTTTACATAAAAACCAACACCCCCACCCCGACCGCTACACATGTGACGAGGGCGAGGGGCGCATCGCAACTTGTACCCTGGCGGTGCAGGCGCGCATGCTTCCTCACCCACGCCAAGCCATGTCTCATTGATGGCCATGATGTCGGAATTGTAACGATCCATGGCCACTAGGAAATCCTCATGCCCAGTGTTTAGAGAACCCGCATTGTACAGTCCTAACTTTAGATACTTAGTTCTAGGAGCCATTTCTACATATAAACATATTAACAGAAGTAATATCATAAGTGTAATTCATAAAAAAAATGTGTACTAAATATTTATTATACTTTTTACATACAGTATATGTAATAAATTCAATATATATTAAAATAAAATATGTAAATGTAAAGTATGTAACTAATATGTATAAATAAATTGCGGATAAATATTTGATAAAACAAAATAAATAAGTTTGAATTATTGGGTTCGAATTCGTTTCAACTACCGACCGACTTGCACTGATACAGCAAGAATTAAGATGAGTAAAATTATATAGAAACAGAATTAAAATTACATTGTTACGGTATTTTACACATGGATTGCGATTACGGAATATATTATTACATAAAGACCAGTGACAAAAAATACCAGAATCATTCAAAAACATATTTGGGCTATTGCTATATAACAATAACAAAAAATTAATCTTGAACAATTTCTCAGTTTGAGAATACTTGTATACTTCGTATAAATTTAACATAATTAAATTATAGAGATACACTATTAAAAATATTACAATGATGACAAAATACATTGCCACTAAAAAATTAAAATCTAAAAATAAAGTGAACAGAACATACAATAAAAGGATTACTCTGAAATTAAGATTATAATATGAGATATTACAAAATAAGGAACCATTACGAGCTTTTTCATCTATTTTATCATTATATAAAATACTGAAAAGTATAAGATACCCAATAGAATAGGTTACATATTTACTTAAGCAATAGTTTGTAGAACATTCATAATAGACTTCAAAAAATATTATAAGGACATACATATAAAGCAGTGCATGACAATAATTATAACCCAAAAAACAAACATGCATTATAAAAAATAGATGGCAACAAGTCATTGAACAAAATGGTTTATATACAGGGTATCCAGAAAGTGGAGGATAATCCTTCACCTGCAGATAAGTCTATTCATTTCCTACCTCACAAACAAAAAAACTTTTGGTAAAAGTCTCATAATTTTTAAGTTATAGGTATTTCTAGATTTAAAAAAAAAAACTTGTTTCTGTTTAATGCATGCCATTTTGACAAATGACGACATTTTTAGGTCTCTTTTTTTAAATTACTCGTGGTTACTTAAATCATTAAACACAATGCCAAATTATTTCCTAAAATGTTGAAGAAACCCGTAAAAAACAAGTTTTTCAAAAGAAATTTTTCGTTCTTTTTTTAACAGCTAACTTTGATAGACTGTGGTTTTAAAAAAAATTATTAAGCTGATCGTGCCAAGAACCTTAAAAGTTTGCTTGGTATAATGGTTTAGTTATTTAACATTATATTTAAAACTATTTTTTTTTATGATTTTACTAATGCGGGCAGGTCGATTTTCGGGCAAAAATACAATTGACATAAAGTTACTGTGAAAGGCTTTTTCCATTGGTAAACAATAAAAAAGGTCTCTACCTGGCACGCTACAATCAAGTTAACCGTGAAACCATCCTTTTAGTGTCATGCTTGATCAGAAGACTTCTTCCCAAGAAGGCCTCGGGTACGGATGAAATCTCTAACCATGCACCTAAGCAGCTGCCTCGGCAGAGTCATACTTCTCGAGAGAGTCATACTCGCTCGAATGAAGGACCACCTGTTCCCAGCAGACAGTGACCCCCTCATTATCCCCCATCAATTCGGCTTTCGTGCAAAGCACTCTTGCCGTCAGCAAGTCCACCGTATCGTCGAGTACATACTCAACGGCTTCTACCCTAGGCGACTTAAAACAGTCACGGTATTCTTTGACGAAGCCAACGCTTTTGATAAAGTCTGGCACGCGGGCCTCATTTATAAGCTTTACAACATAGGCTTACCCGACCGACACCTATTCAGCACCTTTCGTTTTAAGCACGAAGGTACGCTCTCCTTCCCCCACCCCCTCAGAGCGAGAGTCCCTCAGGGATCGGTACTCGCCCCTCTCTTATACACCACCTACACCAATGACATACCTATCCCGTCAAAAGGTGTTCAACTCTCCCTCTTTGCCGATGATACCGCCCTGTACCTCAAGAGCGTTAAAGTCGACACACTCATCACCAAACTCCAGAAGGCCGTTAACAACCTCAGCACCTGGTTTAAACAATAGGGTATCGATGTGAATCCAGACAAAAGCTCTGCAATGCGCTTCGATCATAAGCGCTGCCACCCCTGCAACCCCTATATCCGAATGCTAGTTACGCCCATCACGTGAGCACGAACCACCAAGTATCTAGGCGTAACTCTCGCTCGTACGCTTTCATTCAGACCTCACATACTTAGAGTTACCAAACTCGCCCGTATGTACATGGTCCGCCTAAACAGTATGTTAGGCAGGTACAGCAAAATGTCTCTTAGGAACAAGCGATTGCTTTTTATAGTTTGCGTCAGACCAGTCATGACGTACGCTGCCCCAATCTTTGCCCATGCCAAACCATCCGTTCTGTATAATTTGCAGGTAATCTCTTCTGCTGCAAGGCCACGGATGCTCCGTGGTAAGTGCGAAACGCAGACCTGCACAGGGATCTCGATTTACCTACAGTTCAACAACACCTTAGGACGCTCTCCACCGCTTTCTTCAAGCGATCCGAAGAGCATCCTAATCCACTCATTTGCGAGACAGTAAATTACACTGCTCCGTCCATGCCGTCGATATGCAAAATCCGTAGACCGAGAAATGCACTTTCGGATCCCCCCGATCAGTTCTCGGCTAATCTGGACCAGCTTAAGGCTGCCCAGGCCGAATAATCATCATCCAAACTGTCACTAGCACATTAAATCATTATCTTTCTCAGCGGGTTACCCTCTAGCGGGTCCTTGCTTGCGCACCCACCTCCCAACCCGGGTGTTGCTCAGATGAAGGCTGCACAGCATTCCCATGCTACAGCCGGCAAGGTGGTATTTAGTGGGTAGGTGCCACCCTGGTGAGTCCCACATCATCCCACAAAGCCGGTATGCCTGCGGCGGTATGCATGACGCATCTCCCACCTCCCTCCCGTGAGGGTGTTGCTTCGGCGGCAAGAAAATCTGTTCAATTCTGACGTGCTATCCTATTTTATCGAGTTTTGAAAAGTTCTTTTTACGTTTGTGCTCTGAAATTAGACTTGGTTTTGCTTTGTGATTTGGACTTTGATATCGGTGATCTCGACAACTTGGCTTCACAACGGACTTCTTCGAGCTACGCTTAAATAATGCCCAGATACGAGTACACGCCTAGCGAGTACGCTGATATTCATCTTATGGTGAATGCCATTGCAACGCTGAACGCTATGCAGAAAAGTAAGCTGATTTATTTATTTTCCGATGAAAGAAATTTTATTAAATAACTTAAACTTTCACCAAAAGTAAAGGCTCCAGAAAGAACTTTCATGTTTACAATCAAATAAAAGATACTAAATCTTTATTTAAATATTATGCTGATCACTTTTTATAGTAGATAATACTAAAACAAATATATGTAAATTCTTGTTTGTCTAGATTCATTTTGTTGTTACAGGTATCTCAATCGACATCATCCAGGATATCGCGTGTTTATTAACACCCATCTGGCGTATGCCGAAGGACGGTTGCTAGGACTAAGTCGACGTAAAGGCAGATCTAGAATTGATGTGGATGGAGAGGTCCTTAATGAAGTTGTAGCTGACACTTCTACTTCATTTAGGAAAATAGCACGCAGATCAGGTGTCTCAAAGAGCACGGCGCATAATGTTTTGAAACGTTTTAAATTCCACCCATTCCAAATGCAGCGGGTCCAAAATTTGGAACCTAATGACTACCCACGTATATTGAAGTTCTGCGGGATAATGTTGCGGAAAATGAACGAAGTTAATGAGTTTTTCAATAAAATACTTTCGAACGAGTCCTTGTGCAAAAAGGTGGGTACCTAAATATGCACAATTTACATAGCTGGCAACTGGAAAACCCTCACCTCACACGCCAAGATCGGTCTCAAACCCAATTAAAAATTAACATTTGGACTGGAATATTAAATGGTCAAGTAACAGGACCATATGAGCAACCAGAAACATTGACGGGACCGATTTATTTAGAGTTTCTAGAAAACCAGATGCCAGTCCTTTTAGAAGATGTGCCTCTTGCAACAAGCCAAAACATGTGGCTGCAAAATGATGGCTGCCCGGCACATTTCACATGGGCTGTTCGCCGCCACCATGCTCGAAAATACCCAGGAAGATGGATCGGCCGTCACTGCCCAATTGAAGGCCAGCAAGATCACCAGAACAGCTATTAAGGTTAGCTGTTAGAAGAAGTACGGAAATATTTTTTGGAATACTTGTATTTTACGGGTTTTTTTCAACATGTTAGGAAATGATTTGGCACTGTGTTTAATGACCACGTTGTTACGACATGAATGTTAAGTAACCACGAGTACATTATAAAAAATGGGACCTAAACATGTCGTCATTTGTCAAAGTAGCATGCATTAAACAGAAAAACGGTTTTTTTTTTGTCAAAACAAATCTAGATATACTAAAAATATTAATAATGAGTCTTTTACCGGAAGGTTTTTTGTTTTTGAGGTAGGAAATAAAAAGACTTATCCGCAGGTGAAGGATTATCCTTCATTTTCTGGACTCCCTATATGTAATCATTCAATCTTAGGGGAGAAATATACTTACCCAATATAGAAAAATTTTGTCTTCGTTTTGTATGTAAAATACGAAGATACTTTCCTCTGACCTAAAAACCTAAAACATAAATTTTTAATATTTTTCGGCCGTTATAATTTCCCTTTGGTTACGAATTATAAAAAATTCGTTACAAAATACGAGAATAATAATGGAGACTAGAAACACGTAAAAAAATAGAACCACCTCTCTACTATTTAAAACACCTCTATACTAATCAAACTCAGTTTAGCTGAAAATCGTAGTAAGAAAATTAGGCGTCGCTGTAAAACTTGTCAAAGTTATCAGCACTTCCTTGAGTTTGGTATACTCAGTACTATTACAGTAGTCTACAGGATCATTCCATAATCTGAAAAGAAAACGTTATAAAACTAACCTATTCACAGCTACAAATATAATCTTAGAAAACTATGAACATGAAAGATACCTACTTTCTTAATTCCTGCTTACTCCACAAGTACCAGCTCTTAGACCGGACCGGGGCGGAGCGGCGCGGGGCGTGCACTCACACGCCTCCCGTCGATATAAGCTGTGGACTCGAGCGCAGTTCTTCTAGCTTGCGAACGACGCGCGCGCACACCGCCTGCGACACGAGAGACGCGCGCAGGAAACGCCGCTAAGTCCCGCGAAAATTGTTCGCTGCAAACGTTGCTAAAGACTTTTTGCTGTCACGGATAAAAAGGTAAATAGCGTTTTGTTTTGTTTGTTGTTTTTTTTTGTAACGTTGTTGATGTATGTTCTTTTTGTTTTGTTGGATAATTTAAAAAGGATCTGAACTGGCATTTGGCGTATGATTTTTTGCTTTAGTAACTAGCTTTAATTGAACTTTTATTTGCAAAGGTTTTAGTTAAACGTTGTTTTAGAGTTTGCTAAGCATTAATTTTCCAGTTTCCCAATTTAGGTTTAAATATATTAAGTGGACTTCAAATTTCACTATTGTTTTAAAATCAAATATCATTCTTAAACAATGCAATCAAAAGGGGGTCATTTATATGGCTAGAAATGTATGTTACATTATCTTCTAAGCCTGACATGAACTAACTATTTCACCAATTCTGACTATTACGAATAGTCTTCAAAAATATTCAATTAGGTATTGAGAATGTAACTTTTCTTTGTAGAGATTAGCATACAAAGTCCGCCATTTTGAAAATTCTGAATTTAGTGGCCAGTTATGAAACTATAGGTAATCGATAAAACAAATTATAACGAACAAAAGTATATGAATATGAATTGCATAAGTGATATACTTTCTGGGGTATTTGAGTTCGAAACAAGTTACTATAACAAAGCTGCTAATTTGTCAATGCTAGCTTTTTAGAATTGGTTTAAAGTGCCTACCGCATCCACGCTATACCTCTGTGTCTCGCCCTCCAGAAAGAGCTCAGCGATAACTTATAACTATGGTTACCCAATTCATTCCTGATAGCGGACGGTGTTGGTAGACTTGAGAAATTGAGGTTTGCTAAGACATGAACGCTATGCATACCTAAAAGTAGCGTAGTAACTTTCTTTAGTCCGTTAACAACAGTAAATGACTCATATCAACTTACGAGGTCCATAACTATTATATTCTTTATAATTTATTCTATCTAATAACATTACTTTCATCACTGGCCGGTTAAATCAAGATTTTCAAAATGGCACACATTTAGTCATGACAAAAAGGTTCAAAGCCCTTTTCTTAATTAAAATTACGACGTAGAAACAAGGGTTCGCTTTCAATAGAAATCAATAAAGTAATTATAATTTGGGTATTCAGAACAACATTGAATACTAGGATGGACCATTGTAATTCTAGAACTTTAAAGTCTTAAGTTCCACAAATAAAAAGGGCTGTAAAAATGCTTTCAAAAATCCTTGACTTGTACTTTACCACTACCCTATTCAAACATTATTTTTCTGGAATCCATTATTAGGTTTGCAAGTAAAAATATAACAATGTTTAAATAAGTTATAGCTTAGCAAATACAAATAACTTTAATTTTAATTAAGAAATGACCGTGTTACATACCTGTTACATTTTATATAGAGTATAAACCCGAAAAGTAAAACAAGCAACTCACGCCAAACTAACTCTTATTTCAATTGGATATAAATATCGTAATTGTAAGATAATTCTTTAGAATGAAATGTAAAACTAGATTTTGCGACATCAGCTTTTATTGAGAGACTCCCCATTGACACTATTTATAGTCACCCATTGCTAAGGTTTAATGCGCCGGGTGATGGGCATATATTTGCGCGACCGCGAACGCAACATTCACTAATCCGGGGTGAAATTGTCGAACAGTAGAAACTTGATAGAATGTAGTACGATCATGCGCATAAGATCGGCTTATACGCCAAGATTTGTCCTTCTACTGATTTACGATTTTTCGTCTTATTTCAAAGCGTTCACATCGAGATTAAGGATAACTATTTCATGTATACGTAGGTAAATTATTACTAAATATATATATTAATCCATTAACTATGAAACTACCAAACAGATCTTAGGAAATCTTTTGCCGCTAAAAGCTTGCATTTCCCGTAAGCATTAAAAGGCTTTATTTCGGCCCCAAATTGTATGGGGTCAGCAGTTATTGAGGTAAAATTAACCGAAAAGTGACCTTGAGTAATTGATAAAATAGTGACCCAAAATTTTATGGAAGTTACACGAGTTGACCTTTGTGGATAGCTACTTTAACTGGGTCACCCAATGACCATAAATTTGGGATACCTAATCCAGGGATTTCTGATTAGCGATTATATTGCGGATATAATTTACGGGTATGCGTAGATGACGCGCTCGCAAACATAGGGCCACAATAGACTTACACCATCTACACAACATTTATGATTATGTTCCATTTCACAGGTATACTATGTAAAGCTGGTTGAACTCATCTGTGCGCACGGCTCCATGTGCGCGTGGGCTTGTAAATATGCAACTTAATTTTGTGTGGCAGCCGACATCTTGTCAAACAGTGTTCTCGTAGCTTTGGGGTGCGTGTACAAACAGTACATTTTTGTCATGCACACACAGTTGCTCCACATATACAAGCTTACCGCTCACAGATCTGCTTGAACCATATACACCTAAGTATAACAGTCAAAAAAGTGCGTTTTGTTAAGTGATACCTACAAGTGATAACACAACCACTTGTAGGTAACGCTAGTTAAAAAAAACAACTCAAATAAATAAACTTCTGAACTTTTTACATCTAAATGTTACCAGAACAAATGTTATGAACAACCATAAAACTGTTACTAGACCTTCTTTATCTCCCTCTTCGCAAAAATATATTGCCATATTAACGTTTGAACCTGAAACCTCAAGAGCAGAAATTTAATGTCGTCATAACAAGTTTTCAATGTATATGTAAATTATTTAGCACTATGTTAGCCCACTAAATATACAAAATTATTAACGATTTTATAGCAGATCTATAAAAAATTTTGACTTCGACGCTAGAGTATAAAAGTAAATAGCATGGCAAATGTATTAACATATGCCTTTGATTGAAGGGATCGTCCGCTTATGCCAGTTTCATGCATTTAGCTTTCTATTCACTTTTCTATTCCATCGTCGCATGCCACTTGTCAAGGGGGCGAAAAATTAAATAATTTTTCTGGACCCTTCTATCTTTATAGGATAATATATCTTTGGTTAATAGATTGAGAAATGTTTTTTGATAAATCTTCGTTTTTCGTGAGAGGTAAGTCTGGATCGTAGACTATCAAGTGCTTATTACAACACGCTGTCAACAACTTATTTACTACTGACTAGAAATTATTAATTATTTAACTTTAGGATATTGTAGTTTTCTAAAAAGATTTTTTTTAATAAGATCTGTAATTTCACAATTTATTGATTACAAATACACGAACTCCTTCTCCTTACATAATTTTGAAAAAGACTAGAGGTGCCACCGCGATTTCACCCGCCTTATTTCAGACCCCGTGGTTGACAAAAAATTTAAAAAAATTACAAATGGTCGAAAAATGAACGTCGACAATTTGAGACAGCTTTCTACTGACCACAGAGTTCTTAAAATCTGTTCAACAGTTTGTTTCTCACCTCCGCTGATAGATACGATAAAGGATATGATACTCGACCACAGAGTCTTCTTATAAAAAAAAATATAGAAATTGTTTATAGCAATTTAAACGAGATAAACGTAAACATTACAAAGTGCATTCATTGTGCAAGGTTCAGCGTGCAAGTCTCATGCAGCTGATTGCAGCCTGATAGCAGCAAATGAAATAAACATGTAAGATACACGGATTTACCTTATGTAACTTCAACACAAGTGCGACTTTGTAGAACAAGATGCCAGAGCCTCAAAACGGTACTGTTCCAGACTTCACTTAGAATTTTTAAAGTGTGTTTTGATTTAATCAAATTCTATTTATTACCTATGGGCATAGTTGGTAGTTTTCAAATAGAAATTCGCTAATTGATTTCTAATAAAATAGAAACGCCTAAATAGAAAAACCTACGGTCCGAAACTCGGTGTTGAGGTTCTTATTACTTATAAGTAAAAATATCACGTCCTTTAGGTACAGTAAGATAGGTAGAATCGGGGAAGTCGAAGGAGGCTCAGGCTTAGGCGAGAGTCGCACGTTGTACGCTCTTTTACAGGCGCTCCATACACTAAGAGTGTTACCACACCAATCGATCGATTCGGGTGTGAATATGAGCCTGCACAAAGTTCACCCATCGTACCTGTACAAATTGAAACTATAATATAAACTGACGCGGCCTCTGTCTTTTTATAAAATTTAAGTAAACCTTGCATGGCAAACGAGGTTTTCGCTTTTTATTAGAATCCTAGGAATCCTGCTAAGTATGTAACGGTCATTTTTACTGGCATAACGCCTTCAATCGATTAATGTAGTACCTAATTAGTGAAATATTTAGAGAAAAGTAAATAAACCCGATAAACAGCAGCCAAGAATAATCGCCAGTTATTACCTACTTACTCATAATTCACTCGTCGGAAATATTTTATTAGTAACAAATTGTGTAATCAAAAAATTTTTCCCACAAAAAGCCGGAAACATGCTAAAAAAGAATAAAAGTCAATAATTTGTTTTACAATTTTACGTACATTTCACTCTTGATCGCACAATACAAGTGGACCTAAGTGCCCCTAGTAGATAAAGCCAAAAAATTTCACTAACAATAGGAAATACTTTGGAGGCGCTATTGTGAAAATAAATTGACAAGTGAACCGTAATTGCGGAAATAAAATGGCTACGAATCGTTTTAGCAAAATAACCTGTTAAAAGTAATTTTATTTATGTGAAGAGCGAATATTTTTTTAATATTATAAGCACTTGTGTATTAATCAGCATAACCCACTAAATCTGAAGTGGTTTGGTATGACATTTTTTTTGTTCGTATACCAAATAAACCGAAGCAAAAGTCAGCGGAAAAGCGGAAATTAGTCTTACATCCTTCGTTGTTTATCAATTAAATATATGTCACAGAATTAAAAGCAGTTACAAAATTTAATTTTCCAATATTTAAAACTATTTCCAAAGTATTTAAATGTTGAGTTAGTTATGTCTCAGCCCCTAACGACTCGACTACTAAGTGACACTTAAGTAATGATAGAAATTCTCGGTTAGATATTTACCAATGATTAATTCCACGGTCGTCTCAGCCGGCCCTTGTAATTAGAAAACATCATCAATCGCATTCTCCGAAGTGTGAACTACCGGGAACTTTCCAGTTTCGCTTGTTAGCATCCAGCTTTTCCCATTGCCTTAACGAGTTTGCCATATCCACGTTGTTTACTAGTCCTATGTTTGTTTACTCGTTCGCTCTCTCGTGAAGCCGGGAGTATCGAACTCAGAATACAAAGTTTTCTATTAATATCCTCTTTTTGAATAAAGATAAGAAAGTATGAAAACACATATTTCGTAATATTCATATTTACAGTTGATAATCTGTTTGAACTCAATACATTTTTACCAGCCAATTTAGTTTTTAGACCTAATTATTTAATCTAATCTTTTAGTTAGAATGTCAAATATATACTTTAATATAAATAAGATAGGTTTAATATAAATAATATATAAGGATATTACGTTGTTTTTCATGTGAAGTGGAACTTTCTGGATATATAAATAAATCATCTCGCTTTGTACATCGCTTTGAATTCCAAGAGGTCGACATCCCAGTACACAAATGGTTTGATTACATAATCCACGACAGACGGTGGTAACCACAATATGGCAGTACAAGGAACGGTGTGTAAAGAAATATTGAAAGATGCAGGTAATTTTAATTAAATGCAACTTCAACTACAAAGTATGAAACGAGAAATACAAATTATATAGTAACTAAATTAAAACGTCAATTAATTCGTACCGTTATGGTCATGGAAAGCGGTTTTGCAGCACTTACCTGTAATTCAATCTGCGTATTCATAGAACTTTAATCAAATATAATCTGAAAAGGTAATAAAGTGATTTAAATTGAGCTATAAATAAATTAAGCGGGCATCTGACACGATCGCGGTACAATTCCTTGAAGCGGTCGTGGGCGAGCTGGGTACAGTTACTGGCTGGCCGACGCCGCCGGTCGGGTTGCTCTCCGGAATCCGTGTTCTCGCAGATCAGTGACACTGACCGCACCGAATCGCAAATTGGAGTCACTACACTTGACCTCTCATACTCTTCAATTATCTTTTGTCACCTTACGACGAGTTTACGAACTCTACAGACCACCCCGCTTGCTAAGACCTCTAAACATATAATACCAGATTGTGCACACATAAAATTACTGAGGATAATTCCTTTTGCATAGTAGAAACGACCGGTTTACTAGTGTTTCGAATAATGTGGTAACCTGTGCATAGTTGGAGTTGTCCAGTGATTACACTTGCACGCATAGCGAATCAATTGGTGTCTGTAAAAGTTATCTATGGTAACTTTTCTCTGATATTCTTCACAACTCCTTTACTTTATAAAATAATCATTGTAATAAATAATTTTTAATGTATTTATTTTAAATAGATTTTTTCATAATGTGAAATGAAACTAAAGTATAAGTTTCAAATCGTTAGGTTCTTATGTTGTAGTCATTAGGCAGTCATTCATAATTTGGGATTAGGGGCACAATACAAGATGGTTTACAATTAGACTTTCAACGAATATTCGGTTATTATTCGGTATTCGGCTACTTTTATTATATTCGCCGAATACTAAAATAATAATTTTGTTTGTAGTGAGATAATTAGTAAAATGAAAGGAAATATCGAGTATCAATAAAAAAGATACTTCTCTTATAATTATTAAAGGCATATATGGTAAATGCCAACAGAAGATTACAAATGGAGCAAAAATAACTATGAAATAAAAGTCAGTGTGCATTTGAATTACCTTAATCAAAATTTAGAAGCGGCAGGTTATGGCGCAGAAAGACTTATTTTTCTGAACTTTCAGGAAGTAGATTAATCTTTTGTTTCGTAGAGCATCCCAGCTCCAGTCAACAGACGGTCTGAATAAACACTACTTCCGCCAGCCGACAAATATTTTGCTGCAATTTCGTTAACATATTCTAAATTTGCACACGACACTTTTCGGATCACTTTCATCATCATCAAAGTATGTTCACATAGGCGATTTCTTTTTTTTAAAGGCTTGATCGAGATCGATTTTTTTTTAATTATTAGTTAGATCTTAGATAATTCCACTTTTAAATGAATCAAAACGATAAACTGTACTTCACATATTAACGACGTATACAAATTAATTAAAAAAAAATAAAGTACTGGTAGGAACTGGATATTAATATAACTCTAGCCACCACAGTAGAAGGACTATGTGTTAAAGATATAAAAAGCGCTATCCATTTCTGCTTTTGTTAGATTTTCTTAGACCCCCATTAAAATTTATGAAAATTAAGTGAACGGAAGAAAATTTGTTCCTGAGTCAGGGTCAGCCATGTTTCTAGTCTGTCAGTTAGACATTGACTTTGTCAACTGACGTTTCTTTCTTTGTTTGATTGCGGAACGGATTTTGTTTGTTTACTTATAGAAATTATATCACAAAATACAACTTTAATTTAATAGAATTTCTAAACTGCATATTTTACCGATTATTTTCATATATTGGTAATAGGAAGTTTTATGAAACGTTCTGTCAGTAACAAAGCTGACATTGTCTTGACATGTCTTGATATATTATGTCAGCAACTTTAGTATTGCTGTAATAAAATAAACGAAAACGTTTTAATGTTTTTTATTAAACAGGGGTCAACGAAATTATAACAGTTAAATAAACTTAATAAGAGTAATTTAACCTTTAATCTAGGTATAAAATGTATTAGAGTTAAATAAAGGTCAGTACCAGCATATTCGCGAAACCTTATGTCACCTTTAGTGCGGTAGTAGCAGAGCGCGCGGGATGCCGGCGTGGCGCGCGTGCGTGGGTGGTAAGTACATGAGAACGAACGAGCGCGAAACAATCATATCGATACAAGTTTTGGCGCTACACACCGGCTGAATACTTTTGTCTAGTATTCGTCTATTCGGGCAGGTAGCTCGCAGCTTCGTCCATACGCCGAACGTACTATTCATAGCAAGTCTATTTACAGTCTAATGGTGGAAAATTTGTTGGCCGACTGGATGCTGACATTATGGACCTTATGGACACACGTTAGGAGTTCTCGTAATAAGATTTAAATCTGGGTGGCCCTGTATGTAATTTGATAAAGATCTTATCAAGGCTTGTTTATTTGTTAGCTTATGCCTAGCAAAAGATCCAACTCAAGTGCAATATGGCAGGACGAGTTTATAAACGCATTTGTGCAGACAAGAATCATTTGAAGTCATGATTAAATAAAAAGTTTAAAAAAATATTTATTAATTTTATCGGGCTAACAAGAATTAACTACATCTGCGCCTCAATAAAAAAAACATACGAGAATAAATGACTATAGCGTAACTTACTAAACCTGGACAAAGTAACAATGTATTTTGTATACGAGACTGGCACTCAACGGTATTTTCACCTCTGACAAAAACGATTATTATCAAAGGCATTATTTTACAAACGTACATTACATAACTGCAACGACCGAAACAGATTTCAATTGTTTATAACAACGGAGTCATATTCCTAGTTGTTTCGTCTGTGTCAAACTGGCGCACAATTTCAGGCTGCGATAGGTCATAAATGCAAGAAAGAGAGTTCAATCGCGTCTGCTAAAGTATCAACAAGGCTGGTCGAGACAGAGATTCATGTATTCATGTAATTATTCAATCTAGTGCGCATGCACCGGTAGAGGGGGCGGGGCGGACTCGTCGCGCACGCGCTCTGCGTGTGACCGCGCAACGTAGCGCCGCCGCCGCCGCCGATCTCAGGTACTCAATCAATACCATTCTATCACCTCTGCTACATAACCTCAGTTACCTGGGCATGTTACTTGCCCTTCTGAACGAGTGATCAATGCAGATATAATTATGAGGACAATAACGCAAACCTTTGCTTAACCTCGGTTAGACAATCTAACTTAAATCTAAGGTAAAAACTAATAACAACACAAGAAAAATCCTTTATAAGATTACCAGGTTAAGTTTGGCGCTAAACTTAACCTGGTAATCTTATTCCAAAGATCCTTAATCATAATTTACAAACACGATCCAGCGATCGTACGCGCACGACACTCCGGAGATCTGATTACATCGCTTGTTTAGAATACAAGTCAGAATTGCAAGATCAGTACTGCAGATCTCGTGCAGGACATTAAAATATTCCACAGGAAGCCTCTACAAGATGCAGTTGAGAAAGCCACGTGAATAACATCTTCCAATACGACTGCAATTGCTTCTAAAGAATTGCCACCTCACATTGTGCAGCCGTCTATGTAATGGCTGTTTTGATTCACAGGCTATAAATAGAATCGTCCTCGGGATTGATATCAAGTAAATGGGCTTTGGGCTCCGCGATGACTGTAGCAAACTGATAAGCAACGTTGGCGCACCCACCCCAACCTATTCTTGTCCGTGTTGCCAATTAAGGAAAGGAAGACGCTTATTTGCATTTTTATGAACAATGAAGGTGAAATCATCGGCTCGCCACGCGCGCACTGAACACTGTTGCCCTCGTAGCATAGGGAAATGAACCCGTGCTCCATTACATAACTTACAAGCCGATCGCAAACAATATTTTTAATAAATAATATTAAATTTAATTATCTGGGAGATAAAATAAATATTATTAAATTTATTACTGTCTAGTCGGACACTGGAAGCAACTTTAAAACAAGTAAGTAATACAAAAAGATATGTAACTGGGATGCTTTTTATACAATATTATATCGCGTTGCATAAATTTTACAATTGGCAAATGATACATTATTTTGAGTTTACATTTTATCGTTACTTTTGATCAAATCTCAATCGGATTGATAGAATTTTTGTGTAAAAAAGACAGTTAGTGATAATTGTTTTAACAATTAAGTAAATACTTAGGGATTTTTTACACTGATTCAGTTGTATGACGTTGAAAGTGTACCTATTGCCATTTGACAGTGATTTAATATTGATAAAGTTTTTCGTTACACTCTCAACATATGAAATAATGCAAGTATTAATATTGAAATGGACAAGTTAAGTGGTTGCCAGGTCATATTATGTTTTGAAAGTAGGTTACACTTGTGAATTTAGAATTCAATGACAACTACATTGTTAGTCCGGAAATACACGTAAAATTGTATTAGTAACTATATCTACTTGGTTTAATTTCAATCGATAATTTCGTACCATATGGGTACACGTAACATTATAAATGCATTATAATGAAAAAGTGCATTCCTGTGGCACGGGTTTTTTAAAGCGTAAAAATATGTTTATATTCCTTGACATTTTTTACAAAATATTTTGTAACAATTATAAATCAATGTTTAATTTAGCTCGGTGATGATTATAGGGTAGCTACTTAACAATTTTATTAGCCTACTACCGGTTTCTCCTAGGATGACTGTTATCAGCTCAGGGCCTAGAGGTCTTCTGATAACTAAGTAATGTCACTCGCGCGACAATGAAACACATAATGTAATTAAAAAATGTTTACGTAACTTCATTGTTTTATTTTTCTACAGTTTTGTTATGCATTGTTTGACAATTTGTACAATCGCATATATTCGTTTATGTTTAATATCAAGCCAAAGCCGCCGATACCTAAATCACAGCTAGAGATTGAGACTCATTCCAAGACGGGGACTGGTCGATTTGTAGTCTTGTGACTTGGTTGAGTCTTATGAAGCCCGTGCTACGCCTGCTGCATACATTGCGACTTTTGTTCGTGGATAGTTTTTGATGAAATATAACCTGATGAAGTATCTTACTTCCGGATCATGTAGGATGCATCTTAGGCCAAAATATTGAATTAAACAGTTGTTTAAAATTGTATCGACTGCAGAAGAAACAATTCTTTTAATTTTTTAATAATATTGTAGATAAATAAATTTATTGTTATATCTGTATTGGCTGTTCACTCCGTTCATCCAATTTACACAACTACAATAAACTTTAAAAGTTCAATGTATGTTCAATACACCTTTAATAAAACAAGGTATTAAAAAGCAATCCAGAATCTTGAACAATAACGGCATTTTACAGATAACTTAGAAAACATCTACAATCTGTCCAAGGCGACGACGACGGGCCGTTCTTTAGTCGCGACTATCTTTTGTTTTGTTTATATTATTGCGGTCTCACCAGGCGTAAACATCGTGGATGTGTGCTGGTCCGGCCCACCGTGTGCCCAGGACGTTATCAACAGATGCAATGTCTGTCTGGAGAATTATTGAATGATAACCAGTTACTCTGCAACGCTAAAGAGAGGAAATCACGTTACGTCTTATAAAGTCAATAAAGTTGATTTGAAAATTCGGTAGATGTATTTTTCATAGTTTGAGGTTGAGGAACAAAGGTCTTATCGAATTCATATTACAAATACTGTTGTTAAAGTATAATTTTTTAAATTATGGTATCGATATAAGTTAGCGTTATTGGAATAATTACGATTACCGATGAAATAATTTAAGAACCAATATTTTCAACACATTGGAAAAAAACATCAAGAATTTGTTACACAAAACAATAAAGTTTTGAATCAGCTTTATGAGCTAATCTATCATAATTTGATCAGGCTATGAATCAACACAACCGCGGCAAGCGCCGCCGCCGCCGCCACACCGTCGCCGGCGCATGCGTCTGTTTGGATTCATTGTTGCTCACAATCACACAACTCTTGCGGCTATTTATACACAGCAAATAGACCCTACTTTCTATTAATAAAACGAGGACAGCGCTTCCATAAATCATCCTACTATTGAATTTGCTAGAATTATGATTAATGCCATGTATATTTGTAATATTAGACTGGTCCAGTCAGACTACGTAACATAAATGACAATAAAGACGTATGTAGTAAGTTCCGGTAATGTAAGATAAGCAAAGCATTTTTTGCTCGAGTGTGATTAAAGCCAATTAAAATTATCACATAAGATTGTTTTATTCTTTATTTACTACACGCTTTATATCTTGGTACGTAAATAAAAAAAACTATATTGTGTTATAATAAGTAGATCTAAAGGACTAAGCATTTAACACACAGTTTATCACGTATTAACGTGATAAACTGTGTTTTGATAAAATTATTAATAATTAAGTACATATATTAAAGTAGATAGTATAATTTGAAAATCTAAAAAGTTCGCTCAGAGAGATGTAATGGTATTATAATTTACGTAGTTCCATAAGGTAGGTCTTAGACTTAAAGCTACTTTTATATTATTATATAACAGTGACTTAAAAACCAAGCCCCAACAATCATGGATTTATAACTAAGAGAAAGATTACTAATACTCGTAAAAGACTCTCGATCAAAAAATACATGCGTATACTGCTACGAAATACTTAGTAAATCATAGATCGGGGAAAAAGTATTTTCACATTTTGTATTTAACATTTTGTTATTATATCTTTGGTTATATTGTTTGTTACTGGCTGATTTTGATACCTAAAAAGTTTCAAAATGACATTACACAATCTTTTTTGATGTTGTTTCACGTTTTTCAATTGCTTTTTCAGTTCGAAAAACGACTCTGAAGTAGAAATTAGATACATCTTACCTGACCTTAGGGCCTTCAGACGTCCACTTGTTTTGGCCTCTTCAAAATTATTTAGATAGTATAGGGCTGTCATCAAGAGGGGAGTGTCAAATCTTCTTGTCACAGTTTTTTAATTCGAAGACTTTATCTACAGCAACGGCATCACGTCACTAACTACAAGATAGGAACAAGTTATTGAACAAAATGGTTCGTATACCTATATTATAATCAATATTTAATAAACTGTCTCCATTTTGTATGTAAAATACGAAGAAAGTTGTTCCCTAATGGATTAACCTTTTTTACCACCATATCTATAAACATGACTGACATATCGGTTCTTCCAAAGTGATATAAATGCACTTTCCTGCACTCAGGAAATGAAGAAAATCTATGAATATCGGATATCACAGAAGTAGGCGAGGCCGGTGTCAGATTTCAGGCTACCCTCAAAAGTATAAAAGCAGACCGCAACTGGCGTTGCGAGCATTCGAGTTACACATTCTAGTAAGTTGAGTAAACTACGACCTAAGTTCAAATATTTTTACTCTTTAAAATATTTCAATGTGTTAATATTTATCTTTTTTCTTGCAAACAAAGTTAAAACTAGTGTCAGTGGCTTTCGGTGCTTTTTATAATTATATCGAGTTTAACAAACGTTGTATCAAAACAAAATAGCGTGTAGCAGTAATCTTAACCGATACACCGTCTTGCCGATACACCGCTTGTCTTAACCGGTACAAGTCAAATATTTTGCACCCGCATGTAAGCAAACTGTCTCTGTATACTACTAACTGTCTTTTTTCTAGATCCAAAAATGATTTTCTTAGCAGAAAAAACTGACAAAAAGGTTCAAATTACTTCCTCCTTAACCAAAAATCTCGTTTTCCATAAACAAAAGATTCATATTCACTAGTAATACTATTAATTGTACCTGCTGGTGCAACGCTCGTGAATAAAGGTTTTCACCAGAACTTTCTAGCTGTGAAACTGTAAAAAAAAGGATTTCTCAAAAATTTACTTTAACCCATCGAAAATTAAGTCATTTTTCCTTTACTCAAGTTGCAGCATAAGCAATGTGCAGCCATTTCAACCTGGTGTTACCACAGCTCTTGTCTACATTGTAAACTAAAGCCTTTTCTCCGCAATATTTCCAGTTATTGTAGCAGCTCCACACTAAATTGAACCATAATCCATGAACACTAAAGTCTCTTCTCCTTCTTTCCAGTTGCAATGTTAGTCAGCAGAGCTTTCCACCTGTTGTTGCTGGTGTCCGTGGCATTGTGGGGAAGTCCGACAGATGGCGCACCGACGGCTTTCAAACTGTGCGGCAGGAAACTTGGGGAATTCATGAGCAGAGTCTGCCATGCCTATAACAGTCCTACTTGGGATGTTCCAATAGGTGAGTGGAAGAATTTATTATTAAACTAGCTAGGAAAATACCTTGAGCCCTTTTTTTACCCAACCTTGACAATTTGTATGCCGGATTTCATGATGTTCGGATGACTGGTTTATGGTTGAAGCAAAACAGACAAGCAAACCAACTCACAGTGAGTATATAAGGATAATAATTACAATTAGAAAGAGGAATGAAACAAACAATAGAGTTTTTTGTCTAAAGGAACTTCTTTTTCTATTATGTCAAATTCGTAACCGTTGAGTGCACGTTACATTCAACGTAGGAGCAGCAAAAGCGGATCTTTAATCCTAATCCTAAAACATAATTATATTTAGAAAATATTTGTTACACACTAAAGCAAAAAACTAATAGACTTCACTTGCTAAAACATATAAAATATTGTATCTCTACATACAATTCAAATTTTTTTTTTTTCGACATAGACTGTTTATTTATGGCCTTATTAGCTTTTAAATGTCCCGAACTTTGTGGCGTAGTACTGAGGGCGCGTAGCCGGAACTTAAACTACTCCTATATACGATACGCCTAAGGGCACCCGAGAGGGCACGGACCCCGGCTTAGGACGTCGTATATTGATAATTTAATGTCCTAGAGCCCAATGAAATGAGGAATTTTTAGCATACCTAGAGACCTATTATTAGAATCAGAAATGTTAAATAAAATTTTGTGAGTTATAATAAAATAATGCTAAACAAAAATGAATAATACGAAAGCATATATCTAATAATTGCTGACATCTATCAAATTGCTTTTAGACAAAAAAAAATATGTTATATACTACTGACTACAACAACAAAAAAATAAAATACTGAAGAAAGGAATACGTCAATTTAATTAATAAGTTGCAGTACTAACTGACACAGAATTGCTAGTTTACCACTATCGGTTCAATCTAATAGAAGCGCAACATTTTATTTATACAACTATGTGCTCATCGATGGATGAACCTTAGCACCTAAGTTAAATGAATCGATAACATTGGAATATTCCATTTAAGATACAAGGGCTAAAGTTAACTAAGCAGTATGAACAATCAATACATACTACTTAATCAATTTTTCTTACTTAAATAGGTACTAGAGCTCCGGCATCTATCTGTCACCTCTAGACAACTAATCGGTTATGATGCAATTAAAAATATTGATAACACAAATCTCGACTTAGTAAATAAGTAATATATTTAAGCTAATTATTCACTCCGAGACGTGATATATTAACTTAAGGCACTCCTAAGTATCGGATTTGCTTTACGAATTTGTACTTTATGTATATAATAAGTCTAGATTTACTGATGTAAATTTTTTCGTAAGTATCGAAATCTGTTATCCGCAAAAAGTGGGCGTGTCAAAAGCCGATAAATCAACTATGTGAACTATAATAAATATTATAAATTACCAATCAATTTATTTGTTATTGTTAAGCAGTAATGACAAATCTTCAATCAGGTCAGCCTTATTTATAGAGCTCTTTATTAATAGACGCATCCTTTCCTCATTTATCAAATACAAGTACAATTATCGTGGTAATAATAAAATACAATAAATTTAAAAGAATAATATTAGAACCACAAGTAAACAAACATATTGATAAATCTATTTTTAGAACACGTTATTTGTGAATAAAAGTTTAAAAGTCCCCGCCTGAGAGGAATATTCAATATAACTTTATGACGGCTGGACGGGTTTTTATCAAACATTTGTAGATAAGAGCGCTCTCAATTCATTCAGCTTTAAAAAACACGTCTCTATCAGTTCATCCGTATGGTAGATACGATGCCACAATTAGATACACACGTTATACTTTCACCCCCCCCCCCCCCTATTTTTTATCAGTGATTGAAAAAGAACAAGTTGAGGATTTAATTAAACTGTATACCTTCGCATAAATAAAATAATAAATATTAATAAAATCTTTAAAAGGTGCCTCTATGACGAATGCAATTGAATGAATTAAGCTCACAGAAAGTGGACTTATATATCTCTCGCAGGCCACAAAATATGTTTATCCTTGGCCAAGTAACGCGAGTTTTCACCGTAGTCGCCTTTACAAGAAGGTCGCTAATCTTAGGCCTAATTGTTCATCGCTCAGATGATTTTTATAAAGAGAATAATTTTCACATTGACAAGACTTTCCATAGAAATTAAGTCAAGTTCTAAAATTCTACTGATAGAAGTTATCAATAGTTAATTATCTTCATTCAATGACATTTGACTATTGCCTAATACAAGACTTAAAATAATCTACAAATGGTCAACGTTGCACTAACATAATAAAGTTTAAAAATAGACGATCATCAATCAAAAATATATCACGCTCAAAACATGAACTAATGTAGACTCTAAGGGCCGGATTATATGCAACATAAAAAGTTAGACTGAAAATTGCTGAAATATGCAGCATTAAATAATAAGTATTCGATTCTTCTTATTTCTAAATCAGTACAAAATTAGTTAATTATGCATCCAAAAATTTAACAACCTTATAGACTATCATAATACAATTAAACGAACAAGTGTTTAACAGTCAGATGTTGTTGTAAATGTTCAGTAGCAAGAATGTGTCTTCGATCATTCAAAACATGAAAAGGATCGCTCCACATTTACAGAGGTAACTGAGCAGTTTGGTAGCATTTATAGTTTTTGGCAAAACTTCTGCCGTCGCATGAATGAAACTATCAGTTTGACACAAAGGTTCACAGCCAGGGTTATTATTCAAAATGTTTTTAAACTTTTCTTTAAGTTTACGCGGGAATGCGATGGTACCGTAAAGTTCATATGGCGGATTTCATTCATTATTTCAATAGATCCTGTGAATGTCAAACCGTGAGTTTCTAGCTTTTTAATACTTGCAGGTCTGTGGGAAAAATGCATGCAGATCACAGCTATTTATTTTGTACTAGGATCGTTATAATGCTTCCTTAGGCTGTAAAAATGCCATAGACTCAGCACTATCAAAGTCGTTCACAACACCTTTGATACACTCAAAATGAAACGAAATTTGAATTCCGAATGAAAACTCATATAGACTAAGACGAGTTTAATGATGTTTTATAATTTGAAAACGAATGTCCAAAAATATTTATGTATTACTGCAAAAATATTTAGTATAGAGATGGTTATGGTTCTTCAAAAAAAAGCGATAGACTTTATTTTAGATGAAGAAACGGCTTTAAAACATTTGCCCCGACTAAAAAAACAAACAAACAAGGACATTATATAAAAACAAGTTGAACATTGTATTATAATTTACGATCAATGCTTGGGCCAGATGGTAGCACTTGCTTGCAAGGGCGGCGAGTCGTAATGTGCCCAGTAAACCTTAATAGACCCAACAATGTAACACAGGTGCGGAGTTACGAAAACAGTCCAAATGGGCGGTGATTTTGTGTAACATTAGGCAATTTCGACTTATGCTTCATTACTGAAGGCTTTCATACAATCACACTTCAGTGCAATCACGTATCAGTAATGGTTCGGAGTAGGATTAACTTTAAATTAATAATACTTGGGTATATCAATGCTTTTTTGAATTATAATGGAAATCTTTTGCAATGATTCCTAAAAACCAACCGTATACTGGTGTATACATATATTGTTCTAATATTAGATTAAAACTTTAAATAAACATACAAAAAAGATAAATCGCTAAAAATTGTTTTCTTATTGTTTACTTTCTTATTTATTCCGAAGTAAAGTACAAGTATAGACAAAAATTACATTCAAATATAAATCTGATATACGTAATCATCACTTGAAATGTACCAAAATTTTTTTGTTACCTATATTAATTGTTTAATGAAATAGTTAGTTTTCTAGAGCGAATTTAATAACCTTAATTTTAACCATTAAGAAACAGGTTTCTAGCAATAAAAACTACAGTTATTATTAAAATAAATAATAAAACGCAACCTGAAAGAAAATATATAGCCCCTAAAAAGACTGTTGCGAAGGTACTTACTCTTAATTATAACTTACTTGCTATAATTATATTATTTCCCGCGTGTTATAGTTATTACCTACTTAATACATGGAGGAAGCGTCCTAAGAGGTTTAAATTGACACTCTAACTATAACAGGATGACTGTAAATTATGAGGAGCCTTTCACTACACATGAATAGCCATTCCCGTTATATCATGGCTTTAAATATAATTTGGCTGAGCATATACATCAATTCTATCTCACAAGATTAAACACAACCCGAGGTTCTGTATATAAGAAAGTCGCGAATCATTTATGATTCCTGAAAAATATCCGCATAAGAAAACATACAATGAAATTTGATCACCAGCCACAATTTGGTTTACACATTTCACATCTTCCTAGCTTAACACTTCAATACTATTTAACGGTAGGCGTTCAATTTCTCAGTTTTTCCATGAGCTTTCTACCAGTTAACCATGTGAATTGAGATCTGACTTTGCTGCAGTTGTAGAGCAGCCGGCAGCGAGGCGGAAGCGACATGTGGGCATCGCTGATGAATGCTGCACCGAAGGATGCACCTGGGAGCAGATCAGCTCGTACTGCGCCGTCAGCTTGTAGTGAGTACCGCCAAACTATAACGATTAGTGGTAGGACTTTGATGGAACTTCTAAAAAAGCAAAACTCATTCTTTTTTCTTGGAATACTCTAGCCTACGAAACAAAACGCTTTTGACCATATTTGTTTTCGATGAATTACTGTTTTAGGTTGAGGTTTAAATAGGAGTGGATTTCGGAGTTTTATAATTTACAAATAGCGTAATAAGTATGTATGTAATAAAAATTAAGTTGTCTTTTTTAATAAAGACTGAATGGCTCAACCATACCACTACAACTATTTTAACATATTTACGATGTAATTTATGGTTGGTATGGATCTAAGCACAGAAAAAATCCTAACTAGTTTAAAAAACCACAATTTTGAAAGTTACTGTATTATTTTCCTACACTTATGACCTTGCTTACGTTTACTTGAACCTCTGATACTGATTAAATTTTTTTGTTTTCACTTTGTTAAAGCGTTTGAAATAGTCTGTTAATTAGTGCAAAGACAGTTATCTACATGTCAAGCACTGTGAGATGACAAGTCAAAGATCAATCGTAATGTAAACTATGGAACAACGACCGCTGCAAAAAATAATACAATATCATTTTAATTGATAGACAATGTAGTTACTTACTATAGTTCCTGGAATACCTTGGTTTGGTCTACATATTTAATATACTTAATATTGCGTGATTATAATGCATCGATCTCTCCAATTATGGAATACTCTACTTTTGAAGACATACAGTTATTTATTCCCCAGAAAAACGAGCTTATTTTTAGTGTAATGGGTAACAAGGGAGATCATATAACTTTCACCTAGATATCTAAAAGCAAACTTCAGTGTTCCTTTTGCATAAATGAGCTTAAAGCTTAAAGCAGCAACATGTCTGACGTAAGTCATTGTTTCCATTCCTAAAACAAGTCTAAATCCTAAAACCTCCGGACAATCACACCAACTGTATGGCCCCAAAGTAAGCAGAGCTTGTGCTATGGATGTCCATACAGTGAACTGGGAGGGCACCAAGAGTAAATACATGTTTATAAATATCAACAGCTATGACCCGAGAACAAACATTTATGTTCATCACACAAATTAATGCTCCGGCCAGGACCCTATTTGGGACCTCCGGTGTATTAGGCAGGGCCTAATACGCCCTACGCTACTCGGTCGTCAAGTCGTTTACTTTCTTAACAAATATAATTAACTTAACTCTCTTATTCCAGCCCTGAATCACCACTCGAGGCCTTAGAAGCGCACATGATCGCCGACAGATCAGCGGAGCAGACCGAAGCTTCGCCGACGCCGGTGGCGGAGACGGCGGCGCCTGCGCGAGAGGTGGGCGGCAGCCGCGGGTACGGGCGCGCGCGGGGGCGCCGCTGCCGCTGCCGTCGCAGGCGCGCCGGCCGCAAGCGCAGCTCCCCCTTGGGTAACATGGTGTGTCTGTGTTGGAGGCCTAGATCGAGTAGCTCTTTCGCAATAACAAACGGAATTGGTTTTCAAGCAGCTACACAGAAATTGTTTATAAAGTGCAATAGATGGAATCAACGTAACTTAAAAACTACTTTGTACTGAGAGGATGAGTAACAATTATATGACAGATTTGAGGCTAAATTTTTAGCACCATCTATCAATTAATTTTAGTACAATTTCTAAACCTATTGGAAAACTCATTGCGCGAAAATTACACAGCTGATGCCGTGAAAATAACCTTTACATAAGTGGCTAAGGCGTGTCATTTTCATTGGAATAGTTCGTTTGATGCTCTAGCGGAAAAGCTACTTTGTCTAGACCTCCTGCCCCGCCTCGGTGTTCTCTTGTAGGTAGTGATTTAGTAATTTTTTGTTAAAACGCTTAGCTTCTTTATTTGCTTTAAATTAGTATACAATTTTAAAGTTTCAATAATATGTAAACGTAGTTAAAAAAAATAATCATAGCTAGTCATCTTGTTTATAATGTCTTGTACATATTTGTATATAAAACGTGACTTCAATTAATTTTTTTTTTTCTAAAATCTTGATCTTAAACACCTACACGTGAAACTTTAATCTTACTAATGTTTATATAACAGAAATAGACGTAAATCAACCGATTAAAATTTTAATGAAATGCCAATAAATGCAAATAACAGAATATCGATTTTATCATTTTCTCACTAATTACCGATGGAAATAGAAATAATCTCTTGTTTTGTACATAAGACAAGGTCATAGTTTTTCCTTATATAATAAGTATAAGTAACTAATTAATTCGAAAAAAATCTAATGTTTTTTCTGAAGAGAACTCGAGGTGGTGGACTAACCCTCATATTAACGCTTTGCATGACAGTTTACTAACTAATTACACCTAACAATTGAATGACTACCATTGTCATGTGGCATGGGGAATGTGGCCTTTATGGGCAATTTACCACGTTTAGCATTCTTATGGAAAAGACAAAAAGTACGTAGGTCTAACGTTTCATTAAATGACAATGCGTTTCTTATTTATACATATCTATGTGCGAAATTTACTTTGTTTCTAATTTGAACATAACGGACCGTTTTCAATGAAGCGGGGCATGGAATTATCATTCCAAAATGTTTGTAGATAAATAATCCAAAATCAATGACATTTTGATTAAAAAATAAGCTTCGCTAAAAAGTTCTTAAAAATTACCCAGGTAGTTATACAAATTAATACCATAAATCCAGTAAAAAAAATAACAAATGAACATATCTTCCAATTTTAAAATTGAATTCGAATAAGCGTTAACTTTGGTTCTTTAAAACAATGATGTTGTATTAAACGTTGCCTAATAAGTACATAGGTATAAAGTATGTACAATCGGGGAATTCGACGGAGGCTCACATTCGCACCCGAATCCCCTGCGGTGTCATCGTCCCTTAGTATGCGGAGGGCTTAATTCTAATTCTAATATTTATTTCTCAACATTGACAACTACTTGATTTCAAATATTTGACATGACTCTACCACCAGTTCAGAAAAACCTTCGTGAAGGAGAACTGGCAAGATACTTCACGGTATATTTTTTCAAAATAAATGTACAATGTATCTTTTTGTCTATACAAAATTATTCTTATCTGCATCTGTTAGCTCTACAAGTCTTCCGCCCCCCAAGTATCTAAACGACGAACGCCCTCAAACGGCACCCGTTCACGAGTTAATGCGAGATCCAGCCATCGACCTCCTCAACCATATTAGAGGGAAGTAATACATACATAAGACCGAACAAGGCGCAAAAGATTTTCGCCTTAACCATACCCTCCACTGAGTTACCCGATTGTATCTATGGTATCTGGAGCTACAAATTCTACTGATGTATGACTACACCTACTTCCTTAACTTCCAAAAGAGACTGCTCTGGCTACAGTTAAATAAGCATAGGATACTTACCTACTTTTTCATGTTAATTGATTATAAGTGGTTTAATTTAAGTTTCACAATATTTTTTGTAGCATTCAATTTCGAAAATTTTTAATAAGTCCTCCCTTGATTTCAAAACAGTCACGTCAATTTTCAAAATAGATCCCTCCGTCCACACACACGTATTTTCGTATATGTAACTACCAAATTACCGGCCTTGATTTACCTAGTGAAATTTAACGAGATCGGTTAACTAAAGCACCCATACATATTATACGGATTTCGCAACAGGGCTCAAGTTTCGTCTTCAGGGATTGGAAATATTCCGTAAATTGATAACGTTCAATAGGTTATGTCACTTCTTAAATATATATTCTTTGCCCTACTTAGATAGAAGGTGGGTTATTTGCTTGTGAGGGCTTGAATATGATAGTCATCATTGAGAAACATGGGCACCTACCTAACTGTCTACAGATTTCATTTCACTGTATGTAGGTATGGGGTATTTTATATAAAACACACAAAGCTCAGTCATTGTTTAGAATTGAATATATTATTTTGTACTTTAAATTAAATATTCATGATACATATATTTAAACTTATTAAAGTTCTTGTTTTCAACAGAACCTCTTAAGAAATGCCGAGCGCGCTGCGCCCGTCGTCGGCACGGTGTCTCCTCTGCTGACGTGGGGCCGAACCCTGCACACCGACCTGCCGCCAGCCGAGCGTGATCGGTACGCCTACATTGCCGTCTACACGTAAACCACCATACGAGCACCTTTGCCGGCTCAAAGAAACAAGTATTATACCCAAAAAGGGCCCAGTGTCAATCGCGTAAATCGCGACTTACAACAGACAGTAGTGCTTTTTTAATCAACAATTTTTCACATCCCTAGTAGAATATTACAAATCGTGGATTACGATGTTCAAGTGTTCATTTATTAAATAATGTAGTTGTGTTTAAGTAATGCTAAGTGGTGAATTTGTCGACGTCTTTTTATAGTTGTGAAATTTACTTTTTTAAGGGCATTTTTCTGTACTGTTGTACATTAACAAAATTGGGTTGTCCCAAGCATTTAACAACTTTAAATTATTTTATGACGGTTATAAACAATCAAATTCTGTTTAAATTATATTACTGGCGGTACTACTATTTGGATATGAACATTACGATTTGGATCTCAAATTTGTTCAAATCGGATTTAAAATTGCTTAAATCCTGTCCCGAGAAACTGGTGATACCGATATTCATCTTGTATATGGTACCCGCCATTTAGAAGTAAATGTACCAGTGTCAACAAGATCCGAAACAAAAGTGACTTCGTCACGGCTGTTCTTAAATTTTGTTCCGGATACCCACGTCAATTAATTAGTTATGTACTGTTATAAACGCAATTTTGATATAAAAAGTCACTAATTTATCTTATTAAGTAACGTTAAATGGGTCAAATATAGCGTAAAATGCAAACAAGCAATCATTTTTATTAATGAAATGGATTGATAGGAATTCGTCACGTCCGGGGCAAGTAATGTATAGCCGGAATCATTTCGTGATGCATAGGAACTGATAAACTGAGGTTGTTTTATGACAAAATAATAATATAAAAAAATTGTATTCGTAACTTATTGAGGAGTATATTGCATGTCAATTAGCTTTAGTTTGTTTGTTTGTAGCTACTCACATAAAAGCTTGACCTATATGTTCCGGTGCGTTACCAGTGTCATCCCACTGTCCCGTAATTTTAACGTAATAAAAACAAGTCCAAATCAATTAGTATTCAATTATTTATTGTTAAATCTAAGTTCGTTACTTAGAATCAAAGAGGACTTTGTTATTTTTGCACTCTTAAAGTTGAATTTCTTTGAGAAATATTAATGAAACGTGACGATCTCCAAAAAAAATGGCGGTAGGTACATTAAGTTTGCAATATCGTGAATTAATTTAAGTATCATTTCTGACAACTGTAAAAGTTTTGTGAGGAATAATAAAAATAAATTGATGAAATAACTCAAAGTTTTGAATGATTTGTTTATTTTTTATTGTGATGCACCGAAAAAAAATATTCTGAACCTTGCAGAAAAGTTACGATTACGATATTTATCTTATTATTTTTTATTTGCTTAATTATATTTTGCATTAGTTGAGGTTAAAAGAGAACGATAAAGTAGCAAAAACTTTCGATAATTTCCGGTGCATCACTTGTGCATCTTTTCTGAAAAATGCCCTAATACGAATATTTTTAAGATTATGTAATTTAGGTGTTTATGTAATTGATTAAACTGCTTGGCTATATAAAGAGCATAGGTAACGAGTAGCTTATTACTGTAGAAATATTTTCTTATAAAGTCGTTGCATATAAACTATTCATAGAATGTCCACAATAAATGACTTCCTTGTAGTAAATCTTGTTAAGTGGCACTTGACTATTATAATGTTCAGTCACTTGACGCTGTAATGGAGCACAAACTGTTTGAGGCTACAAAAATCATTCAAATAGGATGTGAAAATTTTAACAGCAGTTTAATACAATAAATATTGTGTTATAATCTTCGTAGTGATATACTCACATTGAAAACTGTATTTTATAATAAAAAAAAACAGCAATAATATCATAAATAATTGATACTTTTTTAGTTTTAATGATTAATCACCTACCACATAAGATTTAAGGATCTCTAAAGCATCTGTGATAGTACCAACTGATAAAATAAATTGCATATTTATGACTAGTAATATCACATTATTTTCTGTTATGTCGTAGAATTATTTCTTTACCATATTAGTTGCTATTTAGTTGTAGAAAATAATTGTGACTGAATAAGAGGATGCTGTATTAAAACTCACTTAAGGATATTTTGCGTTTTATTTAAATAATTGAAGCATTTCAATTGAATTAACATTTTTATTCTTTAAATATAATTAAAAAATAAATTATGTATAAAAACTATTCTAAATAAGTTGTTTTTTTAGTACAGTTATATAATTGTAACACAAGTAAGAATATTTACCGTGTAGTAAAAATTTTGTGTTTATTTAAAAAATTAACTTGTTGGCAAAAGTTTCAAAGAAAAATGCGTTACCTATGTCATTTTTATACTTGTCTTTAATAAACATTGCACATTTCTTGAATTAAGTAACATATGGAAAATCATAACCACATTATTGAGATGTCAAGGTAAGTAAGATTGCAAGGATTTCAATAAGTATTTCACTAATAACAGGAAATTCAAATATTAAAATTTGCTTTATCTTTAAAGTATTGGTTTAAGCAAAACTAATATGAAAATTTTATAAACTGGTCAACAATTTTAAAAAACAAGCCTACTAACAACTGAAACAAACTGTAGGTATGTACAGATTTGTAATATAAACTTTGTACAGTGTCAAGTTTAAGCTGCACATCCAAAAGTTGAGTGAGAAATTAAGACAGGGTGCTAGGGATAATTGAAGACTATTTTATTTATTTTCATCTTATTTTAAAGATGAAAATAATCCTATTAGTGAGTTTGTAGCTGAGCTTCCTTGTACTTTTGTATATGCAGGCTTAAGAAAACCCTCACAGGTAACTTACTGATTTTTCCATCTACTGTTGACATTAAAAAATGCATTTCATATGTAAAAATATAAAATAAATATATTTGTCACAATAAGTCATCACTTGATTCCTTATCATCTGTGGTTGTGATTCCATAAATTTCTTGACTCTCAGGTATTTGAGGTTTCTTATTAAAATATAAACTATACAATGTATATTTTGTAACAAGTAAAAAAACTATACCTACAACTAGTCAGATGGGTCCTTTGTCATCATTTTTATTTTCATTAGGGTTCTCACTTGCAGATTTTGCAGTTTTAGATCTAGTTAATTGAAATTTCAAATGGTTTCCTTTTAATCTTTTTTGCGAAATATTTGCAACACTATTAACTTCTTTCTCTATTGTTGAATACAGTCTTTCCTGGAACAAAAACAATGAAAGTAAATATTAAAACTTTATAAGTAAATTATTAAGCTTTATTTTTCCTTTATTATGCAATACTAAAAATCTAAAAATATTAATAATCTGAGATAATCTCTCATATATCCCTCTATAGGGTGTCCAGAAGGTAAACATCCAAATGGAAGGGTTCACGCACCATGGTCCAAATAGTAAAAAAATCACAAAGGTAATCAAATTCCAAGTTCTAGCCGCGTCGTTAGTATTTATCAAAATGTATGCGCAAGAGAGATGTGATGTAAGATACGAACAAAACAAGTTGACGTATGGACTGACTGATTTTCGGTACCTGGCATGGGGATGGGTGATAAGAGAGGGGAGCGACTCCCTGGATCGTCAACCTAGCAACTGTCCCTTTCATGTAATCTTTTAGTAGTATTTTATATCTCTTTACTCATTTTTAATAATTTAAAAAATAGGTGCTTCCTCAATTTAAGGATCATAAATAAAATCAGATCAATTTAAGTGCCAAGTATTATATTTTTTTAGAAACTGCATTAGATGCACCAACTTTTGAGATTGATTGATTTTTTTCTGTTGTACCATAATAGATTTGCTTGTATCAAAGGTTTATTACATAAGAACATTTATTCAATCAAAAAATCAAAATCGGTCAACATTTACAGATTCAGCATCCAATTACTATGTGATTTTTCACTTATTTTAGTAATCATCCTGTATCTAAACTAATCCACATTGATTTTTTAAATATTTTTTTTACTATTTGGACCATGGTGTGTGAACCCCTTCCATTTGGATGTTGACCTTCTGGACACCCTGTATATAATGTATGTATTACAGAAATAATCAGACTAGAATAATAAGACATTTATAACAATATTTAATTATGCTGCTTAACATTGTATTTCAACATATTGGAAAAGTATCTGAAACTGAAAAGTTATAAAGTATATAAGTAAAAACTGCTAATAAATATACATGCAAATAAAAAGTTAGTTACCACATCCTTGACCTCATTTTCACTGTCACCACTAATGAGAACTCTGACTTCATGGTCCTTCTCCACTAACTTTATCATTTTTTTGATACTGGTCATGAGGTCATGATCACCAATTCTCCATGATAATGACATAAGTTTAACTGACTTTGGTTGTCCACTTTGCCGTTCCTTCTTTTCTTTACGTTTTTCAAGCTCTTCAGCGTGGTATTCAGTATTGGTCATTAACCTTAAATAAAAAGGGTTTCCTAGTATTACATTTTGAGTACCTATGAATAAGAAAAAATTAAAACAAACACACCAAATAATAAATAATAACTTACTTATAAATGGGTCTACGTGTTTTGGCATCAACGTCTTGAATTTTCACCAATTTTAGTTCCTTTTTCAATGAAATATTTTGAGCGATTTTCAAATCTGTTATGCTCACTGAATTATCAGCCCCAATCAAAGTTATTCTGTTTTCTATATATTTTCTTTTAGATACTTCTTTACCATCTGCTGTTATTCTTGTTGATATTGTGCGTATATCAAGAATACGATTTAGACCTACGCATGTTAATATCCTATTCATATTTAACATTTTATTAGGATTTATGCAACTACACTTCCCAAAACTACCATTTTTAGTTCAATCAATCAGCTGATTACTTACTGTCATTCATACTGTCATTTAACTGATAAAATTCCAATGCTGCTGCGCTCCTAACCTAATGCGGAGTATATCGCTCACATACGTTCCGAATGTCATTAATGTCGTGATTAAGCGATTAAAGATTTTAGAAGCTTACTTATTAATTTTCTTGTGCAATAATATTAAATGTGGCTCCTGTTACTATCAGGGTCGAATATCTTAATGAAGATATAACTTTAGATTTACGCGAGGAACAATCAGAATTTTAGCAAGCTTTTTACCGTTTCGATTGAGAAGCACAATTATCACTTTTAGCGTGCTAAATCGGAACGGTTATGAGAAGTTTTAGCGTTGACAGCGATGTGAGTGGCATTCGGAACGCACCCCTACTCTATAAAAAGGTTAATACTGACATCTATAATAATATGGAAGTCTTCTATTTACGTGCTGTGAGTAGATATGGATTTCCCAGCGAGGTGATAAATACATGGAGTAGTCGTATTGCCCTATATAAATAAGTATTATCTATATCGAATCATAAAAGAGGACGAACTTGGTTGTTTCCCTCTACTTATGCAAAAATGCTAATAAAAGCAAGAGATAGTACTATTTTTGAATGTTGTCACTAAAACATCAATCGTGTAGTGACGTCATAGCAGGTGGCTAGGGTGCCACAAATCGCCATTTATTGTTACTTTTCTGTCAAAAAAACTGTCCAAAGTGAATATTCCGGAGCTTTTATTTTTTTTTTATTTATTAATATTGGATTTCCAACAGCAAGTACACTATACAATTTAATGTTATACAATTATTCAAACAATAAAATTAGTGCCTTGCCACTTATAGGAAATCACCTCATGCGCTTTTACAAAGGTATTTGCTTAAACTAGTTATTTCGCTCCGGATGAACTTTTGGCAATACAATTTTCTTTAAAGCAGATAGTACAAAAAATGACCTACTAATAGTCAGTATATCAAATTACGGGCCAATAAATATAGATTATCATACAATCATTAGTTTTAATATAGACCTTCCTACCATTGTAAGATATTTTTCTAAAATATATCTTTTCCCCGATCTTTTTAGGATTCACTCTAGTAAACTCATTCAAAAAAGAACTGACAGATTGTTGATTGACTGTCAAAACTAATCCGCCAATAACGTCCATTACTTGTGGGTTCATTCGACATCGTTTTGTTACTTTTTTTGACATTGACATTGCTACATTCAAAAAAAAAAACAACATGGTAACTTATGATTGATTTTTCGCAAATTATTTATTATTTTTTTACAAGATTTTTAGATTTAAAATTAGGGAAGTTTAAGAGGGAAAAGGTTACTCATGAGTTAATCTTTCATGCGTACTACTGACCATTAGCAGGTCAAAATCCCATATTGCGTTTGACCATCATCTTTGTAATATTTATGTTAAAGAGGTCTAAAGTATGACTATGGTGCTCATATAGAGAATACATGCGTGATACTGTAAAGTATTTTTTGAGGTTAGTGCGACAATATGGTGGAGAAAACAGATTTCTACGACATGATCTTGGAGGCCTCATTATCACATGAAACCTAACGCGGCTAAGCAGATTCTGACAACTTAGTTTACCTGCACATAATATTTTAAGGAAGGAAAGTCTAAGTATTGACTTCTATCTTCTAAAGAATGCATACCGAAATGTGAGAGACGTTCCTCACAGGATTTGAGCGTTTTTGCAACGCCTCTATCTATTGCTGCGTTCCGTTTGCCGATTACAGCGCTCACAGCGCTAAAAGTGCTCAAAACCGTTCCGATTCGTTTGAGCGCGCTAAAAGTGTTATTAGTGCTATTGCAATCGGAACGGTAAATATCGCGCTAACATTCTGATTGTTCGTCGATTAAGTCTAAAGTTACAATTTCATTAAGATCTTTGACCCTGAATGAAGCAGGAGCCATTTTTTAACATGATTACAAAAGAAAATGAATAAGCAAGCTTTTAAAATCTTTAATCGACTAATTAAAAAATCAACAAAATAACGTCATGTGTCAGTTTTGACAGGCCGCTCACAGGGACCATGCTTCGTAGCTTGGGCACTGTGAGCGGGAAGATGGCGGCGTTTATGACGTCATTGATGACGTATCGATATCGCTGTGAGCACGCTCACGGGCAATCGGAACGGGTATATGAGCGCTGTGAGGCGCTGTAATCGGCAAACGGAACGCAGCATTAGATAGATGCCAAAGCGTTCTCTTCTGCAATCGCTCAATTCTGGAAATGTGTACTTAGTAATTGGGCGACCATACTACACTATAGTATTCCAGATGGCTTCTAACCAATGCATTGTATATAATAATTTTAGTTAAGGGTTTTTTGAAGTTTTTAGCCTCTCTTAAGACAAATCCCATTAATTTAAGCTTTGATTATTTAACCAGATATCGATGATCATTATTAATATGTTTTTATTTTTCATACTTTCGATGCAAATGAAACCGAAAACTTAGATGCTCGACCTTGAATAACTTTTTAAGCAAACATGGGATCTTTCGGTGTTTTATTTATATTAGTGTGCCCCAGGTCTGTACCAAAATTCAGCATGTTTGGAACTAATGCAAACTAACCACTATTTTTCTGGCTAATTTGACGGGACTATATCAGGACTTACGAAAATAAACTGTATGAGTCGTATAGAATCAAAGTCGGCAATCTTACTTTTAGCACATTTCGGGTAACTGAAAAAAACGATTTAATCAAAGGAGACATTTCAATTTTATAGGGGCACTTGGCTAGCTTTTGTAACAGTATTCCTAGGATTGTATAAAATAAATAGAACCAGTATTATATGCCAATATTTCATAATTTCATTTAGTTTTTTCTTAGGAAAACATTTTCAAATTCGTAAATCAGCCACACTACATAATGAAATCATGGCGCTATCTGTCATGTTGATATTTGATTGATCTGTTATTATTTTTATTCTTCAACTTATCGCTTATCCAGTTTACGCGCTCCTTTGGAGTTTTTCGTTTCATTCAATTATTGTACTATAACCGGTATTATTATTTGCCATTGATATAACAACAACAACACTTTGATTTATTATTATTTATTAGTATTTGGTAGTGAGTATAGGGATATTTGATTATTTCAGGTTGCCAAAACGATAATGATTATCGTAAACGGACATTAAACACCTGCAAAGTCATTCAAATGTTAGCTATATCTTAGTTTTAAATATTACGTAACTCGCTGTGTATTTCGATTATTGAAACCATACAGTCAGCTCTAACTAAGAACAAACCACAGGCTAGAAAGACAAAAGTTGTCACAGACTCAGTAATAGGTACAAGCATGCAGTTTCTTATTTTCGTTCAACAATGCGTTGTATGGAAACGTCACCTCGGTGTGGCCCAGCGAGGTGATAAATACATGGAGTAGCCGTAATGTCCTATATAAATAAGTAGTTATGTATATCGACGAGGAAGAAGAGGTAGAACTTGGTTGTCTCCCTTTGCTTATACAAAAATGCTAATAAAAGAAAGAGATAGTACTATTTTTGAATGTTGTCAGTAAAATATCAATCATGTAGTGACGTCTTAGCAGGTGGCTAACGTGCCACAAATCGCCATTTATTGTTACATTACTGTCAAAAAAAGCTGTCAAAAGCGATGTTCCGGAGCTTTGATTATTTAACCAGATATCGATGATCATTATTAATATGCTTTTATTTTTCATACTTTCGATGTAAATGATAACAGGGGCTTACGCAGTAAATCATATCGAAACGGTATTTGCTTTGCTTGCCGTTGTGCGAGTATTTTTGAATCAGAAAGGCGTGAAGAAAGAGGGAATTAAGTTGTTTTGTCTGTTTATGAATCGTAATTATTGAAGACAAGCCAGACTTTAATTGATTGAACCGAAAACTTTGATGCTTGACCTTGAATAACTTTTTAAGCAAACATGGAATCTTTCGGTGTTTTATTTATAATAGTGTACCCCAGGTCTGTACCAAAATTCAGCATGTTGGGAATTAATGCAAACTGACCGCTATTTTTCTGGCTAATTTGACGGGACTATATCAGGAATAAGAAAATAAACTGTATAGTTCTTTATTTTTTATATTAAAAGAATTATAATGAAAATGTTCATTAAAAAATGTTCGCAAAAGTTCATTAAATTACAATATTATATTGCAAGTTCTATATTTAGTTTTAAAATATCGATAGTAGATTCGATACTCTCTGTGCAACACTAAAAATGGACGCCATTTTATGTTACATTTCAAGTTTAGGTATGCACGTTTTTTTCGTACTTAGGGCCTGTCCATTAGTTAGAGGTCAATGGTGTGGCCACATGATGTTTCGTTTTTTGATTCAAAGTAGAATATAATGCAGGGTATAATTTTTCAAGTATGTTAACCACATTTTTTCACAAATTAAGAACTGGTGTACATCACGCTAGCCAAAAATGAAACGTCTCCTTTGGACTGTGTATTTCTCCATTATCATTGAAAACTGAATAAAAAACAGCATTATAATAACTTTATAAACATCAATACTGTCTTAGCATTCTTATTAAGCAGGTTTTAATAAGATAAAATATGAAAGTTGGCTATAACTTTGATTCTAACAATTGAAAGTATCCGCTTTTGATTCCAACCTCAAATAAGATGTCTGTCTATAAGATGGCCGTTTTTGTTTCCAACATTAAAAAAAAATAGGGTTGTGCCAAATATAACATAGACTAACAAAAAATTTAAATGCAAAGTATTTATTAATATAAAAACTTTTCTTTTGTTTTAATGTTTTAACAAAGTATGAAAGTTGGCTATAACTTTGATTCTAACAATTGAAAATATCCGCTTTTGATTCCAACCTCGAGTAAGATGTCTGTCTATAAGATGGCCGTATTTGTTTCCAACATTTAAAAAAATGGGGTTTTGCCAAATATAACATAGACTAACAAAAAATTTAAATGCAAAATATTTATTAATATAAAAACTTTCCTTCTGTTTTAATATTTTAACAAAGTATGTGAAAGTGGTATTAAGACTTCAATTACTTTTAACATTATTTGGCAAAAAATATGTTTTACTGCTGACTGTACTTAAGAATTTTATTTAGCAAAAAATATTTTCATGTTCTTACAAACGAAATTGGATATTTAAATAAAGAAAACATAAAATAATTAAATCTTTTCTTAAGTTTTCACGATACATACTTTAAATGTGGACGGCAACTGCAAAGATGCCGAAACGTCGAAATAATTTTAAAATTAACTAAAATATACGCGATAATATCCGGTAAAAAGTGTTTTATTTAACATAAAATAATACTACATACATAGTGTAAACTACAATAATAAAACATTATTCAACATTGAACAAGTTTGTTTAAATAAAGTACATGATTCATTCTTAAAATATTGTAAGCCAAATAAAACGAGCAATAAAAATGGTAAATGTATTTGTTACTTACATCGAAAAAATCTCAAAAAATATTTTAATAAAAAAGAACTGTGCCAACCCTATGTCTGTGGACTTACGTATTCCTTTAGAAATATTCTTGTTCCAGTGGATCACGTTTGGGTTTTCTTGTAAAGCTACTGTTGCAAACATTAGGGTAATTATCCATGTTGCTTAATCCATTTCAATTATCAATATGTAATCACAAAATTATTTATAAAACAACAAAAACTGCAGATGCTAACTCATACTAAAACTGTTTTGCGCCATATTGTTTTTCGTCGGAATGCACTGCTGTGATTGGTCAAGTGCACACAATTGCCATTTTTGACTCTGACCTACTGCAAGATTGCCGTGTTTGGCACCAAAGGAAGATTTTGATTCGTTTTTACAATGAATAGAGCCATGTTTGATTATGAGATGTCCCACTGACAGTTCGAATTCAATATTTTTAAAATTTCTGCATTAACACCTCAAAAGTGCCAAAAAGTAAAATTGCCGACTTTGATTCAATACGACTCGTATAGTTCTTTATTTTTTATATCAAAAGACTTATAATATGAAAGTAAATAAACCGTAAACTATGATTATTTCATGTACGTCAATCTCTTACAAAAGTTCATTAAATTTTCAACATTATATTTCAAGTTCAATATTTAGTTCTAAAATATCGGTAGTAGATTCGATACTCTTGTGCAACCCTAAAAATGGACACCGTTTAATGTTTTTTTTTAAGGTATTTAAGTTTAAGTTTAGTTATTCACTTTTTTTCATAGCTATGGCTTGTCCATTGGTTGAGGTCAATGGAATTTCCCCACTAACACTTCGTTTACTTTTCAACGTTAATTTGGCGGAATGATTAAAGGTGAGGGACCTTCAATCAAGAATCAATCAAATATTAGGTCTTTACCTATGAAATTGCCGTTTTTCACGAAATAAATGAAGCGTAATTTTATTACATATTTTTTATTTTTATTAATCAAAATAATCACCCATGCAATCAATGCATCTTTGCCAACGCATTGGTAGCTTATTGATGCCTTTCTTGAAGAAATCAGCTGGACGGGAGGCAAAAAATTCTTCAAAGGCATTTTGTACTGCCTCTCGGGTATTGAATTTTTTTCCCGCCAAGAAGTTATCCAAATTCTGGAAAAAGTAGAAGTCTGTAGGCGCAAGGTCTGGTGAGTACGGCGGATGACGGAGAACTTCCAACCCCAACTCTTGTAGCTTGGAGACCGTCTGCTGTGCAGTATGAGGTCGTGCGGTGTCGTGCAGGACAACGCAGTGGAGCTGAACGATTGACCAAAGCTGGTTGGAGACGTGCGAGCTTCTCCATCATTGTGTTCAGTTCTTCACAGTACACATCTGCAGTAATGTTTGTCCCGTTTGGCAAGAAGCTGTGATGAATTACACCCGCGTTAGACCACCAAACAGTGACCATCACTTTTCTAGGGGTAAGTTTTCGTTTAGGGCATTGTTTGGGTGCTGAACCAGGGTCCAACCAACTTGCTGAGCGCTTACGATTGTCAAACAGGATCCATTTCTCGTCACAAGTAACAATGCGGTTCAGAATTCCTTCATTTGTATGCCTGCTGAGCAGTGCAAGGCACGTCTCCACGCGTACTTCGCGCTGGCGGTCATTGAGTTCGTGGGGTACCCATTTGCCAAGCCTTTTTACCTTGCCAATTTGACGCAAATGGACCAATATTGTTTTGATGCTAACGTCGAAAGCTGCTGCTAATTCAGCCGTGGATTAAGTTTCATCAGCTTCCACAATTGCCTTTAATTCGTCATTGTCGACCAAAGTTTTCGGACGACCACGGGGTTCATTTTTCAGGTCATAATTTCCAGAACGGAAGCGGGTAAACCAATAACGGGTGGTGCGTTCGTTTGTAGTGTTCGCTCCGTAAACTTCGTTGATGTTGCGTGCCGCTTGTGCCGATTTGCTGCCACGACGGTACTCATACTCCATAATTACTCGAATTTTTAACTTATCCATGATGACAAAAAATGTTCGAATGCGTTGAAAACAAAACACTAACTATTAAACAAATGACGATTTTAGAAAAAGAATTCCATGTTTGTCAAATAAAATTAATTTGAAATTAGAATTATCAGTCAAAAAAAAATATTTTCATTTGAAATGGCCAGTACGGCAAAACGGCAGTTTCATAGGTAAAGACCTATTATATACTAATTTTGCAACCGCAAGTCCTCTAAGTGAATTTTATCTAATTTATTTTTATAGTACTATATGCACGGTCTTACTACGGCTGTGAAAAGATAAAGTGACAGAGCCATATTTTAATGTTCAGACCAATTTCCAATTTGGTGTACTATTACTAGAGTGCCATAATAACTCATAATGAATACTTTTGAACAATTCTACTGTTCAAGTAATTAAGAACTCTCCCCGTAATTATCCGTATCTTTACTATAAAGCTAAATTTATAGTGAAACTATTACAAAACAATGTTTTAATTAAGTCAGAAAAATGAATTTGAAAATATAAGTTGCGCATAAAAAGTGCAGCACAACTTTTTATAATGCAACAACAGGATCGCAGTCAAACTGATCGTAACTTTATTATTGTAAGGTATTCTAACCTGTCGTCATCGGTTTAGATAAATTATTACTAAAGTCTAAAAATTGTTTTTATGTCTAAGCAAATCAAATGATCTCTGTTAAGAAATATGGTACAGAAAGTCTTAGAACTAAACAAGAGATTATACAATTTCGATGTAGTTAATACGAAAAACTTAGTTTAATGTTGTACTGAAGATAAGGCAGTATTTTAACCAAAGAGTTGCCAGTGGAACTTTATTAATTTTAATTTTATTTAATAAGATAATAAACAGCGTACATAAAATTGAACTAAAACAACATTCAAACTTAAAGTAAGGCCAATTACATACATTCTTGAAAAATAATTTACAGCTGTGCCATTTATCGACAGAAGTAAAACCAAATTAATTAATAGTAGGTTTTGAACAGTGTTTGAGATATTTATATCTATACTGCACAGAATATAATATATTGGTAAGTGTGAGTATTATAATATATATTATATTGTAATTATAACTATAATGTAATTTTAGTAAATAGTTAGTTCCTAGTTTTATTTCTTCCGGTGGTTCTCAAAGTAGTTTTTATAAGCTGCTTGAACTTCAGCTTAGCGTTAGCAAAGAGTCAGTGCCAAAAATATAGTGTCTATACTATAGGATCAATACTTATAGTGTCAATACTTACATTCAACATTTATAGTGACATAAATTGTCAAAAATATTATTATATTGTGAACCATTGGGGCAATAACACAGTTTTGAGAGTAATTCGTTACGACGTTTATTTTCATGAAGTAAGTATGTGTGGCGAGTTCTGTATGTCGGAACCCGGAAAGTTATTTGAGAGACCATTTCAGGAAAATGTACACTACTGGTTACTATATTATGCAAAAATATCATGTCCATAAAAGAACGACGCCCTTCTAAAGTTAAGAAGCCGTGGAATCAGCAACTCTGCTCATTAGAACCGGGAATCTTGCAAGTGCGGTAGTTGAGATGTTTTATTAACACCTTTTGGATTTTTTTCAATGCGATGTCTGAACGTGACGTATTGTGGTGACCAGATTGGACATGCGTATTCCAAAACACTTCGTACGTTGGCTAAATAAACTATTTTAATGGTATATCTGAATTTTCAAATGGTTTCAAAACAAGATCGCACGACGAACCCTAGGTTTTTATAAGCTTTGTTAACGATATAATGCACATGGTCCGATAGTAGCTGTCATCTTGCTATCAAAATTTACTACCAGATATTGCACGGTTGAAGTCATTTTTATTACAGTGCCGTTAAAGTGATAGTTATTTAACAAAGGTTTGGTTTTACGTGTGAACGAGATACACTGGCATTTATTGATAATGACAGCAATGCGTATTTCTGAATACATTGCTCACTATCTTTATGCATAAGTATAACCTACACTCCTGTACCTACACTCTTTACCTGGTAAATGGCGCAAAGAACAATGCCCATGTTTCATATATGCAATGACCCGTCAGCCTGTTTTTTGTTGTATAAATATAAAAACGATGCGGAAAAAATAGTGTTATGTTCCTAAACTTAAGGTAACAACTTAATGCAATGTAGCAATTCAGAAAAAAGTTATATTGAAAAATATATTTTGAGGTTATATGTCAAATTCAATCAATTTTTATAGCTCATCTTGGCAAAATTCAACTTGGAAAAACGAAAGTGCAGCTCCTTTCAGGATTTTGGTTTCAGATTCTCACGGATTTGTTATTTTTTTCAAGCAAAACCTCTCAAGCCTTTCAAAACCTCAAATTACTAAGTATTCCCAATAAATATGTTGAAATTCATGTATGAAAACTATTATAATATTTGGTAAATTATAAAATATTTGGTTAAAATGTAGACATAACTTCTATCGCTGTAATGAAATGACATGAAAAACGTCGATTTCAAATGAGTTCATTGATGTTTAGTAAGCCTCGGCATTGTAATGTTGATAGTGAAACACCTGTTCATTTTATCCAGTTAGATTATAGATTTTTGCACAGATAAGTAGGTATGTGCGGATTTTAAAATAAAAGTCCTCAGACAACATGACTCCAAAGTAAGCAAAGGCTTGTGTTATGAGTTACCATGTAGCGAACTACGAGGATCCTAGAATATACATACAAACCCAGACCAGGAAAATTTTTGTTGTTCTGTGGACCAATCCTCCTTCCTTCCGGACCTCGATACGAGCTAGTTGTGTTTAAACCGGTTCAAGTATATTCTTAAATAAATTTCTTAACATTTTAATTCATGCAAAATAATAGGAGCGCATGAATAAGTGCGGATTGCGAATGTCTAGTGCACTGTCAGTGAACATAAGAAAGAAACAAATTATCATATTGGATCATTTATCAACAAGTGTGTTGCAAGTGGGTCAAGTTAGCGTGGACGGAAAGCAGGCTTGTATAAAAACCTCGATCGCTACCAGTTTACGCTGTGTGCTCGTAGCTAAGTGACGTTTGTGTGGAGTTCAAGTTATACTAGACGGAAAATATTTATGTATAAAAACCTCGATAGCGACTAATATACTTAGACACCTGGTCGATCCCGCGTAAGCGTAACCAGCAAATTTTTTTTTTATTGAAAAAAGATTGGGCGTGTGTCTTCTATCTTACCTGATGGAAAGTGACGATGAAGACGAAGGTGTCATTCGTCTATCCACGAGATACCTATTCACTACGAACTAAGACTATAGTTTTCTGGAAAAACAGACGCAGGGAGTTCATTCCACACCTTGGCGACCCGCACCAAAAAGGAACTATCGAAGCGTTTGGTTCGACTTCTTGGGATATCTACCATGAAGGGATGGAAGGTCTGTCTGCGTCTAGTAGTCACGTACTCGCTCGCGCATTGGACATGTATCTCTCTACAACGGTGCTGTCATCATGGTGCTGGTAAAAATTCAAAGCTCCTTTGGAAAGCTATTTTTACTAAGCGCGTTCGTTTCAAACCAAATGTCAATAATGACTCAATAAATAAAACTCAATACATATTATGTGGATTGACATAAAATAGATTTTATGGTTTAGCTTAAAATGAGTAATTTTTCGTACTATAATACTTATCTATACATAATACGAGTTGTCAAAATGTTGACTGGTCAGGCATGGTCTTTCATCTTTAACATATCCAAATAGACCTTATAAATAAAAATATTATTCCCATAAGTGAGGTATGCGACACACCAGAGATGGAATATACTTGTTAGCGGAGTGTTACCGATTTCAGACTGCCAGGCAATCTTTGTTCTAGAATTACTTATCAATTAATAGACACAATTTTGGCACAATTATCAATTATTATCCTCGCTGAATTCAGACGAAGCCTTTTGTTTGTATAAGTTTTCATTGTTACGTTTTACATAAGTATGTATATTACATTTAATATGAATTTGTAATGGGGTACAATAGGGCTGGCATTACTATTGTAAGAATTGTATAAAATTAAATAGAAAAAAAACGAATAGAGCAGGCAGTTGTCAATCACTAACTGTCAATTGACTGCCATCCATCAAGCAACCGTAGGAGCCATCTTTCTTCTTTCATTTTGTTTTGACAGCGGAGTGAGTCGAGATGGTGTGTAAATTCATCCGTAAAAATCTAATGAATCTAAAGGTTTAAGTGATGTTAAATTATCTAATCTGATTAATTATTATTTCAGTCGGCCCACAAAACTTTCATTATCAAGCGCAAGCTTGCAAAGAAACTAAAACAAAACCGGCCAATTCCTCAATGGGTGAGAATGCGCACTGGAAATACCATTCGGTATGTACTAACAAGTTTATTTATCTACCCATTGAGCTGAAACATATTTTTACTAGATGACCCAGGTTAATTTAATATATTTATCATGTCTAAAACATAACCTAAAGTGCACAAACCATAACAAAATAGCTGAAAACTAAAGCTAGTTAATTGTTATCTTCTTACAATTAAATTATGTTCCGTTAGTTGTGGGTTTAATGAACGTTTTTGTAATCCAACATTCAGCTCCCGTAATGATACTGCTAGAAATTTTGTGCTTTATAAATGAATACTCATTTTTCGGTAATCTTCGAAATAGTTGGTAATTTTCTTTTACTTATTTCGATTTTATACTTATAGAACCAATGTTTTTGGCCACCATGCCCTGAGCACCAATCTTATTTTTATTATATTATTATAGTATTTTCAGCTACATATTGCTCTTTGAAATGTTAATGTTACCATGCGAGCCACCTAGGTGTCATTTACATTACAAAATTATTATTTTTCAGGTATAACGCTAAGAGGCGTCACTGGAGGAGGACCAAGCTCAAGCTGTAAGCTTGATACTGTAGTTCTTAATTTCAATAAACTCCTCTAAAATTCTGCATTGTTTCTGTATAATCTCTTATTCCAAGATATTAAGTACTGGTGTAAGCAAACATCTAGATTGAATTGATATTTAAGGTAACATATTGATAAAGTGATGTGTTACCCATCCGGATGTTGAATTTGGATAGTTCATTCTTGAGCATATTTGAGCTTCTGTAATTCGGTAAATTTTAAATTTGTTTTACTGTCAGTTTAATTAATAATTTAGAGAAAAACAGTCCCAGCTGGGGTAATGTTAGCCCAGCCAGCTGGCTGTATTTTTTCTTAAATTATTATAAGAAATAAATGCTACCCCAGCCAGATGTAGAATTTTGATATTAATTTTATTTGACTCAGTAGTAATTTGAGAAAAACAGTTTCAGATGTTTTCTGAAATAGGTAATGATATAAATGTCGCATAATTAGACAGAGTAAATGTTATGACAAAAATCTTATGTGATTATGGTATAGCTATTCCAAATCTTGCTGGAGTAACATTTGTGGCTGAATCTCTGTAACTGTTGGAACTTACTTTTATAGCTTTGTTGTAAAGATACTTATGAATTAGTCCAAATTGGACGTAGTTTAGCAATAAGGACAAAAAAGTCAACCCACAAAAAAGTCAAAAATGCAGTAAGGGGTAACCACACCAATTGATCGACGTCGACTGGTATTTTTTTTGCCTTTTTGTAGGATGGATCCTTATTGCTAAACTACGTTCAATTCATCTTCAAAAAGCACCTGCCGTAGCACTCCAAACAATTGGTTTAAAGTCCCATTTTAAACACCTATTTGCAGCATCTTCAAATGTCTGTGCAATGCATTATCCTGTAATAAGTTAACATTTAATTTCTATCCGCAAGAGGAATATTTGACATGCCATTAACAAAGTTCTTTGAAAGTTTATGTGGCAACATGCTATACCTTTATATAGTCCTGCGCAAATTATATCTCTGAAAAGAAAAGAGTGATATATATCTTTTCAATCAAAGATATATCTATTCTACTTCTATTTTCTACTTCTAAATTCTACTATCTAAAGGTATATCTATTATATCTCGCTATTATATTAAGATATAAATGCCGGCCGATTGAGTCAACTGAAGCTAGTATACATAGGTACTGACACTGATTATTTATACTTACTTATGGCAATATCTTAAGCTGCAATAATTATTTTTCTGTAGTGTTATTTCAAAATAAAAGTTATTGAAATCTGTTATCATTGTATTATAACAGTATGAAATAGTTATTGGACTACTAGTCATTGTAAATTAGACCTTGCGACTTAAAGGACAAAATCTTATGCAATAGAAATGTGTTCTTTAATAATGAAATATTTAGGCTTCAGTTTACAACAGGTTATAATTTGAATTAAAGTTTATTTTCTATTACACGGGCGAAAGCAGTATAATGATCATCATTGTGAAACTGTAATTCGGATAATACCTAGTCAAATTAGACTTAACTGCTACGAAATAAAGTGTAATTTGTCCGGTTATCGAAGTTAACATCTAAAAATGTTCTTTTTTTATTTACTGTCCTCTTTTTATTATTTACAAAATAAAATACAAGAAACTCGTAATCAGTAGCGTAGCCTAATATTAAGGTAAGAAGTACTTGTACTTTTATTACTGCGTTTAAACGGCACGGGTCAAATCAAGAATGCGCGTGACATCCAACTGACTTATTTCAAAAAAAGTAATTAAATTACAAATACCATTTCTTCGAAAATACCTACATCTAATAGGTACTGCACTTGCAATGAAACTTTGATTTAATCGTACAATAATATACCGTTCTACAATGCAGTAAGTAACGCATGGTTTGCGTTGCAGGAAGCTACGAAAGTGAACGAGAAGGCTTTGTACCTATGTTTCGCTCACGCGGTCATAGGCATCCAGTCAATCTCGGTCGCGAGCGGCTCGCTCGGTCTCGCTGCTAGCCTGTCAATTTGAATGAAGGATATAAAGATATAACTTTTTACCAAATGAGCGAATGATACACACGCCGATAGGAAAGGATATATATCTTTTCAATATTTCGCTCGCGAGCGATACTAGACTGCCTATGTACCAATAATTAATTTCTTTACCTAATTATGCAATCAAAATATTTCAACACTACGCTTTATAAATATTAAGATAATTTAAAAAAAACGAATCTAGTCTGACTTAAACTTATTGGATATTCCTTACATAGTAGTACTACTAGAACTTAACTTCATCCATGCCTACTTTATTATGATGGTAAATAAGGACTCCAGTTAGTAGTAAATAATTTTCAGTATCAGGAATAAAAAAATATCCTTACATAAAAATGAGTCCCTACATTCTGAAGTGACTATAATTTCCTATATTTAAAAATTATATTACAAAATCAAATACTTGTGCTTGGTCACAATCAATCCTTTGTATCGTAATAAAAAATGGAAGGAGGTAAAATAAGTCAAATCAAGCTTTATAAATCAACTATTTATGGAGACTTCTACACATGAAGCTAATATTATGGAAATTCACATAGAAAAAGAATAAACAAAAGTACTAGTTACTTTTCTAAACGCTCACTGTTTACTTGTTGTCACATAAATGATATGCCAATATTTTTTGAGAAGTAGCGAGCTTCGCCAGATAATAGTGCTATACCATTCAAACAACAGGAAAACGTGTGTCCTTCAAGCTGTAATCCTCATATTTGAAAACTCTATGAAAACTAATTTTGACAATGCTAAAAAATAGTCAAGAAATAGTGATAAATAAACATGCACGTAAAAAAAAATTGTATTATAGTTTCGCCGTTATAGCTATGGGTTGGTGAGGATTATGGCTTGAACGTCAAGCTGTAATCATCTCTCGTGCAAGCAAACGGTAAGGTCGACTTGGTTTAGGTACCAAAAAATTGTCATGAAATAGTGATAACGACATGCCAAATCTCAGAAATAGTCTATGAAAGATTCCAGAGATATAAGAGTACCCTGGTGAGGATTATGGCTTGAACTAAGTTTCTAAGTTTGTGCTAAAATAATAGTCATGAAATAGTCGTATGAAACGAAAATAATTTTGAGCTGATTTCTTTTGAAAATAAAAACTTACGTTCCCTACATTTCTATGGATGTACAGTCGCGTACAAAATCATTTGTAGGCAGGGCTCTGAAGTCGGTTTTGTAATAGGTAAGTACCTGAAAGTAGTACTTATCAACCCTAATTCACCGTTTAAAAACCGGAAATGAAAACGGCATTTGTTTTAGGTAGGTACGCGACAACGATTTGGACTTTTAGAACGGGTTACCGTGCCCTGGTTGTAGGTATGAATAAATTTGTTTGTTCTACGGGTAAAGGAAAGTAAGTACCTTACAGTCGATTTTGAGTTAACGTTTTTTTGTAATCAACAGCGAATGTGGAAATCATTGGTGTAATAATATTTTATTTTATTTTTACATATTAGGAAGACTATCGATTTCATGGCTTACAATAAACTTATATAAAATATTAATGTGAAAATCATTTACAAGTCTCCACTGGTAGAATTTAAATATGGCAAAGAAGAAAGTTATTTCCTAATTATAAAGTCCTGTCAACACTTCACTTTTATATCTTCTGATAAAGCTGGTGAGTTAATAAGAGTATGAAAATACTAGTTACTATTGTGAAATATTTTATTTAATTAGGTCACATTGTTACAAGTTTGATGTACCTCATCAAATAAATGATAATTATTTAATACATATAATTAATAAGTAATATATTATATACGTTATTGTATTAAATTATATATATATATATATATATACACACATATATACATATACACATACATACACACATACATACACACACATATACATATATGTATCAATAAAAAAATAAAATAAAAACAGTTTTGTTTTACACACGAACCTTATCTACTCATTTGAAAAATAAATTGTTTAATTGCCTTTTCGCTGCTTGAATAGAGGTAGCAAAGAGGTCGATACCAACTTTAAGTTTGTCCAGGTCATTAATGGTTTGGGGGGCACGGTGAAGGTATGTATTCTGTCGGTAGTTTGTACTAACTAGAGCAAGATAAAATAAGGGACTGTGGCGAAAGGTTCTAGAGGGGGTATAGAAAAATAGTTTATCTAAGAGATTGGGACAGTCTACAAGTGAATTGGCAATTTTTTTAAAGAAAATTATGTCCGCAAACTTGCGTCTCGTCTCCAAAGGCAAAAAGTGGTATTTTAAACACTGTTTTACGTAATCTTTTTCCCTGAATTTACAGCGATAATTCAGAAAGCGAAAAAACTTGCGTTGCACTCGTTCAATTCGGTCGATATAAATTCCGTATCTTGGATTCCAAATCTGTGAAGCGTATTCTAGGTGAGGGTGAACAAATGCGCAGTATAATATTTTAAAGGTTTTAACGTTTTTAAAATCTTTCGCAGTTCTCAAAATAAAGCCAAGTGATTTGAGAGCCTTTCCTACAATAAGTGAAATGTGACTCTGAAACGTAAGCTTAGAGCCATGCAGGACACCCAAGTCCTTCGTCTCAGAGACACGTTGAAGGGACTGTCCCTTTAACCTGTAATCATATAAAAGTAAATTAATTTTGCGACTAAATGTTATAACAGCACATTTGTCTACGTTTAGGTCTAATTTAAAGGTTGAACAGTAAGTGTCAAGTCTGTTGAGATCCTAATAGTCGTTAATACCTTAGGTACGTTAATATTAAGTTAACGCTACTATTAAGTAAATACCTTAGGTACCTTTACTCGTAAAATAAAACAAATGTAGTAGGCACTACAAACTATTTCAGCTAACAAAATTATGAAATTTTAATAATATTTAATCATTATAAGGTTTTAGGGCTAATGAACTATTAGGTGAAGACAAAACTCGAAGTTATGGATTTTCATTTTAATTTTAGTACACAACATTTCATGAGACTAAAAGTGAATCTTACGCGGATCACAGACAAAATGCTAAATGTGACTTCTCAACTAATATTAGGTCGAATCGATTAAAACAATTCTTAAGAGCGTTCTGTTTGATTTTGAGGAGTTCCGTGGTATGTGTCCAGAGTTCAGCATTCGTGAAATTATAATGTTGCCAACTTGACACCGAACTAAACGTACGTGCTGCAACGTTTGCTTGTGCTGTATATAATAAAAGATTTTATAATAAAAGTTATCACACAAACTTGCTGGCAACTTACAAATATGACATTATTTTTAGTTTGATTAAAAGATAGAATATGTAAGAATGTTCCAGAGCATTCTATTGTGGACAACGGCCTCAAAAACATTAATAAAGTAAAAAAGATTGTAATTAATGTAAAAGAGTACAAATATAGTTGTTTCAATTGCTTAAATTTTTTTGTTAATTGAGTAGTATTGTCCCTCCACCATCCCGATACGTTATACTACCTTACATAAAAAAAATCATCAAGATCCTGAAGCAAAAAAGTGTTGCAAAACGAATCGAGAAGCTCCTCCCTTCTTTGAAGTCGGTTTAAAAATGCTGAGCTTTAAGTATATATAGTAGCTGGCTAGCATACCTAGACACAGTCTCGGTCTGCGTGCGTTCTCGAGCGCACGTCGATCGCAGACGCCTTCCCGCTCTTTTAGCCCCCGCGCTAATCGAGCACCCAAATTTCATTGGTTGTTGTCGTAATATATAATTTCATAGTGGTATACCGTATTAAGTTTCTAACGCCGTTTTCACGGCGGACAGTGGCTCTTTAACCGTACTTCTAATAAGTTTCTAACGCCGTTTTCACGGCGATCAGTGGCTTGTTAACCGTACTTCGTGGAACGTGAGCTTCGTTGACGGGAATTCGTTGTTCCAGGACTTCAAGTGCCGTGTTCGAGTAAGTTATCCGCGTCGTCCTCAACCACCCTACTGCGTGTAGGGTGGTTTTTAGGAAGTTAGTCATCGTTGTTAGGTTCATATATTGTCCCTCCCCAACCCCTCCGCAATGGCTTCCCTAAGCATTAGGGAAATTCAAGATCAGCTGGTCGCTGCTCACGACGCTAAAAGCTCCTACTGCACCCCTAAAATGATTCAAACACTTCAATCCTTTCTCCCTCACATCGAGGAATTGATTTCCAAACTGGTCCTTCAGGCCACCCCCGTCCCTCAGACCCCTCAGGTCTTAGGCCCTCCCGCGTCCCCTTCCTCCAGTGACATGGAGTGCGAAGTAGACGCCCCTCTGCGCCGCAAGCGCGCACCCGCGACTGAGTCTTCCTCGGACGCCACCCCAACTGGCCCTGAGCCTCCCTCTTTCACCCTTGTTAAAAAGCGCTCTAAGAAGCGCTCGAAACAAGACCCGGCGCCCTCGACGCCCGTCCCTACACCCCCTGCGGCGTCTTCAACGCCAGCTGCCCCGGTGTCTTCAACACCCGCTCCGATTACAACTTCTGTCAAGGCCAAGGTCCCACCACCCGTTTTCCTTCGGGAAAAGGGTAAATGGACTCAGGTCTCGACACTGTGCAATGAGCACAAGATCCTTTACACCCGAGCGGTAAACTCGGGTGAATCTATTAAAATCACTGTCTCGTCGATAGACGATTTCCGAGCTTTGACTAAGCTCCTCACCGATAAGCAATATGCTTATCACACTTATGCTCTGTCAGAAGAGCTTAAGATCAGAGCGGTACTCAGGGGAATCCCGTTCGAATTATCGAACGAGGCCATCCTGGAGGATCTGCAGTCCCAAGGCTTCCCGGCACTCGCGGTGCATAAAATGCACAGCAAGTACGGGAGGCAACACCCTCTCGCTTTGGTGATTCTCGCCAACGTCCCCAAGTCCAGAGAGATCCTGAAAGGGGTTAGCTCTATTTGCGGCCTCTCTGGGATCTCAATCGAGGCGCCTCATCGCCGCGGTCATCCCGGCCAGTGCCATCGGTGCCAGTTGTACGGGCACGCGGCAGCCAACTGCCGCGCACCGCCCAGGTGCGTCAAGTGCCTGGTCCCGCACTTCACTAAGGAGTGCAATCGCACTCCTGAAACTCCCTCTCCTCCCGATTGCGTGCTTTGTGGCCAGTCTGGCCACACCGCAAATTACAAGGGCTGCCCTCGTGCACCCCGTTGTATGCGCTCCAATTTCAAAAGGGCGGCGCCCAAACAGGTTCCGCGCCTTTCTCAAGAAAACTTTCCGCCGCTGCGTAGCCGGGTTCCTCCGGCTTCTAAGCCTACACAGCCCAGGCCTGCCCCAGAAAACTGGAGGCAGCGCCCCGCATCGAATCCCATCCCGGCTCCTCGCCCATACAAACCCACTCCTCAATCCTCCGTAGCAGACGATATGCGTATCGTCTGCGACGCTATAAAAAATGTCGATGTTAGTGAAATCGCAGTCTTAGCCCGTAAACTTAGGGCTTCACGTACTCCGACAGAGCGTTTGCTAGCTCTGGCGGAGCATAGTTCCCTTCTCAATTCATTATAGGTTCATTTAAATGAATTGATCCCTAAATCATGCTTCGGCCGACCTCTGCCCAGCCCCGGCTTCACCGGAGGCTGCCCAGCTAGCGGGTCTCCGCCAGCGCGCCCAACTTCCCGACGGGTGTCGCTTCCGATGAAGGCTAACGGTAATAACTACAGCCAACAGGTGGTTTTTAGTGGGTAGGTGCCATTCTGGTGAGTCCCACATAACCCCCCCGCAGAGGAATTTACCTGCGGGCGGGTATGCATGACGCATCTTCCACCTCCCTCCCGCGAGGGTGCCTCGGCAGCAAAAAAAAAAAAAAATACCTAGACAAGTCTCGGTTTGCGTGCGGATTCGTTCGGACGTCGATCGCAGACGCATTTTCCGCTCTCTAGTCCCCGCACTAGTTGAGCACCCCAAATTTCACGGGTCATTTTCACGACTCAGGTTTTCATACCGTACTTCCTAAATTTCACAGAATCCTCCTAAATTTCATAGAACCGTCGTTTTCACGACGACTCTTCGTTCGTCGCCTGCAGCCCGTCGCCGCCGACTGCGTCGCCGTCGCCGATCCGGCAAGCTCTGCGTTCCAGGACTTCGAGTCTTCGTGTTCGAGTAAGTTATCCGCGTCGTCCCCAACCGAACTACCGAGTGTAGGGTGGTTTTAGGAAGTTAGTCTTCGTTGGTAGGTTCATAGTATATATATTTATATATTGTTGTCCCTCCCCAACCCCTCCGCAATGGCTTCCCTAAGCTATGACGAGATTAGGACCAAGTTAATAAATAGTGTCTATGCTCAAGGCATGAACACGAACGGTGAAATGGTTCGTAACCTAGACACCTTCATCCCTCATATCATGGCATTGATTCCCGAGATGGCCCCTCAGGCCACCCCAGTTCCCCAGACCCCTTCCCGCGTCCCCTTCCTCCAATGACATGAAGTGCGAAGTAGACGCCCCTTCGCGTCGCAAGCGCGCGCCCGCGACCGAGTCATCCTCGGACGCCACCCCAACTGGCTCTGAGCCACCCTCATTCACCATTGTTAAGAAGCGCTCGAAACAAGCCTCGGCGTCCTCAACGCCCGTCCCGGTGTCTTCAACACCCACCGCGGCGACTTCAACGCCAGCTACCCCGGTGCCTGCAACACCCGCCCCGGCCCCATTAATGTCACTCAAAGTGACTCCATCCCCTACCCCGGCTTCAGTCAAGCCTCAGGTGCCACCACCCGTATTCCTTCGGGAAAAGGGAAAATGGTCCGAGGTTTCGACTCTGTGCAAAGAGCACAAGATTCATTACACTCGAGCGACCAACTCGGGTGATTCAATTAAAATCTCAGTCACGTCGATCGACGATTTCCGAGCCCTTACCAAGCTCCTCACCGGTAAGCAATATGCTTACCACACTTACGCTCTTTCAGAAGAGCGTAAGATCAGAGCGGTACTCGAATTATCGAACGAGGCTATCCTAGAGGATCTGCAGTCCCAAGGCTTTCCGGCACTCGCGGTGCACAAAATGCACAGCAAGTACGGAAGGCGTCACCCTCTCGCCTTGGTGGTTCTCGCCAACGTCCCCAAGTCCAGGACGATCTTCAAAGAGGTCAGCATCATATGCGGCCTCTCTGGCATCTCAATCGAGATGCCTCATCGCCGCGGTCACCCCGGCCAGTGCCACCGGTGCCAGTTGTACGGGCATGCGGAGGCCAACTGCGCCGCCCCGCCCAGGTGCGTAAAGTGCCTGGTCCCTCATTTCACTAAGGAGTGCAATCGCACTCCTGAAACTCCCTCTCCTCCAGATTGCGTGCTTTGTGGCCAGTCCGGCCACACCGCAAATTACAGGGGCTGCCCTCGTGCACCCCGTTGTATGCGTTCTAATTCTAAGAGGGCGGCACCCAAACAGGCCCCGCCCCTTTCTCAGGAAAACTTTCCGCCGCTGCGTAGCCGGGTTCCTCCGGCTGCAAAGCCTACTAAGCCTAAGCCTGCTCCAGAGAACTGGAGGCAGCGCTACATTAGCAAATCCCATCCCGGCTCCTCGCCCATACAAATCCACTCCTCAACCCTCCGTAACAGACGATATGTGTATCGTCTGCGACGTTATCAAAGATTTTGATGTTAGAGAAATTTCAGTCTTAGCCCGTAAACTTAGGCTTCACGTTCTCCGACAGAGCGACTGCTAGCTCTGGCGGAGCATAGTTCCCTTCTCAATTCATTATAGGTTCATTTAAATGAATTGATTTGATGAAATTGATTGATGAGAGTAAAATTTTCTCCTTTTCTACATTAATGGAAATAAGTCACTATTTATGAAAGATACATTTATGAATTGTACCATTATAAAATCTACATGAAACAGACATTACTTTAAGATTATTGGCCACCCATGTATTCATAAATTTTTTTCATACCCAAGAGGTTTGAACTTTGCTTAAAAAATATTTTTTGCATATTTTTCAAAAATAAATTATTTAGCGTATTTCTAAAAAAAAACTGCGTAAGCTTTTCATACTATTTACTTTTAATCTATCGGCACAGTTAGTCTTTAATATTAAAACAACAAAAAACTAATAGAAATCATTCATTTCTGGTCATAGTTTTTAAGACAGTAAAATAATATTGAAAAAAAAAGACTTCTTTAAAAAATAAATATCAGAGGTACTACTTATGATAAATTATTTTTCGTACTTTTTTGAGAACGGCCATAAGTTGCACTATTAGACGTTTCAAGGTTATCCATTCATTACCGGACACCCTGTATAAAATGGTTAGTATACACCATTTTAACATCTTCACAAATTGCTCCAGCGTTTATTTTGACTTATCATAGTACTTAGTGTTAATAATTATTTGATTTATTTACTAAGTATCAAAGTTGACTAAAACTTAAAACAACAAGAAAAAATAAAGGTGGTTTTCACTTACACCGCACCGGACACCGCACCGGACACTGCACCGCGGTGGACTTTTCCGGACCACTTGGAGATGCATCGTTAGTGTTTTTGTCTTTAAATGGACTATTTATGGCCCTATGGGCCGAAATTCACAGAACTTTATAGCTTAGCGCTGACGGCGCTTAGCCGGATCTTAAACTACTACATACGATACGCCTAAGGGCACGGACCTCGGCTTAGGACGTCGTATATTGAAACTACCACTGGTTTGGAAGGGTCATCCAAAGAACCAGCAAGAAACTCAGTAGGAATGCGTACGCCGCGCTAGCCTGGCCCACCGGTGGGTTAGGCGATTCGAATGCCGTGTTACCCTATTTCTAACTGGAACGCCGGCGTTCCTTGTTGTAATAACGTCGTCGGGATCTGTTTAGACGTTAGGCGGATAACGCCTATAACGAACCGCCGCGTCTGGGGTGGCTGTGTAGTCAGCTGATTTATTGACCAGCGGGTTGGGATGGTGGGGAGCATTGTCGAAGTGGCGTCTAGACGCCAACTTCATGAATGTGGCAATGGTAGGCAGCTCGAGATCCTTGTGCAGATCTAGGTTGCGGACATAGGGCGGGCGGGTTAGAACCTATTTTGAATAACCTGCAAGTGATTGAGGTTCCACTTGCTGGCGTGACGCCACACTGGCATAAGTCATGATGGGGCGGATGCAAGTTTTATAAAGTGTAAGCTTATTTCTAAGTGACATTTTACTCTTCTTGCGGATTAACTACAATGTTTTGTGCAAGTTAGTTTCCTCTACGAATTCGTGCTTATTAAACAAAGAACAAATCAGAGCAGAAATTTAGAAAAATTAAAACTTCGTTTTTCATATAAACCAGTTAGTTTTGTTTTTTGCTTTAATTTTTGTTCCGCAAATTCACATTAGAGTATACATATAATACACATAAGAAAATTTACTTTACTTTACTAAGGCTTAAAATAACTGGGGAATCCAGATATTACGGTTATAACTTTTCACGCAGGCGTCATAATAATTTGGAAATTCTCCAATACCGGCAAAAAACTTTTACAATTTGAGATAAAATTCCAAAACTTGTATTAATTTATTATTATTAATTTTAATTATTAATTGATTATATTATTATTATATTAATGTATTCCAAAACTTGTAAATATTTATTATTATTATTATAATTCGAGGTATGCGTTATACTACTTTGCAAGCGGTCGTGCATGTGAGGGACCATGATAATTGATTACTGCTTTAATTTAAAATTAAATTTTTTTTTCTACTCCGTAAGTCTTCAAACTACTACTACCCCTATCTTAGCTTCGTAACGACAATGTCAATTGTCAAAATTGATTCCTCCGTCCACAGGCACGTCACAAGTTTCTTAACTTTGTCACAGCCGGCAACAAGCCCGCGATCCACATGATGGTGAGTGGCACACGGGCTCATAGATATCACTAATCGGATATGTTAGTAATTAATTATATTATTATTAGGGTTTTGTTGGAATCGTCTTTGTTCCAGTAATCACACTGCCTCTTCCATTCAGTCATCGGAATCACAACCATGTAAACCCGCTTTTAGGTTATGGTTGTTTTAAATGAGCCACTGCTAGCTTTTCCGAAAAAATAAGATTATTTTTGTTTTAATTTTGATCGATTCTAAATATTGAGAATAACAAGGACTGTAGGGTACGTACTATTGTAACCTGTCTACTGGTTCTACAACCTCTGCAGGGAGGCCACAACATTTTTATTTGTTCCGACTATACACAGTAGTCGCAAAAACTGAAAAATCAAAATTCATCAAACCACAATAATGAACTTCGGGTATTCATTTTTAAGAATTTCTTTAGCGATGTCTTCGTCCAAAAAGACCGACTATGACAAAAGGACAATAAAAAAGAGTTTGACAAAATACGGTAATGTCCTTAGGAGTTCTAAACCACCAGAACATTTTTTTGTAAAAAAATACCAAACTCTTATTAATATCCTTTAATTTTTGTGATTAGTACAGTCACAAAAACCTATACAAATAGTTGAAAAATAAAACGAAATCTTTTGTTCGATTCCACTTTAATTAAAATTGATTTTAAACCTACAATAATTTAAAAATTAAGTAAGTACATTTATTATTATGTACAAAAGCACCTTGAACTTGATTTCCACACTGCATTAAATTTTCTAAATAATCCATAATTTAAAAATGCAATAAGCTTCATACAGGTTGTGTACTAGCACTTTTTACAATAAATATCACAATTGGTAATACTGAAATGCAGAGATGTCTTGATTTCAAGGTCAAATCTTATAAGTTAAAATTTAACACTAAAAAATCACACCTAAACGAAAATGAAGACATGAAAGTTGTATATATTTAAGTATATACAAATTTAGGTATTTGTTACTTAATTAGAATTTGATCGGAATTAACGCCATTCCTGGCTGTTAAGACTTCTACGGACAGAAGTTAAGGAATTAATCATATATCCATAAATACATAATTAAAAAAAATATTGATTTCAAAAATATCACAATAAAAAAAATTGTGTAATAACTGAATATATTTGTTGTTTACTCAGGTCAATAAAACGTTATGCCTGAGTCAAATAAGTTGCCCTAGCTTATCGAAGGAGAGCTAATTTATAAGCATACATATTAAATAGTATCATTTAATGTCATTACAATTTGGTATTTACAAATTGCATGTACAATGTTTTCCTTTATCCTTATGTATCCTTTTAGAAATGGCAGTAACATTTTCATCAAAACTAGATAATCAGAAGAAATAGGAAAAGGTATAGTACGCGACACGAAACATTCCGGCTCTGGCGTTGCTTGCTGCACAGAGCACGAATGGAGTAGTTGTGCGAAGGTTTCTGCCCAAACATAATCTGCAGCTAACTTCAGAGCCGCCTTGCTATGTATCGTGTACTATACTTATAAACTATTTTAAGATATCCAGAAATTCTACAACTCTGTTAAGTGTGTTCTTAAATTCTCTGCTTGCATTAGGTGATAAATTCCACCAATACATAGAAGATGCACAGAAGATTTTTCAAACGAAGCCAAAGGTTCTAAGTAGACAAAATAACACGAACGAATACGAAAAGATGCGCAGTAAAGGAAGAAGAGTAGCGTACTGATTTGTATTGCGTGTCCCAGTAGAAAAACTAGCGTCAATAGAAAATCTGTCTTGCTCACACTTAATAAAATTACTTTCTCTGTCTCTATAGCGACACTATCCGTCTATAATAATCGCAGAGTTATTGCCTTTTGTATATATTATACAGATAAAAATTGTTTAGGTCCCATTATGCAGAAAGATGAAGAAACAAATAAAACAATGGTGCAAATGCAATGCAGTTGCAATACGCCAGCAACGAACTGGAAGATTTAACGAATTCAGTGGGTATTGCGAGGAATTATAAAAATTTGCATTTTAGCTCAAATACATATTATTTTTATAGTTCACTTGGTAACTGACTTTAATACATCCACTAAATAAATAGATGACTGAGCATGATAGGAAAACATAATGTTTTTTTACCTGTCTAACAATAAAATATATAACAGAATTATTAATTGTATGTACAGGTTAACTTTTCAGACAACTGTCATGTATACGATGTATTCGTGAATCTGAACAGTTTTCTTAAAGAAATAAGGAACAAAATATGATTTTTTTTGGATTTGTTTTACAAAAACGATGCGACTAAGAATGCCTGAATATTTTTTTCGTATTTAGACCCATATATTTTTTTAAAGGATAACTAATTTAAATTAAGTCTTCTTTTTTTCATCTTTGCATTTCTACTTCAAAACACATTTATTAAATTGTATTTAAATTTACACTAATCTAAATATATTCCTTAATATAAGTGATTGCCAAGTCAAAATTTAAATGTCCATATCACAGCCAACATGCATGCGAATGGCGGCAAGTCTTTAGCGTACAGATAGAGTACCGATTAACTTTTGACCCTTTAATGCGACTCTTAGTACAAAATTTGCAACTGACCTGTAACATTTATATGAACGAACGAATAATTTTTTATTTGTGCTGTATGGTGTCTGAACACATGCTTATAATTGTGTGAAATTTTCCGAACGGTCAAAAAGTCACCCGGCATAACTCCGCATAACTCCACATAACACAAAGGTGCTATCCAAACAACAAATCGCTCAAAAAAGCTATTGATCACGTTCTTAAGACTGTACATCCATTAAGACTGTTCGAGCAATGCTGCGGTCAGCTAAAAATATCCACCAACAGAATCCCTAAACCTCAATTAAAAAATTGGTAGCGTAATCTTATTGGGCCATTTTTTGTTTGGACATCGCAGAGCTTCCTGACACAACTAGTGGGGTACTTAGCCATCAATCCTACACTGCCAATGTAAAATGTATATTTTCATACATAATTTAACGTAAAATACCTTTAAAAACCTAAATCTCTTAACTAGAAGTGACTTTATTAGCGTTTATTTGAACTACACGAGTTTGACTCTAGTAGAAGTAGAATATTTTCTTGTGTCATGTTTGTTCTTGTTCCTTTGGTGTGCTTTCTTGTCGGACGGCCGCGGCGTGGGCGAGTAAGTCTTCTAGTAAGAGCTCGTTGTCAAGTATTTCGTTGCTACCGTTGTTTGGCTGGAATATTTGAAAATGGAATGAGATTAGTTTTTATTTAGTATAATTATTAGTAGTAATTGTTTAGTATTTAGGCGCAGTGGTCACGGTGCTGGTTCCTCGATCCTTAGGTCTGACCCCGGTAAATGCCAAACTTGAGTTTTACAACATAAGTACTTACAAGTTATTTGTAGACAAATAAAAAAACCGCGCCTAACGGAACAAATGCATACATTTTAAACGGCTGAATTGATTTTTTTCAAACATGGCTACGATCATACTTGATTGAAACAGCTTTGAAATAAAGAAAGCCGCATCAAAATCGGTTCTTTAATATGGGAGTTATGTAGCCACAGACAGATACACACAATAAACATAGAACACCGCTCTGTTTACGTCGGGGGTTAAAGACCGACTGCTCTAAAGGTGAAGAAAAGCATAGTGAGGAAACCCACATGCAAATTCTAAGGTATGTGTCAAGCGTGGTGGACTATAAATTGCCTAAAACTAAGCCCCTGAGTTAAGTGCGGCTGTTTGTTTCTTTCTAAAATCTTTATATATTCATTTCTGTAATTTGAGGTCTCATTTGTCGTTAGAAAGCACGTCTAAGATCTGCAATCTGCTACTCTTAAAGTCTTGACTATAATGACCACGCCTACTTGTAAGAAAAGATAAATCGAAAGGATCATAATCTATTTCTTATTATAATTTTATCACAGTCACAATATAAATTTTTATAACTAATATTAATCGCACTTGTTAAATTTATTTACAAGACATACAGACATGTTGACGATAGATTCTCCATTAATTACGATGACATTAACTATTTTGACTAGATCAGTGGAAGGCATTGTCATTAAAGCATTTCATTATTTATTAATTATATATTTTTAATAATTATTAATTTTAATAATAAACACCATAAGAAGAAAGTGTCCATACCTGCTGGGCACTAACAGATCTGGCTATAAGCTTCTGCAAGTATTTATCTCGGCGGTGCTTTTCCCTCGTACTGCGAAGTCTTTCGAAATCGGCGGAGTCGGGGTCCTCACCGTCCACTTCATCCACTGGAAAATGGTCAAAAGGCGGGTTTTAACAATAATTTTTTTTATTGGTAAGAGGTAATATTTCAAATAGCTAATACAATCGAGGTCTACGGTTTTCAAATCTGATAGGGCCAGACATACATGAGATGGATAAGTGTTAAATCCATAAAACTTTAAATTTTAAGATTAGCATACTATACTTGTATAGATATAAAATAAACTGCTTCGAAATTAAGAATACCCCTTTAGAATTTACCTTTAGGAGAAACTATTAACGCACATGAAATATTACAAAATACGTCCCATTTTGACATTCAGAACATGGAGTTTATGAGACTTTCTGGTAATAAAATAATTTTAAAATTTCCATTTTTTGTTTAAATAAATGTTAAATTTACCTAGATAGCTTATAGTTTATGTCTGAAACAAAATGCAGTATACCCTATATATTTGATTACATAATTATAAAATTTACAACTTGAAAAAGGCACCACAAATAGCAGAAGTCCAACACGATTTTATTACACCTACACAAGAGCCTATTTTTTTATTTGTAAAAAAACTGTAATACCAAAAATCTACAACAGTAATGCGGTTGATGAAGTAAAACAAATCGGGCTATTTAATTATATTTAGTACACATTCCAAACCCAAGAAACAAATGACAGATTAAAAATATCTGAAACAAATACTAACAGAATATTTACTATAAAATATTTCACCGTACTCACACAGCGTCTGACTACCCGCAGCACTGAGCGAAGGGCCAATATCGCTGTCCAATCGCGGGCGCATGTCAGGGTAAGTCGGCGCGTCGGTGAGCGAAGTGGCGGCGGGACTGCGGTCGCCTGCCTCGCTGAGAGGGCGCGGGCGCGGGATCGGCGCGGACGACGACAGGCGGGCGTCGCGGCCTGTAAGCCACAGGAGTTGAGGTTAAATTATAGGGAACTAAATAATAAAATGAAGGCAAGTTAGCGGATAAGTTGGCGCAACTTATTGATATTCTAATGCTATAAGGAAACAAATAATTATTAAATTCAAGAACAAGATGTATTATTTCACATCTATTTCTTGGATTGATCTTTGTAACCATAGTCATTTTAATACAAACTCATTTTAATACAAACCTCCAAACTGTGAGGAGGAATCCGATCCTTAAAATTAAGGTGATTTTACCTTATGAATTGATTTTTTTCTGAAATAAACGAATTTTTGTGTTATTTTTTATTCTACTTATCACAGCAGTAATCGACTCCCAGAAAAGACATAGTTGGTAGATGGCCCTTCCAAACCAGTGGTAGTTTCAATATACGACGTCCTAAGCCGAGATCCTTGCCCTCTCGGGTGCCCTTGTCATACCGTATGTAGGAGTAGTTCAAGTTCCGGCTAAGCGCCGTCACTAAGCCGTAAGCTACAAAGTCCGGTGAAATGAAAAGGCCCATAGTGCCATAAATAAACATTCAATTTGGAAAAAAATACAAGGTTTTTGTTGTTGCATGGTACATCATAGATTCATCAAATAATATGTAAACACACCAACATTGATAAAAAGATATATATTTCTCGACACACAGGTTATTGAAATGAAATAAATTTCAAACAGCATTTACATTGCGTTAACAACAATAAATGCTGATTCAATAATTTGGCCTAATGAATGTGTAATTCAAGTAACACCATTAGCCGTTATAGGTTCTTTAATATTCACACAGCTTATAATACATTATTTCTTTTTAAAGCAAACCTTCATAAGTCTTTAAAAGGATTTCATTTAAAGTAATTCACGTACGCAATAAAAAAGTACATTAAAATAAAAATCACGTTACTTCTTTATATTAATATTTAATCTCGTAATAAAAATAGAAGAATTTAAAGTAATGAAAGTATTTATTTAAAAACAAATGAAATGAATGTACACAATACGTATTTTGCTACACTGATTAATAATACATTGTATATTTTTTATTTCTGTACACATAAATACCTCATTAGATATAGGTATAAAAATGCGCGTTTCACGTTCGACACCGCACCCCACTTACATTAAATTAAAGTACCTATATCGAGGTACCTATGTGAATTGTTTTTTCTTTAGTGGGATTTAAAATAAATGATAAAGAACCTAGTACAGAGGCCATAATATAGCTTTGATACATATCCGTTGATTGGGCGAATGAAAAGCAAATAGTCACCCCTGTATCTTCACAAACACTGCGTTATTAATATCAATGAAGATTGTTCCCCCCTCCCAATACAAATCAAGTTTTATTTTACACTTTAAATAAGACCGTAGGTAATAACAATAAGACGATGGTAATATACCCCTTGGCTCTATGGATTGATCGTAGGTACAGAAAGACAGCAGAGATTAGATAAACCACGCGAACAAAATTATTTTCATATTAAATTCATACGTTACACCCACCTTTTGAATTATTATTCCAAAACAAAATAATACAAAATAGTCTACCAAATTCTGTGCATTCTTAAAACTAAAAATGAATGGGATAAAGTATTTACTTTACTTCAGCATAGCTTCATCATAAATAGGAACACAATAAAGAATTAGAAATTAAAATTTAGAAACTGCAACCATAATTAACATGGTATTTTTTTTACTAAAAACGTCAAATAGTTAACGTTAGGTTTTTGATTAGCTACAGATATAATCAACCACACCTTGTGAGATTGTCTCTAAGAAGAAATTATAATTTTATGTAACATCAACCCAGGCCCCAGTAGGCCTATGAGTATTTCCTTAAACGTAATAATCCAAGTTATATATAGTTGGACAAATTATAAAACAACGTAATAGGTAGTTATATTCCGACCAAGCCGTCCGTGAAACGGCATTTTTTTACATTCAACTGTCATTTTGGGATTTGCTTGCCATTTTTATAATTGACTAGCTTTGGTCTTTAATCTTTATATTTTTACTGAAACAGACATACATTTGAATAAGATGGCAACATTTAAGCTATACTAGTGACGCTTGTCAGTTCGTTCACGAATATATCGGTCGGACTGTATTTAATTCGTTTGTCAAATAAATTATACCCGTAATGTGTTTTTTTACATTATAAACAAGATTATACAGTTAAAAGTTATAAAATTTCCAAATTTTCTGATTAATACTATCAAACGACCTTCAAGCAATATCATAACAGACTCTTCAAATAGGTTTTACAATAATAGCTACTTGCAAGCACGATAAAATAAGTCTAGTTTCTTACATTTGATTTTGACATAATACCTATTTTACTCGCTACAGTGTGTTTGCTTGACTTTTCTCTTGTAATTTAGATTGGATAGTAAAATTTAGTAAACATATAGACTGGAACTATGTAATAACTTTAAATAAAATAAATAAATCGGTTCAATTAGTTGCATAACCTCTATAGGTACTTCTTCAAAAATTGGGTTGTCATGCATTCTGTCTTTTTCCCAAACATTAGCGCGTTCAAAAAAAGCAAGTTCTCAAATTTATTGTATTATTGTGAACAAGAGCAATAGTATTTGAACACTTAACCACATATTACAGAGCACTTTTAGGGATAAAGATACAGGGTATTTAAAAGTTAGAACTTAGAATTTTTAGAGTTTGAAGTTCAAAGACGTACATTCTTGTCATTCTATTCTAATAACTGAACACATACTTACAGAAATTATACGATGGTAGAAAAAATAGGAACTAATCTTTGTTTAAGAAACATTTTTAACGTCTAGGTATTTCTTATTTCAAAAAGTAGGTATAACGTTATTATATCCGTCTTAGTCTAGTAATAAGAATAGCCTGGGTATGATCGTACGACTGACAAGCTTTGCGGCAGATTGTCAGTCAGTAGGTACGTCGTACTAGGCACTTTCAAAAGGTATAGGGCGAAGCATGAGTCCTCCTTTTTTATGATCTATGACATAATCTAAGGTAATTACCATATCTAGTCACGCCCTATATCATACCAATATTATTTTGAAAGACTTATATAAAAGTTTTACATCTCCTATTTTTTTTTTAGTCAAAATATAGTTCTAGTCGGTGCACTATAAAATAATGTTATTTTTAAATGTATTATTTTTAGACTGTCCTTGGTCCGGATGGACCATAGATCTCTACGCAAACGTAGTTACGGTCAATAACTAGTAGGTAATACATAATACAATTATTTTGCGCAATAAATACATACATAAAATACACAATAATAAAGGAAATACGTGAGTACTTACTTTGGTTTAGTGAAGAGTTTCCATTTCTAACGGGCATATCGACGGGCTCGCTTGGCGTGGGCGGGCCTTGTGCGAACAAACTCATCGCAGTTGGTCTGCAAGCAGGAATCAGTTATTGACTAACACTTCTTATTTAGTGTTTGGTAAAAATAGTTTTCCTGTCTTGTAATTCTATTTGTAGCCTAGTACAAATAAATGTAAGTAGTAAGTAAATGTAAAATCGCAGAATAGAAATTTTGGCTCGGAGCAAAAAAAAACCATTAAGTTCAGGCATAATATCTGACAACAATTTGTTTGTATAACATGGTTCATTAAAGAAAGGAATTGAAAATGGCGTTGCGTATCATGTTCTCTCGCTCGCACACTAGTGCCGTCTACACTCACTCTCGTGCGTACGTTGAGTTAAAAAAATATTAGTCTTGATTTAAATAATATTCGGGTTTTATTTTAACCAACATCATAATAAGGATTCTTCTGAAATTTTGTTATTTACTTTGTCAGGTGTACAAAAATGAACATAAGGTCCTTTCATCTCGAAAAAAGCACTGTTTCCATTGAAAACAACAAAAACGTTCTAATGATAATGGATGGCGCCACGTGTTTTTCAAACTTTTACGCCGACGAAGCCGCTGTCAGAAGCAAGTTTGAAAACCCGATTTTTTATTATTTTTGAATTGAAAAAATCTGTTGAAAATTTGTATGCTTACTGTACTACCTGTCAATGCACGTACAAGCCGCCATTTATGATTCCTTTCTTAAATGAACCATGTTATAAAATAAGATCTGTCAACAATCATTTGTGTCAAAACTTACATTTATATTTAACCTATGATTGAAAAATGAATAATCTAACCTACTTTCTATTTTTTAACACCATTGACAAATTAATATATTTAAAATTTTTATGCCTTTTTATTTTTTGTATTTTTACGTTGAGCGGATGTCTTGATGCAAAAGGCTACTTTCGTCTGTCAATACTGAATCCGCGTCAACAAAGAAGACATTTCGTTTTCGGTTAGCGCGCTTTATACCAATTCGAAGCGTATGAAAAAATATGCTTAACACACTAAAAATATTTAAAAATATATTCTGCATTGTTTTGCTGTGAAACAAAAAACAAAACATAACGTGGCCACAACGAGGTGACGTTCGAACCAAAATATGAAACAGCATGCTTGTACCACTGAGTCTGTGGAAACTTCTAGTCTTGTTAGCTAAGGTCCGTTTGTCGTTCTAGAGCTGGCTGTATAATTTCAATAATCGATATGCACTACAAGTTACGATGTAGTTAGTTTACAGTAACTCTAACAAAAATATTCAAAACTCATATTCCTTATATTTGAATGACTTTGGAGGTGTTTAATGATCGATTAAATTATCGTTTACATTTTGGGAAACTATCTCATTTACTCGATAAATCAAGATGAATGGTACATAATAATAACGGATAAGGTAGAATAATTAAATCAAATGAAAAACAAAGGTGCTCATAAATTAGATAAATGATAAAATAGAAAAATAAAACTAACAACATAACGTTAACCTCTGAACCAAAATAAAAATAAATAATCAACATGTCAAAATGCTTTCATAGGGCAAAAATAAACGAAATATTGGCAATTAAACCTCGTTCTGTTTATTTTATGGAATCCTGGGAACACTCGTACAAAAGCTAGCCAAGCGTCCCTTACATACTGTCTTCTTTAAGTCAGCTTGACATAGAAAACAACCCAAAAGCCTTTTTCAGACATAGAACTTGACCAAAAAAAGAAAAGAGAAAAAAAATTAAAAAATGAGACAAATTCCAAATGAAACTACTGCTCGTTTAGTCTATTTCGGTTACTTCCACAGCCTCATGACATATGGCATTCTGCTGTGGTGGAGTGCAGCCGACATCGATACTATATTTATTCTGCAGAAAAGGGGTGTTCGCGCAATCCATCAGCTCGGTCTAAGGGTGTCACTTAGAAGTAAATTTAAGGAAATAAATATTCTTACTTTCCATTCGTAATATATTTTAGAAAATTTAATGTATATAAAAAAGAACATAACCTTGTTCAAAAGAAAAAAAGATCTGCACAATGTTAACACAAGAGGAAAAAATATGCTGGCAGGTCATAATAGTAGGCTTCATAAAGTCACTAACTCATTCATGGGTCAATGTATACGCTTTTTTAATAAGGTTCTTGAGGATATCCAAGGTCTTCCTATTGACAAATTCAAAGACACTATAAAGCAGAAGTTGTGTGATAAAGCATATTATAAACTTTCCGATTATTTGGATGATAAAGCCCTTGGGTATAATCCACTCATTAACAGGATTTTACTAGTATTTGTAACAAAACATGTGTAATGTGTCTGTTTGCTCGTTGAGTTCATCGTCCCGAGATGAATATCTAAAGCGTCATTGTCACTAAAGTGCGTCTTCTTATGGTAGCGTCGGGTGACGGGTCGCTCAATTCCCTCTAATATGGTTGAGGAGGGCGATTGCTGGATCCCGAGGCAACTTGTGAACGGGTGCCGTTTGAGGGTGTTCGTCGTTTGGATACTTGGGGGGAGGGAGACTAGCCGAGCTAACAGATGCAGATAAGAATAACTTTGTATAGACATAAAGAGACTCTGTAAATTTTTTTGAAAAAAATATACCCTTGAAGTTTCTTGCCGGTGCTTATTCACGAAGGTTTTTTCGAACTGGTGGTAGAGTCATGTTTATGTATTTATAGTCATGTACTTGGGGGGAGGGAGACTAGCCGAGCTAACAGATGCAGATAAGAATAACTTTGTATAGACATAAAGAGACTCTGTAAATTTATTTTGAAAAAAATATACCCGTGAAGTTTCTTGCCAGTGCTTATTCACGAAGGTTTTTTCGAACTGGTGGTAGAGTCATGTTTTATTTGACATCAATAAGAACAAGTAATTGTCAATGTTGAGAAATAAATATTTCATTTCATTTCACCGTAGCATGCGTAGCATTTAAATACAATACACAGATGCAGGATAGTCCTTATGGATGTCTATATCTAGTCGAACCGCGTTATAAACAATTAATTTAATGTATTAGAGGCTATCTCATTTTCCCGTGGCTTAGTTATAAAATTAGAAGTTTGATCACGTGGCCAATAAAGAAGTTTGTGGCTTGACTTATAATGTTCCGTTGAAATTGCCTTTGTTTCAGCAACTGCACTGGCTATTCTTTCCCGGAACATTACCACATAAAAGGGGTTATTCAGGCTGTCAAAGATTTGTACTCCTGATTGATTTGTCTGATTGATTTCTCATAAACATAACATTTTTTTCTTTATGAACTATCCCTCACCTAACATCCGGCCTTCGTCCCATGCTTGTGATGGTAGTCTGTTCGTCCACCTCCTCTATAACATCGTTGGCTATCTTCATACTGCCCGCTGTCACCGGCTTGTTCAGGGTCGGGTTGCTGGAAGATATCACGCGAGTGCCTGGGAGTAGGGTGTTTGCAGTCAGTTTGAGAGGTATATCGAGCAAACTGTGTATAATTTGGACATCACTTACTAAATACTTTTTAAATATGAGGAAATTAAATGCGACGAAAAATAAATAATGAATATTTCAGAGCACCAGGATAAAAGCTACGATAAACATTCCATTTAAAAGGATTTTTGCTAACATCGTCTCATACGCCGGAGATCCTAGGTTACATCCCAGCCTGGTCGCGGCATTCGTTTGTGTTATAAACACAGATGTTTGTTCTCGGGTTATGGTTGTTTATATTTATGTACGTATGCCCCCCCCCCAGTTCGCTGTATGGTCATCCATAACACAACCTCTGCTTACTTTGGGCCATACAATAGGTGTGTTTGTCAGGGGATATTTTTTTTATCTAAAATACTCTAAATAAGCTAATGACAGGAAGGTAAATGTCATGCAAGGGACATTATATTTCATAATATGCAGTTTATATGTTGAAAAGATCACTAAGTGACACATTTTGAATAACTCTGATATAAGAATAGCGGCAGTGTCAGATTTTGCTGTTTGGTTTTTTAAGTACTTATGAAATTTCTTGCCAGTTCTTCTTCACGAAGGTTATTCCGAACTGGTGGTAGAGTCATGCTTTATTTGATATTTTATATTATACATCCACATAATCCACATATTATATAATAAAAACGAGCTGTTCATCTTCTTATCAACAAAGCAAATCACTGTTTATTTCTTTTTTGATAAAAGCAAATGCTTTCCTTTTAATCTTACAGTCAGTTCTACGTAATTTATTATTTCTATCACGTGATGATACGAATACGAACAAGTGAATGCTAATTAGTTAATATGCTGTATACGACAAGCTTTGATGTGTTGTACCCATGTTTCTACCCACAATTATTTAATTCCATTTACTACTCTCAAAATAAAATAATATCAAATATTCCGCAATATAGACCAAATGAATGACTAAGACTTGTAAAAACGGAAATACCGACGAAAAAAAAGGAAGTTTTCAAATTTTATACAAAATGTCAAAAATCTTCGTCATATGTCAAATGTGAACAGTTTCATTTTGGTAGACCGTTTTTAATTGTTTCACACAACGCCTTGTCTGCGCTCCGCCGGTCAAAAATGAAGTTAAGTAAAACCACAGACTATAATCTAGTTATTAATCTTTAAAGTCTTTCTGTTGTCCAAAACGAGTTAGACACTGATTGCAGTTACGAAACAAGTGATGACATAAAAACTAATGTAGGTAAGGCCGAACGGACGTACGTATGAGTCATTTCTCAAACCAAGGACTTATTGAGATGTGGTTTTTCCTTTACATTCGCAACTGGAATAATTATTTAGCACTCTTGAATAAAAAGACTTATAACTGATATAAGACTGGTGTTCGGCTTTTAGGCAAAGGTGGGTTAATTCAGGTAATTTTCGAATTAACACCAATCCTTTAAAAAAAAAACATTATTTTTTGAGGTTAAACTTTGCCTACCTATAAAATTATTGACATTCCTTAATTATGTAAATGAATCAATATCAAAACGAATCTGTAGCCTTCAGGTTAAAAATGGGGCATTCAAAAATTTCATTTGAGAAACTAGTGGGTCTTTTAATGCACTATGTTTGTATGTAAGTACCTCGAAAGCAAAATATTGAATCTAGCTGCTAAATTAAATTAAAAACTTGTGTACTTACAATAGTTTCACATTCGTGATTTAAAATTAAAAAAAGTATACTGCTCACAAGTCACAATCAGAGCGTAGAGAAATACATTTAAATTCATTAAATATTGTTTTATGCATTCATCGAATAGTTTAATGTAACATGTATGTGTTTATACGCGTAGTTGTAGTAAAAACTATAAACCATTATTATTAATTGAATAATCTATATAATACAACAAAAATACAAAAAAGAATTACCAACATAGATTGGACTTAGACTAACAAACTTAAATAAACAAATGAAAAAAAGAATTATAAATGTAGAAACTTGTATCTAGGTTTAAGATGAAGGGTCGTCAAAGACTCCGCCTCTAGCCAAACCCGACGCATTCGTACCCATAACGCTTGGCGCATTGCCGCGCTGGCAATTTTCGAATAACCGACGATATTTTTGATATTATTGTTACAATTATTGTTGCAATACAGTATTTCCATGGCCGAGTGACATTTAATATCCTCCTAAATGCGTCCGCCTCTCACAAAAGAAATCACTGACGGCTACGTCAAATGGTTATTTAGGGCGCTTTCGAGTGAGGACTTTGCTTTGCGAATTTATATAAGTCATTTAAGGCTATATTTGCTAAGCAAAATCTATGATTAAGAACATCCTAAGTAACCGTTAGACGCAGCCGTGAGATGCCACTCTGAAGAAAACGAGTAGGTACATTATAGACTCCCAACCAATTCTGAAGAATAGTCGGCTTTTATGTCTATGACGACCAAGAGTATGTATTTTCGGGCAGGTCAGATAATTAGACGATTTTCGAATCCACATATATATTAGACTTCACCGACCGGCTATTTCGATGAAAACTAAATATTCATCTGTAATTTTCAGCATCTTAATTTTATAACTATTTATAATATTAACTTTTTTTCTCTAGCGTTTTATGTTACTTGTGACACTTACTTCCATCAGTTTGCGTCACCACGGTTCCAGGAATCCCCTGTCTCTGGTCTTCCTTCGAGAACAGCCTCCTCAGCATGGATGTGACCGAGTTAACCCTTGAGATGGGGGTCTGCAGGGACACCATAGAGTTGGTAGAGCCCATAGAGTTCCTATCTTCCTTCTTGCCTCGCTTGCTGCTTCGGTTCACGGTAAAATGGATCCCAGAGGCCGCATCGTCATTCATTTGAAGTTGCTAGATGGGTGAAAAAAGGGTTATCTTTTTGTTTGTGTTGGGGTTAAACAGAGTTCTGTACAATGACTGATTAAAAGTCATCGGCTAAGGAAAAAACACGGTAGTTTGTATGTAGACACGTGTAAATGACTATAGTGATTAGCATTTACGAAGTCCCGCCCCACGTAGATGTTGTGGTCTAAGGACGCACAATACGATGTATAGTCAAAATAAGTAGAGGGGCGTGACTCTGTGGATGACACGCACTATATAGGGTGTCCCAAAGGTCGACGTCAAGCCGAAACCGGGTGATGGGCTAGGTCATAATAGTTACCAGGAAAATATGAAAAAAGATTTAATTCGTGGAACTTTTTTACTAAGGAGCAGTGAAAGAAAAGGTTTATTCAAAACCCATTGAAAATTTTACTGAGCTTCGAGGAAGATTCATGGAAGCAGTGGAATTCGTCAATAACGGACGATTCGCTCGTCTTATATCAAGACATTTTTTTAAGCATATGTCTTGTATTGCGGCTGGAGGAAGACAATTTCAACATCTTTTGTAAATGCACGAAGATTAAATGTTATAATTAAAACGAAACTGACTATCTTTTAAAAACTTTTTTTTGATAATTTAGAATCCATATTGATCTCACTCACATTTACTTTATGGAATGACTCAGAAACTCTCATTGAAACCAGAATCTGAAAGTTAGTCGCTTTGGGTACACTAGAATCATTTTTAGTAAGTTAAGAGAAATTGTTCGAAACTACGTTTGTTTTAAAAAAACATTTTTTGCGCCCAATCTTTCAATTTATCATTTTTTTTTCAGTACAGGCTGTTAAAGTAGGTCGAAAAATTTGTTTTCTCAAAATTTAATGTTACAGATTACAGAAGAAATATTCAGGAGGTCGTAAGAAAAGAAAAATTGGCAAAAAGTAAAGATTTGTAGCAACAGCAGTTAAAAGACTGACACAGGGTGTACATTATTTCGAAAAAAACTAAAATGCACAAAAATTTGAATAATACATGACTAAATTTTTTTCATATTTTCTGATAACTATTATGACCTAGCCTATCACCCAGACCTAGTATCAGGAGTAGTAGGTAATATTAGTATTCCAACGGGTACAATAAGCCATATCAGTCAATAGGAAAGAGAAACTTAGACTTAGATAAAATCCCTAAACTATAAAACATAGGTTAAAACATTCAATCTAATAAAATCTGTTAACATCGAACACCGCTTCACAACTTGTCATTTATATAAAAAGCTATAAAAGAAGTTATAGTATAGAGAAGGTTAGTAGAGTTAGCCAAACAAAATATTATATTAAGGCAAACAGCACTCAAGTAAGTTACATTAGTAATTAATTACAAAAAACATCAACAAGAAAAGGAAATTAAGTAGAGGTCAACACATATTAGTATTCATTCATTTATCTTTTATTAGTATTTAACTACCATGTTTTATTAATTTATCTATAAAAGTCCATATTTCATTGTTAGATATATCATTCTTAGGGTTGCCAAAAACCTAAGATACAAACAACGGTAAGTAACAGTAATATTTTATTTTAATGACTAATAAAGTCATTCGTATTTTTGATATAACGTTGTGATATCAATAAAGATAAGATATTGCTTTATGCATATTTGACACTGAACATATTATCAGATACGGAAGTCGGATGAACATTATCTAATTGTATCGTCAATTGTTTCACGAGAGCACAAAAAGATTATGTCATGTTGGTGACCTATCCATTTGGATATACGCCAAGGTTACGAGGCAAAAGCTTATAAATATTTTATAATAAAAACCTAGACATAAACAAAATTAATACACAACCTTTTTTGATGAATATGATGTATTTTGCGTATAAGGTTTTATGATAAATATAAATCAATTCATTTATTCCCATCATTGGATACACATTTCGTTTGTTAATTGTAAAATAAACTTTTAAATCAGTAAAGCTGATTTTATGGGTGTAAAATACTCTAAAACTAGTTTGAAAAAAAGATGTTCATGGAAACATTTTTTTCGATAAAATTAAAGTAAATTAGACCTCGAGTACGTCACCTACCTTCTCTCTAATTTACTGATTTTATATACAAGTTAGGTAGGTACCTACAGTAAAACCATAAAGCAATTTAGACCCAATACTTAAAAAAGATGTAGCAACAATACAGACACAGAATGAAATTTAACGTAAAGAGATAAACACACTCGTCACTAATCATAAACGATAAGTATTTGTATTACGGCTACACGCAATACGCAAAAATACAAAACTTTAATTAACATTGCGACGAGTTTCCTCTTACTCTCTTACTTACGTAGATCTGCAGTTAAAAAAATGAACGCGACCATAAAAAAAGAACAAGAAACACAAAACCAACGCCTAGAAAAAACATTTATAAATTGGCAACCCTAATCACCTCCACACTGCAAAGCTCCAGATACACATTGAGCGTGCAGCATGCTTTAAAAAAGGTCGAATCTAACCTCGGGAGGGGCGAACTTGTAACTCACGGTGTTAGATGGAACCATGTCTTCTATTTTGACAGTTGACGGCGCTACGGTGACCATGCTTTGCTGTCTCAGGGGGACAGCCACTCGCGCCGTGGAAGGTTCCGGATGCTCTTCCCTGTTGTTCTCCGTGGCTAAAGTGTACGGTAGCTCCGATGGGAACACCTCGTCCCAGTATTGATCCCGGATCAATTCTGGATGCTCGTGGTGCATTTCGTCGACTATCATGTAGGATACCTGGGATTGATGGGAATTATTATAGAAATAATAAATATAAAATATTTATGTTGCTTTTTATTAAGCAACATAAATATCAAATAAGACTAGTTAAAAACTAATAAAAATGTTAAACAATTGTTACGCTTAATAATAATTAATTAGCACCCATACTAATTAATTATTGCCATAATTATGCCGTTTCACATTCAGTCACAGTTTGTGGTAAGTGAACAAAAATAAATTTATCTATTATATTATTATTACTATATATTATTATTATATTATTTATACGTATCAATTTGAATGCGAACCAGCAAAGATAATGGTCAAATAAACGTTCTGGTGAAATATCTCTCTACTGTAGTCAATTGAGGCGCGTTAATGATCTACTCTTACATTGAAAAATGTGTACTATTTCGTAGTAAAATTATTTGTGAAAGTGTAATTGTAGCATCAATCAAGTTTATATAGAACATTGGGTGTTACCACACCAATCGATCGCCGTCGACCGGTCGACGGCAATCGTCGTCGATCGACGTTGCCTGTTCCATGCTACAATCGATCGACTGTCGATCGATGCGTGTGGTAACAGCCATAGACAGCCTTCATCCATTTTAACCAAACCGGTCTTAAAAGTGGTGTAAAAAGGTACAGTCGGGAGCTCTGATAGAACACTTTTTACATTAACACACGTATGTAGAGCTAACACAAATACGACGTGCGCGCGTAAGCCCTTTGATTGTCCTAATTAATTTTTTTTTCGAAATGGACAGTTTATTTATGACCCAGTTGGCCTTTAGATTTCACCGGAGTTTGAGACCTAGCGCTGAGGGCGCTTAGCCGGAACTTAAACTACTCCTACACACAATACGCCTAAGGGATACTCGGCTTAGGATGCTGTATATGGAAACTACCACTGGTTCGGAAGGGTCACCTACTGCCAAAAAACCAGCGAGAAACTCAGTAGCAATGCGTACGACGTGTTAGACGATTCGAATGCCGTGTTGCCCTATGTCTAACTGGAACACCAGCGTTCCTTGCTGTAATAGTGTCGTCGGGATCTCTTAAGACTTTGCCCGGAAGCCTGTAACGAACCGCCGCTTGTAGGTGGGCTGCGTAGTCAGCTGACTAATTGACCAGCGGGTTGGGATGATGGGAAGTGATGTGGAAGTAGCGTCTAGACGCCAACTTCATGAGCGCAGCGATGGTATGCAGCTGAAGATCTTTCTACCCAACGCGCACCGGTGCCTATCGGCACCTCGTTTCGACCTACGTTCCTTTGCTCCAATATGTGCTCCGTGATGCGGTGCACCTGTTGGACGCAGGGGTGACGGGACCTAAAACCGAACTGTTCATCCGGTAACAGCTGCTTGGAATGGATGACCTCTCGGAGCTTGTTCTAAATGATCCTTTCGTATAATTTGCTTATAGCGCTAAGCAGACTAATCGGGGGTAAATAAGCCGGTTTTCCTAATACCTATGACAATCGCTTCCTTCCATGTTTGCAGAAAGGAGCAGTTTGTTAGTAAGTTATTGAATATAACTTGCCTAATATACTTATTGCCGTATAAATGAGTATAAATTCGCCAAGTAAAATCCATACTTAGAAGCGCCCATTAGTATTTCGACGTCTCTTAGTTCGAATAAGTCAAAGATATAACGTAATATATTGCGGTTATGAGTTTTAAAATGATTGACATTAAATTAATGAAATATTTGATAACAATGAAAATATTATCATAACACATTCAAATTACAAGCAACATACTGGACATTACATAAACTTATTTAATACTGATTTACTCGTGGCGTATTTGATTTAGCTATATTTAATGACTATCATAGCAATAAACTAAACAAAAGTCAATAAATATAAATAGGAAAAATATCTATTAAAACAACAGGATAATTAAATTTAAAAGTGTAGCGTGCAGTTCTTAATTAAAACCAAAGTGGCATCTTCATGTAATGAAACGTTTCATGAAATCATCATGAATCGGCCTTATCTGTCACTTAACAGAATAAGATCAACATCGTTAACTGTGTACCGACTGATAAGATAGTCTTTAAAGTACCTTGGACATAATGAAAAATTGTTCTCACATCACACAAAACTGGTTAAAGCAAAAACCAAATAACTTTGTTCGGTTAAGTTTTTGTGATATAACAAAAACGGACCGCAATTTTGTAATGACCGAATCATAGGTTTTTGTTAATCGTTGGGTAAAAAAATTTTGTTTTTTTAAATCTCTAATTGGTCAAGAAAGACGTTTACAGTCCGACCAAAAAGTCTTGACAAAAATTGAGGGAGCCACTTCAAATACCTGTAGGGAATATGGTAACACCGTTTTGTATGATAAAATGGTTTTGATATTTGCGTCATTGTCTAAGAGCTTAAACATTTTTTTATTTGTGAAAGATCTATCATGCATTGTCATGGTTCTAAATACATTTTTTTCAAAATCTAAAATTTTTAAAATAAAGCTAACTGAATGTATGTATATTGGTTATTTCAACAGCTTTATCGAATGATATTCGTTTGTCAAAATAGCATCTACAAAAAGAGGCACTGTGTATTATTTTGTACTAGCTTTTGCCCATGGAAACCTCAGAATTCATAATGAATTTTTTAAAATAGCAAATGTGATTAAACACGTACTGCTTACTTTATTTATCAATTTTACTTTATTTATATTTTATATTTTACAACTTTATTTATTACTTCAGCCAGAGTGCAATACAATAATTTTAAATAAAACGACTAAAGTATTTTTTACATATTTATTTATCACACACATCTAAATATTCAAACACCCGATAAGTCACTATTGCTACTGCTATCACTTTCCACTTGAATAACTAAATAATCAATATCATTATATAATGTGCTTCCTCTCTGCAAATATTCTTTTTCTATTTTAATAACATGTTCACAGCAATTCTTCCAATTCTCAACTGTGATACTATTTGAAGCTTCTTCTGTCAAACTTTTAACATTGCGAGTTCCCACATTGTGTTCAGAGACCTTTTTTTTGACGAGAGCCCAAATGAGCTCAGTAGGATTCAGATCGCAGTGATAGGATGGAAGCCTGGCTACAATATGTCCATGTTCCCCGAGAAGTTGTTGTTTTTTGACTGATTTGAGAACACTTGGTTTTCTCAGTGAGGGATCATACGGAATATTATTTTCTAATAGCCATAGTTTTATTTCCTCAATGCGAGAACTCGAGTTTGGCGCTTTGTTTGTTATTAAAGAATGATACGGGGCATTATTAAAAATAATTATTGAACTTTCATGGAGATTTGGTATCATTTTCTGTGATCCACTTGGTAAAATTATGAGCATTCATTTCTGAATGATAATCATCCATTTTATTGTTCCCACTAAATACCAGCATACAATTTGGGACAAAACCTTTTGAGCTTCCAGCATGTACAATAATGTATCTTTTGCCCTTCGAAACACTGGTTTGTACTCCTGAAATGTCAACAAACTGCCAACATTTTTTTGCTTTATATGTCATGACTATAACTTTCATCAATATAAATTATATAGCTTTCAGGATTTTTCTCAAGTGTTCTTGGCTAAAATCTTATTCTATCTCTGTTTTAGCTATAGCCAACATTTTTTTCAGGGTAGGAATTTCTTTTCGAACAGTATAAAAAAGTTGAATTTTTTGTCGCAGTGCACAAAGTAACATCGTCAATTTCCTTTTGCGGACGTCCACTTCTATGTTTACCAGGACTTCTAAATACTCCATTGTTTTGAAAGCCTTCATCTACAATTCGTCTGATGGTACTTTCTGATTTACCTGAAAACAAGATTAATACTTTTAGTAATAATGTACCTTTATTAATAAACAATAGGTATCTAAACATACAATACATTAGAACAAACAATACATTAGAACAAAAACACTAAACTAAATTAATATGAAATGGAAAAGTATCAAATTGTGTCGACCGATCTACAACTAACTCCTTGTTAATTCTTACATAACCTCTAAATAGAGCAATGTAAACAGAAATCAAGAAATTGAAAAATCAGTAATTGTACCATGTTTTATAAACCCCTTCCTTTTAAATATCCACCATTTCCCTGTTACATACCTGTCATTAATGCTGTACGGGTTAAACATCCTCCAAATCTGATAATAAGCGTCCAGCTTGGTTTTCCGCAAAACACCGTTGAAACACGTTCATCACTTCTCCAGCTATATTGCGTATCCGTTTATTCGATTTTTTCTTATACATGATGATAGTGATGACAATCAACTACTATTACTTAATTAAATTAGAAAAACAATACGAAAACCGAAAATTCATGCGCCATTCATTCAAAGATATCATAACAGTGACGTCAATGACATGTCAATTAATAGTTGCCATAATCAGATTTATTTTAGTTCCTCAAATATTCTTTTCAAGATTTTTTGGTCGGACTGTACGTTTGTCGACGGTTATAGTGTTTGATTAATTCACGCTTTTGAATACTATTTTTTTCCAAATTTATGGTTAGTACACAAAGTACGAGCAATATGAAATAGCTGATCGCCGAAGTTTAAAGTCTATTTTCGGTTTGACGATGAAGATGAAGAAAAAGGAGACTTTCATAAAGCGTAATTTTTTACCTACGATGAAATAAAATATTTTAATTTTTTCTCGGTAGCATCAGTTTGAGCTGTTCCTAATACAAAGTAGAGAACGGATTTGGTGGACCAGAATACAAATAACTTGTATTTTAAATTCAGACGTAAGCATTTTTTAAACTTTGTCATAGGCGGCAAACGAGCGATCCACTTGACGGTAAGTTGCCGAATATGAGTTGCCGACCGTAGGCTTAACTTGGAATTATTAAGTTATCCTTTGTTTCAAAAAGCATTATCTGTTACCACAGGACAGTAGCGCCGTGGCGCTGCGCCACTATGTAAAACAACACAGAGAATAACTAGTATATACCTAATACTACATTTTTCTACATAATTACCATGAATTATTAATAGAAAAAGTACAATTTATTTAAAACTCACCTGTAAATCTCTATCAATCAGCCAGTTAACTTCAAAATCATCATCATCTTCTCCAAACGGGTTGATCAGCGACTCAGCCACCTTGAGCCATCCCATGTAGAAGAAGAACTCTAACGTCGCGAAAATAGGAAAGTACAGATCTATATTACTTATAGAGGCCTCGGCCGAGGCAGATTGCAATTTGTGGTCCACCCATTGAGCTCCCAAAGCGGTGGTAATAAAATACGAATACACAGCAATCGTAACTACCTGCAAGGAAACAAACTTGGTTCTACACGTCTACATACCAACACAACTACGCAAATAGACCGTTTCCAACATTCTCGCACGACAACTACCAACAAATAGGTACTTAATACGGTTAAGGTATTCATAAAAATGTCAATAGTTAATATTCATTAAAATATCAAAAGTTACTACACAGAGTTGCATGCGAAAGGAAACACTATGGAACTCACGAGCAATCAACTGTTCTGTCAAGTTGCGTGTTCTGTAATTTTTAAACTTGATATGTGAGAAGGTTTCTTAAGAATTAGATTTTATCTTGTCAGGTTTAACTTTATATTTGAAGCGAATAGAATCAGTCATGGATTATTAAATAAAACCTTTTTTACAGTATTAAATCGCTTTTAATTATATGTTTACCCAAAAAGCTACAAGAACGCAAGCTCAAGACACTGTCAGCAATTTGCGTATTAATTCTGAACGCTACATTTTCAGATTGAGAAGCAGATGGAGATAATTGAATGTTTTCAAAATTGTCAAGCCTGTCACCTAAGTCACTCGCGACCACGGTGTCTGTAACGGCACCGAAACGCGGAATTGAAATGTCAAAATATACTTAAAAGCGATAAAATCCCGTCAAAAAGTATTTGATTAATGAATCGTGATAAACTGATAACTCAAGGAAGTTATACAATAGTTAGCTGAAATGTAAGAAACAAATTCGGGACAGTGAAACAATAGTTTAACATTCGCTCAGTATTGCCAGTGTGGTCGTGGTTACATCTCAGTAGCCAATTTCACAGCAAAACATATCTATCTTTATAATCAATTGAGAACATATTTCATAGCTTGCCATAATTAATTTCTTCAAGCACGACTGCTATTTACCAATCAGATAAGATTAGCTTGTTTTGATATGTCAATCACTTTTCATGATGATAAATATTAGAAGTGGAATTATTTAGTCGTCATCCTCGTAGCCAAGTGTTTGTGACCCAGCCATTAAACGAGCCGGGTTTGAACCTAAGAAGAACGTAACTGCAAATATTTATTCTGGAGTCATCGATATGTGTTACCTATATACATGTATACCTATGTCTACCCCACTGCGTTAAGTCGTCTTTCGTATCAAAAACTTCATTTAAAATGTTTAGATAAAATTTACCTAAATTAAACCTTACCTGAGTATAAACTAGTGGTACACTTATAGTGTCGTAACTGAGCAACAGTCCAGCGTTCCCTCGGAACTTGTTGAGTTCGTCAATTAAAGTCTTAACTGCAAAGTCATCTCGTATCCGACCCTCTTTGCGGGCCCTCGTCACTATACTAGTAGCCCAAACTATTGGTAACCTGAGAGTAATGAAACAAACTATAAATGAAAAATGAATAAGCCTCCGATAAAAATGAAATAAAATCAGACTCGGTACTCGTTTCGGAGTTATAATGAAAAAGGGGCGTTTGAATTTATAGTAGCACTCCTCATAACAAGAATGTTTTCGGTATAACCCTCTTTCATAACCGTCTCTTAAAAAAAACGTATTATGATTTCAAAATTATAATGAAAGTAAATATGTGGTTATGTGCAGTAAAGTGTGATACAAAATACGACGTCAAATATGGTGTCTTAAAATTGTGTAAACAGATAAAAAAAATACGAGTAAATACTACACCATAACTATACATAGAATCGGCAAATCGGTCGGTTAGTCCATTCGGGCTTTATACTGGTCGACTTATTCGATTCGTCAAAGCCCGAGCTGCAACGGCGATTTTCCCGAACGTTCATCTATACAGATTAGACTTTGCCGCCCGGTAGTGTCGATTTACTTTATATATTGTTTTTTATGGCCCAATTTAGTGTTAACATTGGCGTTAACTATTTTTAGGTGCATAGAATAGGTACATCTTTTTAACAGTTTTCACCAATTTACTAGGATGTATGGGATCTTGCATGCTTATAGCCAAATAAAGACGTAATGAATAATAAACCTGCAAACTCGTCAACCGTATGGCCCCAAAGCAAGCAGAGCTTGTGGTTTGGATGACCATACAGCGAACTGGGGGGAACCCAGAATAAATAAATAAATATACATATAGAAATATCAACAACCATTACTCGAGAACAAACATCTATGTTTATCACACAAATGAATGTCCCGGCCAGGACTCGGACCTGGGACCTTCGGCGTACGAGGCAGGGCCATATTTAGAAGTTTAAGTATTAATTTTCTAACCATTCTAAAGGTATTCATTATGGTCGCTTTCTTAATTAGATAAATGGTTTTAGGGTCTTTGTCTATTATCTGAATTATTACAAGACTACGGAATTATGCCAGTGGAAGAAATTATAATTGGTATAATTTTGACTATTGTTGCATGCCATTGGTGCTTAATTTGAATAGTAAGATCTGTTTATTTGGTTACATGTTAAAATACTAGAAATCATATTTAATTTATTCAAAATGTCCGAGACTTGAATTTGATTTGAAACACCTTAACCCAATATACCCCTTACTGTACAATACCAGAATTTGTAATGACAAATATTATTATGTCTAATTTTAACATACCTTAACTAACTTAACTTAAAATACATTTTTGTAGTAATTTTTTACAACGGGGATGGGAGTGACACTGAAATATGAAGTGGCGCTTCGCCGGGTGCTGCCGCACCACGCTCGCGCGTATTTTCATCACACATCAATCCTAACCTAACCCATACTATATGCACCCCGGCGAGGAGACCTCTCCAGGTTGTGGTCTTCCTAATTTGGGACCAAGCAAGCTTACCTTTAATACAAAATGGTATTTATGGATGAAGTATTCCGTAATAAGATGTTTTGAGCTTGAGCTATTCAACCATAAGGTAATTGAAATATTAGATTTTTTAAATACTTTGTATTTAAATATTAGTTTTTTAGAATTCGGGTATTTTGGGCTAGATCATTTCAAATAAAGGCTTTAATAAAAATATGTTTATGGAGATTCCAATATGTACCCGTTTATTATTTATTATTATCATTTGTGTGGCGTTGCGGAATTGTGGCGATGCTTGAAGGCATTTGTCTTGCAGTGGACGTCTTTCGGCTGAAATAATAAGCCTGAAATCTATAAAGCTTGCTTAAACTTATCTCAGGTAAACGGTCAAATAAAAAACGACTTGGTTCCACAATGTACAGAGATGAAAATCGAAGTAACTTTTTTGATTTGATTGGTGTTACGTGTTTTCGGAATATGTACACTAAAAAAAATAAAGTTGCTTATTATTTGACCTGAGGTAAGCCTAAAGTACGTTAACCCCATATCTCACCAATGTTTAGCGGGCTTAGGAAACTTTTCATTTAAATTATCTAAAATATTCTTCTCGTTTTCCAACATGAGACCAGCTTCGACTAAATTGTTGAGTGTTGGAAATCGTTTCTTCACTCTAGGTGAGATCATAGTAAGCACCATTGTAAGACAGAGACAGACATATCTGACGATTGTTCGTCTCATCAATCTTCCGCGTTCGTCCTGCAATCAGAAATGCAGATAATTTTTAAAATGCTTTTAATGTAAAAAAAAATACGTTTGTTTGCTTGCTGGACCAAAGCAAACCTTAAAACTTAATAGACGGTACAAAATCGGCCGATAAAATATAATTTTTTGTTCGTTCCTTCATACAGAGGCCTGTCGGACCCTGATTTCATTTGTGTGATAAATACAAATAACGATATATGTGAATCAGGTGTTGCCGTTTTCTATTAACATAATTGTCTATTTGAAACCATTTGAAAATACAAGTTTTGATAATTAGAGAATATAATTTATTTCGACCCAAAAATTTTTTTAAGAATAAAGAAATTATAAAGATTAGTAAAACTAAAAAAGAAGCAAAAGGCTTATCATAAAATATTTAAAAATGTTTAATATTAGAATTAGATTCCTGACAGTGTGTATGAAAACTCATTATCTACATAACGATGAATATTTCATCAACACGCCGATACAATTTGTAGTATGATTTACACCTTGTGACGTCACAATTCAGTACCTCTTCAAACATATCGCTCGTATACTATTCAAATAAGTTATACAAACAAATTTGTCAATTTTCCATTTGTTCTGGGAACCACCCCATCCTGAAATATGACCATTCATAACACAAGTTGAGCTTATTTTGGCGCAATTAAGTATCCGTTTCGGGTTTATAGTAATTATTTTGATCGTATTTTTAAGTCGACACAATAACCATATCAAAATTACTAAATAAAGAACATTTGCCGGAAAGGAAACGACCGCTATTATATCTGAACAAAGAAACTTTCTCATGTCACTTGAATATGATCCTTACCATTTTGGAACAAAGCATCTTATTGTTTGTAATATCTAATGTATAGGGTTAATTTCAGAACTCTGTTGTGGCATATACGTTACAACAACTGAAAATAAACTACTACGTTGGTAGAAATAAGTGAGAAGACAAAGCTTTGTGAAGATTTCCTATCATAAAAATAGTTTGCTATTAGAGACAATATAAAGTATATATATATACAGGGTGTCTCAAAATTCAACGTCAAGCCGAAACGGGACGATAGGATAGATGGTAACCATCATCAGAAAAGTCTCTCTCATTCTTACGTAAAATTAAGGATCACCAAAGAGTTTGTCGAATCAAAAACATTTTAGCTAGGTAAACTGGATTCGACTGATTGAAGATATGTTATTTAGGGTTATGGTGACACGTTTACCAACATTAACCACAATAACCAAAGCTGGTTAAAAAATGGAGAAATTCTGTTTTTTTTGTTTAATGCCCATAATTTCTAAAGAACATGGGATGTATTTTTTTTCAGATTTTTGTTACCATCTATCCTATTGTCACCAGGGGCACCATGTATGTAGTAAGCGCTTTTAATTACAGATTCTGCTAAACAAATCTAGACTTAGATGCAGTAAAGACTAGGTATACATTTGCTAAACAAGAACCATTCGACGTTTCCGCCTGAGGTCATGAGTGACGCATTTAGTGCTTATGATTCAAATCTGCGGTCGTTTAAGCCAATGTTTTATTTCTAATACTTTCTTTCCCTATAAAATACGTACAGTTTACAGACGGCCTGTTTGGTGTGGAGGTAAGTAGCCTTGCCTTTCATGCCAGAGGTCCCGGGTTCGAATCCTGGTAGGGGCAGATATTTTATCATATTTGCTTTCTTGTCATGGATGTATGTTTATTTAAGTTTATTTCTAATATTTATATTTAAAAAAATATCTATGTGTTTAAATATTTCTTAAGTTTATTTATCCGTTATCTAGTATCCATAACACAAGTTCTTAATGATACTTAATTTGGGATAGATAATGTGGTATGTTAGTTAGAAATATTCATTTATAATTATTGAGACGGTCATCCTTACTTTTCTTTATTGCCAAATTATTATTTGTTACATTAAGGATGCTTATAACTAGGATCCTGAATTGGAAAGATACTAAGACTGTAATCTGTAAAGCATACTTAGACTAATCTCAGCTCAATAGTCACATAAAAAGCGATTTTGTCATATACAATATAGAATACATATTCTGGAGACATGTGACACAAATCTTGTCAAAATTTGTCAAGTAAGATTGTTGTTTGACCACGTAGCTGAGATAAGCCTAAGCACTCTTATTAGATTTTGACCTAAATAATAATAGTAAACCAGCTCTTCAAATTCAAGTCGCAGGACGAAAACTATGAACGTTCATTGAAAAGCGACTTTGTTCTATACTACATAATATTCAAATTCTAATAAATTGGTGCTAACAAACTGGGAGTTATCATTTTTTTACTGAATTTTCATCACTATGTAGGATGAAACAAAGTTGCTTTCCATTTGATCATTTAGCTGAGATAAGTCTAAGATCATTCCAACAGATGACCATACAGCAAACTGGGGGGAACCCGAGATCAAACATCTGTGTTCATCGCACAAATAAATGAGCCGACCAGGACTCGAACCTGGTACCTCCAGCGCTTGAGGCAGGGCAACTATCCGCTACGCTTCTCGCTTACGTACGCTACGCTTTTTACTTGCAGTTTTAAACTCACGAAATAGTATACTTTGAGTAAAACTGAACTGATTAGAAAATTTTTATTCTATTGTGAGCAAATGATAACAGATATGTATATTATATGGTTAGGTTAATATATCATTATACTGAAAAATCCTACCAAAACTAATAAAAATTATAGTACACAGACGTTTCGTAAGTTGAAATTTTCTAACAGTTATTTTTTCCGTTTATAATTAAGCTGCGCCAACAACGTGGACACTTTTGTGTACTGTGTCGCACACAACACACCAGCGAACATTTTATTTTCATATAATCAACATGAAACCGATCAAGTTGCTTTCACTTGGAAAGAATGTTCGGTCTAAGTCACTGGAAATTAAACGTGGTCAGAACATTGCGTTTTCGATTATTTGAACTGCGCGCAAACTACGGCATCTCGTAGAGAGCCGTGTCGGCTACAGCCCGATTGCCGCCACTGGACACAGCAACTACAGTTCCTGTGATGGCGTGCTCTGTCAACAACGAAAAGCGTCCACGTTTGAAGGTTTCCACTATACTCCACTGACCTACTACGAGTAAAATACATCACCAGCTAATTTTCCTAATAACGCTAAAATTCCAACAAGCGGTTCCTTCAAAAAGATCGTTTATCATCCTTCGAGGAAGGGCCTTGTCAAATTCACGTAACATCGTGAAAATTATCAATCTGATAAGATTCGTTGTTATCATTTTAAAGGGCAATCCTTCATTTTCATTATTCCGTAATCTTTATTTTATTTAATTTTTATTAGAAAAATTTAATTTATCATTACTATTTAACAATGAGCAAGTACTTGGGTATGTTTAATATAATCAAAACTATGATTGATTATCTAAGAAAATGTATCCAAAAATGTTCAAGGTCAATCGTTGTTTTGATTTAAGAAGTAGTTATCAATAAGTTTGCTGTTCTTCGAGCTTAAGGCACCCTTAATAATTTTTTTCTTAAATCAAGCAGATTTTTCTTAGAAATGTAAAACTTGGATGACGTACAGATAACATAAAAAATCGCTTAGCAAAATCAATAAGTACTTCGGATCACTGTTATTATTTGAATTTTTTTTTTTTGCTGCCGAGGCACCCTCGCGGGAGGGAGGTGGAAGATGCGTCATGCATACCGCCCGCAGGTAAAGTCCTCTGCGGGGGGTTATGTGGGACTCACCAGAATGGCACCTACCCACTAAAAACCACCTGTTGGCTGTAGTTATTACCGTTAGCCTTCATCGGAAGCGACACCCGTCGGGAAGTTGGGCGCGCTGGCGGAGACCCGCTAGCGGGTCTTGCGCCTGTAGTGAAAGTTGCACTGAAGGTGCTCAAAGGGACATGAGTTGGTGGCCGTTCTGGGCAGCCTCCGGTGAAGCCGGGGCTGGGCAGAGGTCGGCCGAAGCATGATTTAGGGATCAATTCATTTAAATGAACCTATAATGAATTGAGAAGGGAACTATGCTCCGCCAGAGCTAGCAAACGCTCTGTCGGAGTACGTGAAGCCCTAAGTTTACGGGCTAAGACTGCGATTTCACTAACATCGACATTTTTTATAGCGTCGCTGACGATACGCATATCGTCTGCTACGGAGGATTGAGGAGTGGGTTTGTATGGGCGAGGAGCCGGGATGGGATTCGATGCGGGGCGCTGCCTCCAGTTTTCTGGGGCAGGCCTGGACTGTGTAGGCTTTGCAGCCGGAGGAACCCGGCTACGCAGCGGCGGAAAGTTTTCTTGAGAAAGGCGCGGGGCCTGTTTGAGTGCCGCCCTCTTGGAATTGGAGCGCATACAACGGGGTGCACGAGGGCAGCCCCTGTAATTTGCGGTGTGGCCGGACTGGCCACAAAGCACGCAATCGGGAGGAGAGGGAGTTTCAGGAGTGCGATTGCACTCCTTAGTGAAATGAGGGACCAGGCACTTGACGCACCTGGGCGGTGCGCGGCAGTTGGCCGCCGCGTGCCCGTACAACTGGCACCGATGGCACTGGCCGGGATGACCGCGGCGATGAGGCGCCTCGATCGAGATCCCAGAGAGGCCGCATATAGTGCTAACCCCTTTGAGGATCTCCCTGGACTTGGGGACGTTGGCGAGAACCACCAAAGCGAGAGAGTGTTGCCTCCCGTACTTGCTGTGCATTTTATGCACCGCGAGTGGGACTGCAGATCGAAATGAAATGAAATGAAATATTTATTTCTCAACATTGACAATTACTTGTTCTTATTGACGTCAAATAAAACATGATTCTACCACCAGTTCGAAAAAAACCTTCGTGAAGAAGAACTGGCAAGAAACTTCACGGGTATATTTTTTTCAAAATAAATTTACAGAGTCTCTTTATGTCTATACAAAATTATTCTTTTCTGCATCTGTTAGCCCGGCAAGTCTCCCTCCCCCCAAGTATCCAAACGACGAACACCCTCAAACGGCACCCGTTCACGAGTTAACGCGGGATCCAGCCATCGCCCTCCTCAACCATATTAGAGGGAAGTGAGCGACCCGTCACCCGACGCTACCATAAGAAGACGTACTTTAGTGACAATGACGCTTTAGATATTCATCGGGACGAAGAACTCATCGCACAAACAGACACATTACACATGCTTTGTTACAAATACTAGTACAATCCTGTTAATGAGGGAATTATACCCAAGGGCTTTTATCATCCAAATAATCGGATAGTTTATAATATGCTCTAGCACACAACTTCTCCTTTATAGTTTCTTTGAATTTGTCAACAGGAAGACCTTGGATATCCTCAGGAACCTTATTATAAAAGCGTATACAGCGATCCTCCAGGATAGCCTCGTTCGATAATTCGAACGGGACTCCCCTGAGTACCGCTCTGATCTTACGCTCTTCTGACAGAGCATAAGTATGATAAGCATATTGCTTATCGGTGAGGAGCTTTGTTAAAGCACGAAAGTCGTCTATCGACGAGACTAAGATTTTAATAGATTCACCCGAGTTGGCCGCTCGGGTGTAATGAATCTTGTGCTCATTGCACAATGTCGAAACCTCAGTCCTTTTACCCTTTTCCCGAAGGAAAACGGGTGGTGGGACCTTGGCCTTGACAGAATTTGGGGCCGGAGCGGGTGTTGAAGACACCGGGGCAGCTGGCGTTGAAGACGCCGCAGGGGGTGTGGTGACGGGTGTCGAGGGCGCCGGGTCTTGTTTCGAACGCTTCTTAGAGCGCTTCTTAACAAGCGTAAAAGAGGGAGACTCAGGGCCAGTTGGAGTGGCGTCCGAGGATGACTCGGTCGCGGGTGCGCGCTTGCGTCGCGGAGGGGCGTCTACTTCGCACTCCATGTCACTGGAGGAAGGGGACGCGGGAGGGCCTAAGACCTGAGTTGTCTGGGGAACTGGGGTGGCCTGAGGGGCCATTGTGGACATTAACGTCATGAGATGAGGGATAAGAGAATCTAAGAAACGGTACTTATCAGCATTTATAGACATGCCTTCAGTACTTTCAAGTAACTTCTTCCTAAACTCGTCAAAGCTTAGGGAAGCCATTGCGGAGGGGTTGGGGAGGGACAATATATGAACCTAACAACGATGACTAACTTCCTAAAACCACCCTACACGCAGTAGGGCGGTTGAGGACGACGCGGATAACTTACTCGAACACGGCACTTGAAGTCCTGGAACGACGAATCCCCGTCGACGAAGCTCAAGTTCCACGAAGTACGGTTAACAACCCTCTATCCGCCGTGAAAACGGCGTTAGAAACTTATTAGAAGTACGGTTAACGACCCACTGTCCGCCGTGAAAACGGCGTTAGAAACTTATTACGGTATACAACTATGAAATTATATATTACGACAACAACCAGTGAAATTTGGGTGCTCAATTAGCGCGGGGGCTAAAAGAGCGGGAACGCGTCTGCGATCGACGTGCGCTCGAGAACGCACGCAGACCGAGACTGGCCTATTATTTGAAGTCTATTATTGAAGGCCTATTATTATATAAGAATCCACTCTCAAGATCACTGAGCTTATAATAGATGGAAACGAAATGCCTTTGCATTTATTTGCAGAGGCGCTGATGCCACATTGCTCTCTATAGCTAACAAGCACAAATAATTTCAACCAATCACACCATTTTTTACACGTGCACCACGGTGAATGCTTGATGACGTTTGGTTGAAAACATCGAGTATCAGGCCTATAGGAACAATGCTTGACTCGCGCAACCGGCTCGCCTACCATTTCTATTTCCCTGTATTACAAGTTCTGTGGTATAGATAGATAATTTCGATAACACATTGCGTTTTTGTGTGTATTACAGCATGAATCATTATCAGACAAGAGATAAAATCTAAGTCCACACGTCATCAATGCCGCACATAGTAAATCAATATCAAGAACGTTTTAAATGCAATAATGAACTCTAAAGACCAGTAAATAAAGAAGGAAAACCGTGCAAGGAAATCTGAATAAATTTACAATTGTGAATAGCATGCGAGTTAATTACCCACAGAGCAACTATTCTTATTACAGTAGATTACGAAAAACGCTACATTTATTTATAAATTAACTACCTTTTGAAATTACAGTGAGAAAATCTATGGTCATTGTAGTTGACCATTGACGAGGGCGAAGATCTCTGCTGTACCTAGTGAGTTTACGTACTCTTTTACAGTTTAACTTATGTTAATACTAGTACTATAACAATATAAAGAAAATTATTGTTGGCATGTTTGTTTTTTTAAAAGTTAAAAACGATAAACTATGAATTGTCCTAAAATTCCCACTCAATCGGGTGAGAGCGCGCAGAAAATCCTTGGATATTATTAATTCAAACACTTGATTCATATTACACAACTCTGCTTATACCGTCCTAAAAAACCCACATCATCTTCTACGGCATACAAAGTAATAAAAACAACAATATTTTATATCCTAATGTAAATATTTGTAACAAACGAAACTAAGCAAATTGGCCGCCACTCTTATTTCAATACTTGTCGTAGGAAAATGACATACCGCGATAATCACACGAGAAGATGAACGAATGTCAACTCAGCTTATAAAATATATAGCAGCGACATCAATGGTCAGCACAGCAAATAACTGCAACAATTCTCGGACCATATGCAATCATAAATCTCTTGATGTCTTGACACAAAAACAAATGAACGAACAGAACTGTGGTATTACTTAAGACAAGGGATTCGCGAGTATTGCTGAACGTCAAATAATTTCATATTACATATAATTTGTTTGCCATAGAAGAGCAATTGCTATCGCACCTTTAAATTTAAATGTGAATCATATATCTTTTACAATACTGTCTTTGCTTTTTTCTTTTTTGTTATTCACCTCATGCAGGTTCGACAACCAGGAGCACACTAAACTCACCTTAGTTCGATTCGTTTGTATAAACCCTTTTTGCTTATTAATATCGTTTTGTTTTGGGCAACTATGAGATTGAAGGTTAGGCCAATTTCTTTATTCCTGAATGTACCAACATTAGCAATGCTTAAAGGGGAAACCTTGCAGCCGGGGTCCGGCTTGTACCTATACTAAATACAGCTATAATATGAGCAAATTTTTTGTATTTCTATTTCATAATTTGTCAATTTTAATAGTTTGTCCTGTTCTGATATACCAGTAAAATCATCATCCTTACCTGTCCATGAATAGAAGCAGAAACAAAAACCGCGATGGAATCTGGCCAAGGTATGGTGGTGTACTGGCTCCACCATCGATTCATCACCACGGTGACGTAAAAACCCAGGACGAAGGACAAGGGGATCACGTTTCCATGGAAACTGCAGTAGTTGACCACGCCCTCGAACTTTCTGTGCAAATGAAAATTATAGGTTAAGGTATGGTATTACGATGGAGCAAAGAGCGTCTTTTTGGCGTCAAGTAAAAATTGTAATGTAGCAAGATTTACTTCAACTTTGTGTAGTTACCTAATCATCATTTAGATTAGATTTGATGTTTTACACAGATCGGATTTTTAGCGAAGGTGAGAGAGACAGTCTAACTATTTTAGGTATATAAACATGTATTTTAAAACAGTGTGATTCACCAATCACAACCCGCCAAGGATTCTTATCATTGTGATGGTTAATTTAGAGCTTAAGTCTGAATCTTGTGATTCTTTTATTTTAAGAGTAAAGTTCTATGGTTTGTTGTGGTGGTATGGCTGTTCATGGAGTTTTATTGATAATCGCAAAAGTGTTCAAAGCTAACAGGCCTTTAAATAAATAGAATTTCGTTCAATATAAAACATAACATTCATTAAATTTATAAACAAATTAACATCTTCCATTGTTGTCAACATTGTGATTTTTCAAATTGATCGCGTTGAAAACAAATTAAAAATAAAAATAATGAAGTAACACCAATTGAAGAAATATCTTGTGTGACAGTCCTTAATGCATGTCTGGCAAGACGCCAAAAATAAATTGTTAGACGTTAGAACGAGGTAACATTTAACTACTATATCTGCCAAAGGACAATCGATTATCCGATTTTTGCAGTTATTTTCTATAAATAAACTAATTAAATTGTAATTTATGGAACGTCAACGTGGTTTCGATCGTAAAAGTGGTCTGAAAAAGAAGCTATTAAGATTTTCCCGTTATACAGTTTAGATAACTGCCTCTATTACATAAAATCCAAAGATCACCGCAACAAAAGTAAGTGGCCTATTTAATTAAAGACCAAAGCATGGCCGACGTTAAAAGTTAAATAATATCGTTCATAATGTCTTTAATTCTCTTCGATTTTTCACACGCGAGAGACTGATTTTCGTGAACGTGTAGTCGCCCTTATGAACTACCGATTACTCCGGAAGTTTTAATGGCGCGGTCCATTTCAAAACCAGTTCAGCGAGGAAAGCCAGGTGCTAGCTGGCGCTACCTAATGGATCAATGTAAATCAGCCTTAAACTATAAAATAATTACTTTACAAAAACAAAGAGATACCTACAAGGTCTTCCTTAGTTCAAATGCGCACTATTCATGAACTTCAGTAATAAACAAAACACATTTATTTTATGCCAGTAGCAGGAAATGCAGGAAATTCAATTAATAACCTCAATCAGCCGAGTGCTCTTAATTAAAACAGTTTTCGAATTAACACGCACAGTGTTTTTGAAAATGGAAGTGAAAAATACATAGTGTAACAAAACAACTGTGACAAATTCAACTTAAAATGCTGAAATTGGTCAAATAAAATAAATATTGTTTATTTACAAACAAGAATATTTACAAATTAGCAATAGGAGAATGAAAAACAAGTAAAGAAAAAAAATTAAAGACTGAAATACAACGCGTACATTTAACCATGTACAAACCCTATGTTTGTTTAAATGCCGCTTTATTTTTTGGGTGGAAAGGCGGGTACAATGACCTCACTGGATCGCAATCGACAAATGTTGCGTCGGATAAGACCACAAATTTCACTCACAATCAACTCTACATTTCAGAGGAAAGTCGATGAGTAGGAACCCTGACCCCAGGGTACTTATATAAAAAACTTTCTTATACTTTAATATAAAGTATAAGAAAGTTTTTTATACTTTATATTAAAGTATAAGAGAGGTTAACAAAAAAACAGCCATAAATGTTTATATACATGTTTGTAAAAGCCTGCCACCCCAGACTCAATTGCACCATCGACCTTAAATACTAACAAAAAAAAAATCAATGCAATCTCCTTGAATATTGAAAATAATATGAACATTTAAGGTACAGTTTATGTTAAGCAGGTATTTCAGCAACCGACCCTCATACTCATACGACCAACCGAGCTCATAACAATTTCTCAATACTTTTATTGCCATGCCAACTTTACTGTATTTACGGATAAAATACCATAAGGTGATAAAAAAATCACATCAAGCTCACATACCCATCACGGCAGCAGTCAGCTTGCACCTTTCGATTTCATTGCGCATTTTGCCCTATCACCGGACACGACTTTTGGTAACAATTTTATTGGTATTCTTTAGGTGTGTATATAGAGATGGTCCAAGTCGTTGTGCATGCGGCCCTAGATAAAAGTTTTAACCAAAATAGTAGTTACATACTTTTTTCAGTTTAATTAAATTTACTGTTACTTGAACTAAGTGAGTGTTTAGATAAAACAATATTTATTTTTCATTGACAATTACTTGTTCTTATTGACGTCAAATAAAACATGACTCCAGTTCGGAAAAACCTTCGTGAAGAAGAACTAGCAAAAATCAATTTACAGAGTCTCTTTATGTCTATACAAAATTATTCTTATCTGCATCTGTTAGCTCGGCAAGTCTACCTCCCCCCAAGTATCCAAACGACGAACACCCTCAAACAGTACCCGTTCACGAGTCAACGCGGGATCCAGCTATCGCCCCCCCTCAACCATATTATATGGTTAAGGCCTCGTAAATTAGTCTTAACGATGCGGAAAATAGTTGTTGCGTTCTGCTCATGTTAATCTTATTGTACTAGAAACAAGCAATAACAATTCAAGATAATTCAAAAAGCTAATGATTGGAGTGGCTAAATAGTAAACAAGAAAACAAAAAAATAAAAATGTTAATTTTTTTTTCTTTATGATTTAAACTAAAATAAATTATCGACATCTAAAGACAGACGCAGTTTACGTCATAACAAACGGTTTTCTAAAGCAGCATAATAGATATCTAGTGCCGAGTAATAAAACTCATAGTATCCGTGTGTTTTCATGTGTAACGGTTACAGATGGTACCGGTCATTTGTGCCCTTCATCTCAACATGCGGGTCAGCCATTTTGGCATGACGACGATTTTTTTTAAATTTTTGCTATATTGTTTCTTTGGGAAATTTTCTCAGAATACTAATCTTAGCGTATGAGTCTATTTTCCAAAACATAAAAAAGGCACCCGGTGGTTACAAGCCCAGCGCACGCATAAGTCGGCGCGCACAACTATCATGAACCATACATGTATACAAATAGCAGCAAACATTAGTAGTGACTGTAAACTTTAATTTGAATAGGCATTTACTGCCTTAGTTTAATGACCGAAGAGACTAAAATGAAATGGAAGGCCGCCAATATATTATCTATATACGTTACACAAAGCGGGAAACAAGAAAATAATAAGTTTAATGTATGTACTCTTTGTTTTTGTACTACTTACATCATAATTTTAGTATCAACGGGAACATAATTACTAACAAATATTTGTTTTATTTATTTTTATTGAGTTTGAAACGTGATAATAGTAGTAGAGTTTCGTATGTTAAGATCTTGAGGCGGTACTCCAGTTCAGCCTATTTCAACCGGTCTCTTTAAAATTCTTTAGGTAGTCAAGGTTAACATCAAGAGTGGGCTGTCAGACCTACTTGTCGCAGTTTTTTTTATGTGAAGCTTCAAAATATCTACAGCAACCGCATCACATCATTAGAGACTGACCTGTAGATTGACCAATAAAAAAATTCTCGCTATTTTGCAGAAAATGTATGGAATGAACGTTTGTAATTACAAAAATAATTGAAAACAAAAAAAACTTTCGGTGACACGTTTACGTGGTTGTGTTCCGGATACAGTGAAGGAAAGCCAATGTTATTGGTGGAACAAAGGCAATTCCAACTTCAGCCTACGGCCGGCATCATTCACCGTTAAAGAATGATTAATAAATAACAATATGTATAATTATTCGGGCACGCGTACCACTGTCTTACAAGTAATCAGGTTTGCCAACCATAAAAAAGTAAAAAAAAAAACAAAAGCTTTTATAATTGGAATATGATTGAAAATCACTGCTTACCTTTTAGATTCTTCATCCAAAAGCAATCGGTAGGTTAAGTTGAGCGAGTAATATATCAGTAAAAACACTATAAGGTCCAGCCAGACCAATTTGTATATGCTTCCTCGCCATCTGAAAATTAAAAAAAATATGTTACTTCACTCATCATTGAAAGTCTGTTTTTAATAAACCACAAAAAAGACAACGCAGGTACAGATCTCTAAAATGTAATCGAGGACTATACGCCTAAATTACATTTTAGTAAAGACGAACTGACCTGTGGGCAAATAGAAATTGTGCAGTGGATTGCACCAATAGTCGTTGTCGAACTTACGATTCAAATTAAAAGCCGCGAGTTGTTTGGTAGTTTGTAAATTATTTTTAGCCAACTTTATTATCAATCAATCGTTGAAATTAAACACGTAGGGTCAGTTTTGATGACAATTCAACTTTATTTAAAATAAGCCTGACACCCTTGTTCCACACCCAGAAAGCTCAATTCCATATTCTGATACAGAGACTCCTCAAGGCCATTGATGCGAAACTCGTCATTGAAAATTAGTCATCGAAACAAAATACAACATAATGTTTTAAATATATCGGAAAACTATACCACTGTTTCAAATATGATTGTGATTGAATCCATGGAGCAAATAACGAAATTATACGTTTATTTTCATTTTATGATTAAAAACTGGAGATATTAAAAACTTATAAAATACAATTGAACAAAAACAAATGATTAAATACCTACCCGGTGTATGTTTTCATGATATTACGAATATACGATTAAGTTAGTGTAAAAGTATGATTTATGTCAACTTATTAAAAGCCACATCTGCTCGAATCTTGTCCTTTATCTAAAATCAAGTATTTGGGAATTTAATATAGCGCATCTATTACATGACGCCATGTTGATGTATGATGATCTTCTTCAATGTCGTTATACATGGTGAGAAATTTCCTTTACCTATTCTAATAATTATGTATTTTCTTTGATTTGAAGCAAGCAGAACACAAGACGTGGAAACAAAAGTGGAAATTTCGTTTTAGTTTTAAAATCTTTGTTTTGGCAGACAAAAAGAAACTTTGAGTCATCAATTCAAAGAGATTACTCAAAAAGCGGGAACTCAGATATAAAACAAATGACTCATTATTACCCCTTTGAAGTAGAACGAGTAGGAAGTTATCTACAATAGAGAAAACGTTTCTACAAACATTTGAAAGTTTATTTTTACCCAAGAAACATCAAACAATCTTAAGCCTATAAACCACCTGGATTTATTATCATTAAGGCCAAGTGCTTTCTCAATACCCAAATAAGGGTTCTTTGACCCACAATAACTAAGTTCATGAAAAAAATATTGTTTTGAATGACATGAAATATTGACATACAATTTTTTAACTGTCATTTCCAAGTAATACCTATGTACCTACCTAAGGACTTTATTTTAAACCAATTACCGTACCATGTAAACTGTAAATTTTAAATGGAACGCATTTTAAAAACATCAAATCTTTTCCGCGTTGTTGGTTACAAAAAGTAATGTATCTATATAGATATTTAACGTTAACAAAACGATTATTTAAAAACGAAGGCATATAGGCTACTGGGGATAGCTAAAATCCGCGATATTTTAAAACAAATTGAATGTAATATGACATTTTTTTATGTTCGCTGAACCCTTGTCTCATTTAATACCGCATCGGATGTTTAAAAGGTTTTTGAGAACGAATGATTAGATGCTTTTTGATATTATTGACGAAAAGAAAACCGTAATTTTGAAGTGTTATTTCGCATGCTCTTACTTATTACCGCGTAAATAAATAAATATAAAACTCATGTTCCTATGACGACATAGGACTTCCTCTCCGTCGGTAATTCAGGCAAATGTCCAAATCATGGGATCACATCATAACAGCAGTTGCGAACTCTTTCCAATAGTAGCGCTACACATTTTATTATCACCTATTATATTAATAACTCACCCCGTCGGGATTCCCGGATAAAATGACTATCTAATTATAAAACAATTTTATAAATCAGTTGTTGTTTCAGAGTTAACATATAAAAAAATACCGTACCAATACATACCTAATGATATTTGCGTTTTTTTGAGTTCATTTTCAAGGAAAAGATATTTGTCATTTGTCTATTCCTTTCTCTACATATAACGTTTCATGATTGTTACGATTCCATTAAATGTCTGGATTAGTAGTTAAACCGGTTATACCATAAAATCTTACGTAAGCGTTTCCTGGAGTACCCAAATCGTAAAACTTAAGCGTCATGATGACGTCACTTCTACTGCAAACATGGCTGTAATTTTAGCACGAATAAGGATGTGAGTAGTTAACAAAACATTTATTATTACATTTTTACCATTATGAAGGATGATTCCAACATATTTAGGAGCATTTTTATTTATCAGTACCGCAACAATCAAAATCAAGAGCTGTGTGATCCCAAGCTAACCAAGTTAAGTGTTTTAAATAACCATACGGCTACCCTGGGGTAACCAAAAAAACTGTATATAAATATAAAATATCTATGAACCGTGAACAACCATGTGTTTATTACACAAATGTCTATCGCGATCGGAATTAGGTCCCATGAATTCTGGTGTCTAGCTGTCGAAAGTTTTGCTATTCTTGATATTGCATGTTGCTTACGACTGGTTAGTACGACGGGAACGCTTATTTTTCGAGTTATTTGCCTTTTGCCTTTGCCTGATAAAAAAGTACGAAAAATACAAAACAGACGCAGCTTTGAAATACATTGACAAGTCTTCAATACATTTGACTGCAAATAGTTCAACGACAAATTTAGGTATTAACTATGCATGTACCTTGATCGGGTTATTCACATCATAAGAAATACAATACCTACTAAACCATATTAAGTATCTGAGACGTCTCCCACAAAAACACTAAGTGTCAAATTGCAATAATAAAACCAAATATTTTCAACTTTACGAGCAGCACGACATATGCAATGTACAGATGGATAAAAAATGGCAAACTACAATTACGGTACTCTGACAAATTAAAAAACTAACAAAAGTAGCGCTGCGTTCCAAAACAGCTCGATAAAGTTTTCCCATGGGATGTTAAACTTCATCCAACTATACGGAACCTAACCCTGTACATGACATTACTATCGGTAAATACCTACTCATACAATTGGCGACCTAGCTTACATAAGGCTTACCTAATAACATTTCTAGAAAAGCTTCAAATAGGTAGGTGTGATATGTATTTAGCTGACTATTTGACTACATCCGAAAATGCAATGTGTGACAAAATTAATTTTCTTTTCTTAAAGCCTTACTGAAAATACGATTTGTAGATATAATTGATACATTCAGGCCTTACTTTACTATGAAATTACTTCGCTACTTCCGCGACGGTTGAGGGTGCAAGACTTTCAAGCTTTTAGTAATAGCACCGCAATCCCTCCACACACCATGCTTCAACCACCGACACGTGCTTAGCCCCAGCCAGGGGCACGATCAGGGCACAACGACCGACGGAAAATTTGTTCCAGAGATATGACATTAAATTAATTTTTTATTAATATTTTTCTTAGCTGGCCAGTATTATGTTTGGTTGCAAGGAGTGCTGTCAAGTTTAATTGATAACCAATTAGACACACTTGACATGTATGATAAAAGGTTTTCGTAGAATATCGTAGAACAAAACGATATACTGTTATTCGAAAAGATTTATTATGTTAAAAGCCGCCTTATCTAAATGTTATCATTCATTGGATCACGGTTTGACCGCCTCGCAGAGTCGTACGCTGACATCGTGATAGCGTTCGATTCCTAGTAGAGGCAGATTACAATATGAAAGTTTAATATACGGGTAGTAATTAAAAATACCCTTATCATGTAGTAGATATTCAAGCAAAGTTAGATAAATACTATTATTAGAGGAATACTGTATCTGTTATGGGTGGTCTTAATAGAAGTATGCCGCATTAATCATTTATTAAAGGCATCAATAATTTCCGGGTGCATTTTACATTTTCTTGTACGCAAGTTTGAGTTGTTTCATAAAATTAATAAGATTTCGTGACCGCAGGAAACAGATTCAACGCCTAAAACGTAATATTACAACCCCGAAAACATGAAATTGCAAGTACCACAAAAAATGTCGTGTCCGTATAATTTCGTTAATATTCGCGTCGTGTCGTGTTGTATATAGTTCATGTAGTGATTAAACCATTTGACATGTAAAATTAGACAACCGGGAATATTATTTTTGACCTCAGGAGCTTGAAACCTATCTTTTGCTATTTTACCTTAATTAAAAATAAGACCTTTGTAATTATTTTTGTAAGAAGTTAAGTAAGCATTTTGCGAGGATTAACATCAACCTAGGTACTACCAAAGGCGCACTACTATCAGAAGAACTGCTTAAGCATAACATTGTAACATACAAACTTTTGATATATAAACCTACTTCTATCTCACGAAGCGACGCTCGCTTTACTTGTAATTGTTAGTGTTCAAACACGGAACGAATGTGTGCGCGAGCGTGCGAAGCGAATCTCGCGCTCACATAAATGTGTGATATGCCCATTATATATAAGTTGTTGCTAACTTCAGGTAAAGCAAAAGTTGCTTCGTGATAAAAACGTACTACATGAAGACGAAGGTGTTACACGTCTATCCACGAGATACCTATTCACTCGACGCTTGAAAGAACTAGGACTATAGTTTTCTGGAAAAACAGACGCAGGCAGTTTATTCCACACCTTGGCGACCCGCACCAAAAAGGAACTATCGAAGCGTTTGGTTCGACTTCTTGGGATATCTACCATGAAGGGATGGAAGGTCTGTCTGCGTCTAGTAGTCCGATGCAAGAAGGGTGTGGGTTCTACCTGGTCAAAAAGAGCATTCGCGCACTCTCCAAAATCAATCGACATTAGACATTGTTAAGTAATTATTTGACTTTCATGCAAAATTGAAATCAACAAACATGTTCTTTTTTCTTTACTTTGGCAGGGCTTTTGTTACGCTGACATGTCAGCCCTACTGTATTGCACTCTACAAGATCACAAAATTAAAAAGCAAGTTTTAATACTAATGAGCACTCGCCACCATGTAGCCGCCGCGCCATCTTGCCAAACCGTGTTCTCGAGGCTTTGACCTGAACTATATATACAGGGTTTGAAACCTGATGGAGACAGATATTTGACTAAGAAACTTATATGACATATAGGTACCCCAAAATTCACTACACCCCACCACAAGCCCCACTTAACGTGGGATTATCACATTTTGCAGGTGGTGGATTTATCGATAAATTAATTTACTTGAATTTAAGATTTAAAAAAAGATACTTATATTTATTGTATATTTGTAAGGAGCTAATTCCAACTAAAGATTCTCGCAGTTTGCAAAGTTTCATGGTTTTTGCAGACTGCACCACAAAATCACTGATACCTTGGGCTAAGCCCGCTCTACTTTATTTCTCAGAATTTTGCAAAGTACCGGACACATTACATGGAAAGTGGCTTTAGTGTTGCAAGGTAACTTTAAGCCAGTTTGTTATTTTGCAAGCATAAAGGATACCGTCTGTTCCGAAATCGGGTTTAAAGTCGTTAGGACAACTCTCTTGGCGGAACTAAGAATTTATGTTGTAATGAATTTTCATAGTCCATATTATTATAATCCTCGTTTTATTAAAGTATTTAAAAAGTTAAAGTTAAAAAAAAATTTGTAATGTAAGTATCTAACATGTTGTAAGACTATAAATTAATTTCACCCTGTCGGTTAAGTATCGCGGTAGCAAATACTGCAGATTATGCCCTAAGAGATTAGAGTTTGTAATCCGACCGAGCATCGAAACCTACGTGAAATTATCTTACATTTTTTTACTTAGGTAATAGGTTTTCTAAAAACTCCAACAGTACCTAATACATTGTTACACAGCTACTTAATATAGAATAATATTCAGAGAGAACTCACAGATTACTTGTACTACATACCTATACAATCTCATTATAATACTTAGATTACCTATCGAGGCAGGATGTATGATGCGCTGTCTGTCATTATACGAGCTGACATCGGTCTCGGCATGTGATTCAAAACCAAACAGATCACATTTTATAAGCTCGAATAATTATGAGCATTAGTTTATTTGAAGTGGAGTTTATTTTTGAGACAAGTTATTTAGTAATAAACTTTGGCATTTCGTGGTGTCAATGTATGTAACCTTCCTTCATATAGATACGTACCAGAGATTTCCGATAGGTACATAATTATAATGAACCATGCATGTTTGTATGTGACGTTTATTGAAATATATTTCATATCTAACATAATAATAGATGTATACATTTGTTAAGTAATTCGTTATATCGCATCCATAACAGATGATCGTAGTTAAAATTAGTTTCGCTGTGTAGGTATTATAAGATGCGATTTTTATTTACACACACTCTCTTGTACTCATTTATTACTTGAAAACGTGCAGTATTTAAAATTAAATAACTGTTTTTTTTACGTTTTAGTTAGTCCTCAGATCAGAAATCATCAGAGAATGTTATGTAAAAAGATATTTAATTCACCGATTGATTTATTTAAAACTTTACATATTCAAATGGAGATTGTTATCTGCAGACAAGACTTATTTGTAAAGCAATAAAAAAAACAAATTTTATTGATATGTGTGGCAGCATAGTAAACTAATAAGTAATAACACACCCTAATTTTTCATATGTTTTACGTAATTCGATCTAAAGGCCTCGGATTCAATCCCGGTGGCTGCCAAATGTACCAATAAGTTTTAATATATAAATGTTGTAAAATCTAGGTGTGTGTAAAATCTAGCACCTACAGTAGACAAGCGTGGTAGACTATATAAAATGCCTGAAACAAACGATAAGTTGGGTGCGGCTAATAATAATAATAATAAATCCCCTGACAAACACACCAACTGTATGGCCGAAAAGTAAGCAGAGCTTGTGTTATAGGTTACCATATGGTGAACTGGGGTGGGGGGTGTGCATGTATGTAAAGATGCATATACATACAACCATGAGCCGAAAACAAACATCTGTGTTCATCACACAAATGAATGCCCCGGCCTGGACTCGAGCCTGGCACCTTCGACGTATGAGGTAAGGCTATTTACCACTACATCACTCGGTCGTAATATCCCATCAGTAGGATTATTAAGGCTATTCTGAATACATAGTTCTGTATAGTTATCAAATACACAGATATAGGTACGTGAAAAATTTTCGAAACAATGCGTAGCTATATTGTATATAGGTATCTGCCAAAGACAATCTGTATCAATACGATTAATACAAAGTGGAAAATCTACAAAAGTCTGAACTACTGAACCTATTTGTAAAAATTTTTCACCACTACAAAACTAAATTATCCAGTAGTTGAAAAGGCTATTATTTATTCCGAAATTCGCACAGGATCAAGAAATAGCCAGGTGACACATCCATCTCGTTAATCACGCAAATCACAAAATTCGGATTTCCAACCCAAAACCAACTTGGGAGGAGGCAGGAATATCACCACAAGACTCTTTGTCACACTTTAAAATAGTAAATGGTTCCTTAACACAGTAGTACTTGTTTACATACATTTGTCTCATAAACCCTCCGATAGTTCCGTCACAAGTCCAGAACAGCTAGTTTCTATCAATCTGATACTAGATGTCTCGGTTTTACCCGCGTAACCCTCGACTCCGTGGCAGTATCGGGACAAAATATGACTTATGTATTTCTCGATTATGCGTACTCTTTGTTTAGTGAACTGTAGGTTGTTTAGAAAATTTGACGTTGATTGGTAGGTTGACGCTCTGTTCCTGATTACGAAAGCATTTTTTATGAATATTTTTTCATAATTATCTACTCTCATCTATTAAACATGTTCATTCACTGTATAAGTATACCTATGGAACAATTTCCGTGGAGCTCCACTAGCAAAGTGAGAAGTGACCTTGTCTCGCCTAACAGCTGCAGTACACGCGATAACGCGAGTATAACGCTGTCTTTGCATTGCAAAGATAATTGTAACAAAGTACGTACCTACGAAAAGGAAACCACGTGATCGCTCAAGAACATAGCAGAAATTCATGTTTTGATCTTGATAAGAAGTATGGTAATAAATGAGGATGTCTCATTTTAGAAATGTTTTTATGAATTAGATCAGGGTAGGTATTTTTATGGGAAAACATTGGTAAAACAGACGTGATCCATTTTGGAGATCGAAAGGAAATCCTAAACAAATCGTTTAGTGCGAATTTTAGATTTATATATAAGCTAGGTACAGCCTATACATAGAAAGGCTCATTAACAATTAGGTACACTTAATTTGCTCATATTGCATGAGCATTGCCAAAACATGTTAAATAGACATTTATGATATATAGACATTTTAATATAATCCATAGTTTGTTACATTACATAGTGCTGAACTTTTCAAGTAGGTTACTTTTCATACATATCTGTAATACAATTTTAATTTACTGTTTAAAGACGGAGGAAAACTTTTAACATAGTCTTCCGCATCAATGTCACTTTTCATCTGAGGAGATGGATGGAAGACAGAATTAACGTTTGTTAGCTGTTTGTTGAACTATCTCTAGGGAATTATCAGCCGGTTTCAAATTCAAAATATTTTAGTTTTCGATAAAACATTTAGTGGTCTCGACATTCTATCAAGTAATTTACATAGGATCGAAGCTAGATACTGACGATATTAAATTTTTACTTATTTTTATTAGTCGACATTTTTAGTTTCAGTTACAGACGCAAAGGTTTATTTTGGAATGACAGTGACGAAGTTACCTTGATGGTAAACTGGCATTGTACGCTGCGCACGATACATTAAGTAACCATGAGTTCATATGATGCCTCCCAATTAGCATGCGCTAAGTAGGGATACAAATATGAAACACAATGCGACATGATATTTCTCCGATAACTTCCGATCACCGATATTGCGATACATATTGATATCGATTTACTTAAAGAAATCTTTTACTTAATTGTATGGTGTGTTGACCACCTTTGAATCACATTTGAACTTTTTCGTTAAAATACAACCAAACTACTTAATTTTTACCGAACTGAAAGTTATGTTTCATGAGTAGAAGCGTTTGCTCTGTTGCTGAGAGCGATAATAGCTTTTACAAGTCATATTTCATACCTAGAGCAAACTTTCGACGAAGCAGTTACGAAATGACTGAATTCACTTGCATGAAATTTAGAACCGTGACTACACGTAGATTCTAGGATCTAGAATAACAGATGGAAGCTATTTTTTCACGCTAAGTTATATCCATCCGATTAGAAACGAGAACGAAGCCTGCTTTTGCTAGTACAAAATAATAAGCACGAAAAGCCATCAAAATTATCATCTACTTTTCCCATTCTTATTGTTATTGGTTTTTTGTTTTTGAAAATTGTACATTTCATTTTTATGCTTCTGTGTTGTAGTTGTTTTGTCAAATAACTGTTTGAATTTGAATTTGAAACTAGCTAACAAGTTCCAAACTTTACAAACCTACACCTTACAAGTAATTTTGAATCGATTGTGACTTGAATTAATAATCAGGTGCAGTAACCCCACGAAACTAGGACAAGCGGAACAATTGCATGGTGCAGTGAATAATGGAAAACCCTTGCCTGGTAAATACTAGGAACGACATCAAAACCGACACGTCGAAAGGCTGTGGCACCAACACGAATACTACCTTAGTTATGTGTTGGGAGGGCTTCCGATCTACCGATAATAATGAGATTACTAACGTCTTCAACCCTATTGAAATAGTGGTGATTATAAAATTCGTTAGGGTAAAGGGTTGAAGGGTATAAGACGCTGTGATTGTATTGGTGGTAGGAAAATATTAACTTTTTATTTTAAGAATTTTAATAGTAAGGTATTTAGAATTTTTTAAAAATTCATGCAAACTATGTATTGGTATTTAAGGTCTTCGTATATATTTCATACCTTTCTCAATGTGCACTTATATGTAATCCTTTATATTACCTTAATTAACTGCTTTTTGAGATTTGAACGCTCTCAGTCTTTAGAATAAATGAATGTACTGGTAAATAATACTAAATACTATGATATTAAAAGACTTTCAAATGGAAAAGTTTTTTAAAGTATGAGAGTACTTGCTACTCATGTTGGTTATATAAATAAAAAACCAATGATGTAAACTTAAAATTTTTACACAAACATATACTTAAGATGTGGATTGACTTGATCTAATTTATTAAAACAATGAATTTGATATCAAGGAAATTGTCAATGACCAAGATAATATGTCCCTAACCGGGATGTTAAAATTCGACCTATGGCAAATAAAAAAATTGTCAAGGTGCAATGCCTGAAGTAGTAATTATATCAAGAAAATTCTTAACTTTGCATTTAGCTGTGCTCACCACTACACCAATGTCTGCAGCACAGCTAAGTTATTTCAATACTCAAACAAAAGTTAGTTATAAAAAGGTAATTATGTAAATCCATATAGACCTTTATATGTTTTAAAAACATTAAGCATTTCTAATTTTTAATATTGAGTATTGCAATCACTTACACATATATTTACACAGGTATTCCTGTTCCATCATTGAAACCATAAAAAATAAGTGACATTGAAATGATTGATATGTGATGCCTACACACTTTTCATCTAATCATTGTGATAAACAACAATTCGTAAAGTACCTACACACCATCTGTACCTAATAAAAAAGTAAAGAATGCATCTGATGGTAACTGCGAACCTTGTTGATCCAAAATGACCAATCAAAAGATACATTTATAATAATCTTCTTATGAAACAGAACACTTAAACTTTTGAACATTAAAAAAAAATTAACATAAAATAATTACATAATCAAATGAGTGCTCTCTAAGTTAAAAAATATAGGATGATAAAAGTTGTTAAATGCTCAGAACTTAAACTGTGTTTTTTTTCATTAAAGTATAGAAAATATTCTATACTAACAATTAAATCCTTAATTAATTTACCATTTGTTGTAATTACTTTGTTTTTATAATTAATAAGCATAGGGAAATATTTAATATTTACATAATGATGCTAAATAATAAACTTTTAATTTAAAAGACTTGATAAGATTCAAAGATATTGTTCAATAAATTTTATTTATAAAGATTATCATGTTTTGACTGGTAATAACGCTTAAATTAATCATAATAGAGCACGGTAAAAATATATATTTATATTTTACTAAGCCCAACAGTTTACGATCTGACAAAAAATATACAAACAAAACATTACCTGTACAAAACTTTAAGAAAGGTACCGAATCCTCGGCAAGTTGCAACTTCACCAGTATATGAAACAGTCATTTTCACTTACTTTACAGTCAGTCTATAACATAATTTTTGAAATAAATATGTAATAAAAACAAATACATAAAAAATAAACTGCAATTTTTGAAATTGCTTTCACTATGAATTAAATTAGTAATAAATAAGTCAGGAAACCAATAGGCAATCACAAGCAACACAAATCATAACAAAAACACTACTTGCTAATGAAACAAAGAAAAGCACAGTTTTCGAATATTTCGAAAACATTTAACTGAACAAACGACTACCGTCAGCCACCATTAAGAACGAACTAAAAAAAAAAAAATATCTACCTGACAGTCACAGCCAGTCAGTCAGTAACTAACTAGTATACTATACTATGGCGCGTTCCGAATGCCTCAGAGCGCTCATATACCGGTTCCGATTGCCTGCCTGTGAGCGCGTTCACGACGGATATCGTTACGATCATCGTGGGTGACGTCATAAACAACGCCGAGCTACAGAGCATGGTCGCTCTGGGCAATCTCTCAAAATTGACTTATTTAGGCGATTAAAGATTTTCGAAGCTTGCTTATAAACTTTTGTAATAATATTAAAAGATGGCTCCTAATACAATGATGAGGGTCGAAGATCATAATAAAGATATCACTTTAGATTTACGAGACGAACAATTAGAATATTAGAGTGCTATTTAACATCCCGATTGAAATAGCAAAAATATCATTTTTAGCGCTATAAGTCCAATCGGAACGGTTCGGAGCAGTTTTAACGCTGATAACACTGTGAATGGCATTCAGAACGCACCAAGTACAAAAACAGTAAACAGGAAACAGGAAAAGAGGAGGAAAGGAGACTATAAAAATGAATCGCGCGCTATGGCCCAATATGTAAAAAAAATTAATCGCATTATTTATTGAATGAGTGAATGAAATAATTTACAGGAACCGTGTTGCTAATAGACGAAAGCAATGCGAAGAAAAACTAAAGATCTTTTGGCCGCACTCGTGTAAAATTAATAATTAAGGCACGATCCTAAGAATAGATTTTGGTTACCAAATCTAGCCTTAGTTAGAATATACATATAAAGGTAATACTCGCTAAGCATAATCAATATTGAGGAGCGCCTAATCATTAAACGTCTCTGCGTGCAACAGTTTATCCACTTTGTTTAGTTTCTACTTAGACAGAATTAATAAAATAATCAGGTTGATTAATGCCTGATTTCACCAGTAGCACCTAAAATTTAAGTGTCTCCTATGCCAATTTAAGCGGCACCTAACGCAAGTTTTGTTTTCACCGACGGTTAAGTGACACCTTAAGCATTAGGGAGCCCTTAGGGAGGATTTAGAGGATGAATTGACGACCCCGTAACACTTAAGTGACGTATATTTTTAGGTTATTTTGCGAGATATCCTTCCGACTTCCAAACAATAATTACTCCTAGTGATAAAAATGGATAGTAACCACGATTTATTTGAAGATTTATAAGCAACTGAAGCAAGCACTGTTTTCGCCTCATTTTTAGCCCCATCTGTCTTTTTATTTAAAAATTTGTGCTGGAGCAGTAATTTTATCAACTTATCTTTATCTTCTAGTAAAAAATTTTGTCCACGTTTCCTCTTTTCTGACATTACTAATTGTAATATTTTGCACATGGCACAAACAACAACAAACAAATTATATTGTGCATTGAACTCAACCAATGGAGAAGCCCTAGCTACGAAAAAAACGTGCATACCTAAACATAAAATAGCGTCCATTTTTAGGGTTGCACAACGAGTACCGAATCTACTATCGATATTTTAGAACTAAATATTGAACTTGAAATATAATATTGAAAATTTAATGAACTTTTGTAAGAAATTGATGTAAATGAAATAATCATAGTTTATGGTTTATTTACTTTCATTATAATTCTCTTAATATAAAAAATAAAGAACTATATAGTTTATTTTCGTAAGTCCTGATATAGTCCCGTTAAATTAGCCAGAAAAATAGTGGTCAGTTTGCATTAATTGCCAACATGCTGAATTTTGGTACAGACCTGAGGTACACTATTATAAATAAAACACCAAAAGATCCCATGTTTGCTTAAAAAGTTTTTCGAAGTCGAGCATCAAAGTTTTCGGTCATCAATTAAAGTCTGGCTTGTCTTCAATGATCACGATTCAAAAATAGACAAAACAACTTTTAATTATAATTTAATTAAATATATTATTTAAATTTTTTATTTTAAATATAATTTTAATTTAAACAAAATAACCTTTTCAATAACAAAATTAACAATTCAAAGCAAACTTTATTCTTTAACTTAACTTAACGTCTTTTTGTTTCAAAAATACACGCACAACGGCAAACAAAGTAAATACCGTTTCGATATGATTAACTGCGTAAGCGCCTGTTATCATTTGCATCGAAAGTATGAAAAATAAAAACATCTTAATAATTATCATCGATATGTGGTTAAATAATCAAAGCTCCGGAACATCACTTTTGACAGCTTTTTTGACAGAAAGTAACAATAAATGGCGATTTGTGGCACCCTAGCCACCTGCTATGACGTCTTTGCGTGATTGATATTTTAGTGACAACATTCAAAAATAGTACTATCTCTTTCTTTTATTAGCATTTTTGTATAAGTAGAGGAGACAACCAAGTTCTTCCTCTTCTATGATTCGATATACCTAACTACTTATTTATATAGGACATTACGACTACTCCATGTATTTATCACCTCGCTGATATTGTGAAACGATAAGACGAGACCACAGATTAAAATGTCACAGCGATTTTTTAGGCACTGACGAAATTCGCCATGCAGCCAAAAAAGTAATTTTGCAACGTTTTTTAAATTTATCTAATATTTACAAGCCGAAGACCCTCCTTTTTTAAAATAAACTGGAGTTAATAACGATAATTTAAGTATTTTATTTGTTTTTTTCAGCTAAATATCAATAAAATTGTTAACTCAAATAATTTATCGATAAACGTTTACGTGGTACCTCCGCACTAAACGTCACCTAACTAGGGGACGCTTACTTACTGCTTACTGTTTAGAGGCTGTTGGTGAAAACGGGTATAAGTCACTTAGCAGAACGTTCCATAATAACATTTTGAAAGTAGTATTAGTATAGACATTTTTACTTTAATAAATATTTAAAATCTTTATATAGTAAATGCCATCCACGAAGACGTGCTATTCTTTATTTTAGTCTATGATCTACTAAAATTACTGGACTAAAGGAGTAGTAGGGCCTATCTTCATGGATGACACTCACCCTAAGTAGTGGTAACCTTTAACAGTACTGCCGTCTGCTAACTAAAACATCGCTAAGCCACAAAAGAGTGATTTTGTGTTATGAATGACATTATACATAAATCTAGGTCTCGTATTCGTTACTAACGTTATTCGTTCAGAAGATAGCCTAGGCAAAAACATCATTATCTAATCAAAAATGTCTTATTTGCACAGCTTAAACAACGTTCACACACAGTACCTCAAGTAAAAAATCACTTGCCTAAAAAATTGGCTTCTATATTGTCCTATAATTGTGAAAATAGTTAGATCTAAACTGTATCTAAATAAATAAATTACTTTATTTAGTTAACAGCGAATATCTGCAGTAGAGATTTCATTATTTTATTTTGAACCTGGGTCATATTTTTATGAGTGCTGATCAGGTTCACCAAAGATAGAGCTGGCTATGAAAAGAAAAGGTAGGCTTTATGACTACAGATTTTGTTGATTCAGTGGCTTGAATCAACAAAATAAAGCAATAGTTAAACCGATATCACCAGAAGATATTCTCCACATCCCAAAGTTCATTAGTGAAAGGCGCATCCAAAAATCTAATCCGAGAGCATATCTAAAAAAATATGGTACTTACATTTATGTTTGATGATTCTTCTACAAAAATAATTTCAATGAAGATTTCACATCTTTACCATTCATGAATGATCGGTATTTTGCAAAATCCAAGTAGTTTTATTCTTATATTCCGTACATCTCCAAAAGATATTGAACCATTTCGATAAGCAGCGTTACTCGATAAATTTACACCGATAGTACTGCCACATAAATATACATTTTGGAAAAACATACCAATAATAAAATTAACAAACGATGATGGTGAGGGAACTACGACTTAATAGTTAGAAACTTAGCTCACGAGAAATAAATGTTAATTACAATGATAAAGTGCCATTTATATCATTGTAAGTTTTATTTGTGGATGATTAAGTCTATTCTAATATTGTGATCCATATTGAGATGTTTTAAGTCATTTTATCACTAAGTGATATTTTTATTGTTGCGACGATCATTCGTCATAAGTTCTTCTTTTAATTTCATGTGGATCTACTTGAATATTATACAGACAGATGCAATACATAAAGGAACCAACTAAATGCAAATATATATATGAGATATTAATTACTGTACCGATACCGACCGAGATCATTAAAACGCTTTGTTAACCTTAGTGTATGGAAGATTCTAGAGGGTCCTCCAGACTCGTGCCGAGAACACCCGAGGCGCGTGAATACAAATAGTTTCCCTATCTGTCGTTGTCGTTCTCGCCTGTTATCCTATCGGGGTCGGTTTTACAGCTTGCCCGAAGTCAGCCCCCTAGGGGCAAATGCTATTTTTGTTATAGGAACACCAAATTTTAATAAAATGATATATGACGTGGCAAGGCGTGTGTAACCAAGATCAGTAGTTAAACAGGAATAATAAGTTTTATGAACTAAATTGTACGATAGCGAATTTCTTTCGAATTCAAGCTCAAGTCAATTCTTTGTTAAGAAACCATAAAATTGCTATACTGAATATATTATTTTTACTTAGTAAATAATTTCGATTATTTCATGCAAATTATAATACGCGCGTTTTTGCAGATATTTTTGTTTTCTTTGCTAAGCTCATAATATACCAGATTCCGCACCACTGTCGTCCATTCCAAATAACGAGAGCTCACAAAAAACATATTAAGTAAGAAGGTCGCGTGCGTAGCATCACTAATTAGTTTGTGAAGTCGCGTTATGTGCGGTTTACACGTGTTAAGTAGTTAAGTTGGTAACTTTTAACTAAATTTAGTTAAATTTTAACTAAATTTTAAGTTACTACATGTCACTTGTGTATCCAAACGGATTAATTAGTTAAGCTCATAAGTTCAATGAAGATGAACAGTAATGAATGTCAAGGAATTCGTCAATTCTGTACTGTACTGTACTGTATGTGGTAAACGAGATTTTGAACAAATTCAGAAAATAATTTGTTTCGGAAATTGAAGTCTCTATAAGACTATATTTTTTTCTAAATTTTTTAAGCTCGTTTAATCCACAAGCATTCCATTTCCGAAGTTGAAACTAAACTCCACTCCGACATTTTGAAAAACGGAGTTAATGCGAAATAAATACGAGCTCTTGCCGCCACCAGCCTTGTCAACTTATGCACTTAACTAAAAAATCACGTCCAAACGTGTTAAGTGAGAAGCCCCGCCTACTTATACGAAAAATAGAACGAATCCTAATCTACTTAATCACTTGCATACTAAATTTTAAGTTACCACTTGTCACTTAATTGACTGTTTACACGCAAGTTTTAACTTAAAATTTTGTTACCAACTTAACCACTTAACGCGTGTAAACCAGCCATTAGTGAAATGAAATATTTATTTCTCAACATTGACAATTACTTGTTCTTATTGACGTCAAATAAACCATGACTCTACCACCAGTTTGGAAAAACCTTCGTGAAGAAGAACTGGCAAGAAACTTCACGGGTATATTTTTTCAAAATAAATTTACAGTCTCTTTATGTCTATACAAAATTATTCTTATCTGCATCTGTTAGCTCGGCAAGTCTCCCAAGTATCCCAACGACGAACACCCTCAAACGGCACCCGTTCACGAGTTAACGCGGGATCCAGCCATCGCCCTCCTCAACCATATTAGAGGGAAGTGAGCGACCCGTCACAAGACGTACTTCGTGACAATGACGCTTTAGATATTCATCGGGACGAAGACCTCAGCGAGCAAACAGACACATTACACATGTTTTGTTACAAATACTAGTAAAATCCTGTTAATGAGGGGATTATACCCTTTATAAGGGCTTTTATCATCCAAATAATCGGATAGTTAATAATATGTTTTAGCACACAACTTTTGCTAAAAGTTTCTTTGAATTTGTCAATAGGAAGACCTTGGATATCCTCAGGAACCTTATTATAAAAGCGTATACATTGACCCATGAATGAGTTAGTATGCCTACTATTATGAAGCCTATTGTTATGAGCTGCCAGCTTATTTTTTCCTCTTGTGTTAACATTGCGCAGATGTTTTTTTTCTTTTGAACAAGGTTATGTTCTTTTTTACATACCTGAAATTTTCTAAAAATATTGTGAATGGAAAGTAAGAATATTGGAACGAAGTTCCTAATCGCACGTTGCGAAAGGGGGCTAGACGGAAAAAATTAAGACCAAAAGTTGTAACGACACTTTTTGCTTTAGTTGTAAGCCGTGCGGCGTGCGCGTGTTTCTCTGTCTGTCTCTCTCTTTCTCTCTCTCTCATAGAAAGCAAGCCGTTATTTTCGTTTTGTCTTTCTATTTCGCATTGAACAGTGTGGTGTCGCGACGATTATTTTTGTTGAGTGTATACAGGTTTTTTGTACATAATAAATAATAAAAAATAATAACCGTAATGAATCCTGACAGTGTTTCTGCACAAGTTCCGGATATTGCTGATAAGATTAAGTAGAGATTTTATACAGGCAATAATAAATGCTTATGTATTTTTAGCAAGTACGCATTATAACCTCTCTTTACTATTGTGCTAACCATGTCATACGCGTTATAATCTCTCCATTATTGTGTGTTTAGCAAGTGTACGCGTCATAACTTTAATAAATGTAAAAGCAAATTATGTTTTAACATTAAATATCAATTATATTTTATCAATAGTAGTTATCGGGTGTCCCTTGACACCTCTTAAGTTGTTTATTTCCTTAAATTAACTTCTAACACCCTTGGACCGAGCTGATAGATTGCGCGAACAGCCCTTTTCTGCAGAATAAATATAGTATCGATGACGGCAGCACTCCCTCACAACAGAATGCCATAAGTCATGAGGCTGTGGAAGTAGTGTTGATAATTTCTCGGTTCTCGCCACGTATCCTACTTACGTAGTAGCTTTTCCTTAGTCTGTGGCTCTCCCATGCTAGCGCTATACGTACATGTATACTGGCTACAAAATATCAATGTGTTGCCATATTTTGTTTGCCTCAGTCATAGACAAGATTTTTATGTGTGTGTGTGTGTGTTTGCTAGCAAATATCAATGTGGTGATGGGGATGGTTGGTAGCAAAGATAAAGTTAAATATTTAAAAGAAGTAGTGTAACTACTAGCCATGGTCGGAGTTAGGTACTACATAGAGCAAGAAATAGGTCACCAAAAATATTTTTGGAGATTCCGAGAATCATAATTGTGTAAATTGTAATACATTGTACACTAGTTTTTCAAAGACTATCTATTATTATAAGACTAGTATTTTAAAGTCGGTTTTACTGCTATTTTTAATTATGTAGAGTACGACCAACTACGGGCCTTTAGTAATGGGTGGCAGTTTTCATATAATTAACATTTTTGGCAAAAGAATGCTGAGAGGTTTTTTTCACCGCCTTTTTTCGGCTGTGCTAAGCTACAAGACCTTTTGAAAGTCAAAGCAAAGTCTTAACGTTTTTTTTTATGTTTTTACTTTCATCAATATTATGATTTTGTCTTTTCTGCTTTCAATGCGTTTACACACAGTCTCGCAACCTTTGATTAAATATGTGAAGTTCTTACATGACGTGTTTGAACTATGAATCTGGTACGCACACAAACTCAAGTAGATATATTACATTGTTAAAACTTTAAATTAACAAAACTGAAAAAGGCACAGAATGGTGCAATTGCGAGGCGCGCAAACAAGACGGAATAGAGTCGTTTGTACGCTTTTCTTGTTATATTGCCTCGGTTTTTTTCGACTAAGTTTGATCAGATGAAAGACCCAAGATTTATAAGGACCGTACGCCAGGGGTATGTCACTTATCGTCCGTTATTAAACTTTAATCAAAGACCGTTACAATTGGATACGCCACATTTTTTGCATTTTTTGTGATTTTTGTTAAATATTCGGATGAAATGTTTCGTGATGGCGTAATTTAGCAGTAAGTAATAAGTTCAATGAACAAAATTCTAGCTGCTGTTATTCAATGGCATGTTATAGAACGAACAACAACGTACTCTTTTAGTGGAATGGACTCTAAAAGAGTTATTTTTCATTTGACAGCGTACGGGCAGTCTCATTTGATTAAGTTAGAATTTAGTTAGACTCGATACGATACTCGACGTCGAGAACCATTTTCACCCGTCTGTCTTTCTGTGTTTGTTGCGTGTGTGTGTGTGTGTGGTGTGTGACTACCTACTATCTTACGTACACACACTGTTGTCTGATTGACTGCCAAAATGGACGGCTTTGACTGTCAGCGTAGCGATTGTGGGAACCAATGTTTTATTTTGTGAAATACATCTTCTTTTGACTTTTGCTACGTTGATAAAAAATTTACTAGATTAAGTTCTAGTTTTCACAACGTATTTTTTATCTACGGCATTAAAGCTATCAGAATGAATGAAACAAACTGTGTTAAGAAAAATATATCGGAGAAGGAGAAGCCGGTTTCAGCTTCTAATCCTGATATTGAAGATAGTGTATTCCCGCCCTTTCCTGGTTTGTTTCATGACAATAAACATATAAGACTGATTCTAGGTATGGATCCTTATGTTTCTAATTTGTAATTTCAGATCCGACCGCCGATGACTTCGATGAAGATATTCCATTAGTTGAAAGAGAGTATTACAAAGTGAAGTTTCCAGGTAGTAAAGAATAACTAAAAGATAGTGAAGAATAACTTCTTATTTTAATTTTATTAAATGTTGTAAAATGTTTTATTACAGATCTGAATGCAATTCGTGGCCATAAATTACACTGCACTGCGTGTGATCGTCATCTTGGCTGCGCAGCTCGTAACGAGCCTCGTATTAGAGTGCATCCTATGCTTCGAACATTGATGTGCCAAAGTTGCCACACATTTTATAACAGTGGAGAGTTTGACAAAGGTGAAGACGGATCAGAACTGTACTGCCGATGGTGTGGTCAGGGTGGACAAGTTTACTGTTGTTCAGATTGTCCCCATGTATTTTGTGCTGTGAGTTTCATTTCCTTGATTTGTGAATAAATTAAATACAAATGTTTCTCTAGGTAGGTAGATATTTGTTACATTAAAACTGTTGTCTAAAATGATCGAATAGTATTTATCATTTTATATTATGAAATTTTACATTTCATTTAGAGGATTTAGATAACTCATGAAACTTATTTATTTAGATTAATGTAATATAAAAATTTTGTATTGATTATATTGTGTACTATTATAGAAACATTGCCTCTTGTGAGAGAATATGTGAAATTTTTATATTTTGCTTCTAAAATTGTGATAAGGTATTTATTCTGTTGGTGATATAATATTAGATATATTTTACAGAAATGCATTAGGAGAAATTTAGGTGCAAGTAAAATAAAGGAAATTGAAAACACAGATGATTGGAAATGCTTTAAATGCATGCCCTCATGCCTTTGGGACCTTAGAGCAATATGTTGGGCCTTGTTACGATACTGTGACTTAAAAAATAAGTAAGTCTTTAATAACATCTTGACTATTGCTTTGATTTATGCAGTTCCTTGATTGTATGTATTTTGGATGATTTAAGTGACTTCAATTAGAAGTATATTCAATAGCATAAGAAATGTTTTTCCTTCAAACATCTTTTTTTTAAATTTATGTTTTATTTTAGAATAACATTTAAAACAGAAGATGAACGGCTTAAAGAGGAATATGAAAAAGATTGTGCTATTGATCATACCACCTGCTGTAAAAACAGACGATCAAGAAAAGAGAAAGATACACCTAAAAAGAAGGAGGATAAAGATTTGGTACTAAAAGAATCAATCAAGAAAAAGGAGGAAAAGGATAAGGATCCAATCAAGAAAAGAGACGAAAAAGATGCAACTAAAAAGAAGGAACAGGATAAAAAAGATGAACTTGCTGCAAAACCAGATACTACTGCAAGTGTAATTTCAAAAATTCCTTCAACTATACAGGTTTGGCATCACACTACTACATAATACAATACAGATAAATCTTGATCTCTAATCAAATATTGAAAACTTTTTACAGGTTAAAAAGTTTGCATCAATTAGTAATGAGGATAATAAAAATGATAAGAGACCTCAGAAACGCTCACTTAGCCCAAAAAATAAAAATATTATAAAAAATGCTGTGCCTATCCAACCTTTTGTTCCCAAATTTTATCCTGGTGTACCAACAGCACCTAAAAAATTGCGGGTGAGTTTATTTTATTTTAATACATTTTGCTTGCTAAATTAACTTCTATAATCCGCACGCTGAATGATGATCCCTATGACAGTTCGTTAGCGCTTAACATTGTACTGACATCCTATCACATCAAATCCTTTAGAGGTCCATTAAAAAGACGAAAAAATCATAATTGTGTACAATTGTAAATTATAAAAATGAATATTAAGAAATTATTACGTAATGTTCGGAAATAATAGAAAAAAACTCAATGCAAATGTACATGGTACGTGCTGCAAAAGTTACGTCGTCAAGCTGTTATAGACTAAGAAGGGACACATCGATAAACAAAATATCGATAATTTGTTGGAAATATAAAATAAATGCTTTGAGTTTGTATTTTATTTATATCAATCTGAATCTGATACAGGGTCAATCGGATTTTCAAAATCTGAGTCTGAACTGCAGCTATCCGTGACGTTTATTATTAACGGTTGGTCAATGATATTGTCGTATTGTTACTTTTTTATCTAGTGTTTTATGTCCATCAATGCGCGTAGTCTTTTTTTCAAAATAAATAAATATTGCTTATTATGTTGAATGACCTGGCTGAATGACATGACATTTGCCTGAAAAAACAGTATTTTATCGAAATTGTTTCGCATAACTAATACAACTGTCAGTTGAAACGTCATAGGGATCATCATTCGGCGTGCGGAGTATAATTAAGGTTGTTTTGTTGCTCTCAACTTTTAATTTAATATTAATGAAATTAGTTTTATTTCAAAAATAATTTTATGCCATTAATGTTTGTATATGATTTCTACTGTGTGGCAGCCACATCTAGAGTGTAGATGGGCAGAATATTATAGTCAATGGTAAATGATAGAGACATGACTCCACTCATTTTTATTCATTTATCTTGCTGACATGTGGTTCCAACAGGTTGCAACCACAGGCTACAGTGTGCTTTATAATTAATTATTCAAAGTAACATTTGATGAACAAGTACTGTCATCATTGTAATGATTGGCTACCACAATAGTGCTATCTAACCCCAATTCGATTATTTTCTTAACAAATATGTCAATATACTAGGGACAATTGAACACTTAGTACATAAAATTTGGCGAGTTATTGGTTGCTGCGAAAAGTGTGAGAATTGGACATTTAGATTGCGCTTCTATCTACCAGCTAGCCACGGCTGCTACAGACTCAAAATCATATTCAAACATTAACCAGTTTCATTGACATAAAACAAATTCTTTTTATGTTTCAATTTATGGTTTTTATGGTGGTCCTCTTAAAAATTTTACATTTATAATATGTGGGTTTGAGTGGCAAAACCAATTAAATTAACAGTATTCATAATATTTTGTGTGTGTTATCAATATTTTCTATAAAAGGTACCTAGCATTACTAATACAACTAACTTGGAAGTACCAGTCTAGTACATGTGTTTTATAAAAGATGATAATGGGTTATTTTTATTCAACAAAAACCCAGGCCATAAGAGGCTAATTATTTCTTATAAGCCTAATTATCAACAAAACCACAATGCTAATATAAGTAAACCAAGTCAAAAATCTTAACTCTTAAAAATCTAAAACTTTTTTTTTCTATTAATCAAATTAAACATCAATCAATATGTCTTTCCCAACACAGTGGCAATTTATCAAAGAAGAATTTTATCACCTTTCTTGAAGAAGCAGCAACAAACTCTTTAGAGGCATTTTGTACTGCTTATCGATTTTTGCATTTTTTTTCCCAACAAAACATTGCCCAATATTCTAGCAAAGTAAAAGTCTGTAGCAGCAAGGTCTTGTGAGTATGGCTGATGACTGTTAGCTTTCAACACTAGTTCTTGTAGCTTTGTATGGAGGTGTCTGTTGTCATGCCTAGCAGTGGGGATAAGTGATTTAATAAAGTGGTTGCAGATGTGTGTGTTTAGTTTTTCACAGTACATCTGCAATGTTACTCATCCCGATAAGTAAGAAGCTGTGGTGACTCACATCGGCACTAGACCACTTACGAGCGACCCAACTTTGCAGGGTAATATCTCACCAATTCGCTGTGCCCTTGCGATTCTCAAACAGAATCCATTTCTCGTCGCAGGTAACGGTGCGGAGTTCAAAATTCCCACGTTTTTGTCATCAATAACATATAAAACTAGATACACAATCAGTGACAGAAAAACATCCTTATCAAAAGAGTACCCATGTACGCGTATTAGGGTTCTCTTAATTTAGTTGCATTCGTTCAACAGTTAACACGTCAAATTGCGCAATTAGTCCTCTAAAAAATAATTGATTATTACATGTTCAAAAAATAAAAAAATTTATTTTGTAAAATCGGTTTTCTAAATTCTATTTTAAATCATTCACGTAGGATTGTAATTGCAATAACGAAGCTATCTTGCTTAAATAGCAGAAGATTAGCTGATAAGCTCTTGAGCACGGACCTCAAAAATCTTATTCCTGGTCGCTTGATTTTACTTTGTCAAATGTATATGGTATGTATAATGTATAAATGTATATGTATACAAACAAAATTATACGGACACGAAATATTTTGTCATGTTAAGCCCATGTTCTGCATCATTGTATCTCTTATGTCGGGTAGCAATATAATGTAATTGTGTGAGTAAAGATATCTATGGTAGTACCAGAGTCCAAAGAGTGAAGTAATAATTCGGGAAAAGAGAGCCCTCTTTTGAGCTAAAAGGGAATAATTTTAACACTAGTGTTCCAAGCGACAGTGCTCAGCACTAATTGCTATACATTAGTGTGTGTATGTCTATTGCTTATGTATTGCCTTGCCCATGATATTGATGTTGAGTTTCACAAAGGCGATTCAGAAGTATGTTTGTTTAACTTTCTCGCGCCTGCCGGAGCCACTCTTCAGGTGCGCAATGTAAGAACTTCACCTATATTATGGTATATTTTTTTAAAGGTTGTAATGCACCAATTGTCATTTCTTGACTAACTTCTAAACCATTGTGGATAGTTTAAAGTGTCATATTAATTTGTATGAAACTGTGTATCTAGTTTTATTTTGTGATCAAAAATTTCTGTGTCTGTCGAGCAGCACAAGGCAAGCCTTTACCCGTACATCGCACTTGATTATCATCAGCTTCCACAATCGCATTAATTCGTCATTGTCGACCAAAGTTTTCAAAAACGCGGTTCATTTTTCAGCTTGAAATTTCTTAAACGGAAGTGGACAAACTAATAACGGGTCGTGCGTTGTTTGGGGATGTGCACTCCGGATACGGCGCTTATGTTGCGTGCCACTCGCATTCCACAATAACTCGGAATTTTTTTACGTACCCATAGTGTCAAAAATTATTCAAATGTGGTGAAAACATATAAACAGAAGGCTGACTTTCAAAAAGAAAGAACTCATAGCTAAACAAATGTATTTTTTATTTGAAATGGGCAGTAACTCAGAATGGCAATTTAAAAAAACAATACAATAGGGTATTCCAAAAATAATGTAATATTTTCTTATCAAAATTATTTGAAAATCTATTTATTTAATTACTATAATACACGAATATTGTTTCTTTGAAGATGATGTCTCCAGCAACAATTACACCTATAAGGATTGCACCAGCACCTCAGGCATATGGAGTAAACCGTTACAGACAAAGACATTCAGCTCCTGCACCAAATTATATGCCTTTTAATGGATTTGGTTCCAATCATTTCACAAATTACATCAATAGAGATAATATAAACCTTTCATTGGACAGTTTAACTCAGGTAACACTTAAATTATTTTTATGTTCTCCCACAAAATGTAGAATGATGTATGAGTCTGTATATTAATAATGGTACTGAATTTAGCACACCTAAAAGTTAAAATATAGATTGAACTATACGTTTGACCCACCATCTGCACTTGCCCACATTTGTACAAATAAAATGATTTAATTGAAAATTTCTTATATAGTAAAGATGTTTATTTTTCATTTTATTTTAGGGTTTGGATATGTCTTCCATTAATCAGGATCACTCTGATGATATTGTATGTATGCCTGACTTACCATTGGAACCTTTATGTGAGGTAGGCCCATTCTATAACTGGTAATTGTTTATTAAGTGTTTACTATTGAAATATAAAAAAAATGCTATTGGTTGCAGGTGACTGAAGATAATGATGATGATGTTGAATGCATAACGCCAATATCATCAGTTCCTAAAGTACAAGTCCCTTCAGTTGTTCCTAAAATAATACAAAAGCATCAAGTTTTGCCTGATATAAGTCCAGAAAATATTATCCAAATGACAGAAGACGATGTGACTGTAAATGCAAGTACTGGCGGTCTTAAATTTCGCGTGGATCCGCAAACATTATCTAATAATAAAATGTACAGGCTTCCAGATGGTCGTATTTTTGCTATAAATCCAAATCCAAATATGCCGGGAGGATATTCCGCCACTATTGTCGCAGTTACAGACAGTTCTAAAACACCTTCAAGAGGAACTATGTATGCTGCGAAATTAAACCCGATTTCTAATCCACAACCTAAGTCTGTGACACCAAAGGCCAAACCGCGGTCACGTAAGACTCATAGTACCCCTAATACACCTAACACTGCAGCCTCTACCCCTAACCTAATAAGAGAGTGTGATATGATTGTTCCAGTTGAGTGGTTCAGATATAATCTAATAGATGCAATAGATGCTCTTTCGTATTCCACATCGCGTCTTAATAAGTTAAAAAAAGAATCTACGACTGGATTCCTTCGTTCACGCACCATCCCCGAAATGAAGAAGTTGCACAAAACCTTGGACCGCTTGTTAAATACATCAGCCGTAAGATTTATGGAAATCAAAAAACAACTAAATAAAGAAATGAAAACTTATGTTGAGAAAAAGATGGGTAAATACGTAGAAAGTGATGATAACGACGACGATGATGATGATGTTGAAATATTGCCGAACAATGAAGAGCCTATATCTATTGATGAAAATTCAAGCGACTCCGTGAATAATGATGCACAAGTGGATTTAACTAACGCAGGAAGTGATCAAAGCAATTGTCGGGAAAGAGAAAACTCATTGTCTTTCGTTAATAATGAATCAACAGCAATTGACAATGTGGTCATAGAAAATCAAGACGAACCTAGTAAAAGTATCACTCAAGAACTTGAAAATGAAACTGCGGGTGAAGATATTTCTAGTAATGGAGATAAAGAAATTCACCAACATAGTGAAAATGTTTCTGGCAATGAAAACAAAAATGAAGGTGAAAATGAAATGCTCGCAAATAATAACGAAGAGTCTGATAATAATGGCAACGATAAAGATGATGAATGTGATAAAACAGAAAATGAAGACACAACTATGCAGGAAAGTACAGCAGATCGAGAGAGCAATACTAGTTCTGATCAGGTAAATCAGGTTAAAGAAGAAAAACAAAATGAAAGTAATAATAAAGATTTAGGGAAGCAGGAGGATAACATTGAACAATCTCAAGATATTCAGACATCAGACATTAAAAAATGCCTAGAAATTGATATGTTACAAATTGATAAATCTAAAGATCCTGAAATATCCGATGTAAAAAAATGTCAAGATACAGAGATGTTGGACAGTGACAAAATTCAAGATGCAGGTTTGATGGACTCTGAAAAATATCAAGATGCAGGGATGTCTGAAGACCTGATTGAGAATCTTTTAAAAGATGATACATGTGATGCTAATGATACTGTAGTATCCGTAAATGACATACCTGATCTTGAAGATGCATAAAATGAAGAACATATCGTGAACACTGAAATTTTTTTAAAAGTTATGTTGAGTTTTGCATTTAATGAACTGCTTTCTTAAGAAGGGGCTGGTAGAATGCACATTTCATAACAAGTGAATGATGTTTAATGAACATGTTTTAGCGAGTGCTAAAATAAATTAATCTTTGTATGTTGGGTAGCGATTAAATGTATGTTTTCATTGTAGATAATATAGGACATTCTATTAGGACATTTGAAATGTAAGATATATAAAATAAAATTTTATAGAGGCATACTCTTTGCAATAACATGAGTTCATTACTGTGCGACATTATTATTTTGTTATTTTCACAATTTCTGAAAATAAATTTTTTTGTTTATTTTTTGTTGGCATTTTGAGGTTAATTTTACTTCTGTACACTATTAAAAATAGATTACTGTCTAATTTATAAGAAATTGTTTGTGAATCTATCTATTAGTGTTTAGGTAAGTACAAGTCAAATAAATTAAGCATAGATTTTATGCAAACAGCAGATAAAATTTGAAGACTTAAGCAATGTAGATTTGGTCAGCAATGCAATTTGTTTGTGGCAAATATTAAAACAAAACTGAGTTTGCGCTTTAATTGCAAGTAGCTATGATTGATACTGTTAATTTTACAAGAAAAGAGCAACTTTGTAAACATATTTTATATCAGATGAAAATCTTCTTTTTTTTTATATTTTTCTAAAGCAAGTTTGTAGAGCTAATGTTATTAGGGTGATTATTTGTTGAACCGCATAGATATGTCGTGGCCAGGTCGGATAATTTTCCACATCATGAAATGTTTGAACATTTTGTGAAATGGTCGTATTTCATAAAGGCCCAACTTAGTGTATAAATGTATATTTGTGAGTGCATAAATCTCTAAGGATTTGTAAGTAAGTATATATTAATAGTTTGCACAATAATATTAAAATACTTATGTCTACTTATACTAAATCGACCACATTGTTAAATCGCAAACGTTTAACCATTCGGTTATCCACGATTGAGCATATCGTAAAAATACGGTGGCGAATTGCAATTTGCGTAAGCCGAGCAAACGAAATATGTAAAGTAATGTATATAAAAATTAAAAATTACAAAAAGAGCAAAAAATGTAAAACAAGACGGCATGTTTAGTAGTAGAACTATTTATACTATCTCCCAGCGAAATGCCACAGAAACAATCCGTTTGCAGTGCCTCTATCAGTATTATTGTGACTTTATAATACGATCAAATTACTGGCCGTTTCATGAAGTAGCCATATTGATCTGGTTAAGGCCCATTATATTGTGACCAAGTCATTGTGACCATTTCATAAAATGGTCGAGCATCTCATGATGTGGAGAATTCTACGATGTGCTTACGACAGATGAATATTACAGTTTATACTGTATTTTTCTTAAACGTTTTTAAGAGATATTAATTATATCGTTTGTAACAGTGATTGTGTATATTAAATTTTCGAATAAGAGATGTTTCAAATGACTTTTAAGCCTACTTTTAAATTAAAGAGACGTTCGAATTTATAACTTTTTCAACCTAATTTTGGTAAAATTTGTAATTTCTGTGAAAGAAGTGCATGATAGAAATATGTATCTAAAATAAAACAAAGTAAATGAAACATTCATTAATTAATGAAAATGGTGGCTAAGAATTATACTTCAAATGCACACCAAAAAGTTGTGTACTTTTTTAGACCATTTTGTTGTGCACCTTGTATTTTACTGGTTTACACTAATCAAAGTTTCTTAAGGTGTAAAAAATTCAAATTTTTCACAAATAATGAATGCTTCACAAATTGGTCACAAAACATGTAAGACATCCGATTATATCTGTGTGCTTCATAATCCAAAAAAATCTCCAAGTTTAAATATTTAGGTAATTAAAATCCAAGATTTTTAAAACATTTTATATTTGCAAATAAGTATCAAAATCTATAAAATTGTAGATATTAAAATCACATGTTAAGTACCTAAGTAATATATACGGAAAGGGTTTTCATGTGACAGAGTATAAATAAAAACTGTATAAAATAAGTGAAAATGTTACTTATTTATATAAATGATTAACACGGCCCTTATTATATACTACCTTATTATATATATCACAAAACTCCTTTTATGTCAATGACAATGAAGCTGGGCTTCATTTGAAAAGTACATTGGTAAAATAAGTAAAGGGATGTGCTAGAAAATGTAAAGCGACCCTATCGACTTAAGTCTTTCTATTTTGTACTAATCTTAGGTAAGTAGCTAGTTAAGACATATTCTTGCAGCGGTATACATAATCTCGCAATCGAATAAATTTTTATGATTTTATTATGTAACTTGTATGCTACTTATATAATGAAAACAATAAATGTAGGCGTTATGAGACAAAGACAAGTACATTTAAATTCGCCTACACATTCCGTTATGCATGTCGTAGTTAATAAACATCAGTATAGTTGGTTCAACTTATTTGTCACGCACACACAGTTGCTGTATATGTCATTACCATATCGTAGAGTTACCCACATCATGAAATGATCGACTGTCCTTCGGCCACGTCATGATGTGGCTTGGCCAGATCAATGATAAGATATCTTTTGTCGATATGGCTAACTAACGCGCGGCTGCTTCATGAAATTATCAAGTTTATTTGATCATATGGTAAAATGGTTCCTTTAACTACCGATAAAGGATTTAACTATCAAACATGTCGTTTTGTTAAAAATTTATTGCCTGTTTTGTCTTTATTATTTTATTTTCATTAGGGCGCATGGACGGGTGCTGCCTCATCACGATCACTTCGTTCGCTCGGCTCGCGCAAACCGCAGGATATCAACTAGTTGTAAGAAAAAAATTCCAATCGTCGATGAACAAATCGTGAAACGTTTGCAATTTAATGATTTGGCCAAATGTAGTTGGCCACATCATGAAATACAACTATTTCATGAAATGGTCTAGCAGTTCTATGATATGGCCACGACATATATATTACACAAGCTTAATGCACACTTAGAGCCGCGCGTACAAATGACGAACCATCAATAATAAACACAAATGTACTTCTGAGGTTGTCAAATGTTTGCCTAAATAATACAAAAATTGTCTAAAATTAGTTCCCTATGAAATAGATTTAGGTACTGTGTAATAGAAGATAATATCTAATGGAATATACCTTATAAAATATACATTTGTTTTGTATTTCTTAGAACCTATCACTCCTTACGGTTGAAATGGTGAGCCTGAGAACCTACATGTTAGCAGCTCCAATCAAAAATAAGATATAGGCTTAAACATAATATCTTTACAAAATTACCTTCTCCTTTTGTTACATAGATTAAGCATGTTAGTCTGTGTTTGAGATTTGAATGGAATGGCGCACTTTACATCGCTCTTCGTGTTCGCGTATTCGTCTTATTTACCCAAACATTACGGTGTAAAGTAGCTCTATTTGACTTTACAGGGTGTTTGTGCGACAGCTGAACATACTTAAGAGCTGGTAGTATCTATTCTACCGACATACTATGACATGTGCGTAATATGACATGAGTTACAAACTCTAACTCATATGGCAGCCTTTTTAAGTTTTCAATGTGTTTTACACGAGGTGCATCGCTTCTAAAATAGCTATCTTAAAAAAAAACATTTTATTTTTATTTCACTTTATTAAAGAACATTAGTAATTTCAAAAGTAGATTACGTAAAGATGTGTTTTGTATGTCTTGTAAGGTTACCTTTTCTACTTTTTATTAGATTCGTTATACAAGCGTGTTAATAAGGCTGTTTGTGTATAAATCGTTAAAACTGAAAAAGGATGGAAAATTTCCCCCAGAACCAGGTTTGGCATTAATTTATTTGAGAGTGGTAGAACTTACGCAAATTATTTAAACACATACTAATCAAACACTAAAATTGACATATAAACGATATCGAAATTTGTGCACAAAAATTATTAGAAATCTAAAAAACAAATACAATAATGTGCAATTAGAAAACGCTCTCAAAAATCCTAAAAGGCGGTGGAACACCTTAAATGAAATAACTCTACGTAAACTTTCCAAAACGCATAGCCAGGCGCTGCTTGATATAGATACAATGTCACTAGATAAAGTAAACACTTACTTTGACACTATTGGATCACAGTTGGCTGAAAATATTTCCGCACCCAGAGCAAGAATAAGTTCTGCTAATAACAAGACTCTAGCAACATCTTTTGTTCTCTTAGATACCGATCCTGACGAAGTTTCCTCCGTTCTAAGATCTATGAAGTCTGGTAGTGCTCCTGGGTGCGATAAAATACCTACACACTTCTTGAAGTTAGCTTGTAAGGAGATTGTCCCTATTCTAACACATCTCTTCAACAGGTGTTTTGATTGTGGAGTATTTCCAGAAGCACTAAAACAAACAAGTATCACACCTGTGCACAAGAGTGGAAATAGTTCCGATTCATCAAACTTTAGACCGATATCTGTAATTCCAGGGGTGGCAAAAATATTAGAAAAGCTAATAAACATACGTTTGGTAAATTTTTTCTCTAAATATAAGTTAATAAAATTTCTCTAAATAATATACTTTCACCATCTCAATACGGGTTTACGGGTACGCAAGAACTTATCAATTGAAGATGCTATCTTGGCTTTGACTTCTACTATTGTTCAAAATGTTGATGCGGGTAATAAATGTCTGGCGGTATTCCGGATAGGTGACTTAAAAAGGACCTTCGATACGGTATCCATTCCAATGCTCCTACACAGTCTACAGGATGTAGGAATAAGAGGTCATCCTCTTAAACTCCTACAGGGTTACTTAACTGACCGTAGGTCGCGTGTTGCAGTTGGATCATCATTGAGTTCGGAATGTTTGTCAGTTACGGGATACCTCAGGGCAGTGTGCTGGGTCCTACTTTGTTCCTCGTTTATATCAATAGTCTGTGTAACATACAAATACATGGTGGCAACATTTTTTCGTACGCGGACGACACAATTTTTGGAAAATGTTAATTACCACAGATTTTAATGAAACACATATTTATTTTGATACTTTTTGATAGTTAGACCTATTGAATAAAGTGCAATATATTTTAGTCACAAAATTTATTTGATTAATATATTACTGTTGGCGCTGAAAGTGCCTGCCGGCTTTAGTGAGTAATCGCGCAGACTACCCGGTCACCGCAGACGCAGTTTTTTTATTTTTGTCTAGTGTTTTTTTTATTCATTCCCTGTCATGTACTTTGTGCAGTCAAGACGATATTACAATCCTTGTTCAGTTAAAATTGAATATTTATTTAACCTCCTGTTTTTTATATACCTACATGGTCAGCTTCGAGCCACATGGAATCAAAATTTAAGGAATCAGCAATTAATACTGATTAATATACTGAGATCAAGAAAAAATTAAGAAGTTCAATTTGCACGGACGCACGCGGCGGTCAATAGTGGAGGTCATTTATTGAAAATCTAGAAAAAGGATTATGGGAGTGAATCGAGTCTGTATCTTTTAGTGGTTATGCCTTAGCCATTAATTGTTTACTATTGGACATACGTAAATAGGTAAGAAAGAAACGTTATGTGAGGTTAAGTCACCAATTCCAAAGTGATATACACACATTGTTAAATTGTTATGTTAGTTACTGGGTTCGATCTTTAAACTGTGTTGTAAAGTTTAGATTACTAGTACTAACGTGCACCTACAATCATTTCATTTAGATTTAAAGTGTATATGATGATGTGGTATCTTTTCATAATTCGTATAGTCGTACTTTTCATTTGTGATGAAGTATACTAGATCGACTAAAAGTAAACGATAAAAACATTTGTATACCTACTCTGCTTTGCTAAGTTATTTAATGTGTGATATGAGGTGTTAAGTGGATATACCAGTAGAAACATATACATTCACATTGAAATAGTTATTGTAATAACGTAAAAACGTAATAACTTCTGTTTACTATTTGTGAACAACCTACTGGTTTACAATTTACAGTTTGATAAATTTACATGTTTTTATTGTTGTGATAATTGATGGGTTTGTAGCTATAATAAGTGATTTGTTTAAACTGTTGTATAAGCATATTTTTGTATGAATTCCAGGAGTTGTGCAGCCATTTCCCAATATGTCAGAGAAAAGTGAACTGTAACAGAATTAACCAAAAAACGCAGCAGCTATAAAGGGAGTATAACAATTTTTACTGGTTATTTAAAATCTTTGGAAAGTACAGTACTAAACTCAAAGGATGTAAGTGAGTTGGAATTGCGCGTAAGTAACTTGGACTCATTATATGCTCAATACGATGATATTCAAACCCGATTGGAATGTTTACATGACAATGTTGATCAGCAGTTAGCAGAACGGGAAGAATTTGAAGGTAGGTATTATAAGATTGGAAGCCAAGCGCAAGAGATACTTACAAATTATAAAAAGTCTCAATTACCTCTGCCTTCTGGATACGGGTCACGCAGTGGCAAGCAAAACCCTGTCAAATTACCTGCCATTAAAATACCTAAGTTTTCTGGTTTGTTTAATAATTGGCTAGAGTTTAGAGACGACATTGACGACGTCAACAAATTCCATTATTTACGATCATCATTGGAAGGGTCTGCTGCCGTGGTAATATCATCCATTGAGTTTTCGTCCACTAACTATAATGTAGCTTGGAAGCTCCTGTGTGATGGTTTTGATGATAAACGATTGTTGATTCAACATCACGTAGCTGCTTTATTTAGCATAGAAACGGTCTCACGGGAGTCTGCAGTTAATCTTAAACACCTTTTAGACCAATTAAATAAAAATCTCCGTGCTTTGGATTCATTGGGCGAGCCTACCAAGCATTGGGATACCATTCTCATTCACCTTATGACTCATAGGTAGGACTCTAAAACTTATCGTGAATGGAAGGAGTATAAACGTCGTTTGGATAGTGAGATACGTATCGAGCTTCAGCATTTCTTGGAATTCATGCGAATACGTACTAATCTTGATACGATAGAATTTTCACGTCAGTCATACCAAAATAACACAAATAATAATAAACAATTAAAGATAAAGGCTTTGGTTACAACAGAATACAATGACAGATCTAGTAATGTAAGTTCAAAGGACTCATGTCCTGAATGCAGTGGCGAGCAGCAGTTGAGTACATGTTCTCAATTTTTAGCGTTAAGTAATGAAGCGCGTCTGCAATTATTACCTACTTTAAAGGTTTGTTTTAACTGTTTTTCGAAATCTCATTTTTGAAATAGTTGTAAGAAACAGGGCTGTAAAATTTGTAAAAGCAAGTATTCAGTTTTAGTCCACATTACAGACGAGCAGAAATCAGCTGTGCATAGAGAGCCCACTGAAATTATAAGTGTGAAGCCCTCTAACACCGATCCAAATAACTTAACATTATCAGCGAGCGTGTCGTCCGCGAGAGGTGAACAGTCGCCGCGGGGACGTTATTCTTTCGACTGCGCTCATTAAGTTGTATGATTCTAACAGCCGCGAACACATCGGCCGCGCTGTTTTGGATTCAGGTAGCACTTCCAGCCTACTGTCGGAAAAAATGTTACGTCAATTAAATCTGCCTTATAGTCTAATAGATCAATCTGTACATGGTATTAACAATTCATCTACGCATATTAATAAAATGTGTCACTTGCGTTTAAAGTCATTAGACGAAACATTCAATCGTAACATTAATTGTTTTGTGTTGCCTTCCCTGACAGGTAATTTACCAAGTAGTACTCTCAACATTTCGTGCCTTAATATACCTGCTGATGTTTGTTCAGCGGATCCACATTTTTACGAGGCCGCATCAGTAGATACCATATTAGGTGCTGATCTGTTTTGCAACATTTTAGATTCGCAAAGAATTAATTTAGGCAATGGTAAACCTATCCTTTGCGACACTAGATTAGGGTGGATTGTATCTGGTCCGATAGATAATAGATATTTTAAACCATATTGGAGTAGCCCTATTCAATGTAATTATGTGAACGGTAATCATACAAGTCATAGTACTTCAAATGAAGCGATTCAAAGCCAACTCGCACGGTTTTGGAATTTAGAAGAAGTGAAAATTTCAAGCACTTCTAATTATTCGCCTGAACAAAGGTTGTGTGAAGAGCATTTTATAAAAAATACTACTCGCTTAGCAGATGGCCGATTTTGTGTAAGAATCCCACTAAAACAGGACCCGAGCGTTTTAGGTGATTCACTGCAGCGAGCAAAGCACTGTTTTTTGTCGTTGGAACGTAGGCTTATTAAAAAACCGTTACTTTATGATTTGTACCGCGAGTTTATGTCGCAATATCTGTCGATGGGTCAAATGTCGGAATCTAAGTTTAGTTCCGACAATAACACACAGTTTATCCCACACCATGGCGTGCTACGTCAGAGCAGCACGACTACTAAGTTACGGGCCGTATTTAATGCAAGCTCGCTTACTACCAGCACTAATCTTAGTTTAGTTAATATTCAAATGGTAGGTCCCACTGTACAGTACGATCTGTTGTCCATTCTTTTGAGGTTCAGGCAGCACAAATACGTCATTATGGGTGACGTAGAGAAAATGTATAGGTGTATAATGTGACATCCTGATGATAGGTTTTTACAGAACATAATATGGCGCGACAACCTAAATCAACCGCTTAAGGTATTTGAATTAAATACAGTGACTTACGGTACAGCGAGTGCACCGTACCTTGCTACCAGGTGCCTCAAGCAGCTAGGACTTGAATGTAAGGACAATCAGATCGCGGAAATCATCCTTCATGATTTTTACGTAGATGATCTCATGAGTGGAGGGGATGATTTGAATGTAGTGCGGGACATTCGAACTAAGGTGACGGCTACTCTCGCATCTGCTTGCTTGCCACTAAGGAAGTGGAAGTCTAACGAACCACAGTTAGTGTCAGAGTCTATTCACAATTTAAATATTGGGGGCAATGAACCATGTAAAACTTTAGGATTAGGTTGGTTACCTAAATAGGATGAGCTATATTTTCCGATTGGCACATCAATTAACATAAACGTAAAATCATAACGTGACATATTATCAGCAATTTCGCAAATATTTGATCCATTAGGTCTTGTGTCTCCAGTTGTTATTAAATTTAAAATTATATTGCAACAATTGTGGTTGAAAACCCCTCGGAGATTCAAAAAATGTGGTTAGAGGTAGTTAAGGGTTTAGATGTTTTTAACAATTTACGTGTACCACGCCGTGTAATAATAGATTCGTTCGTAAGAATAGAATTTCATGTGTTTTCAGACAGTTCAGTGAAAAGGCCTATGGTGCATGCCTGTATGTCCGCAGTATTGATAATAGCGGCAGAATTTTAATCCGTTTATTACTTGCTAAGAGCAGGGTAGCTCCTATTAAACTGACCACTATACCTAGGCTGGATCTTTGTGGAGCTCATGTTGCTGCAAAGCTGTATGAGAAAGCCGTTCGTTAAGACTAAATGTGCCCGTCCGTGCTGTTTAGATGTGGGCTTAAAATGTTGCCAAATAAGTTACACACATTCGTTCGTAATCGTGTAGGAGACATTTTAAAAAGGACTGGTAATTGCGAATGGCGACACGTTCCTACCGAGCTGAACCCGGCGGATTACGTGTCACGCGGGGTCAGTGACAACGATATACAATCTATTGATATGCGGTGGTCAGGGCCAGCCTATCTAAAGGAACCGACCAGTCATTGGCCTTCTATATTGGTTGTATAAGGTTTCGGTTAGCTATCGCTAGGTTTAGGCTTAGGCGTGCAGTAGCGTATATGCTACGTTTTATTGAAGCATGTAAAGGACGACATGCTACAACTAATTTTCTTACTGAAACTGAATTAAGTAATTCAATAAACATTATTATTCACTTGTGTCAGAAAAAAATCCTTTCCCGAATGTGATATTTTATGGCAAAGGAAAAAGTTACCAGCGAAAAGTCCTTTGTTAAAATTTTATGTGTTTTTAGATAAAGATAATTTAATGCGGGTTGGCGGTCGTACCTATTGGTAACTCAGATTTTTCATATAATAAAAATATCCCTTATTATTACAGTCCACACATCGATTTACACAATTATTATTTAATTATGAGCATCTGAAACTATTACATGCTGGACCGCAATTATTATTAGCCTCAATAAGGGAAAGGTACTGGCCAATCGGTGGCCGTAATTTAGCAAAGGCTACTTATCGTCGTTGCATTCGGTGCACACGAATGAAAGGAAAGGTTGAAGCTCCTGTCATGGGTGATTTGCCGCATAAGCGTCTTACTCCCGGTGGTTGCCCTTTTGAAACCGTTGGTGTTGACTATGCGGGCCCTATTGCTTCCGCTAGTCGCCAAGGACGTGGTTGTCGTATTGTAAAGGTATACATAGCGATATTTATATGCTTCACTACAAAGGCCATACATTTGGAATTGGTAGGTGATTTGACAAGTAATAGTTATATCCCTACTTTACGGAGATTCATTGCTCGTCGCGAAAAACCACGCCATCTATACTCAGATAATGGAACCTCATTTGTTTGGAGCATATAATGATTTTGCCAAGTTTCTAAAGCAAAATTCCGACTCTTTGTCCGATGATCTTGCATTTTATTCCTGCGTATTCACCACATTTTGGTGGCATTTGGGAAGTGACTGTCAAATCCACTGAATTCCATTTAGTTAGAAAGCTAGGCAACAGTCATTTAACGTTCGAAGAATTGTATACAACTTTAAAGCAAATTGAAGCAATTTTAAATTCTCGGCCACTCACTCCCTTGTCATCGCATCCTGAAGACTTGACCCCACTGACCCCTGGCCATTTTTTAATTGGTCGTCCGCTGTCGGCAATTCCAACCGAAGATTTTCATGGGCATAATGAAACGAACCTATCGAGATTCAACGCATTGAACAACTCCGACAGCACTTTTGGTCACGATGGAGTAAGGAATACATGTCTGAGCTGCAAAAACGTACAAAATGGCAGACTCCATCTAAGCCTCTAGAGATAGACTCGTTAGTGCTTTTGAAAGAGGACAATTTACCGCGCTGAAGTGGAAGCTCGGTCGAATTCTAGCAATTTCCTGGTCTAGTGTCTAGTGGAACAATCAAGAATCAATGAGGTGTATCTTGGTTGAAGGCAAAGCCTTCAACGCCGGGGGGTATGTTGGCGCTGAAAGCGCCTGCTGGCTTTAGTGAGCAATCGCGTAGACTACCCGGTCACCGCAGAAGCAGTTTTTTATTTTTGTCTAGTGTTTTTTTTATTCATTCACTGTCATGTACTTTGTGCAGTCAAGACGATATTACAATCCTTGTTCAGTTAAAATTGAATATATATTGAACCTCCTGTTTTTTATGTACAATTACAGTGTCTTGAACTCGAAAGTAACTGCAACTGAGTATACTAAATAAATAAGTATTTTGATTGTAACTTTAGAAACACCCTCTTTCTCTCTCACTTAAACCACAACACACACTCAGTCATGTACACATTCGCACATACATTCACACACATATGTATAATTTTATATATTTTTTTTAAGAAAAACACTAAATAATGTCTAAAATATGTAAAGAAGATAATTTGTAATTTGTATTAACTTTGTACTTACAATCTATGGTGGATTAGTCTTACGTAAGAGCGGTGCTGCCTATCACAAGCAAATTAGCTTAAACGGGAGCACCAACCACTTGTTAATGTATTAGGCTAAGTTACCGAAATAAAGTATTATATATCATATCATATTATCATACCAGCTCGATAATGCCGCTTTTTAAAATTGTAACTCGCCCAAACACATTGTATATGATTCTCATGAACAAGATGAATATACGAGAACAAGATCTGTGAACGGGTTCGTGTTATTCGGACTTCAACACGAATATAAGCGAACAAGGGCGAATGAAAAAACGCGGATACTGAATAGCCATGTGAAGTGCCACTATAAACTAACTCAAAACACGAAATAACTTCCAATACGCAACCGCACTATGGCCAAATATGGAGAAAAAAACTTCTAATATTTATTTGACACCACCGTATTTTCATTTACCACCACGTAACGATGTTCAGTACTAACCAGGCGAGTGCGGATGAGGGAGGGGTGACTTTCAGCGTGCGACTTATATGTGGCATTCATGCCCATGGATATTAATATGGCTAGTGGTTAATTTTTCTGACTGTTCCTTTCCTTTACTCGCAACACAGCAACGTGGATGTGGTTATTATGCCAGTTAGAATAGGGAGGCTTGTACTGCCTACCCCTAGCAACCTAGATCTTAATACAAGAAACTACTGAGTACATACAACTTTACGGTCGCTCTCAGACACGTCACATGGCTACTCGAGGCGCTCTTAATTATAGATTTTACTTAGTAAATACAGGCTTAGAAAAAGTAGACTTAAAGCATAAATTAGCTTAGCCATTACCCTGTTGACGTATCTGAGTGCGGCCGTAAGGGAGACCTTTATTTAATACTTTTCCTTGGCATTGTTGTATTGTTGGAGTTTGGCATTGTCGAACACATTTTTCTAAATATATTGCAAAGCTTCTATTATAACGAAGTAGACACCTTCATAATATATCAAAACATCACACACATAATTACTTTCATTCCCATCAAATGTTTGTCATGTAATTGCGTACAGTCCTCAAAGACCAAAGCATTAGCAAGAGATTCATAAGCATTCAAGTAAGTTATATAAAATAAAACAGATTTTGTTTTGGTGGTCTTTTCCGCATAACTAACGATGTGCCTAACAATTTATTTGACCATACATTGAAAATATCATCTACAACAAATATGACTTTCAGCTAAACATTTCTCTTAAATGTTATCTTTTGTTCGAACAGATGTGTAACAAGATGCGAAGCCAGAACCTAAGATGTGGGATAAGAGCCTAGGCTTTCGATGTTTTAATGAGTCGGCTTAGGTGATATGGTCCTTAATGACTGGCTAGACTCATCTTTTCTGTAAGTAGATTTGAGTGAAATAGTTTTTAATACCTTTTAATTGGTGGGATTCTGTTCAAATTAGTTATATGCTAGGTAGCGACCCGTTATGCCTCATTGTTCTTTTTACCTTATTATTGTTAACAAGAAAGTAAACAAAAAAAAAAACAAATTTGTTTCTAACGGCAGTGACATATTTATTTAAAAAAAGGTATTAATTACGGTACAAATATGAATAAAAAAGTTTTTAAATGAAATAAATACCACACTGGTTAGCAGTTAGCACTTAAAAATATCACAATCATGTACTTTTCGAAACATTCTTACATCTACGTGACTATGAAACATCAACGGGTGATACAACTAAACGAGTAGTAAAATAATTGCTATGTAAATTAGTATCGGAAATGTCCTTTTCTAGATCTTTCTTCGTGGTAGACCCTCATTGGAGAATAGTTGCCGTTGGATCCCCCATTTGCGTTCAAACCTGTAAAAACACACATTGATTAATATTTTATCCATTGTATTTAGCTACTACTCGTACAATATCTCGTCAATGTTTCACATACTTTTACCATTCAATTGTCCATCCACAGTGCATGCTTTTAAAAGAAAAATTATTTATTAGACTTTCTTTTATTTTTTACTATTTATATTCAAAGGAGATTAAGGATTATTTTGTTTGGAAAAAGATTATTGTTTATGACACAAAAAGACCGTGTTTCTTTCAAGATCAAAATAAGTTTATTTTTATTGATAAGTCGTCGCAGTTAAGGAGTCAGTGGCGTAGTAGTCAAGACACTAGCTTCTCAATGTGAATGAAGTGTCCAAATCAGTATTCACAACTTATGTACATTGAGCTGACTATTCTAACTAAAACCCACATAATTACTTAAAATTTTTTTTCGTAGGTTTATGTGAAATCAACAAAGCCGCAGTTGGCAAGAGTTGGGGACTAGTATAAGTGGCCACCCCTTGCTCCACTTGTGGCTGACGTTCTTGCAGATTATTAAGACTGTCGTGGACATAGTAAAATGACAACCTTCACCCTCGACATATTTGTGCAAATGCATGTTTGTCTGTAGCGTGGTACTTCCCACAGAAATGGACCAATTTGACGCGATCTTAAATTAAAGTTATTTTTTAAATCTCAAATTCAAATTCAAATTATTTATTCATATCACAGGAACATTTTACAGGTAGTGAGATGTTATTATTTGTACAGCCACGATTCACCTTAATGGCATACCTATGAATTATAATAGTTTATAAAAAACTAAACGTAAGTATTACAATATTATTAATGAATAAGAATAAAAATAATAATAAAATCTAAACAACTCGAAGGAGTTTATAGCTATGTTGGATCTGCCATTCAAAAAGTGTATATGCTTTTTCCTGGCAGTCGGCTTTTTTTAAATCCCCAGACAAACACACCAACTGTACGGCCCCAAAGCAATTGTGTTGTAGGTACACAAGCGAACAAGAGGGGGACCCAGAATAAACATACATATATAAATATCAACAACAATGACCCGAGAACAAACATCCGTGTTCATCACACAAATGAATGCCCCGGCCAGGGACCTGGCCTCGGGAGGGCCTCGAACCTGGGACCTCCGGCGTATGAGACAGGGCTACTGACCATTACGCTACTCGGGCGTCACCAGACTGACAAGTGACTTGTGTCACTTCAGTAAATTGAATCCATCTACGAGCATCTTATCTTCACACCAACCTTGTATCAAGATGGTGGGCGGCGGCGCGGACGGCGAGGCGCAGCGTGGCGCCAACAACAGATGATAGAGCGCGAGATAGATCGCCGCAGACAGTAATGCTGCTACCCCTAAACCTTTATACACGCCGCGAGCTGACTCTAGAGGGGATTCCAGGGAAACCATGCCGCCCACTATGCTGCCGATGCAACGACCTGAAAAGAGGGGATATATTTATTTGTTAATAGGCACATCAATATTTTATAGCTAATGGTGGCTGATCTGCTATAAATTGGATGAACGAACAGTAAACTAAACGTGGAAGTACACTATTAGTCGGTGTTTAATAAGAAAGTAGACATTGAACAGTTAAAAATTTTAATATAGTTAGAGTTAATAATCCGCCTTTGGTAAGAAAGTATTATTTAAATAAGTTAGGACAAATTTTGAGTACTTTTTGAGAAACAGGACGCAATCGTTACAATCGCGTTTAACTTTCTTTGATTATAAGACTTCAGAATCCACTCTTACAAAAAATAGGGATGTGCTATTAATTACGACGTACCAACCCATTATATGTATTTTTGTTATGATATATTACTTCAATTGCTTCTCTACTTAGAATATGACCGATTAGATGTACCATAACTAAGATATTCCTTAAATACTCCTCATAAGAAGTATTAAAAATAATTTCTTTAAATTCTATTTTCAACCTACCAATACAAAAATGCGCAATAACTGGCAAGGCCTGGCCCGTGGTGGTATACTTCTTCGGCACCAGATGCCTGAAGTAGAGTACTGCCGTCACCCATACAAGACTCATGGTGAACACTTCGAGGATCTCGCATACCACAATCCAGCCATAGCTGACGGTGAATGCTAGAGCTGGGAAGAAACATATAAGGGTTTAATGACTATTATTATAAATAACGGGAGCTTTATTGGGGTAATTTAATTTACGTGTCAAGAAATTAAAAGTGTTGTTCCTAAGGCAGGTACAGCAACAGCATAACCCATAACCCAAACACTACCTGAACCTTGGTGGTGAAAATTAGAGCTGGTTGGATGGTACTTAAGTGCTATAAGTAAAGTTTCTTAAAAATAAAGATGCCATAGAAAATCAAGTCTATGATAACTACAAAAAACATGCTTAATTACTTTCGAAGAGTAGACCGATCAAAACCATAGAGTACCAAGCTGGATGCAATCAATAGCAGTTTTGCGATGTTAAGTACAGCTGTAGGGTCACGAATATTTCTAACAATTGTTATTTGATAATACTGGTGATGAGCTCCCTAACCGCAGGACCGCACAGAATTGACGATGAACCCGCCAGATGCTTATATTTTAAGATTGGGTTTTGGGAATTCGTTATAGGAAGATGGAAGGCTTCGATAATATCTACGAAATGATTTAAAGAAGTGTCAAAGTTTATTTAATGCAGCAAACTAGCAAATTGCGGCTTATAACTCACCAGTATACCGTAAACAGTAGAAAGTGAAGGCGGAAATGAACACATTAGAGTGTCCCACGTAGTCCACCAACGCTTCAGCCCACCAGAGTGCGGGAACTGCCGGAAGCGCGCCTGCTGTCAATGTCAGACCCACTTCCGTGTAGGTTCCGTTCAGCTCCTGTATCATCCTGTAAGGATGTTATACGAAATTTATATTAAGTCTCTCTTAAATTGTGTTAAGAATGAAACATGCAATTCCAGTAATATTCCTCTATAAAATTCTTTAATAAACGAAGTTAACACAAACATAAGCAGTGTTTTGATCAGCAAAAAGATATTTAAATCATGGAAAATAAGCTAAATCACAAAAATCATTATATTTTAACTACTAAGTATACTAAATTCAAGCAAATATTATACCGTTTCGCATAAAGATACTAAAGATACAGAAAGGAAAGTTCATGCCTCAAGACGGATATATAGTCAAATCAGCTTTCATACGTTTTCGGTGTTTGTATTATGTATAATTAATGTGCGCCTGCTTGACTCTATTTTTAAAAGTTATAAATCACACGTTGGCGTTGTGGTCAAAGGTCACAGCAGAAAAATGTAAAATTTGATATTGTAATGACTTGAAGCTGTCTGTAAGCAAAATCCTTAAAAGAATAAATAAAAATGTGATTATAAATGATGTGAAACCTTTGAAGCGTCGATTCTAGTTATGCATTGAATACGATGGCCAACAGTTAAAGCATTTAAGAAGTTAAGGATGTAGTTTAAGATTGTAATTAACATTAGAATCATAAAACATTACTTTGTAAAAAATAAGATATTTTCCGTATCCGGAATATGGATCATATTCCGGATACGGAAAATATCGGAAAATTCTTATTCAGGTACAATGTATAAATAAATTTCTTTTTCGTAAAATTCATCATTTTCTGTTATTTTGCCGTACTTGCTCTTTTTCCCCACAATATCTGTATTAGCAACTCTTCGAATGGTGAAATAATACAGAATGTTGCTACGAGTGTTCTTTTTTTCAAATTTTGAAGTCATATTATCTACCTGGCACGATATATTTATTTTTCAAAAATCCTGTCGCTCATAGTGTAGGATTTGTCTATCGATTTCAATTAAAAAAACACCCTGTATAAGTACATTGTGTTGGTGACGATATAAAGAAGTATCCACAGTTCATCCCAGAAGTATTACATTTGAGCGAGACAGTATCGTGTGGTGCACAATAGCGGGGTACTAGCTAGGACGTCCCCATCGTCCCCAGCAGATGCCGCCGCGCCGGTGGCGGTCTAATGCCGGTATGAAGTTCAGATAGCACAAATTATATGTTGTTGGTGTGTTTTTTCAACGGCGATTTATTTATTATTATTTATTTATTTATATGCAGTGCCAATGTAAATAAGCTTCAATATGACCAGCATGGTTATCTAATAGTGCAAGTCATGTGAATGGGCTAGACTGTGTACAGGCCACAGACCCAGTTGAAGTTGAAGACGCTATCTCTTGATGCCACGATCTAAAGATTCGTCAACAACACTATTTTATTTATTTAGTGTAAATAATAGCGGGGTACTAACCACGGCAAGTAAGCATCAATGCCGCTACCCAGCGTCCCCAGCAGCGCCAACAGCGCGCAGACGGCGGCGGTCTCCGCGCCGAAGCGCCGCACGGCCGACAGCGGCAGCGCCAGCGCCCCCATCGCTGTGTGCCACCACCACTCGGGTGTGGAGAGAGGCATGTGCCTGCGGAGGAGAGGTTAGTAAAGTGACCATCTGTTTATAATAAAGACGACTTGATTATTACTTTTTATTTGATGAGATAAAAGACAAATGCCGTGAAAATAAATAATAACATAAGCGCCATTATTACTTAAATATAGTGAATATTACTGTCTGAAAATAGTTCACGGAAATTATTGAACTTCAAGTAAGATTGAATTACTTAATTAATATGGGTTGCACCATGCAACTATAACGATAACGAAGCCATCAAATCTCCGGTTACCCGGTTACTCATTTTAGCAATGGTTAAAATAATGCCATAACTAACGCTAACCATGACCGCTTGGTTTTGACTGGATAATACAAAAGTTTTGATCCGTTTAATTGTCAAAGAATGGACGCATAGACTTTAACAATTACGAATATTAACATGGTGCTACACACAACTGTTGAATTCTAACGCCATTTTTATTGTTTTTTTAAATATTTTTGACTATAATAATTACTGAGCCTATGGTGCTACTAACCCTTAATATAGAGTGCTTGTTAAAATTATTCAGTAATTAAAGTGGGTAGTATTTTCACAAAATATTTTTTTTCCAATTAGTAACTATTTAAATCGTATCTTAATTAAGAACAAATGATAAAAATTACGAAAAAAGTTGATTCCGATTGATTCGACTTACTAATTAAAAGAACATAAAAAATAAAGAATAGAATATCACTCCAAAAACCAAAAAAACAAACTTACGTATCAACAATCAAAATGACCGCACCAATCAGCATAAACACAGCATTTAGTACAAATGGCACCAAAAACGGAGTTTCCGGCATATTGACTGCGGCCAGTCCAGCGAGTGGAGGGAAGATGGCCAGGCCCAGAGTCCCGAAGGCGAGCTGCCTGCCGACGTCCCCGCGCCCGAGGGAAGTCTCTCTAGTGGCAATGACGCAGGCCGCGCCGAGTAGAGCGAGGGCTGCTGTAGGCCAGATGTCCGCGAGGCATCTGAAAGTATGCGGGTTGTTGTTACATAGGACATTGCTTGTTGTGAGTTAGTTGCAAATATTATTCACCCTTTTGAAGTAGGGTAGGGATAGCGTTGTTGGCGCAGTGGTTAAGGCGCTGGTATTTCGATAATCCTGAGTTTAATCTCAGTAACTGCAAAAAATACCAGTGAGTTTTTACAACTTACTTACATTAACCTGACTGCTCTTACGGTGAAAGAAAACATCGTAAAGAAACCCACATATCCAAGACATGTCGACATTTTGTAGAAAGTATGTGTAAATTCTACCAACCAGTAGTAGAAGTGCGTGGTGGGCTATACTTTCTACCTTATTCCCGTTTGCGTAAACCTTCTGCAAGTTTATAATAACAAAAATAATTCCATTGTAAATAATTGCCAATCACCTGACAACAAAATAACTCCAGAAGGTAAAGGATGGATCGCCAATTGTCTGCCTGCACTCAGCGTCTGCCAGCACACCGCCCGGCTCGTCATAAGGGTCCAGCACTTGACAACGTACCGCTGGCTTACAGGTGCTTTCTGTTGGGTTGATTTTGCTCAATTTTTCGGGTGGGACCAGGCACTTGGAGGGGCCGCCTGGGGAGTTTGGAGATTTTAAAATCTATAGGCCTTGCATAAACCTAGTTTGAGTTAAAATTGTAAAAGAAGTAAGTTTCAAATTAGCCGTCTGAAATTCGGTGTTCTCTGAGTTGTTAGTAACCTAAGAACTTTAGTTAGAGTCATGTATTGTTTATAATTATATCAAAGATCGCGTCCAAAATCTCAAATAGGTCAGATTTATATAGAAGGTACAAGATAGAATTGACATGTATGCTAAATATACATTTAAAGTAAGATCTCATAAAAAATTGCTAAAAAACTTTTAAGGTCACAATTATGTTTAAATTTTTGAGAACATTAATTAGTATCCACACTGACAATATAGTTCAATGACCTCATTGAATGTTGTATGTTCAGGAGACATATCCATTGTAACTATCTTAACAACATTAAATATTCACCTGTCTTATAAGTGCAGTAGTTAGTATCCATGCTGACAGTAGAGTTCTCATCTACCGGTTCAGGTGCTAAGAGAGACAATGGCACAGGCAGTCTCGCGGAATGTTGCATGTAGACTAAACACTGTCCATTGTAGCAGAGATGAGGCGGGTTCAGTTCGAAGAATTCGTCGTCATCTTCTTCTTCAGGGGCTTGGGTTGGTGATTGCTGTGGTGTCAAAGATTCTTTTAGTTTGTGCTATTGTTTGATGAATTAAACTTTGCATAGACTACCAAGTAATCGTCAAATTGAGAGAGGAATATGGTCTCTGACTGTGGGAATTTAAATGGTTACGTGATATGGTTTATTCCAAATTATACAGGTTGGAATTTCGCCATGCCACCTGGTGGAAAGTACTCAAATACCGGAGATGGCAAGTTTTGCTCCAAAAATACATCTCTTGGTTTTAAAAAGAAAAAAAAAGTATGTTTGCTATTTTTGGGAATCAAAACAACTAGAATCTGAAAAAATAACACCCTGTATTTTTTTGGGCTTAATCAATAGTGTCAATCATAAGGATCAAATCTCTGTAACATGAAATGAAAATTTAAATGAAAGAAAAACCATGAGTTATAAATTCAATCACAAGGACAACCACCTTAGCCGTGGGATCTATAACAAATCTGAAACAAATCTAAAACAACTTCAAAAATCCATAAAAAATACAGTTGATATCGATTTTTCGTAAAATTAAGTTTTAAGTAAACTACAATCTTTTATTTTCGGTGACACGTTTGTTTTTCTCACTTTGGTAATACAAGTGAACAGTTATGTTCAAGGCAGCCTTTGATCGATGTTCCAAAACAATGATATGATCAAAGAGAGATGTCCAGACAGATGTCATATTTCACGACCAGGATTCTTACCTAATTAATATAATTTTCATCGTATCTTATACTCACAGTGGCGTTAGCAACTCCCAAGTACATAGGGCTGAGCGTGGTGGTGGTGGAGGTGGTTGAAAACGGCTGCGTCGCCCACGCCATGTCCCCATTCGCGCAGCCGTATTCGCACGCTGTCACTACAAGAACTCCACTCTGACAGTGACAATTAAGGTATTTTATTACTTATCTTCTAGAACAATAATGGCTTTACACGCTACAACCTAATTGCCTAAAGCTTATAGCTACACTCTAATTGTAGTTCGATTTGTTTATGTAAGTAATTCTTATTTCAAATTTATTTATAAATACTTTATTATTAGCCGTAAGGGTTACAATAAATGGTACTGTATTCAATGTTACTTCCAAGAATGTTTGCATGTGATACTTGATATTATTTTGAGTGAAGATTGAATTGTAGGTATGTATAAATGCAACTTGTATACAGTGAAATAATCATACATTCCTGTAGGTACATGAAAAACGTAACTTACCTTCTCTCCCTCCCAAGTGTTGCAGCGCATGCCCTCAGATTGCGTGCAGACTTCTTGCATGACGTAAGCGCCATCTGCGTCGCAGAGGAACAATACATGCGGTCTACGAGCCTGCAAGCAATTACAGTTCATACAGTCCATGTAATACTTTTTCTTATTGTGTTCCTAGTTTCATTCATGTAAATTGTGTTATATTACGTTATGTGATTAAATAAATAAATTTCTAAATGCATGAATAAAATAAGGAGAATCAGAAGGATCGACATTTCCTTTATTCCTTTACCACAGAAAACAGTACGAGGTTTTGCTCAGTGCTGATTTACGATTGATACAGTCGACGCATGGGTACATCTGCGATACAAGATACTTACAGCAGCTATTTTGCGTAAATCAGCTCTATTATCAAAAAGACGGGAGATTTGTTTGTTAATGTAATATTAACCTGGACTGATTACATCATTAGAAAGGCACATTATCCAGAAGGCACAGAGCCGATATTTTATTTCATCAAAAAAATAAATTTCACCTCGTCATACAATTTTTTATTCCTAGTATTTACGCAGGTGGAATGGTGCCTTTAGTTTATAATATTATAGGCAGGATAAAATACCTGCTCTATAAATTTACCTACTACTACTACTAATAGTTATACTAAATAGTTGCATTATTTTATTTTAATAGGTAGGTACTTACTTGAATAATCTCAATTTCAATACTTATGCTCCGTTTTCTATATAAAGAGTTTTTTTGTAAACAAAGAAATGTCATTGTCAAAATGACATATCAGGGGAAATAAACAGTTTTTTTCTCGATCAAATAATTAATATTTTACATATTACGGCCGAACAATCAATTACGTAATCCGCTCTTTCCGACTAGCCATGAAACACAGGTTTGTGAAATGCGGAGCCACACATTACGCGCGTTGCGTTCGAAATCTTAACTTAAAATATTTAATCCTCGGCAACTCGACTCTCAATATGAGAGTATATAGGCTATGCCTAATAGTTCTGCTGTTTTTTTAGCGCAATTTGTTAGCGACCATTCTTGCTCGCGAGGCCAATTCTTATAAGTTTGCTTGTACGCTTTCATCACCATTAGTTTTTCGGAAGAAGTAAGGCTTTTTCGTGGGCGTTTCTTCACTGGTGACAAAGTTGGAGTAGTCGAGGGAGTCAGTTGTGGAGACGCCGAGAGATTCGATACTGACTCAATTTCGATAACAATAAATAACAAAACGAATAACAGGCACAAGAAGCAACAACAAACGTTACAAATAAAACTACAAGTAACAAGAGTAAGAACGAACAAGATTGTAGATTGCAATTAAAATGCAGGAGGTACTAAATCGAGACAAAGAAACGAATGAAGATATAAATCATTTTTTTCAAAAAAGGACTAAAATGTTTCCTACTGCAGGGTTACTGATTTCAAAAAATCTATTCCGCGAAAAAAATGTTTGAAGGGAAAAAATTCTTTGTAATTAAATTATTAAAATAAAAAATAGGAAACAATTATTTTAACTATTTATTACACTTAATATATTTAAAAATAGCCGTATTGCTACTAATTTGAATGAAATAAGGAAAACTCCCATGCCATTCGTATTTTTTTATATCGGCATCTCCTTTGTTTACAAAAAAACTCTTTATATAGAAAACGGAGTAAAAATCATGTTTGCTCATTGTAACTGTTTCGTAATCATAGTGTCAATACTTATTATGTAAGAATCAATTACGTTCAGTACTTCGGACCGCCGTAGAGTTATGTGACTGCAATTTAACATGGATATTTTCTCAATGACATAGAATTAAAGCTAGTGTATCTACTGACGGTGAATGTAACAAAACACGACACATTGGTGTAAATAACTTGGTTCGAGTTATAATTGCTGGAGGTAACTGAATGCTGTTGAACACGCAATTTGGGCTCGCAAGGAAAGTTTGATATGGTTTTTGAACACGCCCAAAAATGAGGTACTTGTTTGACAGAAACTGTTTGATCGATATGAGGTAAGGTTGTTTTATTTAATCGTGTAGTAGAAGTATTTTACAGTAAGTAAAATGCGTATCTACATATTAATTAACAGGTACTTACACAGATAAGGATTTTAAAACAATATTTGCTTTTAAAATTATTAAAACTCTTAGTAAGCGGTCTTGAGACTTTTATATCTTATTCAAAAACTTGTTGGTTACATTGATATGCGTTAGTAAATAATTTACGACGGATAAAGTTATGATTTCCAAAGTGTCTGTCATTAAATTTGTAACTCTGCGCGCTGGCTTTAGTTTTTTTGTCAACTTAAAAACATTTTCTCCTCTATTCGCTGTTCTAACAGATTCTGTCATACTTTTAAAAACTCATACTTTTAGAACATCGGTATTTTCGATACCTCTGTTTGGGTTTTCATGATTTCTGTTCATTTTCAGTTAAAAAGTCAATCGTAATTTTGTAAAAAAAGTGCAGCATTTGGATCGTTTTTTAAAATAATGCCTGTCCTTTGTTTATTAGCCTATTAGGGTCATTCGGGGTAACCGAGCGCAATGGGTAAGTGAGCGCACTGCCTGTATCCCAAGATCGTGGCGAGGGGGACGAGATGTATGTTTGGCTGGTTGGGGGCGCTAGTGTGACAAAACAGTCCTGTTATGTCAGTGCGCCGTACCGCGCTTCGTTATTTAATACTTTGTAAAAAAACTATTTTTGTTGAGTAAATCGAAATTTTTTGGAGTTTTAGAAAACAGTGTTACTTGCGAAATCATTATCTACTAGCAGGAAAGTCGATTTATGTTTATAAAACACATATTTCTATGGATATCTATGAGCTTTATTTGAGGTTATATTAAGTACTTCGGACTCAGTGGTTATTAGTTTGAATTTTGGCTTCGCGGGGAAAGTGTGCGCGGGTAAGTTGACGCATGCGCACACTTGCCCTTATTCTGAAAATATCTACAAACTAATTGATTTTTTATTACCCGACTGCCCGAAGGAGGATTTATGTTTTTCTAGAGTATGTATCTTTGTATGTATGTTTGTATGTCTATTTCTTTGGCGTTTTCTGTAGCCTAAACGGCTGGATGGATTTCAACATATGAGGTGTCATTAGATTTGCCTTAACTGTCATAGTGCTATAGGGTATATTATATTTCAATATGGCGTCTTATGGAGGGGGGTATTTAAAAATATTCTTTATTGAAACAATATGGATATCAAAAGAAAGCTATTGATTAGCCCATTCTAAAAATATATATGTATACACATTGAAGCAACGTTTTTCAAAGAAAAATAAACGTAAATTGTTTAAATACTTAGGAAGTCAGGTTTTTTTGTTTCTTTATTAGTATGTGGCTTGTCTAAGCTTTGTTTTGTATTGTATAGCTTTCTATCAAATTAAAATATGCTTGCTTTTGTTTAAGTTGTCATCTCCAAAAGGTCGTATCCTAACAGCATTTGAACTGGATAATACTAATAAGTTGATTGATCTCAAGCCGAAGGGCGTTACTATTTAGTAATATTTTAATTTATATTCAAATAAATATTGATTACTGCTAGGTAATAAAAGGTAAAGAAGTTTAATTTTGTTAATAAAACCAATGCGTTCACTTACCCGAATTGCGTCTTCTTACCCCAAAGGTATACGCACACTTACCCGCAATATGGGTCATGTGTACGCATTCCAACTTTTGGTTGTTTTTTGACATTTTCTAAAAAACTAAGAAACATATTGATTTTCTTTTTATTTTAATTTATCCAATAATAAATGTTTATTTCGATAATATACTTTTATTTGACCCATTTCACTGTTTCATAGCACAATGGGACTCTTAAGGTAAAAGTGCGCCCACTTGACCCGAATGACTCTATTCGTTAAGTGTGAAAATTACGTTAATTAATTACGGCAATATAACTATTTATTAATCCCTTTTATATGGAATATAAATTATTATTTAATGCGTTAAAAGGTTCCGTTTTATTATTTTAATTAACAATAAAGGAGTAATCAACTGGTCATCTTCTTGTTATATTGAGGTAATGTAAGACTCCTTTAAAACTTGCCATTTAAACAGCGTTAACTCTAGCCTAGCACCTTATCGAGAAACTTTCAACAAGTCTTTCATAGCCTAACATGTGCACGTCCATATTCATTATCTTGTCAAACCTTTTCATGGTGAACCACTTCACGCCTCTCGCATGTTTGTAAAAATGTCATGTTCCTATAAGGCAACAGTTATTTAAATCTTATACGTACTTGGAGACCATTCACTTATGGGGAGAAAAAGTTACTGTAATTTGAAATGTTTATCACATAAACAGGCTTACTAAAACAGTCATTGTGGGTGTTTTTAACATTTTAACATTAAAGCATTTAGAAAAAAGCAGAAGTTAATTTGGGGCATCCATTCCTTTATTGCCCCTCTAAATCCTGCCCTGCTGGGGGGGGCATATAATTGTGATGAACATAGATATTTGTTCTCGGGTCATGGTTTTTTATTTTTATACATGTATGTTTATTCTTGGTCTCCACCAGTTCAGTGTACGGTCACATACGGTATGCTTAATTTGGGGTTTTACAGTTGTTATGTTAGTTTTAAGTTTTATTTGTTCATTCAAAAAATACAATACGGAGCCATTAAAGAAAATTGCCATAGAGAAATAAGAAAGACACGCATAAACTTAAGAAGCATATCTACTTAACCCCTTCAACAGCTATTAAGACAATTATTCTAGACATATATTATTCCTCAATCTACCCTCACCTCATGGCGCTCGGTGTAAGGTACGGTCAGCAGCAGTGAGTAGAAGATGGCACTGAGCACGAAGCAGACGGCGATGACGATGCGCAGAAGTTTGCCGGAGCCGCTCGTGGTGTTGGCGCCACCGGTCGTGCCGCGGCCTACAGATAGTCTGAAATGTTGACGAGAAAGTTATAGATTTTTTAAATAAAACACTTTTTACCGGATATTATCGCGTATATTTTAGTTAATTTTAAAATTAAAATTATTTCGACGTTTCGGCATCTTTGCAGTTGCCGTGGTCACGATAGACTAAGGTGTTGTTCATCTATTGCCAGTAATAAAAATAGATTTTTTTCTTGACCCTGAAGAGCATAGTTTTTATTTAAGGAGTCAATTTTGGTTAACGAAAAACCTATTGTTGATATTGAAATATTCTGGTGATCATGAAGCGTGAGCTAATGTGTCTGTGGCTTAGTAGATAGATTTCTTTGGCAGAAGTGCTTAAATAAATAATCAGTACACTGTGGTTAAATATCACAGTCTAAGGAAGAGGTTTAATTGAATAGTGAAATTTGAAAATAACATTTATCATTAACTCCAAGCGGGCTTTCGACTTTAGATATCTTTTCATTTATCAAAGTTTTTGACTTAAGTCGTATAATAGTTAAAACATTAAACATTTCCGAATATATAATTATGTACATGATTAATCTTGAGTATATATATAGTATTGTAATATAGTCGTAGAACCCATATCACAGAAAACCTTTTGATACAACTTTACATGGTGTTTGTATTGTATTCCGATATTCTTATTCTCTCCCAACATCGCTTCACTCATAAAGTGCAAAAGGGTCGTAATTATAGTGGAGATTATTTAAAAAAAAAAAAAGATTATCCTAAAGGGCTCAATAATGTATAGTTTATAAAATCAAATTGAAAAGACGATTTATAATGATTTATTTATTTTTAAGAAGTATTTGCCGACCCTTCCTAAGTTTAATTAAGGAAAGGGTAGCATTGTGACGCGGCCAGAATATCCAGACTAACGTTTAAGAATATATATTGGTTTTAGTTTGATACACTCACTGAATCAATTTAGGTTCTAATAAAGCCCTTAACGATCTCTTCTCTCTGTACTTACTTATCTATCAAAGGGCCCAACAGTGCTGGTCCTATGAGGGCTATACAGGGTGCCACTGCAGAGATAAGCCGCGCTTCCCCCCGGCCTAGACCTAAGGACAACATGTGCAGGGGGAGGTAGGGGTAAATGCATCCGATACCTGGAATAGAGGAATTTACTGATAAGTATAAGTAACAGTATCATTTTGTTCATGTATAGTTTGTCAGGTAATTGAAATAGTAAACGTATTTACTATTTTTACAAAAAAAAACGATTAAAAGAGTTGATATTTACCACCTAGCTCCAAAACTGCACTGGCTTACATAGTGTGCTCACAATTTTCTAGCGATAAAAAAATAACAATAGAAGGCAAAGTAGGTATTGAAAAGAACACAAAATTATTTAATATAGATCTTTTTGTAAGAATTTATTCACATAATTATCTACTTAAGGTTAAAGTTTCCTCTTTCTTCAAAAGTTGACTCTTGCTGAGTGTATGTAATTAACATTATCAAAGTGATAGTAAAATTTATGATTAATATCCTTATGATATTTACTAAACACTATCAAACTACAATATATTATACAACAGGCATAGCTATTGACCTCATAAATTAAATGAAACAGGCTCGCCATTCATCTAATAATAATAATCAGCCGTTGATTCAACGAAAGAAAAAAAATCAATAAAAATAAAACTCCACTCCACAGCGCGATAATTTCATTTGTTTATTTTTTTAAAGATAATCCATAAATGAGTTCTTAATTGAATGAGGTTAAATATCAAATTGCGTGCACGCAAGTCTCGATATGTTTGAACGCAGGCCTCTGTCTCGTGACCGGACGAACAAGGCGCATGGGCCACATAAACTACACGTACTGTAGGATGTTGCCGAGAGGTGAACGGTTCCTAAATCAATTCTTGCTAAGCAAGATCGTCAAGACGATTGCCTTAGATGGAAGCTTGCGGCATAACACAAATCAGTTGCGGTCCATTTTAATGCAACGAATACCCAGACCAGACTTCAAGTGAACTTACAAAACAACTTTTTATGAAGATCAATTAAATGTAATCGCCTTTATTTTTTCTACCGGTAAGCTAATTTAGCAAAGTAATACTCGTTTAATAGCGGAAAGCATTTAATTACCTAAGGGAATAAAGAGTCATGTTTGCTTATTAGGTAACTTGTGAAATGAAATATTTATTTCTCAACATTGACAATTACTTATTGATGTACATTGTTCTTATTGATGTCAAATAAAACATGACTCTACCACCAGTTCGAAAAAACCTTCGTGAAGAAGAGCTGGCAAGAAACTTCACGGGTATATTTTTTTCAAAATAAATTTACAGTCTCTTCATGTCTATACAAAGTTATTCTTATCTGCAACCGTTAGCTCGCTCCCTCCCCCCAAGTATCCAAACGACGAACACCCTCAAACGGCACCCGTTCACGAGTTAACGCGGGATCCAGCCATCGCTCTCCTCAACCATGCACCTTATTAGTTAAGTTTTAGAATAAAATATATTGTAGTGTAAAAAAGCTCGGTTTTTTTCAGTCTCGGTTTGCGTGCGGATTCGTTCGCACGTCGATCGCAGACGCATTTTTCGCTCTCTAGTCCCCGCACTAGTTGAGCACCCCAAATTTCACGGGTCGTTTTCACGACTCAGGTTTTCGTACCGTATCTCCTGAATTTCACAGTCTTCCTAAATTTCATAGAATCGTCGTTTTCACGACGAATCTTCGTTCGTCGCCTGCAGCCCGTCGTCGCCGACCTGCGTCGCCGTCGCCGCTCCGGCAAGCTTTGCGTTCCAGGACTTCGAGTCTTCGTGTTCGAGTAAGTTATCCGCGTCATCCCCAACCGCCCTACCGCGTGTAGGGTGGTTTTAGGAAGTTAGTCGTCGTTGGTAGGTTCATAGTATATATATTTATATATTGTTGTCCCTCCCCAACCCGCCCGCAATGGCTTCCCTAAGCTATGACGAGATTAGGAACAAGGTTATTGAAAGTACCCGTGTTGCAGGTATGACAATAAACGCCGACAAGTATCGTTTCCTAGATACTCTTATCCCTCATTTCATGGCGTTAATGCCCACAATGGCCCCTCAGGCCGCCCCAGTTCCCCAGACCCCTCTGGTCTTAGGCCCTCCGGCGTCCTCTTCCTCCAGTGACATGGAGTGCGAAGTAGACGCCCCTCCGCGCCGCAAGCGCGCACCCGCGACCGAGTCATCCTCGGACGCCACCCCAACTGGCCCTGAGCCTCCCTCTTTCACGCTTATTAAGAAGCACTCAAAACAAGCCCCGGCGCCCTCGACGCCCGTCTCGGTGTGTCCAACACCCCCTGCGGCGTCTTCAACGCCAGCTGCCCCGGTGCCTTCAACACCCGCTCCGGCCCCAACTTCTGTCAAGGCCAAGGTCCCACCACCCGTTTTCCTTCGGGAAAAGGGTAAATGGACTGAGGTTTCGACATTGTGAAATGAGCACAAGATCCATTACACCCGAGCGGCCAACTCGGGTGAATCCATTAAAATCATAGCCTCGTCGATATACGACTTTCGTGCATTACATACATGCATACAAAGCTCCTCACCGATAAGCAATATGCTTATCACACTTATGCTCTGTCAGAAGAGCGTAAGTTCAGAGCGGTACTCAGGGGAGTCCCGTTCGAATTATCGAACGAGGCTATCCTGGAGGATCTGCAGTCCCAAGGCTTTCCGGCACTTGCGGTGCATAAAATGCACAGCAAGTACGGGAGGCGTCACCCTCTCGCCTTGGTGGTTCTCACCAATGTACCCAAGTCCAGGGAGATCCTCAAAGGGGTTAGCACCATATGCGGCCTCTCTGGGATCTCGATCGAGGCGCCTCATCGCTGCGGTCATCCCGGCCAGTGCCACCGGTGCCAGTTGTACGGGCACGCGGCGGCCAACTGCGCCGCCCCGCCCAGGTGCGTCAAATGCCGGGTCCCTCACTTCACTAAGGAGTGCAATCGCACTCCTGAAACTCCCTCTCCTCCGGATTGCGTGCTTTGTGGCTAGTCCGGCCACACCGCAAATTACAGGGGCTCCCCTCGTGCACCCCGTTGTATGCGTTCCAATACTAAGAGGGCGGCACCCAAACAGGCCCCGCCCCTTTCTCAGGAAAACTTTCCGCCGCTGCGTAGCCGGGTTCCTCGGGCTGCAAAGCCTACACAGCCCAAGCCTGCTCCAGAGAACTGGAGGCACCACCCCGCTGCACTAGCGAATCCTACCCCGGCTTCTCGCCCATCCAATACCACTCCTCAACCCTCCGTAGCAGACGATATGCGTATCGTCAGCGACGCTATCAAAAGTGTTGATGTTAGGGAGATTTCAGTCCTAGGCCGTAAACTTAGGGCTTCACGTTCTCCGACAGAGCGACTGCTCGCTCTGGCGGAGCATAGTTCCCTTCTCCATTCATTATAGGTTCATTTAAATGAATTGATCCCTAAATCATGCTTCGGCCGACCTCTGCGCAGCCTCCGGTGAAGCCGGGGCTGCCAACTCATGTCCCTTTGAGCACCTTCAGTGCAACTTTCACTACAGGCGGAAGACCCGCTAGCGGGCCTCCGCCAGCGCGCCCAACTTCCCGACGGGTGTCGCTTCCGATGAAGGCTAACGGTAAAATTTTACCACAGCCAAAAGGTGGTTTTTAGTGGGTAGGTGCCATTCTGGTGAGTCCCACATAACCCCCCGCAGAGGACGGTATTTTCCTGCGGGCGGTATGCATGACGCATCTTCCACCTCCCTCCCTCGGCAGGGTGCCTGGGCAGCAAAAAAAAAACTGGGTTTTTGCAAGCTAATCTATATCACTCTACTAGAAATCTTCGGGTTTAGTTTTTTTATTCATTCCTTTGCTCGATAAAATTAAGTGTTGCAAAGTTATCAATAAAAAGCTGTCTGTATGTGAGTGAGTATGTCTGTGTATGAGTCATGTCTATTTTTACATTTTATACCGACTGCTAATTATTAATTAATTAATTGAGGTGATTTTTTTAATTTTATCCTATATTTATTACAAAGAGCGTGGAACAAATCTTACCGGACAGGAAACAGAAGAGGACGCATTTCAGCGTAATCAAGTTTTTGTTGACTAGTTGCTTCATATCGGTGGCTCGTGTTATTTCCAAGTCAGTTCCTTATCTTCTTGTCGTCATTTTTGACCTATAAAAGAAAACATTGAGTCATTTTAATTAGGTATTTAAGGTTATCTCTATAACTATGTATTGGGTCTTTACTGTAAAAAATGCGGCATAATTCGGTATCTCCCGATCCGTAATTTTACGGCTTAACCTATACTGTTATGAACTGCATTCTCGTTCGCTTAAAATGAGGCATTGAGATTTAGGATTTTGAATAAGAATATATAAAAATATTTTATTCATCATTCAAAACGCAGAAAATTGTCGGAATATTTAAAGGCACCGACAGCGAAGCAGCTGCCAAGAGCACTGACATAAAAGTTTTATTTAACTACATATATCATAATGGGATACTTCTGCCAATTAGAGAAAAAAATCAGAACTGGTCGCAATAAACAATTCTGTATCTAGAATATGCTCCAAGTCTGTAATTAAAATTAATACAAACTAATTAATAAAATATAAGATCTGCTATAAGAGCTGCTATCTTTTATAAAACTTATACCAGGTGAGTTTATAGCAGTTTTTTATTGTTGGTGTATTGAATTGTCTATTGAATTCAAAAGCCAGATTTCAGGTAAAAACGTAGGATTAATCGATTGGAGGCCTGAGGAAGCTGTTGGCAATATGTGAATCCTATGCGATGACCCACGGGCTCAAGTATAATGTCAAAAGATGATTTTAAATAATAATGATTGATTAAGAAATGATATTTAATGTAAATAATATTGTAAATAGTAATTTTAGATAATGAAATCAAATATGTATTGTAACTTATTTTATACATTCGCATACAATGAAAATTGTTTTTTGAATAAAATAAACTTGAAACTTGAACTTGAAAAAAAGCGAAGTGATGTTATTCAAATCTGAGGCGAAGAGTTACCCTGAAGTACCTGAAGTTTCACTCTGTGGCTCGCCTTTAACTAAAGTGAAAAAATTTAAATACTTGGGTCACTGGGTCACCGAGGATTTAAAGGATGATGTGGACATGGAGAGGGAGCGAAGGGCTCTGGCTGTCCGCTGTAATATGCTGGCTCGAAGGTTTGCTAGGACAACGCCATCAGTAAAAATCGCGCTTTTTAAAGCTTACTGCCAGACCTTTTACACCTGCAGCCTCTGGGTCAGATACACGCAGCGGGCATACAGCGACATTCGTGTCCAATATAATAACGCGTTCAGGGTTCTGTTGGGGCTTCCGCGGAGGAGCAGTGCGTCAGGAATGTTTGCGGAGGCGCATGCGGATGACTTTTATGCAATAATGCGAAAACGGTGCGCCTCCCTATTGACCCGTCTCCGAGGAACCACCAACAGAATCCTGGGCGTGTTCGTAGACCGCTGGGACTCCCCAATGCTGCGTCATTGGGTGCAGTTCCACACCCGCTGATAATTAAGTATAATTATTTATTCTGATTTAATATAATTATTTATTTTGTCACTATATCTTAATTTTGAATTGATGCATACTAACAATAGTTTTAAGTCAAATTGTTACTAACAAATTATGGATTGTGGTCTGAAATAAATGATTTATTATTATTATTATTATTATTAAATTCTGTTAAATAAGGTGTTAATAGCCACGCAACACGCTACCCAAATATTGCACTTAAAGTTATATGTTGTTATTTACAAGGAGTTTCCTTTGCCGAAGTACTATAAGATTACACAAAGTATTGGATGTAGCGTGGGCGCTAGTGTATTAAGTGGGAAAGGTACGTGCATTGTTGATAATAATACTCTACCTGAAAAATGAGAGAGTTTGTACCTAAATACCTATAATTTCAATAAACTATTTTTTTAATTGAAATCTCTACCAATAAATAAAATGTCTAAAACACATTTTATAATATTTCTGTATCGAGGCCACGGCCGTTAGTTGACACACCCACATGCATGTGACAGTCGGCCAAACGACATTATTCTCATACGATTCCGACCAATACTGTGTACGAGGTGCTAAAACGGTCCGCACGATAGCCATTGAGCAATACTATTGATATTTTGATATACCTCTGCTCTGTGTGATAATAAAAGTTTACTTATTCAAATATTCGCAACATTTGCATGGCGCCAAAGTAAGGTACGCTTGTGTTTATGAATGATTGAAACGAAACTAAGAAGCTTTACATGTTTATTTAGAAATGTCCGTGACTCCTAAATAAACATCTTTTTCAATCACACAAAATGTCTGTCACAAGCAAGATTTGAATCCGGAAGCAGACCAAAAAAGTGACTACAAAATTTGACAAAACATTTTACTAACCGGACAATAACGTCTTATGACATTTTTCAATTAACTAACTAACTAATAACATCCTATTTTATCACAGGAAGCACTCAAGCACTCTAAAGAACTTCTGTCAAACTGTACCTACCTCGATGGAGAACATACGCCTGATAATATAATTCCTCATCTCTACTAATATTTGCCGGACTGAACAAGTTTCATACCAATCTATCTCTTTTAGCTTATATAGCTTTACTTATATGTCAGTGTAATAGTATAGATGGTGGCAAAAAAAGGTATGTATTTGAAAATAAACCAATAAAATAAACGACAATCTACTAAGTGGGTACTCATGTACTAATCATAACAATAACATAGCATATGAATGAATGACTCATGCACGATTGTGTAAGCAGTAGGTATGACCCAAAGTTAATATCGAAATATAAAAGCGCCCATTAGCAAAAGTGGTTCGCCTTGACGAGTGAGATTTCAATACACTCATCACTCACTAACTAAGCAGTTTGATTCATGCGCGCTTTCAATCAATCAATGAAATGTTAGTGTGATCTCTGCACGATCATTTAAATTGTATGTAGGGAGAAGTGGCATGAAAGAGCCGGGTTTTGAAAGAGCCGCTTACATTATTTTGGTAATTTATGAACGGATTTGGTTGGTAATTTTATTTTTAAGTGAGCAACAGTGATTCCCCGTCATCCACAAACATTTGACAGTCCGCCGAAACCAACGGACGCCAGAACATCGAGTCGAAGTTGTTGGTACTAAAAAGTAAGTATTTTGCTTCAGTTAACTTGCTTTTTGGTATTTTATTGAAAAGACGTATAGGTAAATGGATTGTAGATTGAGTTTTTGCATATATTTGGCCTTGCAGTTGCGTAAAAAGTCAGCCACAGGTGTTTTGATATTGTTGTTATTTTAAGGGTTATATTTTTTAAAGAATAAGTAATGAAAGAGCCGGATGAATGGGCCTTAAAAGAGCTGGCTCTTTCATAACCGGCTTTTTCATAACCCTGAATATAATTTTTTGTAAATAAAATAAAACCATAGTAATATGCATTTTTTTCATATATTATTAAATGATTTGCTTCAGATATGGCCTAGATATATATTATTTTGCATAATTTTCACAATTACACTTTATAATACAGAATGGCTCTTTCATAACTTTTAGTAGCTCTTTCAATACCGAAATGTTATGAAAGAGCCAAAAAACAAACTTTTTTTAAAAGAATATTATGTTGATGTTTCCATAGCGTTTAACGTTTTTCGTTTAAAATGACCTGCTTTAGTAAATAAATAATAATTGAAGAAGAAAAAAATTAAAATTTTTTTTCATAAAAAGAATGTTTTTTTCCTCCGTTTAGTAAACTGGCTCTTTTATGCCACTTCTCCCATACTGTGAGTTCTGTTGATTTGTTAAAAGCTTTTGCAAATATTTTATGTATTTAGTATATTTTGGATTAAGGAATGTGGCGAATATTCATCGGGTAGGTATGTCATCCGTAGAATTGTCTCAGAATATAGAACCTTCTTCGTTTAAATGCATAAATAGATTTTATAATATGCTACAGAAACTAATCTCATAACTTTTTATCGAATAGATTATCAAAAAATGTAAAACACTACCAGCTTTATGGCCACTTTGCCCTTCGTATTTAATTTACACGTAGAAGTAAGAATTATATCTGTTTACTAAGTTAGGTGACTTTTTCTTTTACTTTAAGTAATAAATTGGCAAGAAATCTTTATTTGGTTAATAATAGGTCTTTACCTATGAAACTGCCGTTTTGCCGTACTGGCCAATTCAAAATATATTTTTTTTTGACTGATTATTCTAATTTCAAATTAATTTTATTTGACAAACATGGATTTCTTTTTCTAAAATCGTCATTTGTTTAATAGTTAGTGTTTTGTTTTCAACGCATTCGAACATTTTTCGTCATCATGGATAAGTTAAAAATTCGAGTAATTATGGAGTATGAGTACCGTCGTGGCAGCAAAGCGGCACAAGCGGCACGCAACATCATCGACGTTTACGGAGCGAACACTACAAACGAACGCACCACCCGTTATTGGTTTACCCGCATCCGTTCTGGAAATTTTGACCTGAAAAATGAACCCTGTGGTCGTCCGAAAACTTTGGTCGACAATGACGAATTAAAGGCAATTGTGGAAGCTGATGAAACTCAATCCACGGCTGAATTAGCAGCAGCTTTCGACGTTAGCATCACAACAATATTGGTCCATTTGCGTCAAATTGGCAAGGTAAAAAAGCTTGACAAATGGGTACCCCACGAACTCAATGACCGCCAGCGCGAAGTACGCGTGGAGACGTGCCTTGCACTGCTCAGCAGGCATACAAATGAAGGAATTCTGAACCGCATTGTTACTTGTGACGAGAAATGGATCCTGTTTGACAATCGTAAGCGCTCAGCAAGTTGGTTGGACCCTGGTTCAGCACCCAAACAATGCCCTAAACGAAAACTTACCCCTAGAAAAGTGATGGTCACTGTTTGGTGGTCTAACGCGGGTGTAATTCATCACAGCTTCTTGCCAAACGGGACAAGCATTACTGCAGATGTGTACTGTGAAGAACTGAACACAATGATGGAGAAGCTCGCACGTCTCCAACCAGCTTTGGTCAATCGTTCGGCTCCACTGCTCCTGCACGACAACACGCGACCTCATACTGCACAGCAGACGGTCTCCAAGCTACAAGAGTTGGGGTTGGAAGTTCTCCGTCATCCGCCGTACTCACTAGACCTTGCGCCTACAGACTTCTTCTTTTTCCAGAATTTGGATAACTTCTTGGCGGGAAAATAATTCAATACCCGAGAGGCAGTACAAAATGCCTTTGAAGAATTTGTTGCCTCCCGTCCAGCTGATTTCTTCAAGAAAGGCATCAATAAGCTACCAATGCGTTGGCAAAGATGCATTGATTGCATGGGTGATTATTTTGATTAATAGAACTAAAAAATATATAAAAAAATTACGCTTCATTTATTTCGTGAAAAACGGCAATTTCATAGGTAAAGACCTAATAAATAAAAAATGCAAAAGTTTAAAGTTAAACATAAAAACCTCTTTGCCTCGTGGTATTGGATTAACAATGGCAGTTTAAAAATATTACCATAGTAAATATCAACGATATGGAATCATTTCATAATTCAAAAAAATCGACAGTAGACCACACTGAAAGTGTTTTCCAGTGGATCACCTCAGACAGCTTTGTCTTAATTTTATTAGCTTAGCTGGCTCGTTCAGGAAAACGAGTGTGTTTACCCACTTGTGGATGGCAGGGTGCACTTAGCATGAATTATTATAGCCCACGTCGTTTTCCTATATCTATCAGATTAATTTCAGAAATAAGAGCTTCGTTTTGTTCAAGTTTTCATCGTTAGTAAACAATGAAAGCTTTTTAAAAGTGCCGTAGTTGGTTCTAATATTCTTAAATTATTTTTAAATTTTTTGTACGGGTAAATTTGACAAGCATGCTAGCAAGTTATTAAAAGCAAATACGATTTATTTTTAAGAAAATATTAAACATAATTTTTTGCGTTAAGATGACAAGTATAGCTGGAAAGCGCAAGTGAGACTTCAACAGTTTCTCAGAAGTAAATTAAGTATTAAAATTAAAAAATCAACGTCTTTAAATTCACTCCAGTACCTACAGGATCTATTTTATAACAAAAAAAAATTTAAATCATCAGAAAACCAACACCAATAAAAGAAACGATGAAATATTAGAATTAAACACTAGTATCGCATTCTCGGTACTATTTTTAAACAGCCCTTCTTTACTGGCCTGGCCGTTTCCCCGAATATGAATGCCTTTTCAGCGATGACGCAACCGTGCGTTCGCTGGCATCGTCGTGGGTAGGCCAATACGCTTATATTACACTATTCGCAGGAATATTCATAACTTTGCATAAATACTTATTTATTATGCATATTGTAGTTATTACTTGGCTTTGTTATTATGATGCCATGTTTGAAGGTGATTTATGGATTTTTATGCAGTAACTTGCGTGCTTTATCAGACTTGAGTCATAAGTAAGTACGGAGCTCAATATGTGACTTAGTTTTATAAAATAGGTTAAAATTACTAATTATTAACTGTTTTTCAACCACAAAGTAATAATAAAACGTATGTTTGTTTTTTATTATTTGAATTCTTAATACTTAACTACTAGTTAAGTAGTACTACTTAGTTAGTATTTCTGGTAGTACTATTTGTGCGACTGCCGTTAGCATGTTTCTCTTGTACATAATCTAATACATAATCATAATCGAAGTAAATAAAAATTATTTTAATAAACCAAACAGAAAATTTAATATAAACCAAACACAAAAATAAATTTAACATAACCTAAAACATACAACTTATCTTTGTTCGTAAGCGATCCAACGTGGCAATCCTGCCAGCCTTTTGGCCACTTTGCTCTATGTACATAGTATTTAGACTTATTCTGTTTTTAATTATTTTTATTCCCTTGTTTTTATTTTTCTATTTCCGATTTGTAAATATTATTGTTCCTAACCGAATACATTGGAAATATATACATAGTTAGAAAAAACCTCGTAAACAAATCTCTCTCTCTTCAGCTCACAAAATATATTTGTTCCAATTGTACTGAGCATTCAGAAAGGGATCGCGGGTAGAAAGCTCTGCCGCCGACTCCGCCAGGCCATCTTTCATGGTCGCTATATGATAGGTTTGATTAAATTGAACATAAAATCAGGTATCAGGTCAAAGCACAGTGTTCTATCTTTTCGTGTCACCTCGCTTAGCACAACCGCCGAGTGACTTCCGTCTTAGATGTTATCATACCAACAACACAGCACATTCTAAGAACTCGCGATCGAGGGCATTGGCACAGGTAGACCTAAATAAAGGAATAAAGTTCCAGTAAGTACGACGCGCCGTCGCGTCGATAGCCGTCAAGGGTCATGACAATCCTAAAACTTGATTTTTTAAGTGACTGTTGGATCGCTGCAGAAGAAACATGCCAGGCAATGCTTCCATAGAAACATGAAAGCTTCGAATATTACGATTATGTTACATATGGATTATATCATGTCAAACATTACAAGGAGATTCGTTACATAATTTTGAGTATTAGTTGTTATAGAGGCAACAGAAAATTCTGCCAGCTTGGAAAAACTGTCAACACTCTACCTACATATTACGGTTGATAAGATACAGACACTTCCGACAGATGCGCATAATTAAAAGAAATCTACTTATTTCTGTAATTACCAGAACTGTACTACGATTATAAAAAAAAAAAGCTTTTTTACTTGTAAAATATAATAATGTACAATAATGTATAATAATGTACGCCAACATTAACCTACTGTCGAAATCTATTCGATAAAAATCTGATGTTCACCCTAATTCCGGTGTCTGTCATTCTATTTATCTTTTAATTACCATTACACAACAGATATTCGTGGTGTGGCTGTTATTTTCTAATTCTCGGTAGTGCTAATAAAGGGTGTTATATCTGGGTTACGGTGCAGTAAACATAAACATTTGACGGCGCAGCGCGGCCCGCTTTCCCGTGACATCTGCTGACGGCTCGTTTTGTTGCCGCCAGCCAGTGAAACTATAGTGGCAATTATAATTTTGACTTATAAGCTATTTTACGTGATATCACTCACGTTACTTATTAACAGGTGGGAATTTCTTAACAATAGGTATTACAAGGAATTTCGCTTCAAACACAAAAATATATAACGTCGGAATTTGAATGGTAATTTCATATAGAAAACAATCACAATACAACTGTAAATATAATTTTTAACTTTATCTATCTAAAATTAGGCGTAGGTGCGAAAGTAATTAGGTAAATTTTAAATCGTGGAAGTTTTCTTTTTGTTTTAGTATCCATGTTAAATCTAGTTATTCCTAATTAGAACGTAAAAGCTACGCTTAGTTTGGGAAACCTTTACTCAAACTTACTTCGTGCTTATGTCATTAAGAATATAACACTGAACTAGATTCTACACATTAACTTTACAGATTTCTGACAAATTAAAAGAATCCATTTGTAATCCAAGTCAAGTCAGATAAATTGATTTTCTTACAAAGTACGACTAATAAAGAAAAGTTATATTGGATATTATTGAACTGAGGTAGAAGTTTGATAGAGTTTGAACCGATCTGTTCCCAAACTATATGTTCGCGTGTTCAGAGATAGTTTATTAAAGAATTCGTTATTACGAATTTAAACAGGATGTAACTAGGTTGTGGGTATTCTCCTATTCAAACAACGCCCTGCTCAAAATATTGGGAGTAGTTAAGCTTTATAGAAAGAATGGTAGGTAGGTACTAGGATTTTAAATTTGACGTCTAAAGCCACTTGTACTCGTATTTTATACACCTTATATATTTATTTATTAGATAACTTTCTGTTTTTTGTGACAAATAACAAGCTGTAGCTGATGCAAACAGGTGTCTCCGCCAATAAAGGCATATCCTTATATGTACATTTTAAATAAAGTATACGTATACTTGTATAAATGAATAAGAAAAGTAAATAGTTTCAATTCAGAAAATTTATCATATCCGAATTGGTAGTATAAATACAAGAGTTAATGATTGTTTGTATTTTGATTTCTTTGTTACGTTTTAATGCCTTAGCTGCTTAAACAATAAGCACGAAATTAGGTTTACATGTTGTCAGGGGTACAGAAGGGCACCTTTCATCCAGAAAAAGTACAAATAAAGAATTACTTTTTGTAATTCTTTCTTAAACTGATTTAAGTATTTTTACCACGTCTTTGTCCCATCAATGATACAGATATCTATTATAAAAGTTAGGGCTGGGTCGAAGTGGGTATAAATACAAGAAAAATAATTCTACCTACTACTTATTCTAATAAGAGCTTGAGATGTTCCGTTCGTTTCATTTACTTCCAAGTGATGTTTTTGATGAAAACTACAAACAATACCAATATATCTAACAGTTCTAACACTTAGCTGCTATAATGGACATCTTATGTAAGACTGGACAACACCTTGACATATCAATGAGGCAAGGTAAATCATTATTTACGACAACAAGTTTTTGTAAACATGCCGTAACGTCTGACAGTGTATAAATTCACCTACAGCCATATCCAACTAGCAATCGATACTGTCGAGACCAATGGAAAGTAGTACACGGCACGAGCGGTATAGGTGCGTTGCCGTGCCATGCAGTTACGATAAAAATACCATTGTTATTTGTTACGTTGCTAACTCAGCCGTTCTTAAATTGCTTTACGCATTGCTTGCCGCAAGGCGTCTTTTTTGGCCCTTTGAAATCTACTAGGTTGCTTTTTTGTTTAGTCTCGTTAATATTTAGACTTACTTCACAAGTGTTTTGAACGGCTGTATCAATTCGAAAAATTTTAACTAGGTACGGATATAGATACATACAATTGTAAACAGAGATGTAAAATGACACATAGCTTATTTTTGTCATTGGCGACTATAACGTTCTCGCCAGATCTCCTATAAACACAATGTTATTGGTGGCAAGATTTAAAATCCACAATGCCGAAATAGTGAGCAAAAGCTAGTAATCATAACAAAAAAAAGAAAATATTGAAATTGTACGGTTTTGTCAAACCAGGATATGTTTAGTTTTTAGCTTGGCCAATTGAGATATTTTTAATGTTTGTACTACCGACTAAGAACTTTTGAAAACTATAAGAGCAGAAGATATGCAACGTCTTATTAAAACGATAACTAATATACTACCTTAAATGTAATTGAAAAGTACATTTCACACGCTCACATTTTGATTACTGTTCGTTAATGCATTTGTACATCAACTTTCACTTCAAGCCATTTGATTTGAGGTTAAAACTTTTAGCCTGATTAAATTCGAGGTTGTATCCACTTATTTCGATTAAGGTCTGTGAAGTAATGTGGTTATTTGTTCGTGGGGTCTTGAGCTCCAAGTCTCTGATTATATGTCGTCATCGCTAAATCTAAAGGAAGGACGGTCGCTACTTTGAGTCGCATATCTTGTAATAATAGAACTAGCGATGCTCCCGCGCATACCTCGTGTGTTATGACTAAACAACTACTCAATACAGAATTTAATTGGTCATTTTATTTTGGATTGGATCATTGATTATTATATCTATTACGACATAGTGATTTTTTATGTTCAAATTGTAATACACAATAGTAGAATGATTCAATGGCCAGGGCAAATAGCCGTTTTATCGATAATACGCCATCAGATATTTTTTTAAATCAATTTACCTATGTGTCTCGTCTATTGTTTAAATTAACCTTTTAAATATATATTATTGTTAAAATATATCTTTATTTAGATTAGTTATTTATTAATTTTTAAACTTATTGTAGAGGTACCGGCTATACTTATTCCAAAATTAGATTTTTTATACCTTAATCAAAATACTTATTGATATCTAAAATACTTTGAAGGTTAGGTCCTTTCTTAATTAGACGCACCGTGTATGATTTGTAACTATCTACGATGTACACCCTGTGCTGTCAGCAAGCACAAGACAGGCATAGCTTGAAGCTATTTTTATTGTATACGTTTAAAATACCGAAAGCAGTGCAATGGGATACTGCGGAGAATAAGTAAGTTTTCGATTTTTTCAAACAAGCAGATTTGAACACTTGACAATGAACCATCAAAGACTATATAGTTTAAGTCTTAGTTAGTTTTTGTCACGACTCTTAATTTATTTTTAGTACGAACTAAGTACGCACTTACCGAAGTTTGACAAATTAGTTTTCAAGTCACGTGCTTAGATTTCGGTATTCAATTCAATAGGTACCTACACTCGGGGCCTTTCGTACGGACTCAGATTCGTATTCGAATTCCATGTATGGTCGTCGCCCCTTAGTTTGCGCGGCGCTTACAAAAGACCGATCAACAAGCAAACGATTCTCGCCTGAGCATCCGTCGAGTTCCCTGACTGTACTTGCTAATGTGTACAGTTTGATGAATGAAACGTACCAACAAAGTAACTACATTGTCATATTAGTGTGTAATTGTATATTAATTGATTCATTTTTACTAATATTATGTAAGAACTTCGAGTCCAAGGTTTGATTCTGTAACATAGTAAAGTCTCTGTTGTAGATAGATAGACGTTCCTGATTTGAAGTTTCATAATTTCTTTCTAAGTTTAGAAATACAGTGTATGTTATTATAGGGTATATTAAATTAGTATAGGGTGTGTAATATAGTGTATGTTAAGATTATCTGGGAAGATACTACAGTTATTCTTATTTTGACCGCCATAATTAGCATGTTTACGTGATTCCGGTTAAAGGGAAGGAGCAGCCGTTGCAACAGCTGGAACAAAGGCCAGCCAAAATTCCAGCTGAAGCCTATGGTCGGCAACGCACCATTAGTCTACATAATATTCACATTCAATGTTGATTAATAAAAACCCACTTAGAATATAATAAAACTGCAACAACTTATCTGCATCAAACACTTCTAACACTATATTTTCCAAATAAATGTTCAGAGGTCTACAATATTGTATGTCTGTTAATTATTGATGGCACATATTTACTTAAATGATCAGAACATCTCAATATAGCAATTGATTTAAAAAAATAAGTTAAGTGCCATAATAGATATCTCTAAACCGAAACCGCTCAACTTTTTTTGTTTTTGAAATGGACATTTTCTTTATTAATTTTAAATTACACCGGACTTAAAAACCGCTCAACGTGGCACGTGCGTAACTGCCACACTGCAAGACTCAGTCGCCGTCACGCTTCAATCACAATCAGGGCGGAAGGAGCCAGCGATGGGTCAGGCCAGTGCACTCTTCGGCTTAGGGTCGTATTCTTAAAGTCGTATCAATGGATATTGATATTTACTTAAGTACGCGAGAAAAGAGTTTTCTATGGAAATGTAATTTCACGATATGGGATTCTGCAAATGTCATCTGACGGCTTCATGGAACAAGTTCAACAAGCCTTGTACATCCGAAATCCCAATATCCCGATGTTTAACAAATGTTCATGAATGTTTGTATGTTTTGTTAATTAATTGGTGATTTCATACATGCGTTATGTTTATTTATGTATAAATTTTTTTAGGTATACCATTATACTCTACTGGGACCCTCGGCTTCACCGGCGTTACTCCTGAATATGGGAGTTTCAGTGTGGGAACAGCCAACGTTACCCCGGCATATGGTATCGTTCTCATGGTTAAGTTTTTTTTTTTAATAATTTCAGTAGTGTTAGTATTGACCGATTCGCTATATTAGAACACAGCATGGAAACAAGTCTTTCCTATTTGTGTAAGTTATGATAATCTTATTTCAAGGTTTTTTAATAATTATTAACTTATTGTAGTAACGTATAACTACTAGGATAGAATAAAAGCAATAAATGAATAAATCCCCAGACGAACACACCGACTGTCGACTCCGAAGTAAGCAGAGCTTGTGCTATGGATGACCGTACGAACTGGACCTAGAATAAACATACATTTATGAGTATAAACTACCACGACCCGAGAGCAATATCTGTGTGAGCAATCTATCATTATACACATTACACGAAAATGACAAAATTAAAGAATAAAAATGTTAGGGGTTTATGCCGGAGCGTCACTAGGGCGGAGAAATGCCGCCCGGCTTATGCCGTTTGGGTTTTGGCGAGTGGGATGAACCTAATGTAGCTCTATTTACCGACTATTTATAGCCTGAGTGGTCTATCGGTCTACGGCACAAGCCCAGTCTGTGTTACCTGCTTCTGGGCGACATTGTAGTTGAATAATTACTGCTGAAACCGAACGTGCCGACCCGAATGTGTGGGTAGCGCCTTTACCGCTCTCACCGCATAACCTTTATTATATATACAGTAAATTTCAAAATTTTAGTTGCACTCTGTTGTAGATAAAATTACACATAAAAGGGCTTTTACTGTTGTGAACGAGGGTGAAACCGGCGACCCAGGTGTTTTATGATCATATCGGGGTTACAGACAGGTGCGTTGAGCGTATTTTCACTGTTCGTAATTGTAAGCGTAAGAATACAGTCATTGATTGCCATATGGTTAATGGATTAGTTACTGTATTGAAATATAATTTCTTAATGCAGTATGCTCTACACTAACCTGAAAATCTGCATCCTCAATAATATGTGGCATATTTTTGGTATAGATGGTTCAATTAATTTGTGCGCGCAGCTCTATCTGTGCGTTAACCTTGTATACATACATACAGCAAATGTGTGTGCGAGATCAAAGCTACGAGAACACGGTTTGACAAGATGGCGGTTGCCACACAAAATTAAGTTGCATGTTTACAAGCACCTTCAATTAGGGCCGCATGGCATAAATTAGTTAAACCATTAATATCGCTATAGTTCCTACCATTATATGTGTGTTTATCGATCGCATATTATTTTATAAATAAATAAAAAAATTCTTCCAAACATTTTAATTTGGTACTTTGTTACTATAGTAATTATCATAACACGCAAGTAATAAATATGCATAAATGGATCTTTACGCAACAGAACCGACAAAATTAATAGCCTTTTCCCATTCTATGATAAATAGGCTTGCAACAAACTTTGTTGTTTCTTTGTGTTCTCTACATGGTCAGGTTCACGAGTGTATCAAACACATGAACAAACAGACAGATTTATTGCGACACCGAGCGGCTAAATATATCACAGTAACTCTTACAAAAGATATAGGACAGAAAAAGACACGACATTTTCTACGTTTTGTTTAACTTTAAAGATTTATAAATAACTAGTGGTCCCCGAGGCTTATTACGTAACTTGCGATAGGAAAGGTCGCGCAATACTTGCTCTCTAATCGCTAATTGTCAAAAAAGCCGTATGGCAAAGACAAACGTCTAATCCTTTCTCAATAAAAAAAATGACATACCGGCGACAACAGCGGGATAGCAAACAAATTGTATGTAATACGGATATCGCGCGAGAACAGTGCGGTAAGCGTTGATCGCTTTTCCTAAGTAAAACATTAGTTCCCATAAGAATTTCGGGATCAAATTGATTTATAGATTTTACTTCTAGAACGTTGATAGGATGGAAGAATTCTTAACAGCTTATCAATTAGAATATAAGCTTAAAAAACAAACGATCAAATCTTTCCTATTCATATCCAAATACGAGTATTATATAGAAGTACAGATATAGATAAAAATGTACTCATAAATGATGTATAATGTAACCAAATGAACTTGCTAGTTATGCTGAATGTTGTAAGAAACGAGATGCAATTTGTTTCTTCATCAAGATTCTTCGCTGATACTTTAGCAGACCTTTATTTAAAAGCTCATTGAATAATAGGCGACGAAGCTATTGATGTCATGGCTGGCAACATGTGACAAAATAATACCATCATCACATCCTACTAACACGATCTATGATTCAAACAGAATCGTATAGGAACACACGATGATAAAACGGTTATAACTATTTATCTAACTATGTACAGTCAATGAGTACGTTAAAGGTCCGGTGAAATTTAAAAGACCAATAAGGCCCATAACCCGTTCATTTCGAAAAGGATGAGTTCGTTATCTTCAATACTACGGAGATACACCTTAGAACCTATTTGCCTTTTTCATGACTAACTAGATGCCAATATGACAAAATAAAAACAGTTTAGAATCTTTATCATATTGAGAGTTGCTGTATTTATAGAACGTAGGCTCTCAGCATGTGCTCATATAGTTGTTCCCACCATCGAAAAAGTTTTTTATTGCTCAACGGAAGCCATCGGGACAGCTACAATTAAAGCGAATTTATTTAATGTTTTTAATCGTCACAAAAACTCCATTCCAGATAGTTCGTTTACTACAAACGTTAACCTTCACATCGAATCTTATCTAAATAAAAAATAAGAAAATGATACAGTTGCTGATGATAACGTCATCATCCCAAATAAAAACAACGATCTATGCTGATGTTAAACCGAGTGATGTAGAATAACGAAGTGTACCAAACAGATACAAGCACCATTTGGCGTGTAAAAGATTCCCAAATTGTTATTTTTATCGTCAGTGTAACAAGGAGTTACCGGGACAGCATTTGCATAATTGGAGGCCAGTGGCAGAACCGGTCCGGTGAGCATGACATCAGCGATGACATCATCAACACATGCCAACTCCTAAACGGAGAAATTGACATCAACTGCCAAGCTTTCTCGAGTCCACGCTTCACCGACGGCTCTTGCGGCGAGTAAACACCAATTTGCATGTGAACATAAAAATGCGTGGGCTTTAGCATAGTTCCCGCGTAATTAAGCAACAGATGCTAGTTAATAAAGATGTGGTATTGGATTTTTTTCATAATCTTGTTAGAAGCTCTATAAATAGTAATCAAAGTAAATTCTATAGATACATTGTAATTCCATGGCTGAAAATCAAATTTTAAGACATACCTACCTACATATTGTGTTTCAATAAGTTTCATAAAAATATTCACTGATTCGCTGATTGGGATTACGATAATGTTTGAATAAAACATTGAAAAAGATTTAAGGGCTGATATATGTCAGACCGTTGGCTGTCATTTATATCATGTCTAAAAGAACTAAAATTAATTAGACATGTCAACCTCCGTCCATTACTGTATGTGGGTCGGCGCGCCTAGTGGCCAACCCTCCGCCCGCCCTAAGCGCACCTAAAAAGCAATATTATTTTTCGGAACACGATACGTATACTTTAGCCTACCGCCATATAATAAATGATCGATTCTTTATTGACACAATTAGTAAATGATATAGATATAATAGTGCGTGATCTGACTGTACATGTCTCTACCAAACAGGTAGCGATAAGGCAAACATTCAAATGTCAAAAGTTTACTCTGCTTCTACTATGTAAAAGGTATGCATTTAAAAATAACCGATGTATAATAAGGTCGTTTAGAAACTTAAAACCATACTTCAGGTGAATAACCCAAATATTAAGGAAAATGTGAATACTTAAGTAAGAAAATGACCTTACAATTTCTTAAACTCAAATAAGGTTTTGAATCACTGTCTTAATTCGGATACATGTACATTCTACATAGTAGGTATAACAGGCATTAAAAAATGGAAGAAAGTTTAATTTAAAATTCATCAAGATTTAACGAACCTCGCAAAAAAGGCAATAACAAATGCCGAAAAACCGGCACCAGGTTTTTGTCTAATATTCCTTGAAAAAAATATTTCTGTTCCACGACACGACCACTGAATCATTCACAGAATATTCTTTTCACAGTTTTAGCACTTCTCCTATTTTTTTCGATTCGAAATTTAAATTTGACAGAGAACGCACGTCCATCAAGGTTCGCGCCGCGCGGAATACCACCAAGCTTGGAATACCGTTGTCTCGGTCGAGCGAGCGAGAGCTCTTGTACTTGGTTGGTACTATTGTAGCATTCGATGCAGAGGAACAATCAAGACTGCGTTTTTATCGCACGCGATATAGCCATGCGACATTTAAATCATTTAAAAAAATATGCGCATCAATATCTACGTTTATATGTATGTTTATATCGTATGCTTCGCTCACATATAATAAAAGGGATAGTACGTATATTGATACTTCTTTCTATCTTCCGTGGCAACATTATTAATTGATGTTCGTTTGTTGTGTGATTTTACCGGTGGTGCGCTGCTTGTGAGAAAAGTAATATAAAAGCAACAAACAGCTTCTGCAATGAATAAAGCCCCAAAACCATATTACCACAATTTAGATACATGTTGATCTATGAGGTACTTTAGAGTGGCTTTGTCACTACCTACTAACGTAGAATAATTGATGAAGTACTTAAAGTATGTAGTCTTTTGACGTGCACGTTTCGAAAGCCTCAAAAAGGACATTAGTAATAGCTTCCTAAGCTGCTTTGCTGATACTAAGTTTATCTACAGGATACCTACATTCAATGCGCGGAAGGTTCAAGCGCCTGCAATCTTCAAGTTCAGTTACTTTATAGTGGTAGAGTATTACTAACTGTAATGATTGAAAGGCTTCTAAAAATACGTTTATTACATTTATACGTTTATCATTAATGTTATATTTCAAGAATGGCTTTTATTTTTACAAATCACATAAAATCTTCTACAAAGCACATAGGGTACCTTTTATGCAGAAAAAAGCACTGTTACTGAGGGATACGCGAGCAAAACCGCGGATACTACCTGGTTGGTCCCAACATAATTTTAAACATTACTTGCAGAACTTGAATAAAATTCTTAATTGATCATTATTTAACTATTTTGATTAGATACGCTTATTTGCACATAACAATTTGCAAATAAAGTTGATTTTTGAAAGCTTAACCAAGAATATAAAAATTATTGTATGTAATATTTTCTCAATTTCAGTACGTTGCCTATGTAGGTACAGAAATTGTGTTTTGTTACTTACAGGGTTAAAGTATAACTAATCCTTAAATGAAACTGTATTAAAAGCGTTGAATCCACGTTGTGGTGGTGGTAATGTTGCAATGTACTGCTACTTACCTGTTTCCCCCCTGCATCCCGACGAATTTAATTCGTGAAACATTTTCAGAAATGACAACTTCGTCATGCGATATATATTATCATAGTTACCTATTAGCAATTGTTTTTATTGTTGTATGTGATTGTATCACGTTATATAATACCAAAGTCGCATATTTTGGGATCGTTCTTACTAAAATTTCAACAGTAAAAACTACTAAAAAAATTATATAAAACTAAAAAATGTGGTTTCTTCCATCGATTATCATTATTGGTTTTGCAAGAAGTGTCACCCCTCGATTGGTTCGACACAAAAACTCATGAAACTTACCTTAAATAAGGTAACCGACTGTTACCTTATTTAAAAGTTTGTATAATAGATTTTTTATCACATCTATTCAAAAATTGCTAGTTTATTCTTCATAAACTGGGAGTAAATATAGCTCTTTAGGTAATCCATACGGATGAAAAGTGATTTGAAATTGTAATGTGTTATGTGTGGATGTTAGTAAAAGTTCCAATCACCACTAAGAGATCAATCACGAACATTGTATACCTAAACAAGTTCCAGGTTATAATTGTGGTAAAGTCCGCGCGCGAGGCAAGTTAAAAATAAATGTTTGTGAAAAAATAAAAGACGCGTGAAATGCATAAAAGAATAGTGTATAATTGGATAGAAAAATTATTTTTGCCTCGGGTGGTATACTTTGAATCCCTCACCGCGTTCTGGAGTCTACATTTAAAGCCCTCGCTACGCACGGGATTGAATCCCAGAATCATGAGCGTAGTGAAAGATTCAAAATAGTGCCCTCGTCTTAAAAAAATGTTGTCTTTTCACAATCTACTATTTTTGCTAAAAGAAAATAGCTGGATAAAGGCAAAAAAAGGACCACAAATACAATAAATAAATTTTTGTTTTCAGCGTACAACAAAAGCTAAATCATCAAGCAGATGTTTCTAAAATACATTCATAGCAAAATACATTCAACTTTTATCTGATAGTCAACTATACGAAGATGTTTTTGAAGTGAGATCTCGCATCGTTAATCCAGCCAAAAAACGTTCACTTCAGAACAAAGGTGTACCCCAAGGCTCTATCTTGCATTAGATTAAACGACAATCGACCTATTTCTCGATGTGGGACCTAGGTTACTGGATTGTTCTACCTAAGTATATACAGGGTGATTAATCAAGATAGGTTAGTATGGAAAAGGCTGAAACTATAAAAGATAGAGATTTGTTCTTAGGAACCATGTCGTCGATTACAAAGTTAGAAAGTCTGCATTTAAAGATTTTCAAAAGAACTCGGACACAAATCGGATCCATCATATAAAAAAAAATCGAATGTTATTTTATAACAAGATATAATTGTATACGTAATAAGAAATAAATGATTACTATAAAACGTTGCGTCTAAAATTAAACGATCATGCTGTACTTTACTATTTCATTCCTAAACAGCCTAAAATTCGTACTACACAAACGACAGCCTTACCCAACTAGACATTTTATAGTCCAGCACAATTGCCAATTGCGGATTTGCAGACTTTACATGTAACGTCGCAATCATTGCTTAGGTACATTAACCTTTGTAAACATAAAATATAAAAACTCATTGGTATATTTGGCAGTATTTGGCGGTAACCCGGAAACATGAAGTTCGAGAGTCTAACGCCTTAAACACTGCACTACCGACGCTCTACATTTCTTGAATACAATAATTTAGTATTTTAGGTACATACCGATTTTGTATTTTTATAGGGTGAAATAATATTAAAATTACTATGCTGCTGCTACAATAGATGACCGAGTTCTTCTGTGTGGTAGGTATTAAAGCTATTATAAAAGTTCAACAGTGAAACGAAGCATTATCTTTTAATTTGAGACAAAGGGTTTCATTGTAAAATTTGTTAATTATAAATTGTACAATAACTTTGCAATAAAATAAGCTACCTTGTTTTTGGATGGGTTCAATTCCCGAGACAATTACAAGATTTTTTGAAAATCTTCGAATTCAGTTTTTGTTGACTCTAAAATCAGTGACGTGGTTCTTAGAACAAATGTTGCTATTTCTTTTAGTATCGGATTGTCCCCTACTGGTCCATCCATAATCGTCGACAACCTCGAATGTTAAGCCTTCAACTTTTACGGTAGCAGGTTACTTGCACATGGACCTTACACAATAATAATAGTAGACAAGACAAAGGTAAACTGACATTACCTTTGTCTTGTCCATGTTCACTTTAAGACCTACTGCCTGTGAGACTCCATAGAGACCATCGAGCAGTTTTATCCAGTTTTCCATAGCACTTTAATATTTCAGTAAGTAAGGGACGAAATGATAAAGAATGAATTTTCACCAAAGTATAACATTTGTAGCTTTTGAGTCATTATTTCTGTTTTATTAATTCAAAACAGAACAAACCACAAGATATAAAAGGCATATCTACTTTTTTCTTCAACTGAACTCGCATTGTGTAGATCATTCATTTCAGATTCGTAAGAATTGAGTGTTCCTCTAAACCGGCCATAACTCGGCAACGACAAATTCAAGAGGGTTGAAAATTCCCTAACATTTTTTTTACAAAAGCTTTACTAAATTCTAATAAAATAAAATTCTATTACCACAAATATTACTCTCCGAGATTTCTGATGTGCGAATTTATTCAAGCATCTAAACGAAGTGTTTCAGCCTCTCAAGCTCAAAGATGAGCTATGGCCCTCCTGATTGTACCTACTCATCTTTTAGATGGACCTATTTTAGAGTTTTTACTATTTTTAACTAAATTTCCTAAAATCCTGCATTTGGTCCACAAGGGCTGAAAAAAGAAAACTCCGTTCGTATATGTATGAATCTAGTGATTGACTAAAACTGCCATAACTCCAGAACGACAGATTCTAGAGGGTTGAAAATTGCCTAAAATCTTTTAGAAAATGTTTACTAAATACAGAAACAAATACACATTCCTAGATTTAAATTTTTTTGTTTTTTGTTAATGCATACCGCTCTAATATGTATCATCAAACAGTGGAATCTTCACTGGTTAATGTTTTTTAAACTGTAAAATAGAAATAAGTGTTATTTGTAACTGTTTGTTTCCCAAATAAAGTAAAATAAAATAAAATTTCGGAGTGCCAATTTATTCAAGCATTCGAAGTTCCAGTCTATTGTCCATAGCAAGTTTTATTTAAGTTTTAGAAATTTATGGACCAATGTTTTAAGTTTTTACTATTTTGTTACTTAACATCCTATAATGCTCTGATATTTCGCAAAGGTTGAAAAAGAGCACTCAGTTTAAATGTTAGGCCGCATTACATTTTTAAAGCAAGCGAAGCTGAGGGCTAAAACGTGATTTAGAATATTAAAAAAGAATAGTAACAACTCTCTCATAATTTATTGCGCATACAACAAAATATATTTATATAGTATATAAAATATATTATATAATATATTTTCTTTTCAAACTTTAACACTTGCGCTTCTTTACCGCCGCTGCCGATGCTTCTGCCGATGCTTCCAGTGTTGCTGCATCAGGATCAACTTCATCGATGTAATCTTCAGGATTCTTGCGGAGACTCTGTCTGTGCTTGGCGTCGATTGATTTGATTAGGAAATAAGCACCAACGAAAGCTGGAAAAGAAATATTAATAATATTATTACGGTTACCCATCTCTATATCAAAGTTTGATTGATAGATCAAAGTTTGATAATGGTTGCCCTCGTTTTGTGCACCAAGAATGTGTGTTAAAGAATCATCAGTATCAACGGTCAGTTGATTCATTCGATTCTTATTAAATTGAGGCTGATATATTTTAGTATAATAACATATTTAATTACAGCATCTACAGGTTACAATACATTATCTACAGATTGTTCTTACGTGGGAGCCAAGTGAGAAATGTATCACGAAACCGTCTTATTAGGTTTGGACCTCCACGTGTTAGCATGCCGGCAAATGTTTTCTGCTCAAATTGAGATAACTTATAATACACTATACCACGAATGGTACGAAGCTCTCCAAAACGTAATCCCATTTTTAAAGCCTCATTCGAGTAAAAATTCTAAGATTCCTTTTAGTAAATGAAGATAGTAATGTAAAAAGATAGTACCTATGGTGACAATAATATTTAGTTTTCGTGTTGACAGTTTGTCATTTTCGTACAGTCTTCTATGTGCCCATGTACAGTCCGACCAAAATATTTTTACTACTAAACTAAAGCTCAGTTATTTTAACCTGGTACTTTCACAGTAGGTACTCACACTATTGCAATTTTAAAGTACCTATACTAAAAATTAAATTCAAGTGCAATGACTTTAAAATGTGTGAAAGAAGTCAGATATAGTCGTGAAGCCATGTCAGAGGCCTATAGAGTTTCCAGAGGCGGCTTGATCAACGCAACACCAGACATTGCCACTCCCTCACCGGATGAGAAAAAGAAGTCTATACTTGTTTTAAAAAGGTTTGAGGGGTTAAGGTTGTTTTGTACTTGTCAAAACAAACAAACTCACTCTAGTAGCTCAAATTGATAGTTCCATGACTAATTCCTGGCTTCATCATCAGACCTATTTAGTGAGTTAATGTTAAACCAAATAATTCTCATAAATGACTAAGTTTACACTACTACTTCATTTAGGCCCGACCTTAGAGATGAACTCAAAAAATATTGAACCATTCTGCGTTTGGTTTCAGCATATAATAAGCTAAAGTCTTCAAATACATGTTTTCATATTTTTTATATTAGGTCTTTACCTATGAAATTGCCGTTTTTCACAAAATAAATGAAGCGTAATTTTTTTATATATTTGTTATTTCTATTAATCAAAATAATCACCCATGCAATCAATGCATCTTTGCCAACGCATTGGTAGCTTATTGATGCCTTTCTTGAAGAAATCAGCTGGACGGAAGGCAACAAATTCTTCAAAGGCATTTTGTACTGCCTCTCGGGTATTGAATTTTTTTCCCGCCAAGAAGTTATCCAAATTCTGGAAAAAGTAGAAGTCTGTAGGCGCAAGGTCTGGTGAGTACGGCGGATGACGGAGAACTTCCAACCCCAACTCTTGTAGCTTGGAGACCGTCTGCTGTGCAGTATGAGGTCGCGTGTTGTCGTGCAGGAGCAGTGGAGCCGAACGATTGACCAAAGTTGGTTGGATACGTGCGAGCTTCTCCATCATTGCGTTCAGTTCTTCACAGTACACATCTGCAGTAATGCTTGTCCCGTTTGGCAAGAAGCTGTGATGAATTACACCCGCATTAGACCACCAAACAGTGACCATCACTTTTCTAGGGCTAAGTTTTCGTTTAGGGCATTGTTTGGGTGCTGAACCAGGGTCCAACCAAATTGCTGAGCGCTTACGATTGTCAAACAGGATCCATAACTCGTCACAAGTAACAATGCGGTTCAGAATTCCTTCATTTGTATGCCTGCTGAGCAGTGCAAGGCACGTCTCCATGCGTACTTCGCGCTGGCGGTCATTGAGTTCGTGGGGTACCCATTTGTCAAGCTTTTTTACCTTGCCAATTTCACGTAAATGGACCAATATTGTTTTGATGCTAACGTCGAAAGCTGCTGCTAATTCAGCCGTGGATTGAGTTTCATCAACTTCCACAGTTGCCTTTATTTCGTCATTGTCGACCAAAGTTTTCGGACGACCACGGGGTTCATTTTTCAGGTCAAAATTTCCAGAACGGAAGCGGGTAAACCAATAACGCGTGGTGCGTTCGTTTGTAGTGTTCGCTCCGTAAACGTCGTTGATGTTGCGTGCCGCTTGTGCCGCTTTGCTGCCACGACGGTACTCATACTCCATAATTACTCGAATTTTTAACTTATCCATGATGACGAAAAATGTTCGAATGCGTTGAAAACAAAACACTAACTATTAAACAAATGACGATTTTAGAAAAAGAATTCCATGTTTGTCAAATAAAATTAATTTGAAATTAGAATTATCAGTCAAAAAAAAATATTTTCATTTGAAATGGCCAGTACGGCAAAACGGCAGTTTCATAGGTAAAGACCTATTATTATTTGGTTCATTAGAATCATAATATTTCAAAAACATGATGTTTCTATCGAAACAAAACCCACGTGCTTTCTGTAACCCTCAATTGCTTAGTATTGCTAAAAAAGCTATCGGGATAAGCATTAAAGTATTTACCCCATATAAAGTTACTAGTCTAAAATAATTGGCACAGGGGTGATTTTTAACCCCAAATACTAGTTTAGGGTTAACAAACAACAAGCCTTTACGTAGCCTTTGACATTTTGATTCCATGGTTTTGGCTATTAAAGACGTTTTTTTCTCTTAACTGCCGAAGGCCCTGCCAAACGAAACCCAAATAAAAAAAAAGTCGTTTAAATAATAATAACTGGCTCCTTAATGATCCTAAGCTGGACCACATGCGAAAGAGACGGACAGACTTGTCATATTCGTACGCGCGATGTGTAATTGTGTGAAGGTACTTACCAGCTTTTAAAAAGGTATGTATTGAAATGATCGTTATAATAAAAAATGCAAAGAAAAAAATCTAAAAGGACATCTATTTTAATAATTGATCTTCTTTATTTTCGTGATGTTTGTTTGAACCAAATTAAACCAAAGTCGCTTTTCGTGAAAAGCTGGAAATGGTACTTTTGGTCCTAGCGCTTCGCCGGGTGCTGCCGCAGCACATTTTTTTTCGAAATGGACAGCTTATTTATGGCCCTATGGGCCTTTTAAATTTCACCGGACTTTGTAGTTTAGCGCTGACGGCGCTTAACTGGAACTTAAACTACTCCTACATACGATATGCCTAAGCGCACCCGAGAGGGTACGGACCTCGGCTTAGGACGTCGTATATTGAAACTACCACTGGTTCGGAAGGATCATCTACTGCCAAAGAACCAGCAAGAAACTCAGTAGGAATGCGTACGACGCGTTAGCCTGGCCCAACGGTGGGTTAGGCGATTCGAATGCCGTGTTGCCCTATTTCTAACTGGAACACCGGCGTTCCTTGTTGTAATATCATCGTCGGGATCTGTTAAGACGTTACGCGGACGCCTATAACGAACCGCCGCGTCTGGGTTGGCTGTGTACTCAGATGACTTATTGACCAGTGGGTTGGGATAGTGGGGAGCATTATCGAAGTGGCGTCTAGATGCCAACTTCATGAATGTGGCAATGGTGGGCTCGACGTCCTTGTGCAGATCTAAGTTGCGGACATAGGGCTGGGCCCCGACGCATTTGCGTAAGAACATATTTTGAATAACCTGCAAGTGATTGAGGTTCGACTTGCTGGCTTGAGCGAAAGCCACACTGGCATATGTCATGATGGGGCGGATGCAAGTTTTGTAAAGTGTAAGCTTATTTCTAAGCGACATTTTACTCTTCTTGCAAATTAGAGGGTGCAGCCTACCCATGACGAAGGCGGCTCAGTCCCGGACGCGTTTTATGTAATCCGCGAATGTTAGTCCACTATCTAAAGTGACTCCTAAATATTTGACTTTTTTAGCCCATGGGGTCGGAGTACCAAACAGGGTGATCTGACCTAATCTTTTGGAAGGTTTCCTAGAGGTTGTCCTAGAGCAGGTTGAGAGAGAGAAGTACACTGCTGCACTTTTTTCTGTGTTCATTCTATTCTCCATTTCCTAAACCAAGGGCCTAATGCGTTGGCTGCGGATTGAAGTTAACCTACGTAGATTCTTATCAGATTTGTATAGCGCGGTGTCGTCTGCAAAGAGCGCTAGGTCTACTTTCTCCGTCCTTGGTATGTCACTAATGTATAGTGAAAACAAAGTTGGAGAAAGCACCGAGCCTTGGGGGACACCGGCTAATACAGGACGGGGATTGGAGAGTGCACCTTCCAATCTGTAGCGAAAGGTTCGACAGTGGGGAAAATCTCGTATGATGTGCACGAGGCTGTCTGGGACGCCTAGTTCAAAGAGCTTATATAATAAGCCGTCGTGCCAGACCTTGTCGAAGGCTTTAGATACGTTAAAGAAAAGCGCAACAGTGCCTATCGGTTTTCGACCTACGTTCCTTTGCTCCAAGATGTGCTCCGTCATGCGGTGCACCTGTTGGACGCAGGAGTGACGGGACATATAGCCGAACTGTTCATCCGGTAACAGGTGCTTTGAATGGATGACCTCTCGGAGCCTGTTCAAAATGATCCTTTCATATAATTTGCCTATCGCGCTAAGCAAGCTAATAGGACGGTAGCTTGTAGGTAGATTAGCCGGTTTTCCGGGTTTCAATCGCTTCCTTCCACGTTTGCGGAAAGGAGCAGTTTGTTAGTGATTTATTGAAAATAACTACTAACAATTGTATGAGTGCGAGTGGGAGAGCTTTCAGAACCCTGAACCCTGTTTGGTATTTCGTCTGAACCTGGAGCTTTCCGCGGTTTTAAGTTTTCAATTATTGTCTGTACCTCTTCCACCGTTACCGGTTGGAGGGTGTCTATCGGTGGGTTGCCGCATTTAGTTTCGACTATGCTATTCACAGTTTCTATGTGGAGGGCGTTGGTGCTTTCTGTACTCGGTGTACATTGTTGGGCTAAGCTATCGGCTAGGGTTTCAACTTTTTCGGAGTCATCGAAGGCGGAAGTCATGGGCGGAGGCCTAAGGAGCGGAGGCATCGATGACGCGGTAGAGTCCATCGTAAGAGACATCGCCAAGCTCCAGTAAGCCAGACGCGAAGGCGAAATCTCTTCAAGAAGAGAGTCCCAGTTGTTAGACCGCAGTTTGCGTACCGTATGCGAGATTTAACATCTCGCTGTAGGGCCCTCATACGGATGCGGTTTGCCTCGTATTCGTACGCCCGGATAGCTGCGTTCTTTGCTCTCAACAACTCCCTCACATCCTCAGGCAGGATCCAGCGGCGATCATTCGCCACTGGAACCCGCCTGGAAGATGCACTGATGGCAGTTCGAAGGTGGTTGGTGAAAGCACCGATCGCTGCATTGGTCTCCTCGAAGGATGACAATGAATCGGGAATGGTGTTCAGGTCGGGGCAGTCGGTTGCCTTAAGGGCTTCCGTTAGTTTGGCCCAATCAATGTGTGCCCTCGTTTGAGGAACGGGATAACTTGGGATGCCTAGCTGCATGACTACCGGTCGATGATCCGAAGTAAGTTGGTGGATGACTTCTACTGAGTGCACCGTTAAGTTAACACTTTATAGGATTGCTATATCGAGAATAGTAGGGCGATGATTTGTGTTGTAGGGATAGTGAGTCGGTTCCCGAGGACCCACTACATCACAGCTTAGCGAATCTATCATGTGATGAAGACGACGGCCGTTTGGGTTGGTAACTACGGAGTACCAACCTGAATGTTTCGAGTTAAAATCACCAGCTAGTATTACGGAGGGACTTATATCGAGTAGCGACTGGAGGTCGCTTTGAAGTATAGCTTTATCTGGTGGTTGGTAGATGGATACCAGCGAGATTAGCTGATGGCCGCTCATCGCTATTCTACAACAAAAAACTTCGATATTCTCGAGCTGTGGGGGATCGACAGGTATACAGTGTACTGACCTTTTGTAATAGATGAGGGTACCGCCTTTATCGGCGGTAAGCCTATCGTTACGAACGATGTTGTAGTTCGCTATTTTCGGGTCCTTGTGACTAGGTTTCAAAAAGGTGTCCTGCACAAGTAAGATGTCGATTTGGAATTCTCGAAGGAATTCATGAATTTCATTACGTTGATGTTTAAGACCATCGGCGTTGAAGTAGCCGATAGTGAGGGACCGGGGTTTTAATATGTGTGATGTGGTGATTTCTCCCAAGTCGAAACTTGAGGCGAATTCGCCTACAAGCGCGAAGTCTGAAAGTGGCTCTCCATGGGACCTGGCCGTGAGAGGAGAAGGCATGCAAGCAGGTGCTAACCTGACCTGCTGTACCTGAGAAGACGGGAGGGTGAAGCCTGCCATGGGTTTCCTCGCCATGGTAGGTGGGGTCACCCATGCGTTCTTGGGAGGCGGTGGAGGACCGTGAGGGTCACATAGCGGAGGCTGCGGTTTATTGGGTGGGCCGGGCTTTGCAGCCCAGGGTGGACACCTTTGCTTTGCCTTCTGCGCCTTTTTGGGGTTGGGCTTTGGGGCCCTGGGGCATTCTAGGTAATTGGCAGTGTGGCCAACCGCTTACATAAGACGCATGCAGTAGGTTCGACAGATTGCGGGGTTCACGCGCAATCCGCAGTGCCACGATCACCCAGGCACTTGACGCACCTGGGATTTGCATGGCAATTTCTGGCCGTATGGCCATAGACTTGGAATGTATGGCATTGGCTGGGTATACCGCGTTTGCAAGAGATCTCAACGGTGATCCCCGAAAGTCGTGCTATAGTTTTAAGGTTGAAAATTTCCTTGCCCTCGGGGGTGTGATCTAGTGTTACCAACACTAGGTTGTACGGCATACGATCTTTGCCATACATACGGTGGATGGTAATGACCGGGAATCCCTGGTCTTTAAGATCCTGGAGAAGGAGCTCTGACTCAATCTCCTTCGGTACGCCTAAAAGGACGACGCGTAAAACGCGCTCCTCCTCGAGCGCTTAAGTGATGTACTCAATGGATTTCTCATTCAAGTACTTGGTGAGGGAGCGGTGATCGGTGGGTGCGACGGTTGCTACGCGGATGCCGATCGCGGTATTTTTCGCGTGTGTATACGCAATTTTTAAATTTGACATATTTGTGGACACAGATGTCCACGCCGCTTTATCGTGGATGAAAATAGGAGGCGGATGCCGACCGGTTGGCTTGGTCTCGGGGTGGGCGAGATTATATTTTGAATTTGACGCGGGCATGGACTGCGGCGCCCGCTTTTTCGGAGTTTTGGACTCATCGCCGGATGGGTCCGAGAGCTTGGCCCTTTTTTGTCGTTTTGCGATGACGGTGAATCCCTCGTTGGATTCAATGGCTTGGGCGGGAGCCAGGGTGTCACAATCCATCGACGATGAACTACGAGTGGACGAAGCCACGGATGAGCGCGAGCTAGAACGATCGCGTGAGGGGTGATGGATGCGGGTTGATACGCCTGTCTCTCCTTTTTTGTCGGAGTTTTGGTTGTGGGTTTGAACCCACTTTCAAATTTAGTTCAGATATCTGGACACTGCGAGCGAACGAAGGCCTTTGATATATCTGCCTCCGCGGTAGCCATAGCTACCGCACCTGAAATTAACTTAAAAACTAACCGTAGTTCACCGAAGTTCACCTGGATTCCTAAAAAGGGTACGCAGGTAAAGAGTGGACCGCGTTAGGGCCGACTTTACCGACATAAGAGCACACATTGTACACGAAAAGACACAAATATGATAAAGATAAAAATGAAAATAGAAGAGTAAATAAACAAATAGTAGAAATAAATAATATATAAAATAAAGGACTGGATCAGTACAAGTTGGTTGTCACCGTAAGCTATCCTCTGTACTAAAACCAGAATACTTTACGCTGGGCACACACAGCACTCGGCACAAACACAACACAGCACTTTGAAAACTAAGAAACTTAGTCGCACCACACTGCTGTATTAACTACATACAAACCCAACCTAAGTGCTCATGTACAATAGATCAATTAGTTTTTTAGAGAATCAAATAATATTAGGTATTCCTTTTTAAAAACCCTGCTATAGCAATAGGTTTTTAGCGTGTGAGTGAAGTTATCATTATGACCAATGAGGTTTTATAATATACTTGTAGAGAGTCTCTTTATATTATAAAACCTCATTGTTCACCTTCCTTCATATTTAAATGCTTTCAAAACGTGGCGGCGACAACATTGATTTAACTGACACATTGTCTTTGACATCAGTAAAATTCGACAATTCAAGAGGAGACTCGGGAACAATGTTATCAGTAAAAATGGTGTACAATAATAATGATGAAAGTATGTATAACTTATATTTTTTATAAATATATTTCTAAATATCGCTTTATTACTTTTCTGGTAAAGCTGATAAGTTCCTGCGATTAAAATAGTTAAAATAGAACAGTAGGTAAATATATAGGTAGGTATTAGAAAAAATATGTTTCATTTATGATCCTTATCGTTAACACATCATTGCAATTTATAATTTATTTTTGAAATAACAAAAGACAACATGAACTCGATTCAATTTACTTAAGAATGCATCAAAGACTTTATAAATTTACAATTGGAAAAAGAAAAACAAGAAAAGAAAAAGAAAAAGTTAGCATACAACTAAACACTTTAATAAAGAAAATTGTCCCTAAGGTAAAGTGGTCAAAAATAGTGTAGTGTGTGTACGATAAACGTAGTGCAAAATAAGTTCCAGGCTAAGAAAAAATCGAAATGCGTTCAGATAAAATACTTTTTTTCGCTTTCGTACTTGCATTCGTTTTATTTTAAAAATAATGCAGGCAAAGATTGATTTTATGAATGATATCATACTTTTAATAAATAGCATTTAATTTAATAAATCAATAAGTTTGTTGACGCCGGTTCATTTAAATCCCAGGATGGAACAAATTACAATATGTTTTGACCGGCTTATTTTGTATTGGTATTAACTTCGTATTGAATTAATTGTTCAAACATACTTTATTAAGGCAGCACTAGACTATCCACTTGTCATTAGTTGTCATAAGTTGGATCCACTGCTTCGATTGATTTTCAACGAGCATGGAATCACTGCGGGTGCGCTCCGAATGTCACTCATAGCGTTATCGGCACTAAAACTGCTCTAAACCGTTCCGGTTCGTTTTAGCGCGCTAAAAGTGTATTTTTGCTATTTCGATCGGAACGGTACATAGCGTGCGAAAATTACACATTCTGTGTTTAAAAATAAAAAAATAGTTCTTTTTTCAACATTAGATGGCGCTGATCAAAACTCAAGAGGCAAAAAAAGTATGACATGACAGCAATTACTGAGTGAGTGATAGAACAAAAAAAATAAGCGCCCGAAAGTGCTTCTTTTGAATATGAATCATTCGTCACTGGTTCTTGCTATGTGCACGGGTGCAAGGTATCAATTTCAGTAAGCTTTACGTAAAGAAAAAAAATGAATAAAATAAATGTATAAAATAACCTAATCTACCGCAAGGAACACTATATTATTAATCTTTTATAAGATGTGTGTGTGTGATTAAAAATAAATATATGATAAATATGTAACTGGTATAAATATACAATGTTGATAAAAACGAGAGGCATTAAATGAAACCATATATACTATAAAAGCCTACTGTTAATCCGAAACTATTAAAAAAAAAGTTTACGAGAAGTATACGAAAAAACATTTTTCAAAGAACTTAAATAGCTTAATGATTAAGTTAAAAGGTAAACATCCCTTGTTGAGTAGCCTGCCGCTACCGGCGTAACAAATTGGCAACATAGCATTTGAGTAGCCTGCTGCCACCTGCGTAACAAATTAGCAATATAGCAATTGAGTAGCCTGCCGCCACCTGCGTAAAAAATTGGCAACTTAGCATTTGAATAGCATAGCACGTGCGGCGGCAGGCTCACCGGCTCGCACACCTACCTACACAGTGGAGCGCCCGGGTTTAATGTGGATGATAATGTAAACATGTGTTGTAGGTAACATTGGAAGGTATGATCAATGAAAATAATAAACAAAAATAATTAATTGTAACACTTACACATTGAATCTTCTATTGGTCGAAATGTCTGCCGTTTGCAATGGTACACAAATTATAACGACGTATAATATTGTTATTTAATCCCTTCTTAAAAGGGCTTGAACTTTTTAAATTTGTACGGTTTGCGGTTATTCCTTTTTAAAATGTTATGCACGGTTCTATGGCAAACTCTAAACTGGCGTGCGGCACTATGCAGAGTCGATGTGGGGTTGCGGTCAAAATAGTCAAGAATCTGTTGCTCACGGCAGTAGGTATCTGCTGCGGTGGGACTCTCTCCTGATGCGCTGCTAATGGTTTGTTTTCCCATGCCCGTTGTACTGCCAATACTATGGTGCGAGCGTTTCTAAGGCACGCGCGGCTGTCTCCATGCCTTTCTCGGTAAGTTCGCAGAGCTAGAGCTGCGTTTCCGTGGGATTCCCCGTAGATTAAAATCATGTCAGTGTATTTTGACGCCGTGTATGTAGCACGAGGCATTGTGGATGTCTTACGTACTTACAAAATAATTAAAAACTAAACCTAAAATACTTAGTTACGTGTTCTGTCACAAAAGTAAAACTAACACAAAATAAATTCCGTGTCCTGTCACAGCATAAAAAAGCACTATGGCTAATAAGAAGTTTGGTGTCCTATCACAATAAAAACTTATCAACATTAGTAAATGGGACGCGTGAGCGACAATAATCTGTGCTGAATTGCGCAACGTGCACCCCGGATGCAACGCGTCTTAGCACTAAACAAAGTAAAAATTGTGCCCTTGACCTAATTAGCCGAACCGCCGCCGGCGCAATAGCAACATACTGATTTATTTCTATTTCTGTTACGCTTATTACATTAGAGTGAGATAACCGTGATCTGTACTTTCTTTTAAGGAAAGATTTAGTAAAAGTGTACTTCCTTGTTTGTATTGCAAACTTACGATGCGAACTGGCAACGTCGCGTCGCTCGCGTGAATTTTGTCGTTTAGATAACTATGTATGCCTATAGTACAAACTTATGATTAGGTGATCGGGAAGATACGGAGTGTTTAAATGAAACTAAGTAAAAACTAAAAAACATTCCTGTGACTAAAGTATTGCTTACATTGAGCTGATTTTTGTTGTGTAGCCTGATAATGATACACAAAATATGTGGTTTCATTTTATGCCTCTCGCTTTTATCAACATTGTATATATCATAATATAAACAAAGAGATTGACATTGCCTTTTGAGTTTTGTTCAACGCCATCTAGTTTCGAATGAAATATCTTTAAAAAAAGAAACGAAAAGCCCTCATTATTCCGCGCATAAATCTAAAGTTATAGCTTCATTATGATCTTAGACACTGATTGCAACACGAGCTTTTTTTAATATTATTGCTATAAAAGTAATAAGCAAGCTTCTAAAATCTTTAATCACCTAAATAAAAACTCCAACAAAGAAACGTCATGAGTCATGAGTCAATTTTGAGAGATTTTTTTATTATTAATAATTAGCAGGCGTTTGTCTTCGATTACTCAGAGCGTCCATGCTGCAAGTGTGAAAGAGGATGTTATTGTTTTGACTTTAAGTTATTTTTGTTAGTTATTCATATATATTCAGAAAAGTCGAAAGGACGTCATTTTCCATCACTTTCCAAGAACTGAGATAAGACTTAACATTAGTTACCGTGTTTTTGTGCTAATAGTGTTAACTTACAAGGTTTAAGGGCCTGCGCAGAGGACGGACTTTTCTCCGTGGCGGAGAATAAAGTACGCTCCGCGAATAAAAAGTCCGCCGCGAATTTACCGCGAACTCAACGCACACGGTGTGCGATCATTTGTTGCCTGGAAATGTAGAAATAATTGCGGACTAAGTACGCCATGTGCGTTGATTCGCCTAGTCACACGAGTTCTATTTTTTTCGGGGACTCCCCCGTACTTTTGTCCGGTCCACTCTCTGCATGTCCTCGGTTTTTCGGGGAACTTTTTGTACGCGGTACTTTTAATCCTTTGTTTGCGTGTTACTCGATACAGTTGTAAGCAATCTATTTTAGCGGACAAAAAAATCCGCGGACAAACGTCCGTCGTCTGCGCAGGCCATAAGTGTGGTAGAACTTCGTAAATTGTTTGTGAGCTACACATTTTGAGAAGAAATGTTTTCTGGGTTACTCAAAAAGAATAACGTTTTCAAATTGGTGTAACATAATTAACAGAATATTAAAAGGCAATACAAAGCATATAAAAATATGAAACAAAGTTAAGAAATTAAAAAAAATTATAATTATACTAGTCTTTTATTTATTTTACCTTCTTTATCTTCAAATATCTTATTGAATATAAGAGGGGCTTTCGCACTACCACAATGGCAATACGCCAAAAATCGAATGCCGTAAATTAAGAAACGAAGCACAATCTATTTAAAAAGAAAAGATGTCAAATTGAAAAAGAGGGTTCCTAGTGTTGTAGTTAAGAAGTCGTTCGTCTGATGCGTAGCATCACTAATCAGTTTGTGCAGCAGTTTTAGCGCTATGACTGGCATTCGGAACGGACCCTAAGTTTCCGTCGGCTGATTGATCCATCCATGAATGATTGAATTTGTTGAATATTTACCCAAATTGTGGTAAGAGAAAAGTATAGGGTCGTGCTGCGACTTTGAAAATTAAAAGAGCCACGCGAATGAAACAATTCAAAAGTTATTAAGAAAGATTTTAAGCGAAGATACATCCGGACCTCTATTTCACACGCACCTGCCACACGTTCAGAATCCTCTAGCTTCTAAGATGACTGATCTTTATATTGCAGTAGTTTGCTCGTCGAATATGAATCGTAGCATGGAAGCTCATGCATTTCTTGCAAAGAAAGGTTTTAGGGTGAAGTCTTTTGGAACTGGAGAAAAAGTAAAGCTACCCGGCGCATCAGCTGATCGACCCAATTGCTATGAATTTGGGGTCCCATATGATGAAATTTATAATGATTTGTTGGAGAAAGATAAGGCATATTATACTCAAAATGGATTATTGCATATGTTGGATAGAAACAGAAGAATCAAACCTTGTCCTGAGAAATTCCAAGTATCCCCCGAGCGTTTTGATGTTATAATAACATGTGAAGAAAGAGTGTATGATCAAGTTATTGATTGGTTTAACTCAAGAAGATCTGTTTATAACCAGCCAGTCCATATCATAAATATAGATATACAGGACAACCATGAAGAAGCTACTATTGGTGCATTTTTAATAAGTGACATGGTAGCAAAGATGGCACTATCAGATGACTTGGACAATGACATTGATGAATTATTGCATGATTTTGAATCAAAGTGCCAGAGAGCTATTTTAAACTGTATCATGTTTTATTGATATTACTATCAGTTATTCCCATTATGACAACACAAATACATAATATTATGAAGACTGCAGTTATGTGATAACTAAGTTATTTATATTACATTACATTATGTTGCCTTTGGATACAGTTATAGCAATATGATGAAGTATAAATAATTGTGACTAACTTTAGAGTATGTTGAATATTTTTAAATAAATTTTAGAATTATCATAATGATATTAGAATATGCCTCAAATTAAATAACCTCTCGCAAATGTGACTTAAAATAATGTATTTGTTAATGAATTTATAACTTTAGCATGCCAATTTACACAATGTTAGCAGTTTAACTGCCTCTATATATCAATTTGAATATATAACATTAAAAGGTGTTTTTTTCCATGATGTTTATAAACAGCAACCTCAGATATAGTAGTAACATGTTTAAGCTATTTAATTTGTTTAGTCATTTTCCCATTCTTCTATTCATGGTATAAATACAATGTATTTAAAAATTATACCTTCCAAGTAAACATTTTTAACTTTTATGTTAAGTACACTCTTTTGACCACAGCAGTAAGCATAGATTGTTTGAAATCTATAAAATGTAAAAGATTCACACTACAATTACAACTACAATTAGGCTGAAATTTAAAAAGCATACTTAGACTAATCTCACTTAAATTAAAATATAAAAAGTAACATTTTATAACATATAGAATCTTTGATCATAAATAAAAACTAGAACACAGTTTCATACAAATATTACAACTCTATGTGCATGATTTAAAATAGAGTTTAGAAAGCAGATGAATTGAATTAAATGTGTTTGAGTGAAACTCGGCTGTTTTTTCACTTTATCTAGCTGCAATTAGGAGGTTGACATAAAAGTCTTCAACTGCTTGGAGCATTAAAAGTGGAGTACTACATGGAGTTTTCATCAAGCAATATGTAATTTTGGATGGATTGTTAAGATAAGTCCAAGCATGCTTTATAGATTTCAATCTTAGTCTATTTGAACTGCAGTTGAGTTGACCTAGCAAGTGTCTTAATTTCTTTTATACTTACTCTTTGCACTTATTTTACTGTATATAATTTTTTTATTAATATAAGTTTGTAAGCGTTGGTCTTCCACCTTGTGTTAACTGATTAATATAGAGTTAGAAGAGAGGGTTAGCAACCTTTGCTTTCTATATCATTACAAAAGTGGGAAGATTTGCTATTTAAAAGTAAAAGTTTAAGTTATATATATATAATATTTCAAGAGTGTATATTACTTTTCTTAAATATAAGTAGAATTACTTACCTGCCCAAAGTTTTTCTTTTTAAGTTTATACATTACCTTTACTTCTTAAAATAATTTTGTATTTATATACAAAAGAATAATATTCCTAGCAAACAAGAATACTGTTTGCGATAATAAATCTATACATAATACTTAACTAAACTGTAAATGATAGAGAAATTTACATGGAAGATATTTACTTCACCTTCTTTCGCATGGCTTTCCTGTATTATTCAATTTTAAAAAGTAGTACTGTACTCTCAAGCCCTTAGTCGAAGCGATTTTTACATTGGCTTGTTTGACATGTTGCATGTGTATAACCTAAATAAAATGGATGTTTTATTGTATTTTTAATTCGCAATATTTTATAACCGTATTGCATACTGATACAATATGTGATTGCATTTTTTTTGTAATCAATTGGCAGTCGTTTGTCATTCATCACACCAGGTGGAAAGTGACGATGAAGACGCGGGTCGTTCACACCCGTCCAATATACCCTATTCACTCTTCGCCTAAACATCTGGGTTCATCTGTTCTAATAAATTGTTTGGTGTCATATATACCTATATATATCAAATCAAATCAAATCATTTATTTGCCAAAATACAATGTAAGTAACAGTTTTTGTGGTTGTACATTTAGTTCCAATTGTATCTACCCCGTTTGAAGTGGGTGTGCAAATTTTCGGGACATATGAAAAACAAATTATGATATTAAAATTCAAATTTTACAATACAAAAAATCATGTCAATTAAATAGCTGAAGTCATAATTAGTTTTCTACGTATGTGTCACAATAGGTAATACAAAATGTCCGACATTACAGATTGAATTATAAAAAATATCAAATTACAGAAATGTCATGTTTTAAAATTAAAAAATTCGGAGATAGAGTAAAAGTTCTTGTCATGTACCCATTTAAATAATTCTTTTTTAAATTTATTCTGAAAATTCGGAAAATCTCTAATATTGTGCGGCAATTTGTTATAAATTTTTATACACATATAGAATGCATTTTTTTTGTAGCAGTGTTAAGTTACATCTAGGAATAATCAGTTTGTTTTTGCGAGTATTCCTAACTCCCTGGTTAATATCAAAGTGACTTAAGAAAAAATGTCTATTATTTCTAATAAACTGACATATCTCTGCAATGTACAGGCATGGTAGTGGGAGAATTTTAAATTTAACAAAATAAGGTTTACAGCTCTCCTCACGTTTAATTCCTGCAATGGCTCTAATGCACTGTTTCTGCGCTTTAAATACTCTACCTACTTCTACACTATTGCCCCAGTTTATCAAACCGTAGCGAAGGATTGATCCAATGTGCCCATGATATGCAGTCAGGGCTTGTTCAACAGAAGCTACTTTCCGTAGTCTGTACAAGGCAAACACAAATTTGTTGATTTTTTTACACACACCATCAACATGACTTTTCCAATTCACGTGTTCATCTAGGGTGATGCCTAGAAACTTTGTACTATTCACTAAATGTATTGGATTATTGTCAAATTTCATATTTATATTTAACCTTAAAGCATTCGACGTCCGAAAATTAATAGCTTTTGTTTTATTAATATTAATTTTAAGGTTATTATTGTCCATCCATTTAACAATACTTGTTAGTGTATTATTAATTTTGCTTTATAATATTTCATTCTTTTTATTTTTAGCCCCTTTTATTATAACCGTGGTATCATCAGCAAAAAGAAAACATTTATTTTTAGTGATGTCGGGTAAGTCGTTAATGTACAACAAAAATAGAATAGGTCCTAATATACTTCCCTGTGGGACACCGTTAGGGATTTTAGAAAAAGGCGAGCGTGCAGTGATTTTGCTTTTAGTAACAGTGTCTACTCTAGAAATTTGTGTACTTTGTTGGCGATTTTCTAGGTAGCTTTTAAACCAGTCCTGTGCGATTTCTCTTACGCCGTAATCGTGTAATTTAGATAAAAGTAGAGAATGACTGACGAGGTCAAAAGCTTTCGACATATCAAGGAATAGAGCTACCACTGGCTGTTTTTTATCAAGGCATTCAATTATGTATTTAATGAGCGAGAAACACGCTAAAGAAGTAGATTTTCCTTGTTGAAAACCATACTGTTCATTTTTTATAATTTTATTATCACTAATAAAAGAGACTAATTTTTTAGCCATAATTTTTTCAAAGATCTTTGAGATAACTGGTATATGAGTGATAGGTCTGTAATTATTTAGTTCTGTGGGATCACCAGCTTTGAACAACGGTTTAACAATAGAAAGTTTTAGTTTGGTCGGAAAATTACCTTGCTGAAATGAAAGATTCAAAATGTGGCACAAAGGAACAGCTAATTCTTGGAAGCATGATTTGAGAACATCTGTAGTCACCTCATCATAGCCTACTGAATGTGTGTTTTTTAAGGACATTATAGTTTGTTTAACTTCATTTTGAGTAACTGGTGTCAAGAACATACTTTTTGACAAATTGCAAGAGTTAGTGTTAATTAACTCAGAATCAGATTTTTTGGAAATGTTAATAAAATATTCATTAAATGTCTTTGCTATATCATTAAAATTATCAATAATTGTATTTTTCGATTTAATGCATTTTATTTCATTGTATAAAGATGAATTGTTGATGTTTTGTTGTATAATTTGCCAAGCAGATCTGCATTTATTTGTTGACTTTGTCAAGGTTTTGATGTTTTGCAATTTTCTGGACGTAAAAATACATTTCTGTAAAATTTTTGAATATGTGAGATAATTTTTATGGTATTTTATTTTATTAGTTTTAGTGGAATTTAGATACTTAAAATATAATTTACGTTTCGTAGAGCTACTTTTTCTTAAACTTTTTGATATCCATGTTGCATGTTGTATAGGTATATAACACCTATATATACCTATATATAGGTATATAACACCAAACAATTTATTCGATTTTTGATACATTTCCTATATAAACTACTTTCTGCGCCTAGTTGACCGGTGGAGAAAATGATGAGGGATTTCAGGAGGGGTGAGGTATTAGTTCAAATAGCGCATTGGCACCCTCTCCAAAATGCATTCTGTGAATTACCTAATGACAGACTAGCTTCTTCACGACGATGCTCAAGACTTTGGAATCTCGTAGTTAATAAGGCTAAGGGCTCTTCAGTCGACAGAATCCAATGCTTCTAGTAGGTACAGTAGTTCTATGCCGTAAGGAGTGCAATTAAATATTTATTTTAATAACTTAGGTATTCTTTTTATTTGGATTTACTCGATCTACTACATCTTACTCCGATGATGGAGCAAGTCCGAATGTATTGTTTCTTTAACTCTTTTATGTCATTCAATATATTCAAATATGTATATTCTTCTTAATTTACATCGACCTCTACTAAAATATCGCGGCATTCTGACGTGCTTCGTAAGGCCTAGCCGTGACTGTACATAGCAGAATCATCTCAAAGATGACATGATACCAGGGCTGTGTGTAGGTTAAGTTAAGCAGCAGCTCAGAGCAGAAGTACCGCTGGCCTTAATCACGCCTAGATTATGCAACCATTTAAGTACCTTTTTTGGTGAATTACAACGACCTTCATCTTGGGACTGAACCTAGGTAACGGGAAGGGTTGTTTTCCTTTGCATCCTAGACGCGAATATTCCGCGAAGAGAAAAGCGAGCAAGTTTGCTTTCTCTTTTGTATTGTGAGCCAAGTACCCGTCAGGCTGGTGATGTAGTTGCAGAGATGAGCCACAGAAGTTTATGTCAAATCGACTGGCAAGGGCCAGATAGTATTAAAGTACTCCCCGGTGGATACGAAGCTAACTTGTACCATTAGGCCGTATTAACTGCCAATGTGACTAAAGACAGCATTAACGCAACACGATGGTCCATCAGAAGCGAAGAAGTATCGCATCTCGTCCCAATCGGCTGACTTGTATATATTCTCTTTTGGCATTTTAGACTAGTATCTGTTGGAGAGTATCTATTGAGGCACATATTTCACCAAACAGTGATCGGGTGCCCCAATGGTGAAGATGTAGACACCGAGTATCTGTCTGGATCGGTTGTCAGCAGAAGGTCCAAGAAATAAAAAGTATGGTCAGCAAAGTCAGGTATGTGCGTAGGTTGAGGGTCAAAGCTGAGAGAGTTATGAGTTACTGCGAACCAATATTTCTCTATAAGCGTGGTCAGTGTCTTTAAACGAATACAAGCACTTGTTGACAAGGGGAGAGTGCATTGAAGTCCCCAAGAAGCTTCAACTGCGCGAAAGGATAGCGTTTCTGGACCTTACGTTCAGCGTCACTTAGATGTTTGATGAGCCGTGTAAATCTAAGGTCGGGTGTGTGAACGAAAGTTACTGACGTATACAATCCGGATTTTTTTGTCGTATGATAATGAAAGTGTTGCACTTACCGTGAGATTTTAATTTTCTGCCTTTATTGCGTTTCTGTTACTTAAAAACACTGATTGTTCATACTAAAATCTATGTAATGATGGATGCCTAAGTGCTCATTTCAAGTGATGATTCAGTTGCAAAAATGTCATTTGAATTTCATTACAAAAAAAAATATATGAAAATTAAACTTATTTATTCTTCACAATTGTATTACCTTCCATGATTACGCATTGCCATCCTTACATACTTATATATTACCTTCCATCGCATATACGCTTCCATTACAATCTTTAATTAATTGAATTGATGATTTCTAAAACAACATAACTATCAAAAATTCAAATATTCAGGAGACACAAAAAGCTGAATAATATTCATAAATTAAAAAAAATTATAAAGTTGATAGTTTATTTGAATAGGTATTACTTGAGTTAGTACATAATGAATTTTATTGCAATCTACGCTTTTGAGAATAATATTAAATGAGGTTTAAACATTTTGCAGTTACTTGTGCTTTTACAATTAATCAACTCAGGCTATCAATTGACTAGGAAAGTTAATAAAACTAAATATTTTCTGCAATATTCATCATTTATTATTAAATTAATAATCTTACATTAATATTGGGTCATTACATATGAAATTAGCGTTTTATAAGGGAGGAACATGAAGTAAATTAAAAAAAATATATAAGTAATATATTTATTTAATCAAAGTATGTACCAATGCTATCTATACACTTTTGCAATCTCATAGGTAGGTAGTTCATTGATCCCTTTACTAAAAAAACTATTTGGACGGGAATCAATAAAATCTTTAAAGGTGCTTTGGACTGCCCCATCGGCGAACTTTTTCCCTTGCAAAAGGAAGTTATCCAAATTTCGAAAAAAAAAATGGTAATCTCTTGGAGCAAGGTCCGGGGAGTACGGTGGATGTCTTAAACATTCCAATTGAAGCTCCTCTAATTTGGTAGCGTTATCCTGAAGCAGCAGAAGCCTAGAGCGATTGACCAGCCTCGGTTGTTTAGCAGCTAGCTTTTCCATCATGGTTTGCAGTTGCTGACAATAGACATCTACCGTGATCGTCTGGCCAGATTTAAGAAAGCTGTAGTGAACGACACCGGCACTAGTCCACCAAACGCTCACAAGTAACTTTTTTAAAGTCAATTTTCGCTTGGGGCAGGATTTGGCTGGTTCGCCAGGGTTCGACCATTGCGATGAGCGTTTCCGATTGTTGTACAGGAGCCACTTTTCATCACAGGAAATGATTCAGTTTAAAATCCTTTTATATTGTGCCGGTTGAGTAATGTTACGCAGCAGTCGACGCGCGTTTGTCGGTTTGCTGCACTCAATTCATGAGGTACCCACGTCTCAGGCTTTTTCACCTTCCCAATTTGCTTCAAGTGAATTAAAACAGCTTTGTCACTAACATCGCAGCCTACAGCTAACTCGGACGTGATTTGCGATGGATCCGCTTCCACAATAGCCTTCAATTCTTCATTATCAACTTTGGTCTTCGGCCGTCCATGGGGCTTGTTCTGGACGTCGAAATTTGCAGAACAAAACGTTGGAACTAAAAACGTACTGTGTTTTTTTCAGCTTCGAGCCGTTTCTGCAGCACTGGTGCCACGTTCCCAAATATCCAGTTATTTAAGTACAATATTCGTACTTAAATAACGGGATATTTCAGGTTTTTCATTTTGTAAACTAAGTGACGCAAAGAATAAACCAAAAGAGAAAAAAAACAAATGAATTACGGTTTTTGAAACACAAATACGTGAGTAAATAGCTGTAAAAATTTGAATTGGAATTCTTAACCAAAGAGGAAATGATACAGATCAAAGTGGCCAGTACGACAAAACGCTAAATTTCATATCATTCACCCCACTTCATCCACACTCTCAACACTTGTGGGCCATTCTAAAATGCCATTATAAAGAGATTGATGTTTGTCTGGTAGGTAACAAATTAACTTATTGATATCCCCAATATTTTTCTATTTTTGTAGGTATTTTTAAAAAATATGCCAATTCTGTAGGAAAAACTATAACTGAGCTACTTTGCTTTAAAATTCGATCATTGAAAAATATCTGGTTACTTCATTATCAATGAGCTCGCCAGCCTGTACCTTTCCAATATTAGCAGAGTGGATGAAATGTGAGTATGTGCAAATAAGAAAAATATGTTTTGTGATTTCATAACACATCTGCCATACGAACTGTCTGCCAGACAGTTTCAAAATTAATTATGTGATGTGGTTGTACAATTTCAACTAAAATTTTGGCGACGACTTATTTATAATTTTACAAAATCTCAAATGGAATATAACCGGTCCTCCTTCTTTGAAACTGCCTTTTTAAAAGAAGCAAGTTCTGTCGCAAGGTAAGAATGAATAGAGCGGTGTTGCCGGCGTTGGGTGTAAAATCAACAAATTTTTGTGAATTTATGTTGTTTTTACAATAATTAAAAAAAAAGTAGTAAGTTATGTTGTTCTTACACTATGTGTTACACATTGTGTGATGTATGTAGTACGTACTTATACTTATACTTTGTAAGCTATCTCTTATTCAATAAACACAGTGTATTCTCAGACTTCGTGGGTTTCAATTGTCTCACTAAACGCCCGACCTTACATGGCGACCATGCCAGGATCTAAGTAACTCGCACCGCGCGCGTACACCAAAATGTACTTTTTCGGTGTTTGGGTATTACTTTTTTCGGTAATACTTTGTGAAAATGGGAAGTTCCAAATCTAAAGAAGAAGTTATCATCGCGCAAACCGCTGGGGTAGGATCTAACACGGCGAATACAGAGCAATTACACGAGAATACGAACACGATTCTGATTATAATTTGCACAGTCTTGGCAATTGGCTTACTAATATTTGTTTATCGTCTGTATAAACGATGCCATAAAAAACAAATACACCGTCAAATCAACCAGCTGACGCTGAAAAGGTACTCCAGCATCCTGCGAAGGCAGCAGGCACTCCAAGGAGTTAAGGCCGGTGGTGATGCAGAGATCATTTAGCATGAGTTCGGCGGCTATGTGAGTGTTAAAAAGTGAATTATGCAGTGATTTCGGGTTGTGCGACTCTCGGTTTGTGTTTTCTGTTTATAGCCTTGTTATATTAGATATTATAATCTTACCATAATATAATAATACATTTCAATATTGATGACATTTATGGTAATTTTAAATTATGCAAATAGGTATTGCTAAGGAAACCTTTAGGTAAGAGTTAGTTTTTTTTATTTTTCGGGTTGATTAGATATACACTCTCTTTAATTTGTTTTACATGCTTATTTTAATTACAAGGTTACTTAAATGAAAATTAAATTTATAGGTAAGACTTTACACGTTCGATAAAACGAAATATTATTACGTAAGTAGGATTATTTTATTAATTATGTGCATCTTTCTGTTTTTTTTAAATAGGTATTTAGTAGGTATTTGGTTTGTTCAAAATTTATGGCTGATGATTTAATTTTTTTACTTAATAATTTAAAGAACATTAGAAGTTATTTGATAAAAATTGGTCCTAAACGTAGACATGGTAAGATCTTAGATGTAAAGAAAGAACAAGCAAATAGTGTATTACTAAAATATAACAAGTATTTAGACATTTATAGGGCTACTTTAAAAAATTACACGAAATTGAATTACGAAGAAATTTGCCTGATTAAGAGGGTTTGCGAACAGTTTGATAATATTTTTTCTGAAATTATCTCCTTGTGTACTAAAAATAGTGAAGATTGCCATTCTAAAATAAACATGGGTTCATTTGATTTAAAGACGGCTTTGAGTTTAATATCTGTTATGAATGATACTGATGATAACACGAAACAATTGATTGAGGGAATCGAGTACTATAGTTCTACATTAGAAAAACCAGAATGTAATACTAAATTAATTCAATTCGTTTTGAAAAGTAGATTATCCCAACGTGCGAAGTTATTATTGGCTCAAAATTACAAAACTGTTGAAGATCTTTTAAAGGCTATGCGTAAATTATTATTACCGCAGAAAAGTTTTACGGCTATCCAAAGTAAGTTGCAGCAATGTAGACAAAGTGGTAAAACTATTACTGATTTTGGTAAGGAGATTTCCGAACTTTTCGTGAATCTGACCATCTCTCAGGCCGACGGCAACTCCGCGAATTATGGTGTGCTAAAGCCACTAAATGAAAAACTAGCGATAAAACGATTTGCCGACGGGCTGCGGGATCGTCGTTTAGGTACGATTGTCGCAGCGCGCAACTTTACTTCCTTAACAGATGCTATTCAAGCCGCCCAGGACGAGGAAATAACCACGCAGGGCACATCCGAAATGTTATACGCAGTTCGACAACCTAATTTTTCAGCTAGGAGGAATCAACGAGGAAATCTAGGTCAACGATATTTTGGTACCAGAGGTCATACACAAAACGCATATAGACCTCAGCGAGGGCCTCGGCAGGTACAATATTTTTGTAATAATAGGTATCGCGGAGGTTACAATAATGATCGACCACCCAGGAGACAACGTGGTAATCGCAGCCGGGGTGTCGGGTTACAAAGAAACATAAACACTATGACTGCCGATAATCAGGTTGCAACAACTGCAACAAGTTCTTCGAACGGTGAGTCCTTAGATCATTTTTTTCGTGCATAATATTCTCTCGTGCAATAGTTTGAACAAAGTATCGCTCCAAATTAGGAAACTTAATCATAACTGGCTGATCGACACTGGTGCATCGGTATCGGGTATAAAGTTAGCATGTTTAGAACGTTTACAAATTCCTTACCATAATGAGAGCGTTAAGATTAAAGGTATAGGTGGTTATTTAAATTCGGAAGGTTTCGTGTATTTAAATCTTAATTTTAAAATGCATATTTTTACTCATAAGTTTCTTGTATTTAAGTATTTACCGTGTACAACTGATGGAATTTTAGGTCAAGATTTTTTATCATGTTATAATGCTATTTTAAATTTTGAAAATAATACGATGCAATTATTAACGCATAGCTCTCAGCTAGTGAAATTACCCTTTGATGTACCTAATTATAATTATTTGACGGTACCAGCACGCAGCGAGTCCATACATTTAATTGAAACACAGTTGAAGGAGGAATGTGTGGTTTCAAATCAAGAGTTATGTGATGGCGTTTTCTTAGCAAGTAGTGTTAATAAACCAGTAAATGGGAAAATCCCAATTCGTATTTTAAACACTCGTGAGACAGATGTTCGATTAAATTATTTTCAAGTAAACACTAGTAAATTAAGTGAATATTTTATTTGTCATTTTAGCAAACCGACAATTACTTGTGATAGAGTAAAAACGTTATTTTCTCTATTAAACTTAAATGATTTGAATATAGAAGAACGAAAACCAATAGAAAATATTTGCGCTAAATTTCCCGACATTTTTCATCTGCCAGGGGATAAATTAACAACCACCCCTATTTATAGACAAACTATCGACCTGAAACCACACACTACGCCTATTTATACAAAGCCTTATCGCTTACCATACTCGCAGAAAACGGAAATTGATAATCAAATCAAAAGTATGTTATCACAGGGAATCATTGAAGAATCGCAAAGTGCATGGTCTAGTCCCTTGTTACTGGTGCCAAAAAAGCTAGACGCATCCGGTACCAAAAAATGGCGCGTTGTGATTGATTACCGGAAGTTAAATAACGTCATTCAGGAGGATAAGTTCCCTCTGCCCAATATAACTGAAATTTTGGACTCGTTGTCAGGTGCTATGTATTTTACTCATTTAGACCTTTCACAAAGTTTTTATCAAGTTTCATTAGAAAAAAGTTGTAGACCCTTCACAGCCTTTACAACGGGTAAAAATCAATATCAAATGACCCGTATGCCTATGGGCCTCAAGTCTAGTCCCAATAGCTTTAGTAGAATGATTACTATAGCAATGTCTGGCCTTAATCATGATAAGTGTATGGTGTATCAAGATGATCTGGCCGTTATTGGTAGAAATTTACAAAATCATAATCAAAATTTAATGGATATTTTCTCTAGGTTACGTAAAGTAAATTTAAAGTTAAATCCGGCCAAATGTATATTTTTACAGAAAGAAATTAACTACTTAGGTCATATAGTTTCAGGTACAGGTATTTTACCAGATCAAGAAAAAATAAGGGTCCTAGAAAATTATCCAAGGCCACAAAGCTCAGACGAAGTAAAGCGTTTTGTGGCCTTTGCTAATTACTATCGGAAATTTATACCTAACTTCGCGAAGATAGCAATTCCTCTTAATGAGCTGTGTTGTAAGAATATAAAATTTTCATGGAATACTGATTGTGAAAGTGCATTTCAGTTATTAAAATCTGCGTTATCAAAACCGCCAGTTTTACAGTATCCAGACCTATCTGAAAGTAACGAGTTCATTCTTCAAACTGACGCATCGGGAAAAGCTATAGGCTCAGTGTTGTGCAATAAGGATGGCCGACCTGTAGCTTATGCTAGTCGCAGTTTAAATAAGGCTGAAATTAATTATCCAACTATTGAAAAAGAGCTCTTGTCAATAGTATGGAGTGTTAAGTATTTTCGGCCTTATTTGTACGGCAGAAAGATACAGACCGACCACTCGTTTACTTATTTTCTATGAAAGATCCCTCCAGTAGACTTTTTATTTTACTATAGAGTATCTAAAAGGCCAATTAAACTGTGTTGCAGATGCACTTTCACGAATTAGTATGTCGTCGGAAGATTTAAAAATGATGAATGAGCAGGTTATTAATGTAGTTACTAGAGCGCAATCTCGTCAAATGAAAATGCAAAGTGATAAGAACAGTGATATTTTACCGGCGGATAATATTGACACTGACTCGAGGCCTGATCAACCGAGAGTCGTGGATATAATTAAAAAACCGAAAAATATTACTGAACTTTTATTAATTAGCGCTAAACAATTAAATAATTTATTGAGAAAAAATATTTTGATAGACAAGTTTAAATATTTTTTTATGTACCCAGTCAATTAAGAATTTATTTGCAGACAATATCTCGATCTCCAATTACGCGAGACGAATTGTTGAGAGATTTGTCATGTTTATGTTCTAAGTATTTAATAAACGAAATATGCATATTACGAAATGATAATAATAGCGATTTTATAAGTGGGCTCATAGCGGAAATAAAAAAATGTAGTAAGTGGTCCGGACCACGGATTTGTGTTGTTAGTAAGGTTCAAAGAATCGATAATTTAGATAACAGGCGTGTGATATTAAATGACTTCCATCTATTGCCCACTAGTGGCCACGCGGGCATTAGGCGGATGACAAATAACATAAAGAAATATTACTTTTGGCCTAATATAGATAAAGATGTAGCTGATTTTGTTTCTAGGTGCGAGCAATGTAAGAAACAAAAATATTGTATACAAACTAAGCAACCTATGAAAATAACAACCACTGCGAATTCCTCTTTCGAAAAAGTGTATTTAGATATAGTAGGATATACATAATTATAGCTATATTTTAACCTTGCAATGCGAGTTGACAAAGTATACGGAGGCATACCCGTTATCAAACAAGGATGCTGTAAGCGTTGCCCGTGCTTTTGTTGATAATTTTATTTTAAGATTCGGCATACCTAAGGAAATAGCGACCGATCGTGGGTCAGAGTTTATATCTAGTACTATGAAAGAGGTATGCCAAGTCTTAAAAATTAATCAAATATTCTCCACAGCTTATCATCACGAAAGCATCGGTGCATTAGAAAACACGCATAAAACGATGGGTGCTTATTTGAGGATAAACTGTCAAAACAGGATGGATGCATGGAGTGCTTGGTTGCCGTATTGGTGTTTTTAATATAATAATACGGTTCATACGGAAACCAAGTACACTCCACATGAATTAGTATTCGGAAAACATTGCATTTTACCTAGTAATTTAATCGGAAATGTTGTAGATCCTCTGTACACTCATGATAATTATGCACTCGAATTAAAATATAGACTTCAAATAGCACAGAGAGATGCACGTAATAATTTAATGCTAAGTAAAATTAAGCGTAAGCAAGACTATGATAATTATGTTAACCCTTTGTACTTTAAAAAAGGTGATTTATTGTTATTAAAAAACCCTTCAGAAAACAAGATGGATCCTATTTATCTGGGACCTTATGTTGTGATTGATGACTTAGATTGTAATGTGAAAATTTTAAAAGACGGTAAGGAGTATGTTACTCATAAAAACCGAACTCATCTTTTTAAAAATGTGTGAACCTTGTATTTTTGTATTAGTGTGTATCCCTACTTTCAGTTGATGTTAAGCATTTTTTTTTTGTAAGTTTAATATTATTATAAGACTTATACCTCTGTGAAGGTAAAACAATTAAAAAAAAAATATATATATATATTTTTTTATCAATTAATGGGAAATTCATAATTGGTATACGAACGATACTTTTTTCTTTAGAAAAATGGCCAAATTTACATAAAACGGCGAAATCAGCCTTTCTCTCTTAGCTTGTGCACGAGCCCACGCGCATCCCCGACGTTGCTTATCACACTGCATATTGCTTAGACCTTCTGCTGACAACTGATCCTGACAGGTGCTCGGTGTCCGTAACTGCACCTTTAGGGACATCCGACCACTGCGTGGTGAAATCTGTGTCGCAATACTCGCCGCCTGACACCAGCCCAAAAGGCGCTAGGCGAGTATGGCGATACAATTCAGCAGATTGGGATGAGATGCGGCATTTTTTCGCGTCTTATCCTTGGCGGCAGACTTGTTTTACATCAACCGATCCATCGTGCTGCGCTGATGCTGTATCAAGTGTGATAGGCCAAGCAATGAAGTATTTCATCCCTTACGCTGACCTATCCCTTGAAACCAAAAGTCGCCCATGGTTTAATGCTGCTACCTCACAGCTGAAAATCTTAAGCAAGAAGCGTACAGAGCCTGGGCTGACGCTCGCAGAAGCAAAGCCGTGGATTCGCATGAACTGAAGAAAAGATACAATGCTGCCGCCAAGTCTTGCAAAAAGGTGATCAGAAAAGCTCTCTTTGACCACACTGGCCACATCGGAGACAAGATAGCGTCATAGGGTGTTCGTCGTTTGGATACTTGGGGGGAGGGAGACTTGCCGAGCTAACAGATGCAGAAAAGAATAATTTTGTATAGACATAAAGAGACTCTGTAAATTTATTTTGAAAAAATTATACCCGTGAAGTTTCTTGCCAGTTCTTCTTCACGAAGGATTTTTCGAACTGGTGGCAGAGTCATGTTTTATTTGACGTCAATAAGAACAAGTAATTGCCAATGTTGAGAAATAAATATTTCATTTCATTTCATATCCTTCAGGAAGCAAAGCTTTCTGGTCTCTGGCCAAGTCGGTTGAGTCGAACTTCTGTCACCCATCGCTGCCACCTCTGAGGAAGCCCGACGGTTCACTGGCCCACACCGCAAAAGAGAAAGCAGACCTTTTTGCTAATCTTTTTGCAGATTGTTCACGTCTAAATAGTCAAGGTAAAGTTACCTCAGTTCGGACCCAAAATGGGTACCGTTCATATTCGCCAAAAGGAGGTTCTTAAATGCTTGCAGAATTTAGACGTGAATAAGGCCAGTGGCCGCGATGGCCTACCTGCAGTTGTGTTAAAACACTGCGCAGCCGAGTTGTCTTCCATACTAACGCGCCTGTATCGACTCTCTTTGGAAGCCGGAAAGGTCTCTAAATCCTGGAAGCTGGCTAACGTGCAACCAGTACCAAAGAAGGGAAGCCATGCAGATCAACTACCGACCTATTGCAATCACCTTCATACTTTGCAAAGTTATAGAGCGTGTATTGAACAATCGTCTCCTGGCGTACCTTGAGTCCAACGAGCTCCTTAGTGATAACCAACTCGACTGGAGATCTTCTTGTGTGTGCCACTCACTTATGGAGCGAAGCCTTGGAAGGTCAGGGTGAAGCTATAGCTGTATCCTTAGACATTTCTAAAGTTTTTGATAGGCTCTGGCATGATGGTCTCTTGAGTAAGCTTCCAGCATACGGAATACCTAAAGTGCTCTGCGACTGGATATCAGATTTTCTGAGGGAACGGTCAATTCGAGTAGTCTTAGACGGCTGCTCTTCTGACCTAATGGCAATTAATGCCGGGGTACCTCAGGGATCTGTTCTCTCTGCAACGTTATTCTTGCTGCACATTAATGACCTGCTAACCACAGCACTCTCCTCTCTCTACCACAGCACTGTTATAGAGAGCCGCTCCGCGCGCACCGCTTTGAGGAATTCCATGATTGAGTGGGTGGATTTGGCCTTAAAGAAAGTGTCCGATTGGGGTAAGTCCAACTTGGTCAAATTTAACCCGTCAAACAAAGGCGTGTTTATTCTCCGCAAAAAAGAGCAGTTTCGACCTAACGTGCACTTTCCAAAATGTTTCTGTACCCTTAACCAACCTAGGGCTTCTGGGCGTAACTATATCGTTCCAACTAAACTTCGGGCAACAAATTATGTCCATTTCTCAAACTGCTTCTAAGAAGTTGGGAATCATCTCGAAGGTCCGACGGTACTTCAGCCCTGAACAGCTACTTAATTTGTACAAAGCTTAAGTTCGATCCTGTATGGAGTACTGTAGCCACCTTTGGGATGGTTCTGCAAAGTACCAACTTGAAGCGATGGACGCAGTTGACCAAAGAGCCCGAAAAATTATTAACAACTATGACCACACCACCAAAACACTGCAAAGCCTCGACCATCGTCGGAAAGTTGCCAGTTTAGCAGTCTTCTACAGATTACATTTCGGAGAGTGCGCGAATGCTCTTTTTGATCAGGTTGAACCCACACCCTTCTTACATCGGACTACAAGACGCAGACAGGCCTTCCATCCCTTTATGGTGGATGTCCCAAGAAGTCGAACCAAACGCTTCGATAGTTCCTTTTTGGTGCGGGTCGCCAAGGTGTGGAATGAACTGCCTGCGTCTGTTTTTCCGAGCGTCGAGTGAATAGGTATCTCGTGGATAGACGTGTAACACCTTCGTCTTCATCGTCACTTTCCTTCAGGTGAGATAGAAGACAAACGTCTAATCCTTTTTCAATAGAAAAAATATGTTTGCCACTTTGGTTCTGGCTACTTAACTAAAAATAATCTTTTATGGTACGAGGGTGGATTGAAAAGTTCGCAGCCTAAATAAGAGAACACAGGCATAATGAATTTTTTTATATTTATTTTTCTACATACTCTCCTCCTAGGTCACAGCACTTACTCCAGCGGTCCTTACGCCTTGATCCCATGTAAATGGAAGGTCTCGTCAAGGTCTTCAAAAAAGGCATCTACGGCCACTTTGACCTCCTCATTGGTAGAAAATTTCATTCCACCATGTGTTTTTTTAGTTTTGGAAGTAGGTGGAAGACAGAAGGTGCCAAGTAAGGTGAATAAGGGGGATGAGGAAGCAATTCGAAACCACAATTCACTATTTGAGCCATCGATTCTACAGATGTGTGATCACGAGCATTGTCCAAATGAAACAAAACTTTCTAGGTCAACAATCCTGGTCTTTTAGACTCTATTTCTTCGCGTAAACGACGTAATAGTGTGCAGTAGTATGCAGAGTTTATAGTTTGACCTCTTCCTAAGTAATCAACCAAAATGACACCCTTAGAATCCCAGAAAACCGATGCTATTACTTGTTTTATGAAAAACACACCTTGGCTTTCTTGGGGGTTGGAGATCCGGGTCTCTTCCATTGTTTGGATTGTTGTTTGGATTCAGGAGTACAGTGATGAACCCGTGTTTTGGCCATAGTAACAAAACTTGCCAAAAGTTCGTTTGGATCATCTTGAAAAAGCTCTAAACAGTCTCTAGAAATCGTAAGCCGAGTTCGTTTCTGTTTAACTGAAAGGAGGGCGGAACCCATCTTACAGACACCTACTGGAACCCTAATTCGTTAACGATCATGTTTTGTGAATGTTCATATGAAATCCCTAGACCTTCAACTATCGTAGATACCTTCAATCTTCTGTCTCCCATGATGAGATCACATATTTTTTCGATGTTTTTCGAAGTCGTAGCTGTAGAAGGCCGTCCAGAGCGGGGGTCGTCTTTGATGCTCTCTCGTCCACGTTTGAATTCAGCTGTCCACATTTTTATCATTATTGACGGAGCAGATGTTCCTAAAGTAGCCACCATATCTTCATGAATCTGCTTTGGAGTTAAGTGTTTCTTGTAGAGGTATTTGATCACGGCACGGTGCTCTAAACTATCCATTTTCTAAATTGAAATAATGATAATGAAACTTACTCTCACTTAATGTTCAATAAAATAAATATTCACGCATGTATCTCAGAGAAAAATTGCACGGAGACTGACAAAGAGTCTAGGTTTCACATGAGGGTAGTTTTATAATAATATGACAACGCTATCTATGTTAGGCCGCGAACTTTTCAATCCACCCTCGTATAAGCCATAAAGTTCGTACTTGATTATTTCTTTACATACTTAGATAGGCACTTGTGGCTTACGAAAGCCAAATTGTTTCTAAAAAAAATATTCTAGAACCTATGTTCATAAGTATAAAAAATGCGCGGTAGGTATCTGAAAGTCTTTGTGATAATGATACTGAAAACCTTTGTATTTTCTTTTTTTTTGACAATTAAACGTGAAAGGTCTCCTTAGTCGAGACTTTTGTTTAAATCATTACTTTTATTTCACTGTGAAAACGAGCATTACTGAGACATCGCGATTGTAAAAGTTAAAAAGTCGTTTATCAAGTGTCCAAAGAGTTTTTGAGTGGATATTTTTTACATAACTCAATTTAAATCTAAATTGAAAGGTCGAGAGGAAAAATGTTTAATGGTACAATTAGAAGTAGTTTTTTTCAAAGAACTTAGATTCTTGATGAGCAAAGATAATAAGAAAATTATGAATATTATTGTAAGATTTTTATCTCGGGGTCGTAAAGATGAATTCCTAACTAAAGTAAGACAGCTGAATAGTGTTAAAGCCAGTGATATACGACATGTCGGTAATCACTCTAACATTTTCTTCAATGATCACTTGACAAACGCTAATAAATCTCTTCTCCAGAAAGCGAAGGTTAAGGCTAAAGAATGCGGCTATACCTAAATTTATCTGGGTGAAGAATGGCTGTATTATTGTATGCCAGAATGAGACAAGCCCGGTACTTCATATTAAATCACAAAATGATTTATTCAAAATAAAATGAGGGCTATAGAATATTGTTCTTGTAACTCACCTTCTAAAAAGTTAAAAATGTGTAGTAAATGTTTTTCATTAGTAATTAGGAATATTTTTGTTGCTTTTGTTTTTGCTATGCACGGTTTTAACGGACCGATATACCTATTGTTTAGTTTCATTGCACTTCGTTGCTGACAGCGAAAATTGTAACCACGCATACAGACTGACAACTAACTTTCAAATTTGTAATTTTATTGAAATTAGAGAAGTACGAGGGCTCTATTGGAGCTTAATTTTTTATCAAAATGTTAAAGGAGTGAGAACAAAGACAAGCATATTTTACAAGAACCCTTTGCTACAGGATTACGATATAATTCTAAGACATGGCTACTTCCTGGAATTTTGGATTTTGAGCTGTTTGATACTAGATATAATGTTTTTAGATGTGACAGAAACTACAACATTAGGGGAGATTTAATCGCCATACGTAGTGATTTAACGGTAACTAAATCCCTTGCTGTACCAAGTCTGCACTCGACTGCGGAAATACTATCGGCTACAGTGTTCTATAGCAGTATTTCGTAAAATATTTTTAGTTGCTATTTCCCGCAGGGTTATTAATCAAAAATAATCTTTAATTGCGTTTTATGATTATATTTCGGATATATCCGTGAAATGTCCTGATGATCGTTTTATTATCTTTGGTGATTTTAATATTCCGGGAGCAGTATGGTCCTGTACTGACGGGAGCTCACAAGGTACTCTAGTGGGTAACTTTAATCTGGACACTGTGACTGAATATCAAGTTTTTTATCTTTTAATGCCTTCCAACAATATAACACCTTTAAAAATATAAACTCTCGCATTCTTGATTTGGTTATAGCTAATGTTGATTGTCACGTCTCCACTGCTTTGAAACCACTTGTGCCGGAGGACTCACATCATCCAGCTTTGTGCTGTAACGTCTCTGTTCACATACAGCAGTCTCTATGTCAACCACTGTTTAAAATTAAAGCATTTAGAGCTGCTGATTACAAAAAAGTAAATTTAGCATCAGAATTTGATTGGGAAAAGTCTTTAGAACACAATGATATTAATTAATCAGTTGCAAGGTTTTATAAAATTGTCCACGATATCATCGATCAGTTTGTGCCAATAAAAACAGTCAAAATTAACTCTATATACCCTATTTGGTTTAATCGTGCTCTTACCAAAATTATTCAGGAAAAGCTAAAATTTCATCTTAAATGGATAAGGTATGGCAATATTAATGATTTTAATACCTTTAAATTACCTAGAGCGAGACAAAAGATAGTTCAAGATCAATGTTTTACTAGTTTTATTGGTAAGGCCGAAGAAAACATTCGTATAAACAGTAAACATTTTTGGTCTTACGTTAAATCCAAAAGAAAAGGATGTAACGACTTGCATTACCAAATGTATAACGGTGACCAAACTTCAGCAGATGGATAAGTAATATGCGATTTGTTTAATCAACACTTTAATTCGGTTTTTAATAGCGACAATGTTGATGGGACTGTACATTTAGAGTCAGGTATTCTAGACAACTCTGTCAATCTGCATTCTGTTGACCTTAGTTCAGAAATATTTGAATAGTGTTGATGTAAGAAAGGGTGCGGGACCTGATGAAATCCCGCCACTTTTTCTCTATCTCTGCCGCGAACAACTCGCTAAACCCCTGTGTATATTATTTAGCCATTTTTTAAGAAAGGGTATCATCATGCCAATCATGTGGAAACAGTCACATATAACGCCAATTGATGAATCCGGCGATAAACGCCACATTACCAATTATAGACCAATTTAAATTTAAGAAAATAATTTATGATGCAATCTATCCTGCTATTAGACCCTTGTTTTTCACACAACAGCATGGCTTCGTACACTGAGGTACACTGAGACTAATCTCTGTGAGTACCTCGATTTTATATGTGGATCGTTGGATTCCGGATATCAGGTGGATGCTATATACACTGATTATTCAAAAGCTTTCGACAAAATATGTCATTCCGCTCTTATAATCAGATTAAATCGATTTGGCATACATGGGGATCTTTTGCGATGGCATACTTCTTACCTGAGAGAAAGAAGTCAAGCTGTAACGGCTAAAGGCTTCTGTTTTACATTTTTACCCGTTGCTTCTGAGATACCTCAGGGCTCGCATCTCGGTCCATTATTGTTTCATATTTATATTAATGATGTGTTGTCAGTGTTTCAGAACTCACAAATACTTCTATTCGCGGATGATGAGAAAATTTTTAAAAATCATCATAACTGAGCACAATGGTCGATTGTTACAACAAGATTGAGATCGACTGTTTCTGTACTGTCAAAGCAATTTTCTGCAACTTAATATGTAAGTAACTTAAAAATTACTGACAGGGCTTATAAGATGCTTGGTTTTGTGTTGCGTAGTGCTGCTGGTTTTAAAAAGCCTGCAACTTTAATTCTTTTGTATAACTCTTTAGTTCGGTCAATCTTGGAATATGCCTCAACCGCCTGGAATCCTTATTATAAAACCTACATAGACCTGGTAGAAAAAATTCATAATATATTTTTGAAACATTTGAAATAGAGATCTGCTACTGATCCTGCTAATGTAGCACCATGGGGTTACTCTTTCGCCTCAACGTCGTCGTTCATTTAGAGATCAAATGCTTCTCTACAAAGTGCTACATAATTCCATTGATCGAATAATTGTAGCGAGATGAAATAGGATTCTATTTAATGTTCCATTTATAAAAACAAATTATACAGCAAATAATTTCAGCTCACGTGCTTGTAAATCATACAACAGTCTGTATTCTAATATTGATTTGTTTGCTTTAAAGCATGCACAGTATCGGAGAGCAATTCTTCAAACTTATCGTAATTGGTTAATTTAATTTCATCTTAACTTCGATTTTATTTTATTTTTGTATGTAAGTAATTAATTTTTAATTATACTTTATTTAAGTTCAATTTTGATGTAATTTATTTTTTGATGTAATTAATTTTTAATGTGATTTAATCATTTAACTATTTTTTTTGTGTTTGTTTGTTATTTAATGATTGTTGTAATTGAATTTTTATTGTTATTAAATTTTTGATGTATTTTTAATTTATAATTTCATTTTTAGTAAAATTAAATGTATTTAGAGTTCGTAACTATTGCAAGATCTAAAGGCATTATGTATTGATGTAAAGTACTAAATAATTGCGGAAACTGTATTGGTATTTGAGAAAGGATTGTCATATTAGTTTTAAGAACTATATTCTGTATGTTTCCCTTGAAAACCAAATAAAAATATTAGTATAATAAAAATAAATTCTTAGTTAAAGTATAATGTGTTGAATTTAAAATAATACAATGTATTTATGTATAAAATAATGTAGGTGGTGATTTCTGAAAGTTATTTTATGAATACCTATGAGTAAATAAGTATGAATTATACATATAAGAATCACTCGATTGTATTAATCAATACGCTTAAACATTTATTTAATTATTTCGATATGTTCTCTTAAATCTAAAATATTTTTACTACGTCTTACCTACTTACTACAGTCCTTTCAATCCCTACGTTTATGCATTTATGTGTTAAAATTGTTTCTTAAGCTTTCTAATTAAAACTTACTGAAGCGATTTGATTTGAAACCTTTTTTATGTTTGGTTTATGAAAAAAGAAAAACTACTGATTTATAAGTTTAAAAAGTAGGCACAATGATTCCTCGGCTGGAGTGCTGGAAATTCTACACAATTTGAATAAGCAAACTATGAGTAAGAAATTTATTTAACGCCGCCATTCCAATTTAAAAAATAGGTACAACGCCTCCTTAGAATGCTATACGGACAAGTTGCTCAGAAACGTGGTCTGGGCCCATGTCCCGATTTTCCGAACGATACATAAAGTCACCGGTATGGCAAGAGTTATAAATCGATCGAAAATTAAATCAAAACACCCTTTATGGCAATCACATTACATTCTATTGTAGGTTTTTAGCACAAACAAGGTGTAGCGAGTATAGCGTACAGTAATTTGGTTCTAAAATGGGGGGCTCGCGCGGCAAAAATGGCGATAAAGTCGTTTTTTCACAACATCTCCTCCATGTATCATTTCGTAATAAAATATCTGAGATAACATGAAACTAGACAATATTTCCTACAATTTACAGGCGTTGCGAGTTCATTGTCTAATGCCCCATCCACATGCTTGGTGTTTGCCACGAATACCAAACACAACAAACAAAGTCCCAAACATCGACCACAATCACCTGACACAAATAGTCGTCCTCACGCTTGGCGAACATGTCAGTATTTTCTGAATCGGCAAACATGGCGGACGACGAGCTTGTGGCAGCTATCACTTTTGGGTTGACCTATTTTTATTTTAAATTGCTCAATTTTTACCTAATTATGCTATCTCTCAAAACAAAAAAAGCTGTCTTGAATTCCATGTAATGAAAAAAAAAAACATAACGAACCTGCACCAGAACGAATCGATTAATGTTTTTTTCTGAAGTGCCTCCTGAATATAGCCATTAATATTTCTTTTTTCTTTTTTAATTCTTTCACATTTTTATTCATTATTACACTAAGGCGGGTCCACGCATCTTGTACCTTCTGCCTATTTTTGTGAGTAATATCTTTGGAGTTCCAAATGCATGGCTCATTTTGATAAGCTTCTAAAAAGCAAAGAATAGTGTCTTCTGACCAATCAGACATCATTACCTAAGTGGGAAAAACTGCTGCTCCAATAAAGAAATATCGACGTGACGTCCACCATCCGTAAGCTTGCGCGCAATACTGATGCAATACTGAGCGTGTGGATGCATCGCAAACTGTTTGCTAAACAGCCTTTGATCTGTGAAGAAAAACCGACACCAACGCCGAACAGTGGCAAACACAAACAAAAACAGGCAAACACATACAAACACCTATCCACATATTCGTGTTTGCTGTTTGTTGTTTGCTGTTTGCCATTGTTTGCCAAGCATATGGACGGGGCTTAATACCTAAGTACCGATCACGTCACTGACAGAAAAGAGCTTGTTTTGCGTCCATTGCGCCCTGGATACCAGAGATGTGTCAAATTGCTTATTGTAATCTGAATCTAAAGATGATGCTCTTAACACATTTATTTTATGACGGACATATTAGAAAATATTACAATAAAAAAAACCACGCCGCTAACACTACCGTAAGGGTGAAAATTATGTTTAAAACGTGTTAGAACTACACTCTGCGGCGCTCATACGCTAAAACTTTTTTTTTACGAAAAATAAGTACATAAATTGTAATTGATTTTTATTTTAACCTAAATGTTATTATTGTGAAATGAGTCAGAGAGGAGCTTTGTGAAAAACTGTTTTTAGGCCCCATTTTTTCAGTATGCGGCGCGAGCGGCAAAAAACAAATCGAAATCGACCCATTTTCAAAATTCTCTAAACATTTTTCAAGTAAATCTAGAAAAGTCTGTACTAATAAGTACTAAGATACCTAAACTAACTAAATTGAAATTAACAATCCTAACTTGACTAATCCTTTTTTTTACTTTCTATGTCTAATATACAAACATATTGTGAGATAGAAGTTATCGGAGCTGTAACTTCTATATTCGAATATATTTATAATCTTGCTCATGGACAACATTAATTTAAATTAGAAATTTTTTATTTATCTATTAATACTGTTTGAACCGGAATATCGATTAATGTTGCCCACCCGGACGACCGAAGGCCTCCGTCGGAGTTGCCCTTGTCATTTGTCAATGTAATTTTATTGGCAGTTCCTTCCCTTTAACCCTACCGCGTAAACGTGGTTATTAAAAATATTATTAAGTAAAAGCAGTAAACAAAAACTTTGATTTGACTATTTATTATATATTATATATATCGGCGCAAATATTATATCAACACAATAGAAAAGGAAACGTACGATTCATCGTACGATGTGACGTCACCCTTTCCAGAAACATGTTTGTCCACGCATCATCTATAATCAGCTATAAAACACGGGTGAATCGAGTCATACGTCATTCGTTTGTCGGCAACCGAGCTAGACGGACTTCTCGCAGTATTCTCGTTGATTTTATTCTTTTGTTTAATTAACTAATTACGGTCTCTAGTTATTTAATTGTTATCTATTGTAATTGGAATAAACGATTATCATGAATCAAGAAGACGGTATTATTCCTACTAACTCCCCTCTTACATCAGAAGAGGGGACGAACCAACGCCAACAACCGGCTCCAGGAAATTCAGCAACAATGGCACTTTTGGCAAACACTTTCAAGGACACAATGTGCGAAATGATGATGCAAATGTCTCAAGAAAATCGTGCTGCTCTTGCTGAAATGATGAAATTATTCAAATCTGAGGAAACTCTATCGGTTCGTATTTCTGATATTTATTTCCCATGTTTCGACCCTGATAAAGGCACCGACGTAAGAGAATGGGTTGACCTTATATCCAAAACTCAAGAAGAGTACAAACTAAAAGATCATGAAGTACGTTTAAAAGCTGTTGGTGTCTTGAAAGGCAGAGCTCAAACTTGGGCCGATGATTGTTTATTACGAACAACCACATGGGCAGAAATGAGAGAAGACATGTTACAAACATTCGAGCCTGAATCGAGATATTTTTCTGATGTTTTGAAATTTCGACGGTACACTGTTAATGATGCTGAAAACATTCCTGAATACATATCGTATGGAAAATGTTCAGAAAAATCTAGAAACCCGATCCTACTGAACTAGATGCTGTTGAGTTTGTGATCGGCAGCATTACAGAAGATGATCTTCGGACAGAACTTCTTAATGCTAAGTGTCAATCCGTTCCAGAACTAATAGCAATTGCTAAAACGATTCGTAAACGTAAATTTCAATCAACTAAAGAAAGTTTGCCGAACAAAAAATTCAAAATTGATATCAATAGATCAGATCAAAGTATGACATGTTTTGTGTGTGGCAAACAAGGCCATCGGGCTAGATGGTGTAAACAAAATGCTATTGCACGCATTCGAACTGAACAACAGCAAGAACCAATTCCATCTACTTCAGGATTAGCAGAATCAAATAAGGTTAAAGATAAAAAGAAAAAAGAATGTACTTACTGCTCCATATCTGGACATACTTACGAAACCTGTTTTAAACGACTCAACAGTGAAAGGAACATCAATCTATGCCAAGTCAAAACCAATGGTATGAAAAATGGTATTTCTGTCGGGATTGGGAACAAGCATTATCAAGCATATTTGACAGTGGAGCAGACTGTTCACTTGTAAGAGAATCAATAGCTCTTTCGCTTCCTGGGCCAAAGTCAAACAAGATCACGCACCTGAAGGGTATTGGACCGGTACCGGTAATATCCTTCAGCCAAATAACATCAGTCTGCAATATAAATGACATACATCTTGAACTCGATCTTCATATTGTCTTAGACCACGAGTTACCTACAGACATTCTTATTGGTAGAGATATTTTGAATATACCAGGCTTAAAGGTTACACTAACACATAGTGGCATTTTTATAACGAGAGATAAGCAACTTACCAATACAGCGAATATATGGAAATTATCGTCAAGCTCTATAAACACAGATATAAAAAACAAAGAAGAAATAGATAAACTGATGGGTTTGCTTAATAAATATGAAGATTATTTCAAAGAGGGCGTATCTGGATCAAGAATTACAACTGGTGAGCTAACTATTCGGTTGAAAAACCCAGAAAAAGTTGTCAGTCGACGGCCATACAGATTGGCACCGGTTGAACGTGAAAAGGTCAAAACTTTGATAAAGGAACTGCAAGAAAAAAATATTATAAGGGAGAGTAACTCTCCTTTTGCAAGCCCTATTATAATGGTAAAAAAGAAGAATGGGGAAGACAGATTATGTGTGGATTATCGCGAACTAAACGCAAACACTGTACGTGACCATTACCCCCTACCATTGATATCTGAACAGCTAGATCAGCTTGCTGATGCTCAATACTTCACCTCTCTCGACATGGCTGCAGGTTTTTATCAAGTGCCTATATCTGCAACGTCAATTGAAAAGACGGCATTTGTCACGCCCGACGGTCAATATGAATATTTAACTATGCCGTTTGGTTTGACAAACGCACCATCAGTCTATCAAAGGGCTATAAATAAAGCATTGGGAGATCTTCGCGGCAAAGTAGCTCTCGTTTATATGGATGATGTCCTCATACCGAGCAAAACCATTAATGAGGGGCTCAATAAATTAAAACAAGTTCTAGAAGTTTTAACAAAGTGTGGATTCTCTATTAATATTAAAAAATGCTCATTCTTAAAGATTTCCATCGAATATCTCGGATTCATAGTGACCAACGGGAAGGTAAGGCCTAGTCCATCTAAGATTGATGCGTTGGCTAGAGCCCCACCTCCAACAAATGTAAAGCAGCTTAGACAGTTCAATGGCCTGGCTGGATATTTCCGTCGATTTATATGTAGTTTTTCAACTACAATGATACCTTTGTACAATCTGACAAAATCCGGCGTAAAATGGGAATGAACGGAAAAACATGAAGCTGTGCGAGCAAGTATAATCAATTATCTTACATCAGCACCTTTGCTCACAATATTTCAAGAAAACTATCCGATAAAACTCCACACGGACGCCAGTGCTATGGGATTCGGAGCTGTGTTAATTCAAGTAAAAAATGCGGTTCGCCATGTTATTGGCTATTTCAGTATGCGCACTACTTCAGCCGAATCCAAGTACCACAGCTATGAGCTTGAAACGTTAGCAATAGTAAGAGCAATCAAGCATTTCCGTCACTTTCTATATGGAAGAAAATTCACAGTCATGACGGACTGCAATGCAGTGAAAGCATCGCGCTATAAACAAGAATTACTGCCTAGAATACACAGATGGTGGGCATTCTTACAAATTTCGAATTTGAGGTGGAGTACCGAAAGGGAGAAAAACTAAAACATGCAGATTTTTTTAGTCGAAACCCTCTTCAGGTTGTTTTAAACTTGTCAACCAAAGATGATTGGTTGATTGTAGAACAACGTCGTGATACAGACTTGAGTAAAATCATCAAAGAAGTTCAAACAAGTTATCAATCGCAGCCAGACTATGTACTTAAAGATAATGTGCTACACTATAAAGTTATTTCAAATAATAAGATGAAACTCACTAAAGTTGTCCCTCAATCTTACCGATGGAGTTTAATAAATACTTATCACGAGGCACTCAAGCACATGGGATGGGAAAAAACGTTTGCAAAACTCAGAGAGAATTTTTGGTTTCCGAAAATGTCATCAACCGTTAGATACTTTGTGGAACATTGTGTAATATGCAAAACAATGAAAGGATCATCCGGAGCAACACAAAGTCGTCTCCATAGTATTGAAAAGATACCGGAACCCTTTCATACCATTCATATTGATATCTCGGGAAAACTGAGTGGAAACGCTTCACAGAAGGAATATGTATTCGTGGCAATCGATTCCTATACAAAATTTGTAATTTTACAACATGCCAAAAATAAGAGTCAGGCCAGTGCACTTAAACACTTACAAGAGATCGTTTTCCTTTTTGGAGCTCCAAGGCGCATAATTGTTGATGGTGATGGCGCATTTATATCGCATTACAAAGCCTACTGCGACCAATATGGGATTGAATTACATCAATGCGCCGGATATACAAGCAGAGCCAATGGTCAAGTGGAACGAATAATGAGAATAATAAAGAATGGGTTAACTGTAATTAATAACACGCAAAAAACCCATTGGATAAAATCTTTGGGAGCTCTACAACTAGCTATCAATTCAACTTTCTCAAAAACTACAGGACAAACACCAATTGAACTGTTAACTGGAAAAAGAGGAAGTGTTCCCCCAGAACTTCTTAACCTAATTGACGAACGCAACGATCGTATAGACCCCGAAATATTGAAAAAGATTGTGTTGACTAGGATGACCGAACAGGCTGAAAAAGATAAAACACGATACGATAAGAGCAAGGCTAAAGTAAAAAGGTTCGAGAAGGGTGAATATGTCCTGTTAAAAGAACCTCCAAGACTTGGTACCAAATTAAGCCCGAAATATGACGGACCTTTCAAAATAAGAAAGGTACTTCCACATGACAGATATGAAATCCGACGGATTAATGGTCGCGGTCGATCAAGAAAGGTATGTCATGAGCAATTAAGAAATGCTCCTAAATTTGGGATCCAAAGTGACATGGCCATATCGGCGATGAACAAAGAGATCAAAGATGGCAAAATGTTAAATGAATCTTATAATATTTAAAAAGTTATTCAACGTGAGTATTGTTGTAACACGTGATCAAAATAATCGCTGTGACTTTAAAATTAAGATATGAGGTTGACGTATTACCTAATGAGAAACCAACCAAAATTAGCGCTGAGGCTATGAGGTTGACGTATTGCCTAATGAGAAACAAACCAAAATTAGCGCTGAGGCTATGAGGTTCACGTATTGCCTAATGAGAAACCAACCAAAATTAGCGCTGAGGCTATGAGGTTGATGTACTGCGTAGTGAGAATCCAACCAAAATTAGCGCTGAGGCTATGAGGTTGATACTCATGCAACAAATATAGCTGGTATTTATGAGAACTAATATAATTTCATAATTGCAGATGATTACGCGATGTAGTCGCAGGGACGCGTCTATGTTCAGAATGGCCGTATCGGCGCAAATATTATATCAACACAATAGAAAAGGAAACGTACGATTCATCGTACGATGTGACGTCACCCTTTCCAGAAACATGTTTGTCCACGCATCATCTATAATCAGCTATAAAACACGGGTGAATCGAGTCATACGTCATTCGTTTGTCGGCAACCGAGCTAGACGGACTTCTCGCAGTATTCTCGTTGATTTTATTCTTTTGTTTAATTAACTAATTACGGTCTCTAGTTATTTAATTGTTATCTATTGTAATTGGAATAAACGATTATCATGAATCAAGAAGACGGTATTATTCCTACTAATTCCCCTCTTACATATATTCCACACTTGAAAACTTTAGTGGATATGGACTTTCCATGGCTATATTACTATTAAGTGCTGTTTAGAATTTGAGAATATCTGTCCTTGAGAGACTCTGGAGAAAGACCTGGAGACTTGAGAGAAAGAATAAAAGAAAATCCGCTCATTAACGAACGAGGCCTTTAAGTAGCGTATTTTCTTTATAAGGTTCTCGGGTTCTTTCAATTACACGTATATTTAGGAAATGAATGAGCATGCAAAATTTTAAAGTTATTTGAAGTGTTAAAAAAAGGTTTGCTAAATGTGAAGTAGGTACACGGCTTATAAGTGTCGCACATAAAACTCACACACACCGCAAGTAAAACTTAATAAATGATAAAAACAGTAGAATTAAAAATATGTCGTTATTATAAATAACAATATAGTACAAAAAAAAAATTAGTTCGATGCCGTATCTATAACTTTTTTTTTGTTCCCCTCCGCGGGATGGGCAGGAGGATAAAAATGCCTTGACGCATACTCTGGCGCGATTCCAGAGTTATGTGGGACTCGTCCCGACGCCTACCAGGACCATACCCACTAAAAACCCCCTGTCGGCTCGTGCACTTTTGCCACTCAGCCTTCATCTGAGCGACGGCCAATTGGAGAAAGAGGCCGCGCTAGCGGGGCCCAGAAGGGGCACCCGCTGGGATTACATAGCACTGAAGGTGCTCAAAGCACTGAAGATGAATACATAGCACTGAAGGTGCTCAAAAATGAAAATCAATAATTAAAACAAAAATTAAAAATTGCAAGATAAAATTGAATTAATTCGCATTTACGTTAGAATTAGGAATTACGTTAGAATTAGAATTTGCGGCCAGAAGGGCTTCGAGATCGGCTGACAGTCTGGTGGATGAGTACGCTTGCGCATTCCTAGGCCTAGCGACTTTGAACTTCGAATCTAAGACAGGAGTAGTATATGAGACTGAATCACGAACTAGAGGATTGGGATGGGTTTCGGACCGTTTGAAGAACACTTCAGAGAGTGTTTTGAGGTGTTGTTGTACTGTAGGCAGTTCAAGATCTCTATGCAAGTCCGCGTTACGCACGTACCACGGTGCGTTTGTGGCCCTGCGGCAAAAGAGGTTTTGAACTACCTGCAGTTTGTGCAGGAGGGAGGGTTTGGCGTGGGCAAAGATTGGCGAGGCATACGTCATGACGGGTCTAACGCAGACCTTGTAAAGTGTACGTTTGTTTCTGAAAAACATTTTACTTTTTCTACCTAACATGCTATTTAGGCGGCCTAAGTAGTGACGAGCGAGTTTCGAAACTCTTTCGACGTGTGGCTTGACAGAAAGCGTCGGATCTAATGTGACGCCTAAGTATTTAGTACTGCGCTTCCAGGGGATGGGAATGCCTAGCATTCGAACGTGGGGATCGCCATCGGGACGACGGCGTTTGTGGTCGAAGCGCATCGCAGAACTCTTTTCAGGGTTCACATCGATGCGCCATTTTTGAAACCATACACCAAGGGCGTTTACGGCCTTTTGGAGTCTGGTTACAAGGTGCCGAACACTGTGGCCTTTGGTATAGAGTGCGGTGTCGTCGGCAAAGAGGGCGAGTTCGACGCCTTTCGGCGGGATGGGAATGTCGTTGGTGTACACGGTGTACAGCATAGGGGCGAGGACTGAGCCTTGAGGGACTCCAGCCTTTATGGGACGAGGCGCAGAAAGCGTGCCTTCGTGTTTAAATGGAAACGTACGGTCTTTGAGAAACGACGCTATTAACCTGACTAGGCGATCCGGTAAGCCTATCTTGTAGAGTTTATAAACGAGACCGCTGTGCCAGACTTTATCGAAAGCCTTGGCTACGTCAAAGAAAACCGCGACTGTTTTATAACGACGCGGATAGAAACCGTCAAGTATATACTCGACGATTCGATGGACTTGCTGAGGGCAGGAGTGCTTCGCGCGAAAGCCGAACTGATGGGGAATAATGAGAGGATCGCCATCCGTTGGAAACAGATGGTTCCGCATTCGAGAGAGTATGACTCTCTCGAGAAGTTTAGACATTGCCTTGAGGAGGCTGATGGGTCTGTGATTAGCCGGGACGTTCAAAGGTTTGCCCGGCTTGGGAATGCCTATGACTGTCGCTTCTTTCCAAGCTTTTGGGAAGTAGCTATGGTCGAAGCAGGCATTGAAAATGATAGCTAACAAGGTAAGCATCTGTTGAGGTAGGTGTTTAAGTGCGTGGTTGGAAATTCCATCCGCACCCAGAGCATTTTTGGACTTTTGATGAGAAGCAAGATTTCGTCATTAGAGACTGTGACAGGGTCGGCGGTGATGGGGAGAGAGTCTCTGCGAAGGACTTCGTCCTCCACCGCCTGGATGTGTGCGGGATCAGCAGGTTGCGTGCTGAGCGGCCGGACTGGCCGCACAGCACACAGGCAGGGGGGGAAGTGGATTCGGGAGTGCGAGTGCACTCTTTAGTGATATGAGGATCCAGGCACTTAACGCACCTGGGGGGAGCTGAACAGTTAGCCGCTGCGTGGCCATATAGCTGGCAGCGGTGGCACTGCCCAGGGTGACCATGGGGATTGGGACGCTCGACGGAGATGTTCGAGAGTCCGCAAATTGTGCTAGCCTCTCTGAAAATCTCCTTCGAGTTGGGAGTGTTGGTAAGGATTACCAGAGCTAAGGGAAAACGCCTACCGCGGTTGGAGTGCGTCTTATGCACTGCTTCGGCCGGGAAACCCTGGGACTTAAGGTCCTCGAGGATTTCTTCATTCGCGAGCTCGAACGGGACGCCCCGTAGTACTGCGCGGATCTTACGCTCCTCCGGGAGGGCGTAGGTGTGATACGCGATTTGTTTTAAGGAAAGTAACCTGGTGAACGCGCGGAAGTCGTCGACAGTCGCGACTAGAATTTTAATTGTATCGCCAGCGTTGGCGGCTTTTAAGTAATTAATTTTGTGCTCTTTGCACAAGTTAGAAACCGCGGTCCAGCGCGCTTTTTCCCGCAGGAAGACGGGCGGAGGGAGCTGAGGTTTCGGCGGGACGGGAGCGCAGCGCGTCGCTGGCTTCGATGGGACCGACGGAGACGCGGTCACTTCGAGTGACATGAGCGGCGCGGGGGCGGGTGTAGAAGACACCGGGGTTGGCTCGGGTGTTGAAGACACCGCGGCTTTTTTCGAACGCTTCTTAGAGCGTTTGGTAACTAATTGGAAGGCGGGCTCAGGAGAGCCGGTTAAGGTGGCGGCGACCGACGAAGCTTCGGACGCGGCGGAGTCTGAATCGCTCCCGGGAGCGGTACGCTTCCTACGAGATGATCGCGAGGATGAGACCGACGCGCAGTCCATATCGGATGGAACGGGAGACGCAGGAGAGCTATACACCTGAGGGGTCTGGACGTTGGAGGCCTGAGAGGCTGGGGTTGGGGTCTGAGGGGCCGGGGACGCGATTGATGCCTGCAAGGCCTGCGTTAGTATGTCTTTCGGGATGGAGACGCCTGCCGCAGCAAGCGCCTGGATGAACGCGTTCGCGAAGTTAATAACGCTTAGCGAATCCATTAGGGAGGGTTGGGACAGTTATAAGTATAAAGTAAGTATGTCACAGGTTGCCTAGTTCCTAAAAATCTAGCGAACCCTAGCGGCTAACCTCCCTACCAGCGGTAGGGGGGCTGGGGAGAATAACTTAAAACTAACCGTAGTACGCCGAAGGCCGCTACCTAGAAACCTAAAAAAGGGTACGCAGGTAAAGAGTTGACCGCGTTAGGGTCAACCTTTACCGACAGAAAGGACAAATACACACGAAAACACACAGATATGATAAAATAAATATGAAAATAGTAGAAAATAAATGAAATAGAGAAGAGAAATTAAATAAAATAATAAAAGGACTGGTAATGTACAAATTCGTTGTCACCGCTACCTGGAAACCTAAAAAGGGTACGCAGGTAAAGAGTTGACCGCGTTAGGGTCAACCTTTACCGACAGAAACGACAAATACACACGAAAACACACAGATATGATAAAAATAAATATGAAAAAAGGAGAAAAATAAATAAAATAGAGAAGAGAAATAAAATAAAAATAAAAGGACTGGTTCAGTACAAATTCGTTGTCACCGTTAAGTATCCTTTGCACTGAGACCAGACTACTTACGCTGGGCACAACACTGCACTCAGCACAAGCACCACACAACTTAGCACAGCACTTTGAAGACTAAGGGGCTTAGTCGCAAAGAAAAATCGCACTTCGATAGCACTCAGAGGGAATAGAAAAACCTTGAAAACCGTAGCACGGAACCAACACGCTAAACTGTGACGTCAGTAGACTGAGCGCCACGGAATATCGGGAAGGGACCGATCAACGGAGAACGGGGTCTTGCACGTCCGCACCGCGTGGCGATCGGAGCGAGAATGAATCTATAACAGTTAGCGCTGTTTTTTACACGAGTGCGTAGGTTGTTCCCTGCACGGCGCTAGTAGCGTTTTACGAAGTATTCCAGAGGTGGGGTGCGGCAAGGCAGAATTCTCATAATCGTAATCCTACTAGAGATTGTATTCAATGAGTGCCAGATCTATTACTCAAGTACTTCATGTGATAAAGCTGTTTAGTTAAATCATCAAACAAACGTGTCGCTAAATATATATTTTTTTGTGATCTAAAAATATATTTGTACCTTCGTCCTTAGATTAGTATGCTCCTATACGTCCTAAAGGTATATTGTAGAGATTAATTTTATCTGGTTAAGCGTCCCCTCATGTAAGAGTCGGTTGTAACCAGTGTAAAGTCCAGCTATTGAATAATTTTGTACCTATCATTTTAAACAAGAGTTTCAATAAAGAAACTTTCTTGCAGAGATAAACCAGCACTATGACAGATGATGGTATACTGAGTGTCATCCACGTAGCGCATACTACACAGGGTGTAAAATAAAGGAAGCATAATACTTAAGGGTCAGTAAGTATACCATTGTTAGAATACACTGTAAAAGAATTGGGGTTATTAAAAAGAAATCGATAAACGTAACACGATAACAGACCTGATATTTTTTTACAAAATGTAAGAAACTAAACTACTACCGGATACTTTTGTACAAATTTATTATCCTAATATTATATTTCATTACAAGATGTTACACGTATTAATTGTTGATTGATAATGCCAACTTCTTAAAAATTTTCGAAAATTTAAAATAAGTAGGTATAGGTAGGTACTCGACAATGAAACGGAATAATTATAACGACAGGTAATGTTTATTTATTTATTTTAATCAAAATCTGATGAATCGTCACTGTCACTCCATGAGCTCTCCCCAACATTTATTATAAGTTCCTGTACTTGTATATTATCGAATGCCACATGAATTTCCCAATCCGACGCTATAATGTTTTGGGTTCTTCTCACAATTTTTTCCCAGTTTTCGGCAGTTACTTCCGCACATGCATTTTTTAATAAATCTAACATCTTGTTTGCCGTAAAAGGGGGATGGGTATTGTTTCGAGCGGCGTGTCCTTTGATTTGTGCCCATATTAGTTCTATAGCATTGTACCGGCAATGATACGGCGGAAGTCGAAGAACCCAATGACCACATTCGGCAGCTATTTCGTCGATAACATATCTTTTAGGGAGGCTTTTTTTCGATTTTAAAATATTCACTAATTGTACTTTTAATAAAGTACTATCCACATTTACGCCATGACGTTGGAGCCAGTCAATTATCTCTTGTTTTTTTATTGGACTGCGTCGGCATTTTATCAATTTGTCTGGAGTGATATGTCGCGTTGTCCAAAATATTTATGGACGGTTCTTCCAGAGATTGCACCATTTCTTTAAACCATCCTTCGTAAATCTCCGCGTTCATTTCTTCGTGGTAGTCCACTGTTTTCTTGGATTTAAAGGCCCTGCATGGCATATGATAAGGCGTTCATCTTTTCCCATTGGCAATGAACTAGTGGAAGCGACGGTGTCGTCAGTCCAGTTCTTATATACTGTGTGGTTTGCATTTAACCAAGTCTCCTCAGTGAAAATAACATTTGACCAATCTGATATCTTTTTGGCTTCACTCAAAAATTCGCAGCAAGCCATAGCAACGTCGTGACGCTCCATCAATATTTTACGTTTGTCCGATTTTTTATAAGAAAATCCAATTTATTTCAAAATTAAGCTTAATGACGATTTTTGGCCATGGAACAAACCACATTCACGTAAGGAAACAAGTTTTTTAAGTATTGGAATTTCTTTGCGCAAGTAATAGTCATATAAGTATATGACGGCGAATAGCATCAGCGTTGAAGTTGTCAACCGATGTCACACGACGTGGTTGGCGTTTTTTCTTCGGCGTACGAAGCTTATTTTCCTGCATGCCGCTTGTACAGTAAGCTTCGGTAGTAATTTTTGAAACAGTAGGTCCCCTAATTCCTAATGCGGCCGCAACACGCTCTCGCACTTGCGACAGTGGTAATAGCGGGCCACCATTTTGATACTCTGCTTCAAAGTAATTACGAACCTTGATCACCAGTTCTCTCGCCTGCCTTTTTAGAACAGATCCTTTTGGCATTTTTATATTTGGCAGCTGGGCAGCAATCAACACGGATATACACAAAATACACAACGTAACATATGGATAATGTGAAAAAACTCAGCGAACAGAAATGTAGTGACTAGCACGACCGTCTTGTTGCGAGTGACAGATTAAAACAAACACAAAATGGCGGTGGGCCATTGAGTCACCCACCTTGAAAAAATATATTTGAATGTTTTTGTCTTTGTTCAAAGTATAATAAATATATGCGATCGATATCATTACTTATTTGGTCACAACACTACATTATATCAAATTAGAACTGTCATCGAGAAAATAAAGAAATGGAAATAGTATAAATAACGAATCATCAAACAAAGTTTGCATATTTTTGCCTGTAGTCACGTTCACATGTTTAAACTAAAGTTTTAACGAAACAGATATTTCTGTTTACGACTTATGTTTCACCCAGTAGTTACTTTGACCTTAAGATTGGAGGTATGTACCTACAGTCTGGCCCTCGATCCCCCAAAATTGACTGTAAGAACGAGATCATACGTATTTTTTTTGTTTTGACCTTTTAAACATGCGTTATACAAGAGTATAACGAGCAGCCTTGTGGCAATAGTTTAGACGCAGACAGATGTTCTTAGCGAATTAAATGGATTTACTTGGATAACTGATTTTATTCAAAATAAAATATACAATATTCATTACACTCTTTGTGTAGCAAGAGTTAGCTTCATCATGCAAGCGAAGCCGCGGGTAAAAGGTAATCCTTTTTTAAACTTAGTCATAGCCGGCCAACGAGCACGCGGTCCACCTCATGGTAAGTGGCATTGTTAATTATTAATTATCGAATGCGTGCCCAACTAATTACACTGGCCGTTCATTCCCCTATCCGGAACACAACCACGTAATCGTGTTTATTATGGCGGTTAAAATAAGAAGGACGGTAGTACTGCCCCAGACAGAGATTTTAAGATAAGAACTGAATAGCCAGGATAATGGCTATACTCGCTTACGCGATGTGCAGTCTTTTGTAGGCGCCCGGCATACTCGTGGACGGTGACACTGCAGGGGATTCAAATGCGACAGTTTCTACTGGTATACGAAACTGGCAACATTTCGTTTGCGGACTTAAGCTGTGGTTGATCGATTGAAGTGGCAACATTAGAAATAATGAAAACAATAGGTGTTAACAAAAAACAATTTGTTTCAAATATATTTAGTATTTTTCATAAAAACATAACATACTATAATATTATGCAAATAATAATCCAAGCAATAAAAATGTTAGGTATCTATTTTAATATATTATTTTTCCTTAAATTTAAAACATGATCACGTTAGGCACTTAAATAAAATTGGTACAGCAGTTGAACAAAGGATGTCTTATGGTGGAAACGGAAGAAAAAAATATTTTAAAATTCAAAGGAAAGAGAAAAAATTCACAATTTAAAATTGGCAATATAATGACCGATACATTATGTCATTGTGAACTATTTTATTAATAAAATGTTAAATAGTATTAAAATCATTTACATATCTTTTCTTTGACATAATTTGCATCATACAGTTGTTAAAATTTCTAACGTTTTCGCCTTTAATTTTTACACATATTAGGTGATTGCATTTACAACATTTTGAGTTTACGGGTTTTATAATTAAAAAAATGTTATACATTTTTATATTATTATTGCTTATAGTTTAATAAAGTTAAACATAGTATAATGAGCAAATATTTCATCTTCTTAACTAAAATGTAAACTCATTCGAATATATTTTTATTAATTATCTTCATTGACTTACAAACAAATGGACTTTGAGTCTGCACTCAAAAGCTTCCGAGCTAAAATGGAATGAAAATACAAAAATGGAATGAATATTATGCCAGTTTTTATTTCCTCGGTCGCCCGACAACATGTCAAAAATGACACATTGCTTGGTGAAAATAGTTCAAACGCTCGAAGTAGTCGAAGCTGTGTACTATGCTGTGAAAAATTGTGGCGAGCAATAATCAGCTGTGATGCAACGGCACACGATATACTTTCTGGTGGATTAGATTATTAATTCGTGTGTGGGTTTGTGTGGCTGGAGACACTTTTTATGTCAATTTTGTGTTAGACCCACCATCCTTTTGTTTTTACGCCAATGATAATCTTAAATATAGTTTGGTCTTAATTTGTATGATATATTCTGGATTTGATTAAATGTAGCATATGCTATGTCTTTTTGATATCAGGAACGTTTAAAACGTAATTTTATCTCTCTTAATCTTGTCTTAATTTTCTAAAAATACAACTACATTTTCCATTTCAATGAATGATTTATAATCAACTGAGTTTACTTAAAACTTCATTCTTCAATTGATAGTAACGGTTTAATCTGATCTCTGCATATCTGAAATTTAAATAAATATTACATAAGACAAATGATCAATTTGCATTCATTCGCATATTTTCAAGTTTTCCACAAAACTACAAGTTTTATCGTAAAAATTGGTTGGCCAATGTAGATCATAAAATTACCTACAAAAAACTATATATGAAATCGCGATATCACAGGAATGACGGTTCTTCGGAACATTTTTGTTGACAGGTTACTTTTAAGGTTTATGGGAAACTTGAAAAATCTGATATTTGACCTTGAATAACTTCTTATGGATACGTGGGATTGATGGGGATTTTTAGTATTTTATTAGTAACCATGACCCAAAGATTCGTGTCAAAACTCAGCTCTATGCGAATTAATTCACGCTAAAATGCCTATTTTGACCGGACTATATGACCTAGGTAAGATAGGTTAGATATGTATTTCTAATTTTTTATTATTATGTACATATGCCACAGTTTTCTTATATAGGTGATTGTTACCGATGCAACATGACAAGGATTCGGCATAATACGGACATAGTCATATAAGTAGTTTTGTAAATAACGCTAGTCGATGCCCCCACTACTTGCCGCCACACTCAAGCACCGGGTCGTTCAAATTGTTAGTAAGTTATATGATTCAATGGTAATGTTTGCTTGTCAGCGCTATCGCTACTTGCGCCCGTCCTCGTATGGGTGGTCATCTCGAGTGTGAGTAAGCGAGATAAAGAATAAGTTTGTCTTTTTCATGTATAACAAGATTCTTATAGGAAATTAGGAATGTTATTGGTATAATTTGAATACTGTATTGATAATATTAATTTATGGTTGAATTGATAATATTTGTGTTTAGTAAAATTCTAAGAGATTTCATTGATAGATAAGCGTAATATGAGAAGCTATGTGTATGTCTTACATAGAAATTATACCTACGTTATTTGTGAAATGCTGATTATTTAGGTTTGTCATAATTGTGGTAATTTTATGGTCATTTCATGTCAGATTAGGTACATAATGATAAATATAATATTATTGTGTACAAGTTCATATAATTAAGTACTCAGGTAAAGTGATAAATGACATAATATGGTTAGAGATTTGCTCGTTGAATAACTACGTAATTATAGGGTTTATTGTTATGGTTTTTTGATTATAATGTGTAAATTGCTTTCTTTTATTGAAATGTAATAATTATTTTCATGGTCATTTACGTATATGAGGAGAATAACGAGAAAACCTTTGTTGTTGCATATGTTTCTAATTGGTGGTTATATCATGTTTAATTATGTTAAAAACTAATTGTAATTAGAATATTTGCATATTTTAATAATGTAAAATTATAAAATGATGTTTGTAACCGTTTCGCCTTAGGTACCATGTTAGGCTAAGTTAGTAGTCTGCCGGCGCAAACGGTATATTGAGATCATCTTTGTTCTAGAAAGTTTTCTGTTATTAATTTTATCAAATTGATATTTATGTAGACAGATAGGAATCGTTTCGCTCTATTATTTACATATTTAAATAGTTTTTATGAATAGTTTTAAATACAATGAGACTTAAAGTTAGAAGTAAAGTGAAAACCAAAGCGTAATTAGGTCCAAATTGCACACACGCGCCAGCCAATCAGAGCGCTGAAATTAATTAGGGCGAAAATCGTACAAATAGCGCACGCCGAGCAGCGGAAATCGGACAGTCTTGATCTACGTGCAAACCTGTTCACACGTGTGTCGCTGACTGCCTTCCTGTGCTCTCTATAGTCCCCGCACTAGTTAAGCGCCCTAAATTTCACAGGTCGTTTTCACGACGCTTAGTGGTCGTGCCGTAGCTTCCTAAATTTCATAGGATTTCACGATCGTTTTCACGACGCATCTTCAACACCGTCGCCTGCAGCTCGTCGTTGCCGATCTTCGTCGCCGTCGCCACTCCGGCAAGCTCTGCGTTCCAGGACAACGAGTCGTCCTAAGTTCTCCGTGAACAAGTGGATACAGTGCGCTTTATTGGCCCTTCAGGCCGCAAGAAACCGGAAGTCCCGATCCCAGTGCACTGGGCCTTTCCTAGGGTGACGAATAGGGGCACCACTCCGCGTTGTCCCCAACCCCCCTACCGCGGGTAAAGAGGTTTAGGAAGTTAGTCTTCGACGGTAGGTTCATTTTGTATATATATATATATATATATATATATATATATTTATATATTATTGTACCTCCCCCGTCCGCCGCTATCGCCCCGCCAACTCGCGCGGATGCCATTCAGGTTCTCCTTGAATTAGTTTCATCTCTGGGGGCCCAACTCCCCCAAGACATTATCGACGTACTACTCGCTGGCCCTCTTGCCCCTCAGGCCCCTCTGGTCCTGGGCCCTCCCGCGTCCCCTACCTACAGTGACATGGAGTGTAAAACGGACGCCCCCTCGCGCCGCAAGCGCACCGCTCCCAGGAGCGCACCCGCGACCGACTCATCCTCGGACGCAACCCCAACGTCACCCTCTCGCGTTGGTGGTTCTCACCAACGCACCTAAGTCCGGGGAGATTTTCAGAGGGGTCAGCACCATATGCGGCCTCTCTGGGATCTCGATCAAGGCGCCTCATCGCCGCGGTCACCCCGGCCAGTGCTACCGGTGCTACAGTTATACGGGCACGCGGCGGCCAACGCCACCGGTGCTAGTTATACGGGCACGCGGCGGCCAACTGCGCCGCCTCACCCAGGTGCGTAAAGTGCCTGGTGCCTCACTGCCACCAAGGTGTGAAATCGCACTCCTGAAACTCCATTCCCTCCTGAATGCGTGCTTTGTGGCCAGTCCGGTCACACCGCTAATAACAGGGGCTGCTCTCGCGCACCCCGATCCATCCGATCAAACTCGAAGAAGGCGGCAACCAAACAGGCCACGCCCCTTACTCAGGCTAACTTTCCACCACTTCGTAAAGCCTACGCAGCCCAAGCCTGTTCCAGAAAACTGGAGAATGCGCCCCGCTGCGCGCCCGAATCCCATCCCGGCTCCTCGCCCATTCAAATCCACTCCTCAACCCTCCCTAACAGACGATATGCGTATCGATTGCGACGCCATCAAACATATTGCTGTTAGGGAAATTTCAGTATTAGGCCGCAAACTTAAGGCTTCACGTTCGCCTACAGAGCGACTCATAGCTTTTGCAGAGCATAGTTGCGTGCGGACCCGTTCGCACGTTGACCGCTGACTACGTTCCGCTTCCGATTGAGCACAAATTTCACTCGTCGTTTTCACGACGCAGGCCGCACCGTTCTTCCTAAAAATCCACTAATCTGCCGTTTTCACGGCGTTCTTATTTCATAGGAACGTCGTTTTTATGGCGAGCCGTTCTTCGTGCTTCGATCTGCGATGCGCGTCGTTAAGCCCCAGGGCTTCCCGGCTGAAGCCGTGAATATAATGCACTCAACTCAAACTGCGGCAGACGTTTTCCTCTCGCCCTCGTCATCCAATCGAATTCTCCCAAATCGAGGGAGATATTCAAAGAGGTTCACACAATCTGCAGCCTCTCGAATATATCCGTCGAGCCTCCTAACCATCGCGGCCACCCTGGGCAATGCCACTTCCCCCCCTGCTTGTGTGTTGTGCGGCCAGTCCGGCTACACAGCTAACTAAGGGGTTGCTTTGTGCTCCTTGCTCCTCCGTCAAGAAAGCCGCGCCTAAACCGGCGCCGCCACTCACTCCCGCTAACTTCCCGCCGCTGCGCAACCGGGTTCCCCAGAAGAAAAGCTCGCGCAGCCGAAGCCGACTCCAACTAACGCCTGGAGCCAGCGTCCGGCCGCTGCACCTACCCGTCCTATTCCAGCCCTCCCGTAGGCCCGCGTCCCGCACCGTCGTCTTCGCCTCAGTCGTCGTTGGCTGAGGACATGAAGACCGTGTTCGACTTACTCGATCGCTTACTTATCGCCGTACTCGCACGCAAACTGCGAGCGGCCCGCTCTCCTCAAGAGCGTCTCTTCGCGTTAGCCGAGCATCACGCGCTTCTTAGTTCATTGTAAATTTTTATACATAGTTTAAATTCTTTAAATAGTTAATACAATGATTAGACCTTTAAATACCGCATCCGGTCGTATCAAACCGAAGGGCTTATCCCTTGTTTCATTTAGCGCTCGTTCGTAGCCTTAATTCTAACTTTCCTGAGCTCAAACTGTTCCTTCAGAACATCGAGCCAGACTTACTGCTTCTCCAAGAGACGTGGCTTAGTCCATCTCGCTCCAGGGGGTTCACTATTCCTAAATACGCGTTTATTCGTAACGGTAGGCCCAATGCCGACGGTCACGGCAGCACAGCTATTTACTATAAAAGAGGTTTCCATTGCTCTCCTCTCCCTACCCTTCCTCTCCTCAACATGAAAGCCACTGTGTGTAGGCTGGCTGACAGGTCAATCGACCGTCATCATAGTTTCAATTTACATACCTAGTGGCACCAGACCTATACGTAGCGACTTTGAGACCATTCTCGCCCTCGGCTATTCGGTCATTATGTTCGGGGATTTCAACTCCAAGCGTACTGACTGGACGTGCCTATCGACCAACACCAGCGGTGTCGCGCTGCTTAACATCATTGAGTCACTCGATTTAGACGTCATCTCTCCCGTCACTCCCACTCCCACTTATTATCCCGTCAACCCGAACCACTCTCCTGACATCCTCGACTTTGCGATAGTAAAGCGAATCAACCTCGATCTCAAGTCTATCGAACCGCTCGGTGACCTAGGCTCCAATCACCGCCCCGTCTCCCTCGTACTAGGACCGCCTAACAACAACGTAACGTCTCCGAGGACCTTTACCAACTGGAAAGGCTTTAAAAACACGTTAGTTTCAGCCTTAGAGGCCTCGAACTCTCCGCTAGCGATCTCGCTCGACTCTCTAGATAGCCCGCACAAAATAGACTCGTTAGTCGATTCCCTCACTGTTGCTATCAACTCAACCATCAGTGATAACGAAAAGATTGCTAAGCAAGGTAAACCCAGGGTGGGTCCCTGAGCCGTTAGCAATTTTATCAAAGCTAAGAACGCGGCTCTCCGGGGAGCCAAGCTCTATTCCACGTAAAGTTAGGTCTTGCCTCGCGGATCTCCGAGACGCTCAGATGAACGATCTCATGGAGAATAACTCCCTGTCCCACCAAGCGTATTATAGAATAGGCCGAGCCTTACGCGAAGACGCCACCTTTCACGTTCCTCCTCTCACTCGTCCGATGGCACTACCGCCTTCGAAGACAGCCGAGAAAGCCGAATGCTTCACTGACAGCATTGCCTCACAATGCTCGCCCAGCACTCAACCCGCGGATCCCTCCCACATCCAGGCGGTGGAGGACGAAGTCCTCCGCAGGGACTCTCCATCACCGCCGACCCCGTCACAGTGTCTAATGACAAAATCTTTCTTCTCATTAGACGTCAAAAATCCAAAAAGGCTCCGGGTGCGGATGGAAACCATGCACTTAAGCATCTGCCTCAACAGGTGCTTACCTTGCTATCCATCACCTTCAATGCCTGCTTCGACCTTAGCTATTTTCCAAAAGCTTGGAAAGAAGCGACAGTCATAGGCATTCCCAAGCCGGGTAAACCTCTGAATATTCGGCTAATCACAGACCCATCAGCTTTCTCAAGGCCATGGCTAAACTTCTCGAGAGTCATACCCAACTAACACATTAGTGATAATTGCAGCTAAGTTTATGACTCAATGTTCTAAAATCGGTGATATTTGGGTAAAAATTCAGTAAAATACATATAAAGTCTATAAAATGAACTATGAATTCAAAAGTTTCAATTAATACCACCTACAGGGTTAAAGTTGAGCACCTTACCACTGTTGTACCTCTATAAGCTGTGACAGTGTGAGTGTGAATTGCTACTTTAAGTGGTAATTTATACCCGTAGTGCGTCTTATAGCTACGAACGAGAAGCAATAAACACCATTACGCCCAATATTTCCAAAAGGAAGCAAAATCAACTCTTAAACCACTGGAATATCTAGCAGGATGATAAAATGAACCTTTATGGCATTATAGGTTATTATTGTTTTCTTCTTAAGTTTTAGAGGAAGGTTCCGTAGAAAGTTCAATATTTGTTTTTGTGGAATTTACCCAAGGTATAACTTATGAAAGTTTACGATGTCTTAATAAGCTCCCTTTGTTATAAAAACAAATGTTATTACTACGGGGTAAATTAAATCAAATCACTTAAATTATTCTAAATTAATTTTCATCTGATAATCAACAATTAAAACACAATTAGCTTTTTTTTTAAATTTGATTATGTGTACCCTTGCGCCACGTTAGCCAAAATCAATGTCTTACAATGCGTATTCAACTTTTGGAATCAATATGAAAATAAAACTCATTAGAACTCATAATAATTAGATTCATATAAATTGTGTTCTGTTACGGGAAATAGCACTTTAAGCTGCAATATGATACGCTCTAAAGCTTATACGCAACCATTCGTGCTAGTTGGGTACTCTCTCGAATGCGCAACCATCTGTTTCCAACGAATGGCGAACCCCTCATTCCAATCATTCCCCTCAGTTCGGCTTTCATGCTAAGCACTCTGCCCTCAGCAAGTCCACCGCGTCGTCGAGTAGATACTCGACGGCTTCTATCCGCGGCGTAATAAAACGGTCGCAGTTTTCTTTGACGTAGCCAAGGCTTTCGATAAAGTACAGACAGCGGTCTCGTTTATAAACCCTACAAAATAGGCTTACCGGATCGCCTAGTCAGGTTAATCGCGTCATTTCTCAACGATCGTACGTTTCGATTTAAACACGAAGGCACGCTTTCTGCGCCTCGTCCCATAAAGGCTGGAGTCCCTCAAGGCTCAGTCCTCGCCCCTCTGTTGTACACGGTGTACACTAACGACATTCCCATCCCGCCGAAAGGCGTGGAACTCGCCCTTTTTGCCGACGACACCGGCCTTTGCACCAAAGGCCACTGTTTCCCGCACCTCATCACCAGACCAAAAGGCCGTTAACGCCCTCGGTGTATGGTTTCAAAAATGCGAATCCCACATAACCTCGACCACGCGCGTCGGGTTATGTGTAAGACCATTTTTTAGGTCCTCCTGCCCTCCCCTTGGAGGGGAACAAAAAAATTACGGAAATCAGTTCGGTGCCCAAAAGTGAAGAAACAACTACTAAGAAGAAAAAACAGTTCTATGCGTACAAGCGAAGAAAAAACCACTAAGAAGATAGAATAAACTAATAAGAAGAAAGAAAAAGTTCAGAAGATTCCAATTAGCAGAAAGTGCTGTTCGGTGAATCCGGAGGCCAGTAATGACCTAAGAAGACGTAAACGCTGTTCGGTGAAACCGGAGGCCAGTGAAGATGTCCGAAGAAAGAAACTCTGAACTCTAGGAACAATTGCGGTTCAATTTCGCAGGGTCATTCATAAGGCATTTATTTGTAACCGCAATAAACGTTCCTTTGAAGACGTTTTGTTTTCTACTGCACTCCAAATCTGTACTCGATCAAGTCGGGTGCATACTCCGTGTTCTGTCAGGTCATGGTGTCTTCGGGGCTACGAAGGGTACTACGACATCTTCCCAGCCGGCACAAATAAAATTGGTATAGACTGTGTCCGGGATCCTAACCTGGTTCTCCTTCGAGTTAGACCTTGGGTACCTAACAGTCTCCTGGTCTTTCGCGAAGCCGGACTTGGTGCTGATTCTGTATCGGTTTCCCCCACAGTGATAAAGGTCGATAAAATTAATAGGTCTTTACCTATGAAACTGCCGTTTTGCCGTACTGGCCATTTCAAATGAAAATATTTTTTTTTTGACTGATAATTCTAATTTCAAATTAATTTTATTTGACATACATGGAATTTTTTTTCTAAAATCTTCATTTGTTTAATAGTTAGTGTTTTGTTTTCAACGCATTCGAACATTTTTCGTCATCATGGATAAGTTAAAAATTCGAGTAATTATGGAGTATGAGTACCGTCGTGGCAGCAAAGCGGCACGCAACATCAACGACGTTTACGGAGCGAACACTACAAACGAACGCACCACCCGTTATTGTTTTACCCGCTTCCGTTCTGGAAATTTTGACCTGAAAAATGAACCCCGTGGTCGTCCGAAAACTTTGGTCGACAATGACGAATTAAAGGCAATTGTGGAAGCTGATGAAACTCAATCCACGGCTGAATTAGCAGCAGCTTTCGACGTTAGCATCAAAACAATATTGGTCCATTTGCGTCAAATTGGCAAGGTAAAAAAGCTTGACAAATGGGTACCCCACGAACTCAATGACCGCCCGCGCGAAGTACGCGTGGAGACGTGCCTTGCACTGCTCAGCAGGCATACAAATGAAGGAATTCTGAACCGCATTGTTACTTGTGACGAGAAATGGATCCTGTTTGACAATCGTAAGCGCTCAGCAAGTTGGTTGGACCCTGGTTCAGCACCCAAACAATGCCCTAAACGAAAACTTACCCCTAGAAAAGTGATGGTCACTGTTTGTTGGTCTAACGCGGGTGTAATTCATCACAGCTTCTTGCCAAACGGGACAAGCATTACTGCAGATGTGTACTGTGAAGAACTGAACACAATGATGGAGAAGCTCGCACGTCTCCAACCAGCTTTGGTCAATCGTTCGGCTCCACTGCTCCTGCACGACAACGCGCGACCTCATACTGCACAGCAGACGGTCTCCAAGCTACAAGAGTTGGGGTTGGAAGTTCTCCGTCATCCGCCGTACTCACCAGACCTTGCGCCTACAGACTTCTACTTTTTCCAGAATTTGGATAACTTCTTGGCGGGAAAAAAATTCAATACCCGAGAGGCAGTACAAAATGCCTTTGAAGAATTTGTTGCCTCCCGTCCAGCTGATTTCTTCAAGAAAGGCATCAATAAGCTACCAAAGCGTTGGCAAAGATGCATTGATTGCATGGGTGATTATTTTGATTAATAGAAATAAAAAATATATAAAAAAATTACGCTTCATTTATTTATTAAAGACCTAATATTTGTTTTCAAAGCTAGGTGTATCTACCACCCTTCATGAGATAGAATTCGCTGACCGACAGAGACGCGAAAATGACTAAGTATTAAAATTCCTGGAAGTAGCACATCTTTAACTCTATCTAATATACTGTAATATTCCGTTTTAGCAAACAGTGCACATCGAGCTTATTCTAAGATATAGTTATCAATATAGTGTCGATTGCAGATATACATAAAATTCAGGATACCTATACCTATCTAATTATCATTATCAAAACGAGGTTTTGATACATTGATTACAAATGAAAACTAGATGCACAGTTATATTCAAATATCACACTTTAAACGATGATTTAGACGTATAAAAGACGAATAAAAGCTGACATTTTGGAACATAGCATAGAATAGATTTAGAAAGTCGATGGTAAAAATTTAAATATTTATGAACGAAACTCGACTGCTGATTTTTAGCTGAATTGAAATTAAAATCATAATTTTACTACTGTCTTCACGACTAAATTCATAATTTTTTTAATACGTAGATAACCATTAAAAATATACTCGTCGAGTATTTGACAATTCATTCTTTTTTTTGACGACGGTCGTGTAGTAGTTAGTAGCCCTGCCGCATACGCCAAAGGTCCCAGGGTCGAGTCCTAGTTAGGGCATTCATTTGTGTGATGAACATATAATTGTATATGTATGTGTTACTTTGCGGCCATACAGTTGGTGTGTTCGTCTGGGGATTTAAAAAAATCATTCTTTTTCAGAGAAATAGACGTGCAACTTACTTTCCAAAATCAAAGTTTATACTGGAATGTTCCAATTGAATTAAAGACCATATTCCCCATAGAAAATGCGAGGCCAGACTGAGTTGTTCCACTTCTCTGTAAACCTTCTCAATTTGTTCATCTTCTACGCTATCAGTATTTAGAAATTCGGATAAATACACTCGAATCCAGTCTTTTTGGAACTTCTCGTTTGGATATTTATTATAATCAATGTCTTCTATTGATAGACCTGAAAAAAGTTGATGAAATATGAATGCAAGGGTCGCTGGTTATTATAACAATACAATTACTGAAGGATGTCATGAATATGCTTTCAGTTAAAAGTAAGAGTGAGTAGAAGAAAAAAGGTTAAGTTAGGCGTTAGTTTTTTGTTAATTTTTCACGACGTGGGGGTAAGTGAAGTCGTAGGTGTTTTGTTTAACAATATTGAATGTCAGTCTAACATCGACTCTTGATGCGTTGCCGACCGTACGCTTTAGTTGGAGTAACTGCACTGGCTAAACTGAAATACCTAAACTGAAAGACTTCCCTTAAACTGAAATATGACCACGTCAACGTGAAAATATGGCGGTCAAAACAGGAATAATTGTATTACCAATTTTTTTTTAAATCTTTATTTAAAAGGGTCTTTATCCACAATGGATATGTCGACCCCATCGTATATATAAATAACTAAATACAACAAAAAAAGAAAATAGACAGCAAAGAAAACAAATAATAATAATAAAACTATAACTAAGTATATAAAAGTTGAGAACATGAGAGCATTATCATTGCAGAACCAATTGGCTCAGCTTCTTTGCTAATTCTGACCCTGGTTCTGAAAGGATTGTCTGAATCAGACCTACGTCCATTATTACCAATTACTGTATTTGATAATATTATCACAGTACGAAAGCTACATTTTCAGAAGATACGCAAGTGTAACAAAACAAAACTGTTGGTTTTTTGTATACCTACCTATATACAACGTTATCTTTTGATTTAACAAACAATATAATAACCCTCCTATCAGTATGATAAGCATTTGCTTCTTGATTAAAATTCCGGTGGGGGGTCAAGAGTCATATTACGTTTTATTGTCATGCAATTATTTATGAAGCAAAGCCAGTAACTCCATTCAATACATTTATTTTGCACTTTGCAATATTTGAGTTAAATGTTAAGGCAAGTTTCATCAATTTGAACAGTAATTCGAGTGTATTGTGGTTTTCACAATCTACCGAATCTATTTTGGGTTATGGTTGTTGCTCAAAGTACGATTAAAAAGTCATACATGAAAGGAAAATGGATAACGTAGGTATGTTCTGGAACCAATTCCGTTCTTGACTTGATATAAAATAAATCTAGGACGGATTATTATACCAATGTGTCTACATATGAACCGGGCCAAAAGCAGGAAAACATGTCACTTTTTGTAACCATTTATTTAACTTGCCAACGAATTTTATTTGTTAAACAGCAAATTTTGATTGATTTTACTTTTAATTCGGGACTAGCTGAAGGCAAAGGCGAATGGCCCCAAAGGAATAAACACGTGCTTAAAAACGGTAATAGAGCTCTATCAGCGGATTTACATTTGCGTACAATAATATATAAATAAAACGTGTAACCATAAAAGATTACACAAGAATACTCACCAACGAATTCATTGAAGTGATTAGCTATGTCAAAAGCTTGGTAATTATACGCCGCGTATTCATAATCAATGAAGGATATACTGCCTTTATCCTTGTTGTAGATGACGTTTCCTAGAAGCAAGTCATTGTGAGCAAACACAACAGGGCTCTCTGTATTTGTTAAGTGTGCTTTTAGACGTTCGTATTCTATCCTTAGTTTTGTTATTGACCCAAAGCTATCGACAAATCTACAACAGAAGTGCAAATTGATGTTAAATTTAATGAAGACTAAAGTTAGTTACGGTGCGTCCACAACGCTGTTCATTTTTGAGGATACAAAGGTAACGTGCTAACAATAAGTGAGATTCTTCAACTTTTGCTCGACGCTGCTTGTGGAATTCGTATCATTCATATCGACAGTAATTTACGTAAATTATCAAAATTCATCAAATAGCAAAGTTAAAGAAAATTGCGAGCTTCGTGGCAAGTTCACAATCATCAATTATGTTATTGATTGTTTTAAATTTGCGCAATATAATATGCTTAATAAAGTTAAGTTTAAGTAACATCAATAAGTAATTGTTCGTTATCGGATGATGCCGCAAATATTTTGAAAAGTTCCATATCTGCAGTGTGAATGCACCATAAGATTGTGTGATGAAGAGCGTGATAGATTATTTAGCGTCAATGTACTTAAGTAAATAAGTGTATAAATGTGACAAAGGCACGGCACAAATAACACTCACTGATTTTCCTAAAGAAGAATTTACGAGTACTATTTCGTTAAAACCATCTTTTTCTTTAGAGAGAGCACACACGCACACGAACACACATACAAACATTTGAGAACAACATCGCTGCGTCACGTAAGCATATGTAGCGTACAAATTAGTTACATTCTGTTATCAAGACAATCTCCTAAATACCTACACATTTAGGTCAATATGTAAATCAGTAGTGAGCACAAAGCAACATAAAAAACTTGAACTCATTTGGATTATTCATGAGATGAGTCAGAAGACATCAAAGCATAGGTACTAAAAGTTTTGCCTTATGGACCAAGAGACCTTTATTGTAATCTTCGAAATAGCGGGTACATGTGACGTATAGAAATGATTCTTACGAGACATGAATGTTTAACATTTCATATTTTTAACTTTAGTTAGATTACACTATGATTATCCATAAGGCTGTGTATATAATTAAAGTTGCGCGAGGTATTTCAGCTATATGCTAAGAAAAAATAATAAAAAAACGTATTGATCGATTTTTTCCTAGGATACCGAGTTACTTCGCGCAGTTTTGGTGAATTCGCAACCTAACACAATAAGACAGTTATTTGGGAACTATTTAGATACCTACTACTAATGAATATGACAGTATAGGTGGTTCAACTAATTTATGCACGCTGTGCTATGTGTGCGTATGATTGTAAATATGCAATTTAATTTTCTGCGGTAGCCGCCATCTTGTCAAACCATGTTCCCGTAGCTTTGGTTGCATGTACATCAGTACATTTTTGTCACGCACACACAGTTGCTGTACCTATACGTACAAGCTTAACGCACACATACGGTCGCTCGCACAAAAGACTTGACCATCTATACAAATAAAATATGATGTTTTGGAATGTCAATATAGTGTATTTTCTCAATCGATATTTATTTAAAATCTATGTTAATACCTAGGTATGTTAATTTGTTGTTGATGACCCCTTATTAATAGTAGGTACCCCTTTTTACTATGTTAAAAATAATCTTTATTATTTATGTAGCAACAGTCTAAAATTATGTACATATGAATAATTCAGTATTGATAAGATAATTACGAAATTAGGATAGTAATTGATAATATTATTACGATATCATTAATGTAATTCTGCTTTGTACTATACATTATAATTATACCTTTTTGCAGATAAAAATGATATGTGTTTGTTAAAAGAAGTTGAGTAATTACCCATATGTTAATATTCAATGCTTTGTAACTCTATGGCTATTTCATAAAATGAGAGTAAGTTTATAACAAATGTGCCATCACCTTTAAATGCACAGAAGTTAGCTCATCTCAAAAGATAATAAATATCTGACCATTAAAAGCAGACAATGAACATTATCTGCAATGGAAAATGCCACAAATAACAATTTACTAAAGTACCAAGGTCTCTATTATTGAAACAATGACAAGTTGTACAGCCTGGCAAAGTAGTTTGTACAATGTAGTATTATAAATACAACCCACCTGTTATGTTTAATTGGGTCTGAAAACTGTTCCGGTATCAATCTTAGAAACTGTTCTGTTTTGTCCCAGACCATGGGCTCTCTGGTAATCTGAAATGAATTGAGGCTTTTTAAATGACAACTAAATCAGTTTTGAAAAATCATTTATAAGATAGATGACATGTAATGTTAGCATATCTGTTTGGCTGTTTGATAAAATAAAAATAACTTTCATCACCTTTCACTTCTTAGAGCCATTGCTGAAATACCTACATTTAAAATTATTCTGTACTTGAAAATAGATATTATGCTAGCAATTTATTTTGTGCTATATGGCCAACTATTCATGCTTTTGTATGCAATAAAATCATGGAATAATTGTCCATTTAAAAACTTAGTTCTAAGTTTTCAATGATTGGTAAATTTTCCATCTAATACACAATTAATTGTTTTATTACGAAATCACCCACATTTAACAGGTCCATTCATGCAATGAAACTCTTAAATAAAAAAGAAATTGCTCAGGTATAATGGATGGTGTATACATACTTCTTTTGCGAGTTGTACTTTGTGCATTTTAGCCATTGTCTTGGCGATTAATGGCCATATCTTTGGATCGAGTACTGTGTCGGTATTCAAGGTAACTCCAGGAAAGTACTGGTATGCTAAGCCATTTTCAAAGATTCCATAGATTTTGGGGGCTAACTCCAATATGTTTAATGTCCGAATGTTCCTGGAATAAATGTTGCTTTAATTTGGAGGGAACTTGGGTCTGTAAACAATGGTTTGAATAAAAAATTCATTCTAAACAAAACATTCAAAAGTTATATTTTTATTATATGTAGGGTGATTCGGCCCTTTGACCGATCACTGCCCGCTCACGATCATTTTTACAAAAATTTCAAATAATAATGAACGTAACGCGTAATAAGCTTGAATCTTGCTTGCTGCGGCAAGATCTACCTATCTCTTTCATTTGAGTCAACCATTTCGCCAGCCAAATGCATTGAATCTCGATCAGTGAGCCGATGAATCTGAGTCGATGCGCATGCGTAAATTTTGGAGCAAAATAATAGTAAAAAGTTAGTGTAAAGCAACAATTGAATCGTAAGTAAAACATCTTTTTTTATGAGAAATGTCTTGATTTTGTATGTTTTATGCTTGAATATACTTATATTTGCTACTTATGTAAAGTTTTATTAACATAAGTTGTGAATTTGCTAAAAAAGAAGGTGATCGCCACGGAAATGGTAAAAACTTAACTGTGTTCTTTTACGATCACCCGATCGTAAATGGGTGGTTCTAGCCAAATCTTTGCTATGGATTTCTAGCATAATGCATGATGTTGGCGGGTATATAATCATTTATATAGATTATTATAATTATAATTAATAAACACGTCAGAAGGCGATCGGCTTATTCAAAACAACAACTAGAAATATTAACATGTTTGAGTGACAAAAATCTAACTGATCGGTAAATGACCTGTTATCGATTAATGTTTTTTTCCCTAGAAAATCATGAGTTTTACGTGATCGTAAAGTGACTAGTTATCGATCATTCTTCACTTTTGTTTGTTTTAAATAAAAATTGGTGATCGGGAATCGACTAGTTTACAACCTCGTGAACGTGGGTGTGAACAGATGTAGTCGGAAACCGATTTGGCTACGTGCACTAAAAAACAGGTGATCGAGAAAGGATCTGTTTTCGACTCTTAGTTTCACATTGAAAGTTTCACGCTGTCACGAAGAGATTAAAATAATAAATAAATCATTAGACGCGTCAAAATTACCAACTGCATTGCTAAATAAATTATGTCGTTTAGATTATCTTTGTAAAGATTGGCTGGTGGGTGGGTCTAACTCCAGCTTGATGCATTGGTGTGTGTTGCATGTGAATTTATGCTTTTTACAGATGGGTTCTACACCAAAATCAAAAAAAAATAAAAATTCCAAGAAGACAAGAGATAAAATGGTACGTTTTATAAGATTTTTATATATTTTGTCTTATGCTATAGCGTCTCCTGGTTGACAAAAGCCTCCCCTGATGAACTTTCTACTTGGCCTACTGCTCGTCGGTGAATGTCAGAATTTTCAGGGCACCGAAATGGCTTCCGACACACCTTAACCACTAGTGTAGGTATACAACTTTACAGGACCTGGGACCAACGGCTAATCCTCCGAAGCACAATAAATAGTACTAGTAGTGTTATTTGAGTAGTGTTTCCAGCAGTCCAAGACCGATATGCTATAATTTTCGTTATAATAAGTTTAAATTGTTTTGTTTTGAGAAAAAATATTTATTTATTATACTTACTGCTGTCCTTTGCAGGTGGGTGTGTCAAAGAAATCTGTTAGGCGCCTTTTTACATACAAAGAAGAAGACCTTATGAAAGCCTTAGATAATATAAGGAACAAGACTATGGGATTTAGAGAAGCTTGCAGGTTTTACGGTGTACCATTTGCCACAGTTCATGATCGTCTAAGCGGTAAAGTGGCAGCTAACAAAAAACCAAAAGTAGGTCCCGATCCATGGTTGGGAGTACGGGGTGAGCAAACCCTGACCAAGTGGATTCTCGACATGGCAAAATGTGGATTTCCATTAAGTAAACAAGATCTATTAGATAATGTATCAAAAATATTTGCAAAGTCTGGCATCAAAACTCCTTTTAAAGATGGTAAGCCAGGAGACACTTGGTACCAGAAGTTTTTAAAGCGGCATCCGGAAATCAGCATTCGCGAGCCAGAAGGCATTAATAATGCAAGGGCAGTTATAACTGAGACTCGCATAAGGTCATGGTTTAAAGAGCTGCAAGAATTTATAAAATCCATAAATGCCTCAGACATATTTGAAGATCCAGAAAGAATCTTCAATGGAGACGAAACTGGATTTTCTTTGTGCCCAAAAAGCAATAAAGTTTTAGGACCTAAAGGTTACAAAAACCTATATATAATTAAGAAAAATAGTGAAAAGGAAAATATAACAGTTTTACTGGTATTTGCAGCAAGTGGGAAGCTATGCCCTCCTTTAGTGATTTTTCCATATGTGAGACCTCCAAAAGCATTAGTCGACAACATGCCGGAATCATGGGTTCTTGGGCGCTCAGAAAGCGGATGGATGAAAAGTGATGTCTTTTATGAATACATTACAAATGATTTCAATGCTTGGCTGACAAAAAATATGATCAAGAGGCCCATCCTTCTATTTGTTGATGGCCACAAATCCCACATGTCATTTGCTTTGAGTGAATTTTGTCAGGGAAATGGCATAATCTTGTATGCCTTGCCACCAAACAGTACACACATGTTGCAACCGGCCGACGTGAGCGTTTTCAGACCTCTGAAACAAAATTGGAAAACGACTGTGAAAGACTGGCAATCTAATAACGTTAACCAAGTGGTGACAAAACTAAACTTTTGTAGTGTATTAAAAAATACGATATCACAAACCAAGCTGAAAGATGCTATTAAAAATGGTTTCAGGAAGTGCGGACTTTATCCGTTGAATGAGGATGAAGTCGATTACACTAAATGTGTTAAAGATATCCAACAAAGGGTAGAAAGAGAAAGGAGAGGTAGGACTTCAAGCACTAGTCAGAAAAACGCTAACCTAAAAGATTTCGACTCGGCCATCAAAATCATATCAATGATTAAGGATGACTTGGCTAAACAGAATGTGGACTCGGAGGTGATCGTTGAGGAAATAAAAAAACATAAAATTAAATATTTAGATAATAGGCGCTCAAAATCTAAAACTCCTCGCAATTCTGCAGCATCTAATTTAAGTACGTCCATTATCAACAACGAAATTTTCATGGATGTTACTCCAGAAAACTTAGTTTTCAACGAGCCTGAAAATGTGCCACTAAGTTTATGCCATGAACTTAGTGAAGACACAGTGACTCTTGCCACTCATGAAAGTCTTGATTTGAATATAAGTTTACCGGAACCAGGTTCATTTATTTCCCTAAACAATATTTCTGTCATGCCTGAAATGATCGAAATATTTAACCCAACACTTGAAAATCCTCAATCGGCTTCTGAAGCCCAATATTATACGATTTCAGCAGACGTACACGTCGAAGAAATTACATCCCAGGAGGAATTGCAAATAAGTGCCACCAACCAAACTAATTTTGAAGAAGTCTTTGAAAACCACTTGCATTTCCCGGAGCCATCTCCATCAACGACGAAGAAACGCAATGTACCTAGATTGCCAAGTGCTATCTCATCAAAAGCTTGGCGAGAGCATTTCGAAAAAAAAGAAGCAGACAAAGAAAATCTTGTTTTAGAAAAAAAAAGAAAACAACAGATTAGAGCTGAAGAAAAAGTAAGAAAGGCCGAAGAAAAACAAAAAAAAGCCAAAGAAAAAGAGAGAAGAACAAAGCAGAAAAAAGTGTTGCAAAAGCTCGTCCCCAACAATGCTGTTCTGCAATGCAGTCAATGCTCGGAAGATTTAATAAGCGACGTGGAGGACGACCTCGAAAAAAATATTGGTTGTGATGAGTGTGTCCGGTGGTTTCATCTGAAATGCACAGCCATGAGTAAGAAACCCTACGCAGAAGTAGAGCAGTCACCATACACATGTGCATTTTGCCAAAATGACTTAATAAAATAATTATTTTCAAATTTTTTATATTTTCTACTATCCAGTTCCAAATTTTAAATATAATTTCAAAATAATAAAGTGAAGTTTTCAGTGATTAAAATTGTTTACTTTAATTTAATAGCGCAAAAGTTGATTTTCCCCTGGCTATTAATGATCGTAAACTGATAAATACTTCTGTCCGTGAACTAAAATAAAGCGATCGTCATCTGAAAAAAACAGCTTTTTTGATAATTTGTATTTTTTATTGCTTAAACATGAAAAAGCAGTTAAAACATGTTTTTCATTTCAAAGATTATAGATTTTTTTACCTATATAAGCCGATACATACTGCATAACGCTTTATTTTTAAGAGCTACACAGCCGTAAAGATAAAATGTCGACTAACTGATCGTGAACTAGCCGATTCACCCTATGTGTATTTAACTTAACTATAACTTATGATGATTGTTTATTTGTATCTTGTTCTTAACATTGACACAGGGATTCTCTGATAACTAGACAACATTCTTTAAAATACTATATACATATATACTTATATATTAACCATATATATATATATATATATATATATATATATTACATATATATATATTAACCAGCCCCAATAACTCCAATTCTTTTACAGTGTATTCTAACAATGGTATACTTACTGACCCTCAAGTATTATGCTTCCTTTATTTTACACCCTGTATATGTCTAAATAGTATAATTTTGTGATAATCTTTTCAGAATATTCTATTGATAGAATATTGAACTAACTTCTCCTAAATAAAACTTATCAACTTTAAAGCTGTAAAAGAATAAAATTGAGGATTGAACAAAATATTCTACATACCTAATTTCAGCATTCCTGTCTATAAGTAAATCTGTTTTATTACCATAGATTCGTACTAAAACAATGTTATTGTCATCTGAGTTGTCCTTTAATTGGCATGCCACAAGCTTATTTGTGATCCCATCTGTAAAAAGCTATCATATACACAGACTAAAATATTTTATCTAGTGTTTCAAGTAATATAAAAAGGTAATGCCTCGATTTTTAGGGATTCTAAATATAAGTACTAGTAAAAAAAGTACTATAATTTTCTGTACACTATACATATACATATTGGTTACAATTGTATGATGAATTTAATTTCTAAATCTTATATTTCATTTGTTTGGATTATTACAAAACGTGAGTTGAAACTCAAATACAAAATAAAAATTTAGTTATAAAAATCACTGAACATCATAAGGTACCTACACTGACAAACACTAATCCACCTTCATAAAACTATTAGGCAAAACGTTATAAATTGAATTACCTTAAAAGAAATTTCTTCTGAAGCCCAATTTGGTCGCAAAACCGCTAAAAGTTTCTTTACACCGCTGAAAATTTCGTCTTCTTCTATTTTAACAGGTACGAAAACATTGCCAGAAGCAAGGCAGGCCAAAGACATATTTAGTTCAAATACAAGCACACCGATAAGACGCGAACACGACTACTGATTATTTCACTCTACATTTTAGTTTAGAATTGGTGTCATGAACGTCAACAGTTTATGTAATTTAACTTGATAAAAGATAAATAATTCAATTCAGCAATTGGTACCTACTTGATTAGCAATTTGTTCTCATTGACATTGGCATTTATTGTCAATCTTGAAGAAACATCTGTTTGACAAATCGCTCATATATATCGCTTTATATTTTTTATTTCTTGTAAACTGTGAACAATCAACTAGATAAATCTTTTCTTAAGTTTTCACGATACATACTTTAAATAAAACACTTTTTACCGGATATTATCGCGTATATTTTAGTTAATTTTAAAATTATTTCGACGTTTCGGCATCTTTGCAGTTGCCGTGGTCACGTGAGTTCAGAGTAAAAAAAATAAGAATACCTTTCTTATTTTCACTAAAACGATACGACCTTTATTTGGAACTAACAACGTAACAAAATTTTGGAATTCAAATTACTTAAACCAACTTCTAATTAATGGATTAATTTTATACTTTGAAAATATATGTACCGTTCAAGTCAGTATGCACGCGGCTCTATGTGTGCTATCGTGACCACGGCAACTGCAAAGATGCCGAAACGTCGAAATAATTTTAAAATTAACTAAAATATACGCGATAATATCCGGTAAAAAGTGTTTTATTTAAATCAAATAGATCTAAAGAGTATGAATTAAATTAATAACATAATAATTTACGCAAGGAAAAATTCCAACTCCACAAACAAGCTAGTTACTTATTCATTACAAACTGTCAACGGATCGGTCAAGAGACGGATAGTTCCATGCCGTCAATAAATAAAAAAAAAAATGAATGAAATGTAAACAGCTAGAGTACTATATTCCTTGGTAAACAAACAGACAAACGTGCGGAACTTGTTTCAAGTAATTTTATTTAAAGAAAATATACAAAATGCAAATTATTAATTACTTATAGGGGTTATTGCTGTTGCCAAACTTATTTAAACTTCAAAATGATTGAAGATAAGAAGTTCAAGTGTGTTAATTGTGGTGAGCCAGCGTTAGCCCTCTTTAAAACTTATAGCTCTTCTGTTCTAAAGTTAACAAAATGTGTGAGTTATTGGTTTCTAAATCCTCTTATATATGTCTGTACGACCTTTATTATATCTATTACTTTCAGGTTAAATGTAACGGAGTCGTTGATAAGTACATAGAGTATGATCCAGTTATAATTATGATAGATTTGATCCTAATGTCGAATGAAGCCCAAAGACATGTTATATATAACTCCAAATTTAAGGTAAATTTGTAGCCAAATAGCAACTTGTAAGCAACATAATGTAGCAAGTCTATGTAGCAACAATATTTAATTATTTTGTGTTTTTCTTTACAGTCATATTGGAAACTATTTATAGTATTATTAATGCTTGAAACTTATGGACTCTGGAAAAACGATAGTTTGTTTAATATAGTTGTAAGTTCAGCTTGCCAGTTAAATAATAATAACACAATTATGGTGGATTTTTCTTCATTGCCTTATGATGTGTAAGTAAGTAAAAGTACTTATCATGTACATTTATAGAGGCATTGGTACACATATTATTATCATGCAAGCTTCATAAGGAACTTTAATTTTTATATACCTTTGTTTAAGTAAAATAGTGTTAAATAGATGACAAGCTCTCAGCGCACAGACCTCATAAATCTTGTGCCTACTGCCTGATATAACAATCACAATCTGACTGATAAAAAAAATTTATGCAAAATGGACCAAGGCAATACAACACAACATCAACATTTGACAATAATTTGTTCTTATTGACATCAAATAAAGCTGTCTTGCTCATTTGCCTCATCCTGTCTCTTTGTCATTTTTAATCATGTCATAAATATACATGAGTTTGTGTAAATAACAGATTCCTTAATCAATTACGTCATGTAAGAACCTACAAGACCTATTATCCTCTCTCTTTCAAAGTTATTAGAAATATATTTATAAATTGTCTATTTTGCCTTATGAAAGATGAAAACCTATGAAAACTTTCTTCATGAGGCTATAAACAGTTTACTCAACAATATCAATATAGATATTATATGCAGTGACAAAACTGTTACTAAGACCAATGTTCCTCAACAGCCTATCTCAAAAGGTGCACTCACACAGGAGAAGGTTTATTAGTAGAATATCAAAGTGTTATTTGATATAAGCTATGTTGCAAATGACCTGATAAGGTTCATGCCTCAAAGTTTAAAGAATTCAATAGTTATTACTTATAGAGGATTGATAGTTGTTAAAGAATTATTTAGCTGTGATAAAAATTAGGTACAAGTGTAGTAAATCATGTCCATGAAGATGAGATTACTTCTATTCACTTAAAAATTTTATATATTATTTAAAAATTGTGAATAACTATCAATGCCTTGGTTTACAGACATTGGCTGGATGTAACCTTACCCAAGCATCTCCAACAAAACTGTTTAGGTTGGGATTTAGAAGAAAAAACTGAAGAAAATGATTTATTTCTTTGGGAAAAAGATTTTTATATACATTTTACTGGAACTCTAGCTGGTAAGCTATCAATTTTTTTTACTGTGTAACAAGTACTGGGTAGTTTCCATGGGATTGGATGTTGGAGAAGGATGACATTTATGCAACACTTTAACTTCACTCCTATTTAAGAATCACATTACTTGAAAAAACTCAAGCCCTGGCTTCAAAGATCATTGTTACCTTTAGCTAAGGAGATTGTAGTAATTTAAAATTTGCCAGCTTGTTCGTATTTGTTAAGTATGTTTACACAACTTGTAGTAAATTTAATCTTATGTTACAGGTGTTACAGTGTTTGTCTTGGGATTGTGGGGCACAATGATCATTACTAGGCTGTTTCTGACTGTTAACAAAGGTACATAACTTTTTTGTTGTTGTAGAGGTAGTAAGGTAAATATGTGCATAATTTAAGTAACAGGCATACTGCCAATTTAATTTTTTAATTGATATAGCCTAATGTTACTATAATTAAATTGTATTAACTGTTCTCACACTTCTCATGCACAGTTTCCTAATAAGAAATCACTTGATTCTGTCTCAACTCAGTTAATTCAATTATACCTATAATTCTAATTTTCTGTTTCAGTAACATTCTTGCAGTTATTCCAAACCTTTTCTCTCGGGAACACAAGCAATCTGTTCACTCTACCTATGTTAGTATGGGGAACAAGTGAAACAACTGCAGAGACCCGATTTGTGCATTATTTACTAGTGTATATTTACACTTACTTTGGATTTATCAGCTTGTTTAGTGGTATGTATATGGAGTGTATTAAATATTTGCTCCAACTGACTTGCCCGTGTATATCTACTCCTAGCTGTTTTATTCATTAAAATTGGTTGCAATAATTTTATTGGCATACCTATGAATCATATGTTGCTGGCCTCAGCTACCTTTATCACTATAATTTCACTAGCGAACAGCTTCTCTTTAACTGGAACACAACTATGTCAACATGGTTATTATCGAGGCCAAAATAGAATGATTGTAGTACCACCCTAGAAGCAACCTTAACAAAAGCCTGTGCTATTGCATAAGTATCCAATTTTTTATATAATCGGAATAAAAAAAATAGTAACAATACAAATTGATCAAGCAAACTACACAAAATAAATGAAAATGACCTTACAAAATTATTATGATCTTATTTACATCTGATTGTAAGTTTCAATCACTCCCACAACATAACCCTAAAAACCCCCAAATGTGGAACTAAGAATGCGCTATCTTCAACTCTATCCATTGCAAAATTGGAGAGAAAGGAATATAGGAGTTACCCAGCCCAAAGTTCAGTGAGCTGACTATGCTTGTTAGAGAGCTTAGGATATGTCATTGACGACCGAGTAATGTAGTGGTAAGTAGCCTTGCCTCATACGTCGCAGGTCCCAGGTTCGAGTCCTGGCCGGGGCATTCATTTGTGTGATGAACACAGATATTTGTTCTCGGGTCATGGTTGTTTGTATTTGTATATGTATGTTTATTCTGGGTTCCCCCCAGTTCACTGTATGGTCATCCATAACACAAGCTCTGCTTACTTTGGGGCCATACAGTTGGTGTGTTTGTCTGGGGATTTTATTTATATTCGGCCCGTCAAATATATGTAGATGAACGTTCCAGTAGGGGCAATGCCATTGGAGTTTTGGCGAGACTAGCCCAATGATCAGACCTGTATGAAGGCCGAATGGTCTATCTATGGTTGTAAATACTGCCGATCCGCATGTACCAGCGCGAACATGCGGGTAGCGCCCCTAAACGGCTTCACTACTATTATATAATGGCTTACTACTATTAATTATAATAGAAAATATCAGCTATAAATCTGTTTTTTTGTTTCAGTTTTATATAAATGCAAGAAATCTCACATGGCAATAATATTAATATTCTGCAACATTGCAAAGTTTGTTGTTTCTGTTTATACTACTCCATATGTAAGGGAGATAACAGATTAAAATATCAAATACACAGTATCACAGAGTATTTATTTAAGCATGGTTATAGAATGTTGCTAGATGACGACCTTACAAAGTTGCAATTTTATACGGATAATGTTATAACTGAGCGTATGTTATTACTAATGGTCTGAAAAAAAAAAACTCGAAAAAGTTTATTATGAACTCTGAATTGAAATCCCAATCAAATAGTAAAAAAAAGTAAGTGGACTTTTCCTATGAACTTTTTTTGGAAATTACGGAATTTATAAAATATTTATGGAAATGCATAAATATGTAGTTAAGTATTTATTTCTTTCTTGAATACCAGCAAAAGTATATTACATAAGTTGGATGAAATCCAATGACAGCATGTATTGCTGAAAGCATATGATAATAAAATAGGCTATTTGACTTATTTTGGAAAACCATTTTAAAAATAGTTTTTTAATTTATGTATTTCGATAAAAAATCTATGTTTAAATATTCAAAACCGCGCGTAAAAAGCCGTTACTTTAATGGCGCAGCACACGTAACGTGTGTGATATCACGCGCAAGTAAATATAGCTTTAACCTTATTACAACAGTGAAGCTTAAGTAGGTATTTAAATTTAATAAATTTCTTGGTAGATAAATTTGTGTAAGTATAGCGCTACAGTGTACTAATAAGTCTATAAATTATCCAACGAGCATTAGTACCATGATAAAGAGGTTACCCTAACCAAGTTAAAATATAAATAAGTCCTATGTGGCACTTACTTTGCTGTCTTTACATTTTTAAGTTCCGCACAATATTCAGCGCTGTTCTTAAAGAAAAGTGCATCTATATATGCGTCTTTTTTTAGGTAGGTAGGTGTCATAAACTGGCACAAAATTAGTATCGTTTTGTTTTGAGTAATAGAATGTATTATTGAATGGCTTTACAAATAGCTCAAAAAACGGATGAAACACCTAAAAACTAAAAGTTCGTGCTACCATAATTGCGTGTGACGTCACCAGCGTTGTAACGTATCACAGGACGTCCTCGTCACAGATAAAAATCGAAAACAGATTAAAATCAAAAAATTTTACACTTTTCTTCGTAAAATTTTCAAAAAATATAAAATTTTTGTTGAAATTATAATTAATTATGTACCACAATTTGTAGTATATTTTAGATGTTGCCAAATAGCCCATTGTATTCATAACGGATCTGGTACTATGCTATTTAGTTTTAATTCAAATACAGCTTATTAATATTAATTAGCTCTCTGGAAAATAACTTCAGACAATAATTCTTTTTCAAGCATTTGGATGAAGTGATAACCCATTGATAGAATACTCATACAATAGAATATTCATACAGAATAGGTAGTTACCAAACATCTTGACTCATATCACACACAATATCATAAAAAAACTAAACAATTTCATTTCTTATCAGTCACCTTTAACATAAACAAAATAAAATTGCAATATCTAATTTCAGTTCATAATTTAATTATTAAAACTAATTTAATCATATTTATTACGAGCACTGAGGAATCAGCTTTGTAAGGTTTGTTTAAAATAGTACAGCAACATCAATATTATAGATGTAATTCTTATTTATCTCATACATGGATCGTTAAATCTACAGAATAATTTGGTTTTGTCAAATAGCTAAAGTTTTGTTAAACATGTAATTTAGCCCTCCACCTGCAAAATACATACAGCACTTTTAATCAATTTTTTAGATCAAGAAAATAATGTCAAGCTAAGGTCAGTTGAATATAAACATATAGTGTAATAATACTTTAGAAATAAAAAACTAGTATGTCATACATGAGGGACAATGCTGCTCTGCTGTTGCCAAATTTTATTAGTCATGTTGCTAAAAATAAATGTAAAACATTTAAGACTTACTCAGTTCACACAAAATATATATTAAATGTTTTAGAATAGCTATAATTTTGGTGTTTACATATCCAATTTGCAGCAGCTCAACTTTCACAATTCTTTGTAGATACTTTTGCTTAAATGTAAGAAGTGGTAACTATTTTGAACAATATTATATAAAGTATAGTTATAAATAAATTAAGGCTTTTAATGATGCACAACATATTGTTTCTATTTTAATGTAGGAATAACAGATTCTTATAACATACATTAAATTTATTTATGCTAATACTAACATTTACAACCAAATTGTTACATTTATTGTTCCAAAGTTTTTATAGAAACATTACATGATCTTATCTATGGGCAAGTTACACAACAAAATTATGTAGCTTAAAAAGAAAAACAAAATATACAAAATTGTGATAATGTTTTAAAAACTAAACATGTTATTATTTTCTAAATAAGGAAATAAATTAGTACATTCTAATATACACATCTCTTTTTAAATATTATTTACTTTTCCCACTTAAAGCCCATTGATTGCAGTTATTATTTTAAAAATTTGTAAAATAAATGAGCATTCAAAAGTTGAGCTTTATAAACCAAACTTATTTTTAAAATGTTATTTAGTAATAAGTTTATAGTCTGAGACAAAGCTCAATAATAATATTATAATTTATTAGTACGTCAAAACCATAAATAGGTTGTGTTACCATTCAGTCTTTGGCAGAATTGAGCACTAACTAAGAGTTTATTACTAGTTGTGTTAGCCAATTTAATTAGAATGAAATGTACAACAACAGATCTAACATAGAGAATGGTAGAATATCACAACATAAGGAAAATCTTGATAAAGTTTTTTAATCATGCAACCTCGCACATAATAACCATACTATATAACATTTAGACATAAAACCTCTATCATTATGTTTTTAATACAATTGTTATAAAATAATTTTAAAAGAAATAAAATGTGTTCACGGGCTTAGGGGTGGGTCATCTTGTCCAATCATAACGTCTTCATACACAATATCATTGTTTCGTCTTGAGTTAATTTTTTTTCGAGCATATTCCAATAAGTTGTAGCGTTTTATTACCAATACAAGCCCACAAGTGAGTAGTGCTAAAGTAAATATGGTGGCCACAGCTACTGTACCACCGTGACGACTATTATCTGCGGTTGGTATTTCGCATTTTTCATGAATAAATATATATCCCTGTAGACATTTGCATTGTTGTGAGGAATTCGAACAGTATTGATTTGGTTCCGGGCATGATTCTATAACATCTATTTCACAAGACAGGATGTGCTCTGTTAAAAAGAATAAGCTGTTTATTAGCAATCTCCTGTATAAATTGATTCAATTAAATAATTGTCGGCTACTTACCCGAGGACACCCATTGAATTACATGGAAAATAACAATGGCAAATACGTCAACGGCTAGTAAATTCATTGCTGCTGCAGTAAACTATGAAATTACAACATAATATTAGCTACAGCACTGCGAAACACTTTAATATTCAAAAAGTATTAGCAAATACATAAGTACGCCTGAGGAACTGCCCGTACGAATGATAACAAAATACTTTGTCAATCATCTACGGCAACCGAATTTTGACTTTGACACTGGATGTTTCAAGCGCGGAAGTGGGTGCGTTCCGATTGCCGCTTACAGCGCTATCAGCGCTAACCGTTTCCATCACTGCTCAAGGAAAATGTAAATTCATGCGATATTGATTTCAACTTTAAATATGGTACTGTTCCACAAGTTTTGAACGTAATTAAAAGCATTAAGGTAAATAATACTGCCGATTTAGGTGGAATTTCTGTTAAAATTATTCAATAGATGTATATTATTAGATGTATATTTAATGACTGTGTTGATGTATATTTCTCATGTGATGAAATTGAGTAAGGACATTCTAATATCCAAAGCACGTAGTAAGTCTGACCAAAAAAATTTTAGACGTATATCTTTATTACCAACGCTTAGTAAGATTTTTCAAAAGTTAATTTTAAATCTTTTACTTTCACATTTTTCTAGCAATAGTTTAATGACTTTTAAGCAATTCGGTTTAACGTGGGGTCGTTGAACAACCGATGCCGATGTTGAGCTCGTAAAACATATTCAGCGCCCAGGAGGTGTCGAGTGATGCTATTGGTGTTTGTGACTTGTCCAGGGCATTCGACTGTGTGGATCATAATACACTACTTAAGAAACTGCAGCATTACGGCATAAAAACCCGAGCGCTGGGCTTGACTAAATCATATATTTTAAATAAAAAACAGAAAACTGCTATAAACGGAGAAATATCATCAGGATTGGCAGTGACAATGGGTGTGCCCAGGGCTCAGTTTTTGGTCCTTTCCTATTTTTGTATATGTCAATAATCTGCCATCCCTGGTTTTTGTTGAATCGATGCAAGGTCATTGCGAAACTTACTACTAAACTTGCGATACTTCCTTCTTATTCAAAATCAAAAGACAAGAAACTGACTATTGAGCAATAAACGAATGTGTCTAACGCAGTTAAGGGGTTCTCAGCTAATAATTTCCTCCTTAATGATAACAAAACTAAATGTGTTAAGTTTACTTTGCCAAATGTCAAACAGGTAAATACAAACATTGTAGTATAGAGCCAGGAACTGACTCGGTTAATTTCATGACATATAGGGAAGTGCTTTCGACATCGATACTATATTTATTCTGCAGAAAAGAGCTGTTCTCGCAATCTATCAGCTCGGTCCAAGGGTGACCCTGAATGGTGCCCATGAATAAACTTAAGGAAATAAATATTCTTACTTTTCATTCGCAATATATTTTAGAAAATTTAATGTTAGTAAAAAAGAACATAACCTTGTTCAAAAGAAAAAGAGATCTGCACAATGTTAACACAACAGGAAGAAATACGCTGGCAGCTCATAATAGTAGGCTTCATAAAGTCACTAACTTATTCATAGGTCAAAAATAGAATATCCAAGGTCTTCCTACTGACAAATTCAAAGAAACTATAAAGCAAAAGTTGTGTGCTAAAGCTTATTATAAATTATCCGATTATTTGGACGATAAAAGCCTTTGGGTATAATTTACAGGCTTTTACTAGAATTTGTAATAAAACATATGTAATGTGTCTGTTTGTTCGTTGAGTTCTTCGTCCCGATGAATGTCTAAAGCGTCATTGTCACTAAAGTACATCTTCTTATAGTAGAGTCGGGTGGCAGGTCGCATGGCTGAGGAGGGCGATGGCTGGATCGTTAAAATACAAAATGGTGCCGTTTGAGGATGTTCGTCGTTTGGATACTTGGGGGGAAGGGAGACTTGCCGAGCTAACAGAGGCATATAAGAATAATTTTGTATACTAACATATATTAGGTCCTCACATATGAAATTAGCGTTTTGTCGTTCTGGCCACTTTGATCTGTATTATCTCCTCTTTGGTTAAGAATTCCGATTTCAAATTTATACAGCTATTTACTCACGCATTTGTGTTTCGAGAATCGTTATTCATTTGTTTTTTCCTCTTTTGGCTTTTTCTTTGCGTCACTTAGTTTACAAAATGGAAAACTTGAAATAACGCCAGTCCACCAGTCGCCATGCCACCGTGGCATCAGTGATGCAGAAACGGCTCGAAGTATTAATGCTGTGTATGGCGGCGGTGTTGCAAAAGGAAACGTTGCGTTTTTGGTCCCAACGTTTTCCCAGCGGTCATCCACTTGAACAAATTGGGAAGGTGCAAAAGCTTGAGAGGTGGGTACCTCATGAATTGAGTGCAGCGAACTGACAAACGCACGTCGACTGCTGCATTACATTAATGAAATTAAAGGATTTTAAATCGAATCATTACCTGTGATGAAAAGTGGATCCTGTACGACAATCAGAAAAGCTGTAAGTGTAATAGTAATACACAACGCAGGTACTATTGTATTTTACCATTCAAAATACAGTATCACAAAAATTTACGAAGTAATTGAATGCAGGTAAGTTCCTTCGAGCAAAATCCATCAAACTTCACTGATCTGTTTTTACGGATTGTTTGTATACCGATTCTGTTTTTCTAGGAACTCTCAAATTAGCTGAAGGTGGTCAAAACACCCTCAATTAAAAATGAGGGTGTATTAAGAAAAATACATAATGTTTTATTTCATTAAATATGTTGGTTATTTATAAAGATTTTATTTTTTCTCCCAAACAGCTTGACCGGTTTTGCTGTGACAAGTTAGGCGTACTTTAAATTCAATAAATAATCAGCTTGGTAATTCAACTCCTTAAGTTGATATAACTTCTTATAAATCTTACAATTTTATACTCGGCTTGGATAGGGGATATAAATAACCACTACTACTTTACTACTTATTTAATAGGTTTTTTTATCGTATAATTATATAAAATGTGTAAACCTACTAAAATGACTGACTAATAAACGTAAACCAGAAACATAAATTCTTTTACAATTACGTAAAAACAATTTATCCACCATCGTGTAAAAAAACGTTGTAATCAATCAAACTCGTCAAAAGTTAGAATTTGTGAAACATTTTCAAATTGTTACATACACAAAAATTAAGACATACGACGTTGATAAAAGCGAGAGGCATTAAATGAAACCACATATACTATAAGTTCCTACTGTTAATCCGAAACTATTAAAAAAAAGTTTACGAGAAGTCTACGAATAAACTTATTTCAAAGAACTTAAATAGCTTAATATACTATTTCCATTTCTTTATTTTCTCGATGACAGTTCTAATTTGATATAATGTAGTGTTGTGACCAAATAAGTAATGATATCGATCGCATATGTTTATTATATTTTGAACAAAGACAAATTCAACAAAAAAGAGCTCATCGAGTGACAGTGACGATTCATCAGATTTTGATTAAAATAAATAAATAAAGATTACCTGTCGTTATATTTATTTCGTTTCATTGTCGAGTACCTACCTATACCTACTTATTTTACAACAGCTTCGAAAATTTATAGAAGTTGGCATTATCAATCGAGAATTAATACGTGTAACATCTTGTAATGAAATATAATATTAGTTAATAAATTTGTACAAAAATCAGTAGTTGAGTTTCTTACGTTTTGTAAAAAAATATCGAGTCTGTTATCGTGTTACGTTTATCCATATAGCTCCAGCCCTATCAGTTTCTCCGACTCTGGTATTATATAACCTTGTACGTGTGTTAACGTCATGTATGTAAAAAACACGGTCGCACAAGTTTTCACAGGAGCTGTCATCCAGAAAATAAAGAAATGGAAATAGTATAATTAAGTTAAAATGTAAACATCCTTTGTTGACTGTCCTGCCGCCACCTGCGTAACAAATTGGCAACGTCGCATTTGAATCACATAGCGCGTGCGGCGGAGGGCTCACCAGCTCACACACCTATACAGCGGAGCGCCCGGGTTAGATGTGGATGATAAATTAAACATGTGTTGTAGGTAACGTTGGACGTTATGATCAATGAACATAATAAAAAATAAAAATGCACTGTAACACTTACACATTAAATCTTCAATTGTTCGAAATGTCCGCCGTTTGCATAACGACGTATAATATTGTTATTTAATCGTGCAATAAGGTCACTGTTTGTTGTCAAACTTTTTAATTTATTAAACGCTAAAATAATCCGATTCTTAAGTTCCTCTACGATATTCAGGTCTGTCGCATACACTTTACCTTTCACAAACCCCCAGATAAAAAACTCCATTGGAGTGAGATTCGGGGACCGTGGTGGCCATCGTACTGGTCCAAATCGACCAATCCACTGCTGTCCAAACATTTCGGTGAGTCGCTCTCTGGAAGACATCACTGAATGTAGAGGAGCTCCGTCTCAATTGGAGCTCAATTGGTACCATAAATGCCGATAATCGGCTAAGGGTAGTTCTTCGGTATATTCAGCAACGGGACCGGATAATGACTCCAAAAATTTTGCCGCGTTAAGGGTGCCGTCAATAAAAACAGGGCCAATAATCTGGTCCCGGTGTATACCAGCCCACACATTAACAGAGAAGCGGTACTGATGCTGTGACTCCCGAATCATGCGTGGATTTTCAATACTCCAGTATCTGAAATTTTGTTGGTTCCATGTGCCATTGCGTGTAAATGTGCTCTCGTCGGTCCACATGACATTAAATAAAAAATTCGGGTCGTCAGTAACTTTGTCAAGTATTCACTGGCAGTGAGTACGCCTGACTGGCAAATCCCTTCTTAAAAGGGCTTGAACTTCTTTAAATTTGTACGGTTTGCGTTTATTCCTTTTTAAAATGTTATGCACGATTCTATGGCAAACTCTAAACTGGCGTGCGGCTCTATGCAGACTCGATGTGAGGTTGGGGTCAAAATAGTCAAGAATCTGTTGCTCACGCGCAGTGGGTATGTGCTGCGTGGGACTCCCTCCTGATGCGCTACTAATGGTTTGTTCTCCCGTGCCCTTTGCACTGCCAATACTATAGTGCGAGCGTTCCTAGGGCACGTGCGGCTGTTTCCATACCTTTCTCGGTAAGGTCGCAGAGCTAGAGCTGCGTATTCGTGGGATTCCCCGTAGATTAAAATCATGTCAGTGTATTCTGATGCCGTGTATGTAGTACGAGGCATTGTGGATGTCTTACATACTTACAAAATAATTAAAATCTACTCACAAAACTAAACCTATAATACTCAGTTACGTGTCCTGTCACAAAAGTAAAACTAACACTAAATAAATTCCGTGTCCTATCACAATAAAAACTTAACAACATTAGTAAATGGGACGCGTGAGCGACAATAATCTGTGCTGAATTGCGCAACGTGCACCCCGGATGCAACGCGTCTTCGCACTAAACAAAGTAAAAATTGTGCCCTTGACCCATACTGATCTATTTCTATTTCTGTCACGCTTATTACATTAGAGTGAGATAACCGTGATCTGTGCTTTCTTTTGAGGAAAGATTTAGTAACAGTTTACTTGCTTGTTTGTATTGCAAACTTACGATAAAAAGCGGCAACGTCGCATCGCTCGCGTGAATTTTGTCGTTCGCGGTGACCCTTAGATAACTATGTATGCCTATAGTACAAACTTACGATTAGGTGATCGGGAAGATACAAAGTGTTTAAATGAAACTAAGAAAAAACTAAAAAACATTCCTGTGACTAAACTATTGCTTACATTGATCTGATTTTTGTTGTGTAGCCTGATAATGATACACAAAATATGTGGTTTTATTTAATACCTCTCGCTTTTATCAACGTTGTATAAATAATCGATTTTAGATTTTTGTTTAGATTCGATTTGCAATGTATGATGAAATAAGAAAGCAGAATATACTCGTATACTTATTTATATTTCAAGTTTCGAAATTTAATAATAGTTTTAGTAAAGTATTGGTGTAAGGTACTTAATAGGACGTAGATCATATTTATCTATAAAAAACAGTCTTATATTTATAACATAATCATTGATTTAGAAGTCATAGGATTCTCCAGAGCCGTATGTGTATTTTTCTGGAAGTTTGTAGTCTGCTTTGTCGTGACCGTATGCTTCGACACCACCGTTGCCGTCATTTGCGTTGGCTCTGAAAAAAAACCATTTGATAATAAGTGTACCTAATAAAACTCTAGTTATTACATTAATACTTAATACAATACTTTGACAGAAATTCCTGGATATATAAAATAAAAAGTTTGAATAATTGTCAATGATAAGAAGACTCTGGAATAATTTGTAGTACCTTGACAAAATTAACTTACAATAAAGAATCATGTTGCTTGTCACGCTGTTCTTCACTTTCGAACTCTTCTACCAGCTCATCTGCCTCCTTTTTGGGTTTGTGGCGTTGCACTGTAATTTTTACAATTTTAGATACAACATCGAAACGGTCCATAACAAAACCAAAGAAAAATGTTTACCTAGTTTTTTGTTAGTTTTGGCATCGATGTGTGGCAAGGGTGGTTAATAAACAACAACTAAAAACATATTTTAATAGTTGGGTTAATATAATATTAACGTATATTCCTTGGCTAAAATTACAAATGCGTTGCGTGCAAAATTTGCGTTTAAAAAATCCATTTAACAAGAGTTTTTAAGAACTTTAGTGGGCGCCTAACAAATTTTGGGGGTCTGGCTCTAAGTTCACCTTTTTCATGGGTGTGGCTGTGCGCGCCTTCTTCCTCATCTTCGTCTTGCCCGAAAGAATCTTCTTTCTGGAACTCGTAATTATCTCCCGCCTTTTTGTGGTAGGAGTCAAAGTGTTGGTAGCCTTTCTTACCACCTCCGGCCTTTTTACGTGAGAATCCAATCTCACCGTCACCCTCGTTTTCGTAAGATTTGTGGTAGTCTTCAGGCTGAAACAGGTGTTACGACATCAAAACATACAGAAATCGAACAGTTCTTACTACTTCAGTTAAATTTATTATACAAACCTTTTTTTTCACTTGACATGTACTTATGCAGTCGTTTAGTGTATTTAGTCCATCATAGGAGCTATTTATGATGTAACATTACTTGAGATTGGTTGTAGCTAAATGTTATGAAATTATATCTTATGTGATCCGCGAATTACTTAAGAAATAAATTTAATAAATACTTACAGCGGCAGCTCTAACTTCCCGAATATAAGACCCGACTTCCTCCATATCGCCTGCTACCTCCAAGTCATCTAACGTCAACGGCATACCAACTACCAAATGCAAAAGACCCACAACTACAAACAAACACAACCCCATAGTTTTTGTTTTTAGTCCACTAAACCTTCAAACTGTTATTCAAATGAGTGAATTGTAATAAAAACCTTATCGTTTGCTGTCAATACTTCACAGTCCGCAGTAAATAAAGGTTTCTGTTTTATATAACTAGATATTGCAGATCTAATGCCTTTCACAACGAACGCTTGTCCTTTAAAGAAATGACTATTGACAATCAACCTCCAGTAGGTTTTACCCAATAGTTACTTTTCGGCTAATTGCAAAATATTATGTTTGTTGAAATGAAATTATGCAAATTACAATTCATTTTAACGGTTTGTCATGCTAGAGATACGTATAAAAGAAAAACTCATTCACGAATTGCATTATAACAAACTTTGTAAGTAGGTCTCTACAGCATTTATTCTTACAAGCGACACTGTAGAATTGCCAGCTAATTTTATACTTTGTTTTAATTGTTACTTTAGGTATTAGGAATCTGTCATTTGCAGTTCAGCTGCGATTACTAAGCATTAATCGATATTGAACTCAAAAAACAAAAGCACTCCTTAAATAGCAAAATATCCAATATTAAAAGTCCCGCGCTGTGTCTCCAGATCCTGTGGACACGTTGTATGTTATTCCTACATAATGTAGCTTTGTGGTGGCGGAAGAAATCTGATAAGTGTGAATTTGTCATATAAAAAAATATATATAATATAATTACAGTCAATTTGGGTAACTTTGAACATTTTTTACAGTATTTGAGATATTACATCTGATTTATATTTATTACACCTTTATTTTATTGAATGAACAATGACTTTTGAATTGGTTTATTTTGATAGCATGATGAATTTACGGAAAAAACAATAGAATTAGCCACAATTTTCCCCAAAAGTCAAATTCAAAGTTACCATGAGTTTTAGGTAACTTTGAATATATTTTATAAGGTGTAAAAACCTTTAATATTGGGATATTGTAAGGTTTGGGTATAATTAAGTGATGTTTTTTTATTAAGGAATACCTAATCTATAAAAAATTACATCTACACTGATGAATAAATGTGATAGATCGCTTTGTCTTCCCATATAAATCAAAGTAGACCAATTTGGTGGAAAAAATATCGTTATGAGAACTGAGCAACATTATGCACATATTTAAAGTTACGCAACATAGTATTTTTAGGATACAGGTTATTTTGAACCATTCAATATTATCCAAATAGCTCGACTTTGAACGTACTCAACGTAAACTACATTTTACACAAAAACACAAAAACATACCTGTTTAAAGTAAGTTTTATATTTTTAATCACGATTTCAAGCACTAAACACCTCCAACAACTTTACTACGGAAAGTTGGGTATTTTACAAAATTATGACATTGAGAGTTTATTTTTTTATCTCACATTTGCTACAAAACATTTTGGACATTCGATTTACGCAGTCTCGATATTGAAACATCAAAACGTTTCCATGTAAAAAAATTATAAATCTTTTTCACAACTTTGTTCAAAGTTAGGGTAAATATAATAAAAAAATGTAATATATAAAATATAGTGAATGCAAAGGTTTAAATTTTTTTTTTCGAGAATTTGAGAGTTTTTTTTTGGCAAAAAAGGTCATACGCCATCATAACAACACTAGTTATGGTGCTGAGAGCTCATGACGAAGTCATAAAAAAAATGAGCCTCAAAATCGCTGGTGGCGCGATACGGAATATTTACCAACGTTAGACCTCAACATATACAAGTTACCCAACATATACGTACTTATAAGGTAGCTATTAAACTACTAGGTTAGCGACCATCAATGTGCATCTAAATAACATATTTTTAAGCAGTGTGCTTTTGAAATATTTGAATATGTCACCAACAAAGTAACTGTATCAACTTGTAATTTTATTCCTAAGATTGTTTAAAATTTTCTTTAGTATAACTAATTAATAACTCGTCCTTTATTTCATTGGTCATCAAATGTTCCTAGAATGAACATCGAATAGTTTAATATTAGGAACAATTTCGCACAATGTTCGTTTCAACGACTACATTAAACATTACCTAACCTACATTATGTGAACTCTTTGGATCGGTTTTTTATTTCCATTTTATCCTCTGCAAGTATTAAAAACGTGACAATGGACAAGCCCTCGGAGGGTAGAGTGGTCTTTTATAACCCTTTAAAAGCATTCGATGTGTTGTTTGTTCGTCGCTGAACAAACTGGCGCTTAGGCCGGCGCGGCGCCCCTCTTGACGGAAATTCCGTCGCCGAAGTTCCGCGGGAGTCAATCCGTTACCATACGTTGCAGCCACACTGCATGTTCAGTGGCGGATTATCAGTCGACTGCCAGCGCTTATACGGTGTGGTAGTAATGGATCCGATAGAAGTGATAGCTATTCATGAGGCATTAGAAGAAGAAATAAAAAGAAAGCGTAAATATTGGGTGCATCCCTTAAATACTCTTCGACTAGAAATTGGGCAATTTCATACCTTGTACTTATATGCAAAGAAGAGATTATCCAGATAAAGCATTCGCCTATTATCGAATGTCCACACAATAATTTGATGTATTTCTGAATTTAACGAAGGATTCTAGAGTCCCAGAGGCAATCCCTATTTTGCACTTCGATAATAAATCGTTCCGTGTCGAACATCCTGTGCGTGCGTCGCCGCCGCGAGTAATAGCCGAATGTGGCGCAATACACACATACATGACGGCGCGAATACCTGGAATGCGACGTTGCCGATCTTACACCATCGGAAAATCGGTGCGTGGAAGACGGAGCAGACGCAGAGAACGAGCGGTCCGCCACGGAGCGACCGATCTTCCGCGATGGAACGACGGATCATCCGCGTAGTGTGCCCGTTATATGTAATTTATATGCAATAACATGTATTGGGGTTCCGTCGCGGAAGTTCGGCGACGGAATTTCCGTCAAGTGTGGCGTGTGTGTGGTATCTACTTACTGCTAAGGTACGGTGCAAGATTTCGTGCGTGCCCGTCTCTTGCCAAAAATACTGTTTCTGTTACAATTTTCACGTTTAAAGAACACGATATATTATTTTACAAGTTAAATTATAATATAGATATTTTCTAGTCGATTTTTTTTGTTCCCCTCCACGGGAAGGGCAGGAGGATAAAAAATGCTCTGACGCATACACTAGCGCGCGCGATCCAGGTTATGTGGGACCCCTAAAAAACCCCCTGTCGGCTCGTGCAATTTTTTGGCACTCAGCCTTCATCTGAGCGACGGCCAATTGGAGAAAGAGGCCGCGCTAGCGGGGCCCAGAAGGGGTCACCCGCTGGGATTTAGATAGCACTGAAGGTGAATACATAGCACTGAAGGTGCTCAAAATGAAAAGTATAATTGAATTAATTCGAATTTTTGTTAGAATTAGAAGTTGCGGCCTGAAGGGCTTCGAGATCTAGTTTTAATTGCGTGGGTTCGCCGGTGTGCGCGTTTCTCGGTCTAGTGACTTTGAACCTCGAATCTATGACAGGAGTAGTATATGAGACTGAATCTCGAACTAGAGGGTTGGGATGGGTTTCGGAGCGTTTGAAGAACGATTCTGAGAGTGTTTTGAGGTGCTGTTGCACTGTAGGTCGTTCAAGATCTCTGTGCAGGTCCGCGTTGCGCACGTACCAAGGTGCGTTTGTGGCCCTGCGGCAGAGAGATTTTGAACTACCTGCAGTTTGTGCAGGACGGAGGGTTTGGCGTGGGCAAAGATTGGCGAGGCATATGTCATGACGGGTCTAACGCAGACCTTATAAAGCGTACGTTTATTTCTGAAAGACATTTTACTTTTTCTACCTAACATACTATAAAGACGGCCTAAGTAAAAACGTGCGAGTTTCGTTCTCTATCGACGTGAGGTTTGAAAGAAAGCGTCTGGTCTAAGGTGACGCCTAAATATTTGGTAGTGCACTTCCAGGGGATGGGAGTGCCTAGCATTTTAACGTGGAGATTGTCGGCGATACGAGGTGTTTGCAGTCGAAGTAAACCGTAGAGCTCTCTGGGTTCACATCTATACGCCATTTTTGAAACCATGCACCAAGGGCTTTTACAGCCTTTTGGAATCTGGTCGTGAGGCCCGGGACACTGAGGCCTTTGGTGTAAAGGGCAGTGTCATCGGCAAAGTGGGCGAGTTCGACGACTTTCGGCGGGACGGGAATATCGTTAGTGTACACGGTGTACAATAGAGGGGCGAGGACTGACCCTTGAGGGACTCCAGCCTTTAAGAGACGGGGCGCGGAAAGCGTGCCTTCATGTTTAAAATCGGAATGTATGGTTTTTGAGAAACGACGCGATTATTCTAACTAGGCGATCCGGTAAGCCTATTTTGTAGAGTTTATAGACGAGGCCGCTGTGCCAGACTTTATCGAAAGCCTTGGCTACATCAAAGAAAACTGCGACCGTTTTAAAACGCCGCGGGTATAATCCGTCGAGTATGTACTCGACGATTCGATGGACTTGCTGAGGGCAGGAGTGCTAAGCGCAAAAGCCGAACTGATGGGGAATAATGAGAGGATCGCCATCCGTTGGAAACAGATGGTTCCGCATTCGAGAGAGTATGACTCTTTCGAGAAGTTTAGACATTGCCTCGAGGAGGCTGATAGGTCTGTGATTAGCCGGGACATTTAGAGGTTTACCCGGCTTGGGAATGCCTATGACTGTCGCTTCTTTCCAAGCTTTTGGAAAGTAGCCATGGTCGAAGCAGGCATTGAAAATGATAGCTAACAAGGTAACCCCCCTCTGAGGCAGGTGCTTAAGTGCATGGTTGGAAATACCATCCGCACCCGGAGCCTTTTTGGACTTTTGACTTTTAATGAGAAGCGAGATTTCATCATTAGAGATTGTGTCGGGGTCGGCGGTGATGGGGAGAGAGTCTCTGCGGAGAACTTCGTCCTCCATCGCCTGGATGTGAGAGGGATTCGCGGGTTGTGTGCTGGGCGAGCATTGAGACGCTTTCTCTTCGACTTCGAGCCATCGGGACGAGTGAGAGGAGGGACGTGAGAGGCGGCGTCTACGCGTAAGGCTCGGGCCATACTATAATACGCTTGGTGGGACGGGGAAATATTCGCCATGAGATCGTTCATCTGAGCGTCTCGTAATTCCGCGAGGCAAGACCTGACTTTACGTTGTAACTGATTCACAGCTAATCTATAAGCGGGCGTGGGATATTTCTTGGCTCTCCGGAGAGCCGCGTTCTTAGCTTTAATATTGCTAACGGCTAAGGGAAGCTTGGGTTTGCCTTGCTTAGCAACCTTTTCGTTGTTACTGATAGCTGAGTTGATAGCATTAGTGAGAGAATTTACTAATGAATCTATTTTATCCGGGCTAAATAATTGATCGGGCGAGATCGCGAGCGGAGAGTTCGGGGCCTCTAAGGCTGAAACTAACGTATTTTTAAAGCCTTTCCAGTTGGTAAAGGTCTTAGGAAAGGTGACGTTATCGTTAGGCGGTCCTAGCACGAGGGAGACGTGGCGGTGGTCAGAGCCTACGTCATCGAGTGGTTCGATAGACCTAAGATCGAGGTTGATTCGCTTGACAATTGTAAAATCGAGGATGTCAGGAGAGTGGTTCGGGTTGTCGGGATAGTGAGTGGGAGTGATGGGAGAGATGACGTCTAGGTCGAGTGAGTTAGTGATATTAAGGAGATGGATACCGCTGGTGTTGGTAGATAGGCACGTCCAGTCAGTATGTTTGGAGTTAAAGTTTCCGAACATAATGACTGAATGGCATATGGTAGCGTCGGGTGACGGGTCGTTCACTTCCCTCTAATATGGTTGAGGAGGGCGATGGCTGGATCCCGCGTTAACTCGTGAACGGGTGCCGTTTGAGGGTGTTCGTCGTTTGGATACTTGGGGGGAGGGAGACTTGCCGAGCTAACAGATGTAGAAAAGAATAATTTTGTATAGACATAAAGAGACGTAGTGTAGGACGTCCTCAGACACGGTGGAGTGATGATTTGCGCGGGATGGCTGGCAGGAGCTGGATGCGAGTAGCCGAGGATAGACCTCGATGGCGTGAAATTGGGGAGGCCTATGTCCAGCAGTGGACGAATATGGGCTGATGATGATGATGATGATGATAAAGAGACTGTAAATTTATTTTGAAAAAAAAAAATATACCCGTGAAGTTTCTTGCCAGTTCTTCTTCACGAAGGTTTTTTTTCGAACTGGTGGTAGAATCATGTTTTATTTGACGTCAATAAGAACAAGTAATTGTCAATGTTGAGAAATAAATATTTGAATTTGAATTTGAATTTGGCCGAGGGTGAGAATGGCCTCAAAGTCGCCGCGGATTGGTCTGGTGCCACTAGGTATGTAGACTGAAGCTATGATGACGGTCGGATGACCAGTCATAGCCAATCTACACACAGTGGCTTCCATGTTAAGGAGAGGAGGGGTAGGAAGAGGACAGCAATGGAATCATCTTTTGTAATAAATAGCAGTGCCGCTGAAACCGTCGGAGTTGGGCCTTTCGTTACGGATGAACGCGTACTTGGGAATAGCGAATCCCCTGGTGCGGTTTGCAGTAAGCCATGTCTCTTGGAGAAGCAATAAGTCTGGCTCGTTGGTCTGAAGGAACAGTTTGAGCTCAGGAAGGTTAGTACCGAGGCTACGAACGTTAAAAGAAACTAGGGATAAGCCCTTGGGTTTCATACGACAGGACGCGGGATTTGCGGGTCTAGACATAATATTTTTTTATTTAACGAGTATATACGAAAAATTGAATTTATTAAGAGCTAAATAGCGATTGATGCTCGGTTAACGCAAATAAACGTTCTTAAAGAGAGCGGGCGGCTCGCAGTTTGCGTGCGAGTACGGAAATTTCGTTAATGTCGACGTTTTGAATGACGTTGAACACGGTCTTCATGTCCTCAGCCAACGACGACTGAGGTGAAGACGACGGAGCGGGACGCGGGCCTACGGGAGCTACGGGAGCTGGGATAGGACGGGAAGGTGCAGGTGGGGCGGTCGGACGCTGCCTCCTGGACAGAGCCGAAGTAGGCGTCGGCTGCTCGGGCTTTGCTTCCGGGGGACCCCGGTTGCGCAGCGGCGGGAAGTTAGCGGGAGTGAGCGGCGGCGCCGGTTTAGGCGCAGCCCTCTTAGCTGAAGAGCGCGGAGTGCGCAGGCAACCCCTGAAGCTAGCTGTGTGGCCGGACTGGCCGCACAGCACACAGGCAGGGGGGAAGTGGATTCGGGAGTGCGAGTACACTCCTTTGTGATGTGTGGGTCCAGGCACTTAACGCACCTGGGGGGAGCTGAGCAGTTAGCCGCTGCGTGGCCATAGAGCTGGCAGCGGTGGCACTACCCAGGGTGGCCGCGGGGGTTGGGATGCTCGACGGAGATATTCGAAAGTCCGCAGATTGTGTGAGCCTCTCTGAAGATCTCCCTCGAGTTGGGAGTGTTGGTGAGGATAACTAAAGCTAGCGGAAAACGCCTACCGTGGTTTGAGTGCATCTTGTGCACTGCTTTAGCCGGGAAAACCTGAGACTTCAGGTCCTCTAGAATGTCGTCGTTACTGAGTTCGAACGGGACGCCCCGTAATACTGCGTGGATCTTACGCTCCTCCGGGAGGGCGTAGGTGTGGTACGCGATTTGTTTTAATGAAAGTAACCTAGTGAACGCTCGGAAGTCGTCGATGGTCGCGACCTGGATTTTAATTTAATCGCCTGCGTTGGTTGCTTTGACATAATAAATTTTTTGCATTTTGCAAAGATTAGACACCGCGGTCCATCGCGCATTTTCGCGGAGGAAGACGGGTGGAGGAAGCTGAGGTTTAGGTGGGACGGGAGCGCAGCGCGTTGCTGGCTTGGACGGAGCCGACGTAGTCGCGGTCACTTCGAGTGACATTAACGGCCCGGGGGCGGGTGTTGAAGACACCGCGGCTTTCTTCAAACGCTTCTTAGAGCGTTTGGCGACTAACTGAAACGCGGGCTCAGGTGAGCCGGTTAAGGTGGCGGCGGCCGACGACACTTCGGACGCGGCGGAGTCTGAATCGCTCCCGGGAGCTGTACGCTTCCTACGAGATGTGCGCGAGGATGTGACCGATATTAAATCCATGTCGGAGGGCCCGGGAGACGCGGGAGAGCTAAAGACCTGATGGGTCTGGACGATAGTGGCCTGAGGGGCCGGGGTTGGGACCTGAGGGGCCAGGGACGCGTTAATTGCTAATAAGGTCTGCGTGAAGACATCGTCTGGAATGGGGATGCCGGACGCAGCGAGCGCCTGCGCGAACGCTTTCGCGAAGTTAATAATGCTTTGCGAATCCATTAGGGAGGGGTTGGAAATTATATGAATATGAATATATAAGTATATAAAAGATGCCTAGAGTTCCCTAAAATAAACCTAGCGAACCCTAGCGGCTAACCTCCCTGCCAGCGGTAGGGGGGCTGGGGAAAATAACTTAAAACTAACCGTAGTACGCCGAAGGCCGCTACCTAGAAACCTAAAAAAGGGTACGCAGGTAAAGAGTTGACCGCGTTAGGGTCAACCTTTACCGACAGAAAGGGCGAATGCACACGAAAACACACAGATATGATAAAAATAAATATGAAAATATAGGAAAATAAATAAAAAATAGAAGAAGGAATAAAATAAAAATAAAAGGACTGGATCAGTACAAATTCGTTGTCACCGTTAAGTATCCTTTGTACTGAAACCAGACTACTCACGCTGGGCCCTTATTTATAAAGTTGATAATGACATTAAAACACAGTTAACGCATAATGAATTAAGTACCGTGCTGCTTTTGTTAAATGCACAGATGAAATAGGTTGGGTAAAAAGACATCGTATTTTTAATGTAAGATTTTGTAATGATACATGTCTTTGTATTCATTGTTCTGGCTGATTTTGATACTATGAAAACGATTATATAAAATAATACATAATTAGAAAACTGCTTCCCATACTTTTTCAATTTTTTTTGTTCGATAAAATGAGCTAGCTAAACAAGAAATTTCGTTATGCCCTGGTCGCCCCGTTAAAGACGATAAAGTCGTATAAAGACGACCCCATTTTGAAAAAGTGGAGCAACATTGGCATATTAGTAGTTACAACATATCTGAAAAATTAGAAATTAACCACACGCCAGTTATTACCCATTGAAATAAAAAAATACACACATCAAAAAAGTCTAAGCGACACACATTATTTATTAAATTAAATTTTTTCTTACCAAGTAGGTAGTACTAAAGTAAACTTTTTTGTTCCAGATGACATAGGTACTGGCTAGTTTAAAAAAAAATTTCGACTATCATTTGTTTTTTCACAAAATTTAAAGCGAAAGTATGTTTTCGAATTCTAATGCGTTTTCTTTGTGTGGCGCGAGTGTTGGAAATCATTTATTTTTATTAATTTTTATTGATTGAGAAAAATTTTAATTGTAAGACATTATTTACGACATGGAGCGATTTCATTTGACCTCATACGAAATGCTAAGAGCCGTAGGGATGTTGGAAGCGGGAAGCAATAAATCTGAGGTATCACGATATTTTGGTGTCAACAGAAGCGTTATTTGCCGTCTTTATTAGCGTTAAACACGGGAGATCCTGCCAAGCAGCACCCAGGCCGCGGAAGGACTACAACCATTCGGCAAGACCGATAAATTCAACTGACCGCAAGACGTCAGCCGATGTTAACCGCCCGAGAGATAGGTTTAAGGCTACAAAACACAAGTGATGTTGTTGTAAGCACCCAAACCGTCCGAAATCATGATGAGTAAGGCCTACATGCACGACGACCAATTACGTGCCCACCTATACGTCACGGGAATCGCGCTCGTCGAAATTAATGGTGTAGAGCACACAAAACATGGATCCAGGGGTAATGGGATAAAATTTTATTTTGCAATGAGTCACGATTTGGATTTAGGCCTGATACTAGAAGGGTAAGAGTGTACCGTCGCCCTGGAAATACTGAGAAGCTGAGGTGCGTTCAAAAACTTCATCCATACAACGGTTCAACAGTTATGGCATGGGCGGGTATTATGAAGAACAGACGAACTGAAGGCCTACCATCAACTTTTAGTTTGCCATTCAATTCCGATGCAATCCAGTTTAGGTACCTAAACTGAATCGCTAAGATTCGTACCATGAAGTGCCTTTAGCTAACTGGAGTTTGAATCGCTCACGGAGGAATGAAAGATCGAGATTTGTCTCTGGTCCGCGTGTGAGAAAGAGATGACGCTGTACACTCGTCTGCATAAGTCTGTCTCTTTTACTCGATTATGCGTTGCGTTTCGAAATCTAGTTGATACGCTTTTAGCGGTGTTTTTTGTGTAAAAATAACAACAAATATATTTTAAAATTGCACTTTTTAGTGTCAAATTATATACCATAAGCCCGTTTTAGTACTCATGAAATAATAGCAATTTATATAATTCTTTAAATTACAAATAATTAAAGGTTTCCTTAGTGTTGTCGTAAAAATAAATTGATTATGACGAGTTTAGAACGCACCCAATTTGACTTCTACCTTTGTCTCTACTGATAAATCAGTTGATTTTGTTGGATTTTTCAACAATGGGCTCAGCTCATCACACATTTCTAATACCAATCGTTTAGACAACCGATATCCTTTTTGTATATTCTTCATCTTCCAAATAAAAGGGGTCCGATTGTTTCCGTGTTGTGTTTATTTCATTATCATTTTCCAAGAAAATAAAAAAGACTAATTCGTCAGACATCTACAATAAAAAATAGCTCTAGAACTCACTTTTTCACATTAACACTCAGAAACACTAAATATCCAACTGAAATACCTTAAATTACCTATATTTTCAACCATTTTTTTAAAGATAAACCGAAACGATTCACTTCACGCCAAGAAAGTAGCAACTTTTTTTGAATCGCTTACTTTGACATTTAAGTCATCCAATATAGGTTGAAATATCACCTCATGGTACGAAAAATGAACGAACTAAAACAGTTTGCGATCCAATTGCCGACTTGATTTGGCGTCAACCTAAACTGGATCGCTTTAATGACGTCGTGGTATGAAATAGCAAAGCAGTTTATTTTAGGTCGTCAATTGAATCGCAATAATAGTTCATAGTAGGCCTTCTTAGCTCGTTTTTGTAAATGGAAACATGAACGCTGCAAATTACGTTGAGGATGTTCTAAGGCGTTATGTCCGTCCATTTGCACAAACCCTTGGCTTCGATTTTACGTTGGTGCATGATAATGCGCGTTCGCATACAGCTTTGCACACCAAGGAGTACTTGGCAAGGGAAAACATCCGGGTATTGCCTAGGCCTGCACAATCGCCAGACCTCAACCCCATCGAGCACGCATAGGATATGCTCCAGAGAAGTGTTATAGAGGACTTGGATGGAGTGACAACATCCCGACAACTGATGGACTTACAAAAATTTCATTGGGAGAAATTGCCACAGGATAACATAAACAGTCTCATCGATTCTATGAATAATCGTTATCAGGAAGTTCTCAACACCAGAGGCGGCCAATCTTTGTATTAAGTTATCCAATTTATTTTACAATAAATTAATTTTGTTTAACAATTTCATTAAGTTAATAAAAAGTTTAGTTGCTTAGGCTTATCTTATGTTTGTACTACTACTACTACTCGCAATATTGTTAATTTATGTTATTAAAATAAAAATTATAAAAAGACAATTGATTTTTACTTTGAAAAGACACTAAAGAATAATATAAATAATAATAAAATACCGACGATTTAATGTGAAAATACATTGTAAAATTCAAATTTGTATAATATGCTTAGACTTTTTTGATGTGTGTGGTTAGGTGTACTCATTTGCGATTCTTTAATAAAACGTAAATAAACTGGACAATTTTTGCTTACTGGTGCAGTGCATTTTTTATTGAATTATTTTGTCAAATCCGGAGAATGATAATGTAGGTACTTACAATTCTAAGTACCAAGACTAACTCATATCACAGAAAATATGATATCCAAAAAATTTGATTTAAAGAGAGGGAAGGGGATTGAAAGGGAAAGGAAGTTAAATAAAAAAATTACATCTTTAAAATTTATAACATTTGCATTTATGTGAAAGTGGTGTTTATGTGCCTACGCAGTTTGCTGTATCACTAACTGGAGAAGGAAATTTTAGGTTTTTTTAATTCAGCCTGGTCCCCGGCATATTGATATAAATTGATGTGCTAATCACATATGTGATTAGCATCATGATTACCTGTTGCATATATCATGATTCGTGCTTGTTTTAGGATTCAGTGTGAACAACCGTTACGCATTCGACGAAGATAGATCTGGCTTAATCTGAGTCTATCAACATATTTAGGATAGTATACATGGTTCAAGCCATTTGTGCCCGCTGTCCTTTATGTGTATTAGGCTGCCTGTCCACTAGAGCAGAGATGAGAACAGAGGAGTGGAGCAGTGGCAACATTAACCAATGAAATTGAATAATATCACCGCTCCACTTCAGTGGACAGGGACTTGTAAATTAGTTTTAAAAATCATATAATTAAACGTGGTGAGGAGAAATGGGACAGGGAAGCGTAGCGGGGAAGCGGAGCAGAGAAGTTGAGTGGGGAAGCTGCGCGGGGAAGTGGAGTGAGGAAGCGTAGCTGTAAAATGGAGAGGAGAAACGAGTGTAGTCCGCACAGTGCGTAGATTGGCCGACGCGTATCGATTAGTGAAACTGTTTCTAAAAGGCCAACGGCCCAATGGCCCACCACCGGCAGGCAGATTCTTAGCTCCTTCGTATGGAAAAACACAGTCCGCAACTCCGCTCCGCATTACTTTCTCGCGCCACTCCGCAAAATAGCTCCAGTTTATGGACAGGCACAGTCCGCAACTCCTTCCCGCATTACATTCTCACTCCGTTCCAATACCTAGCTCTGCTCCTGTGGACAGGCAGCCTAAAGCTTCTATATTACAGCAACTGTGTGTGCGTGTAGGACTTACCTGTAGCTTCACTCGCAATACTTAGAGTATAGAAAATACTTACATGTATTTTCTGAGAGTTGTAATTGTTGTTGAACAACATACCAAAGATTTAACGCAATGACTGGTTTAGAGATGCATGTAGCAAAAACGTAAACTAAACGTAAGTAAACGTAGCTGTGTGGCAAATTAAAACAAGTTTATTAGTTTCTTGCATTTTTTTTGACTACTCTCACACTTTACTATTACTAATAAGGTATGGGAAAAGTGATGCTGTCGATTAGTATAACGGTAAAAGAAAGGTTTCAATTCTTTTTTTGGTTTAAATATTACAATGTGGATCAGTTGTAAATACCATAGGTTCTATGTTTCCTTGACAAATGTTTTGGTATAAACTGTGACATAATTTGTTTTATCATCTTTATCTTCAGTTTTTGACATGTCTGCCTTGATATTGTGTGTATCTGTTTCTTTCATCAAAGTTTTAATATCTTCTTTGTTAGTGATTTTCTTCTTTTCAGGGATTATTTCATAACTCAGATGCCATTCTTTCTTTAGTTGCAAGTTTCTTAAAGACTTTTCACTGTGAATAGAAACGTAATTTATAATAATCAACAGAGTGGAATTCGACTGACTAAACCAATTACAGTCGCTAATATTGTGAAATACTTACACGATCTTATTATTGACATCAAATCTTAGAAGCGCAAAGCCGACATCTCGGCCTCTTTTTATGGCATTCTTTGCAAGGATCAGAGCTATTTCAGATGAGTTTGGTGCGTGTGGTGGGACTATTAGCAGAATCTGTATAAAAGAAGTTTACATAGCTATAAAACTTGTCATAAAAAGCATTTATTCAACAGGTTTTTCTTTACATATAGGACAGGTGTAGCTTTAAAACAAACAAACATTAAACATGTAGCATAATATTTGTTATCACCAGAAGGTACAAAAACTTGACCAATCATAAAAAAAAATAAAGGTAAAAAAGGTTTAGTTCTATTCGTTTTATAATTCGGCATGTAAAGTAAAATTTTCGGATTCTAATTGAAAAACCATTTGGAGATATCACTTTTCTATAATATATTTTGTTATTAACAACTCGCAGAACAATCCGATAGAGCTTATTTTAACGATAATTTAATAAGCAAATTAAATTGACTCTTTGAAATTGAAATTAATTACTCTTTGGTTAAATTGTCATGTCAATGTTTGCAATACACATCTGTTACAAGAATCCTTAGAAAATTGTGGAGTTGTTCATTCCAGGCGTAATAAACTTTCTTTAAAGATAACTACTCTGTGACGTCATTATAAGAAATTCTGTAAAAATTTATTTAAAATTAAATTTTACACAGGAATCAAGAATATTCAAATTGTTTTCTCAAAATACCATATTCCTTGGTAGAAAAAAAATATACTTCAAAATTACTTTACATATCGAATTGCAAGCCTACTTAGGAACAAAAGGAAGGTTTTTAATCCCTTACACAGGGTGCCCCAGAAGAAATATAAAATATTAGCTACCGTTATTCATTTTGTTTACGACAAGTACAATTCCAAACAAATACGTTGTTAATGAAAAAAAGGAAAAAAAACCATTCTTATATTTTGACAGGGAGTTTACTTATTTATCTCCATGATTGAAATTTAGCCTAATCAATAAAATAATACCTGTAAAATTTTGTGAACTCGGTATTTCTTATGTAATGCTGGTCCTCGCATGCAGTGGGCCGAGAAGTCAATGAGTTGTCTTGCTTTAGGGCATCGTATGCAGCGCGCGAACTTCTCCAGAAGTACCGCGTCCCACGGAGATATGGAGCAGCCGAGCGCCACGCCACGGATATTGGTCCAGCCCAGACGCGGTTCGTACTGCTCAGCTAGCATTGTGTGACCTGGGGTTGTAATGGTATACTTAAAGAACGACAGAAAGGAAAAGAAGGTTATTATGGCATAATAGGTGACGGGCTATGAATCAGGGTCTTAAGTTACAGATCCCGACGACGCTAATACAACAAGGAACGCCGGCGTTCCAGTTAGAAACAGGTAACACGGCATTCGAATCGCCTAACCAACCGGTGGGCCAGGCTAACGCGGCGTACGCATTCCTACTGAGTTTCTTGCTGGATCTTTGGCAGTAGATGACCCTTCCGAACCAATGGTAGTTTCAGTATACGACGTCATATGTAGGAGTAGTTTAAGATCCGGTTAAGAGCCGTCAGCGCTAAGCTACAAAGTCCGGTGAAATTTAAAAGGCCCATAGGGCCATAATAAATAAGTAGTTTATTTCCATTTCGAAAAAAATCTGGGTCTGAAGTTGGCAGCAACTGATTGTGGAAATGTCGAATTTGTGGAAAACTGATGTAATGATATGCACTTTATTCAGTAGCCGCTCCGTTGCGCGGCGTTTCGTAGAATAAAATAACATAAATGCTGCCACAAAATGTTTTAAATTCAAATGTCAAGCTCACCCGTAATGGTGAAATAATAATATGAGTATATACTATATTATTATTTCATAGTAGTAATACAATAAAGTATTTCAGTTTAAAAGTGGGCCCATAGACTTCGTTTGCTTATTACGTGGATCATCAAGTACGCGACGCATCGTATTGTTATGTAAAATTAAGCTTCCAAGGTCCACGGAGGACGTCATGCGAACATTCCTTATTTACTGACATAGGCCTCGGATCTGCTTACTTCTGATGTATTTTGCATGCACTAAAGTTATGGGATCTTTACTGCCTTTTTTCCATTATCAGAATAGAAGTTTATTAGAAATGTATAGTCACGGAGATATATTTCAACACGTTAAATTAGTTACTCAGGTCCGTGCAAGTAGATCCTGAACGCAAGAAGGACGAAAATTATAACCATCATCAGCACAAACCTTGAGCTAAAGTTCTGGCCATAAAATCGTCCAAGACGGGCCGCGAGGCCACGGGCGGGGCCACAAGGCCAGGCCAGGAGTTATGGACCTGTTGGCAGACGAAGCGAAGCACGCGCTCCGTGTCCGCCGGACGTGCGCGACGTACGCGCACTCGCAGCTCGTTCCCGGTACCCTGAACCTAGGAAGCGTTGTACATTAGGAGGGAAAAAGCGGTATAATTAAAAGCAATTGTAGCCCTAGAAGACACAAGCCGTGAAAAATAATTTTTGAATGGGTGGTGTTATTTTCCTTTTCAATTATTGTTAATTTCTAATATTGAGTCTGAAATGATCCCTGAAATCTTTTAAACTCAAAAATGTGCGCACGACCTGAGCGGTAAGAAGAATGTAACCGACTTTTTAAAAGTGTGCTGTCCTATATCTTAAGGTGTGGAATTTTGTAACTCCACCTGGAAGGATAGTATCTAAACACTGGAGATAGCAAATTTTACACTAAGGCAACATTCCTTTATTTTTAGTTAGAGACATAGGGCATGAATCCACATAATAACGTTAAGAGTTTTTGAAATCCCCAGAACAACAAACTAGTTGGACCCTAAAATAAACCAAGTATGTGTCAAAGGGGAGCACAGTTAAGCAACCACAACTCGTACACAAACACTAATAAAAATAATATAAATTAATAAATAATAAATCCCCAGACAAATATACCAACTGTATGGCCCCAAATTAAGCAGAGCTTGTGTTATGGATGATCATACAGCGAACTGGGGGGAACCCAGAATAAACATACATATATAAATATCAACATCCATGACCCGAGAACACACATCTATCACACAATTGAAATCCCCGGCCAGGATTCGAACCTGTGCCCTCCGGCGTATGAGACAGGGCTACTAACCACTATGTGATGTGGGTTTGCCTGAGGCGGTTTTATCAACTCTTGACACTATTCTTGCAACTGCTTAAAGCATTTGTGTTTATCACATACACATCTACTTGTTTTGATTTGAACCTTGGATGATTCTACTATAGCGACGCAAGTGGTTGACATCGGAAGTACACTCGAATAATGGAATTAGATGGGTGATGTTACCACGACTTCCTTGTTCATGGGTTTCTTCGGTGTGTCGGAATAGTTTCTGCCGCTGCATGCTTGCACATTGCACGCTTGACAGCTACGGACTTGCTTGAAGAAGATGTTTCTCATACACAGAACTATTTTACTTAAAGTCGACATTATAGGATACCGAGTCTGTGGTCATTAAAACGGTAAATCTCATGAAGGTTTCCAGTGTGTCATGTTTATTGATTTGTTTTGCCTGTGAATTAATTTACAAAAATAAATAAACTAAAAACGTGTGACATAGTGACAATAGTGCGATGGCGGCTGTCGCAAGGCGGATCATGGAGTATGATTTTTTTTGTTTCAATGACTTTGACAGCATTTGAAACAATGAAGTTTATTAATAAAGCTAGGTTTGAGCATTGCTAAGCTAAAACTGTATCATAAAAATAGGTATTTGAATTATTTAGATTATCATGACGATCTTTGTGTAGTGAACTTACCAAAATCTACATATTGGCCATCTTCTTATAAATATATACTAAATAGATACTACATTAAAATAATATTCTATATTATTTTAATGTAGTATCTATTTTTGACATTAATCATTGAAGAAGTGTTTTACTATAACAATTTAGTTCGGGAATTAAATTTGTGTTTTTGCAACATAACTACCTGCTAGGATGACGGTACGATTTGCCTACATCGCGCAATAATGAATTTTATATGTTATGCTGTATGTGGGTAATGGCAGTGAGCTGTACAAGATCGATCGTTGAAGAACCTTGGGCCTCGCATAGGCCTTCTCCTTTATCCATATCCTCCTGAACAGCTACTTAATTTGTATTCAGCTTAAGTTCGATCTTATATGGAGTACTGTAGCCACCTTTGGGATGGTTCAGCAATGTACCAACTAGAAGCGATCGACGCAGTTGACCGAAGAGCCCGAAAAATTATTAACAACTTTGACCTCACCACCAAAAGACTGCAAAACCTCGACCATCGTCGGAAAGTTGCCAGTGTAGCAGTCTTCTACAGATTACATTTTGGAGAGTGCGCGAATGCTCTTTTTGATCGGGGTTAACCCACACCCTTCTTGCATCGGACTACTAGACGCAGACAGACCTTCCATCCCTTCATAGTAGATATCCCAAGAAGTCGAACCAAACGCTTCGATAGTTCCTTTTTGGTGCGGGTCGCCAAGGTGTGGAATGAACTGCCTGCGTCTGTTTTTCCAGAAAACTATAGTCCTAGTTCTTTCAAGCGTCGAGTGAATAGGTATCTCGTGGGTAGACGTGTAAACCTTCGTCTTCATCGTCACTTTCCATCAGGTGAGATAGAAGACAAACGCCTAATCCTTTTTCAATAAAAAAATAAAAATCCATTGGTCGTGTTTCAACTCAGCGAAATTATGTATAAAAGATGTTCACCATTTTTTCCATATACATATGTTTATACATATGTTTATTTATTTTCCAAACCATAAATAACAATAGACCAAGGAATTAAAATTAAACAATTGGAAGTAATTAAACAGGAACATTAAGTTTCGATGATTAGTATTCTAAGGGATGCTATGGGTTTTACGGAAATCCGACGGTACCGCGAAATGAACTAGAAAGATATGCACATTCAAAATTTTATAATTCAAACCAACTACCTATAGGTTTAGGTCTAGGATAAACATAAGATCAATAAAAATAATGATATTAGTATCCGCCTCATCTTTTGAATTTCATTTACGTATATCACACATACTATGTTTAAATCAAATTCAAAACTCGTTTCGAATTCACCCCCCAGTATAGAAGCAGAACTTTAAATAGTGTGTTTCAAATAAGTGGCAGTGAGTTTCTTTGTTAAGATCTCGTCTTGGGCGGTACTACAGTCCTTCCTATTTTGGCCACCATAATAATCACGTTTACGTGGTTGTGTTCTGGCCAAAGGGAAGAAACAGCCAGTTTTTGCTTTTTTTGAAATGGACAGTTTATTTATGGCCATATGAAGTTTAACCGGACTTTGTGGCCTAGCGCTGAGGGCGCTTAGCCGGAACTTAAACTACTCCTACATACGATACACCAATTACTGGAACAAAGGCTATTTCAACTGAGCCTACGGTCGGCGACGCATCATTAAGTAGATGCAGATAATAATCACAATCACTATTAGTAAATAAAGCACCTACGACAAATTTTAACGATACTTAAATGAAATAATACAAAGTTTATATAAATGTTTTAGTATTCGTTCATTTTTAAAATGATTTCCGTGCGATGACATTCTTATGGTAAAGTGACCATTTTTAAAGTATATTTAAAAAACATCGTTTAAACAAGAGTTTACCTTGGTTTACCACAATTTGATTAAACCCTGTCAGTCTGGCGGTCTGTCAAAACTGTGGTCTATCGTACTACGGGTAAATCCATTTGCACGTCATAAAACCACAAGGTTGGTTTCCCTTGTAATAATATTCTGACACTATATAAATGTGGCTCTCTGTATCGTTTATCGTGGTGAGGATAAAACTTTGTCGTTGTTAGAAAGACTCGATCTTCACTTATTTTGGGTACACGGTAACTTTTCTCAAAACCAGTAGATCACTTTCTCGGGCGACTGTATCTAGTACACATAAGCTTCAGTGGAACTTTACACCTTTAATTTAAACCTTTTTAGAACAAAACCTGAAAGACTATAGATTTGTGCAGCGTCTGTCAATATCAAGCAAGTTTCTGACATCATCGGTTTAAAGAAATTCAGTAAACATCAAAAAAAATGTAAACACGTTCTTAGATAAATTTTAGAAAACAAAATACGTTGGATTATAAAATGAGGGTTGTTTTACAAAGGACAGCGTTTTATGTTTGATGATGCTCAGTTTTGGTGCAAGTAGTTCTGGGTTGGCAGTCCTCTTAGGACGGCGAACGAAACTGCCAGTCAATATTGTCATTAGAACTATAATCAGAGTTCCTCACAATCCCATAAAAGCATGTTTTGTACGACGAGATCCGCTCCCGGTAATATATGTTTGATTAATTTTATATTGGTATTGTAGTAGGACTGAAGGAGGACTAATAACTCTCGTGTACGTAGAGAAGTAGAAAATTTTATTTACGAAATAGGTAGTCATTCTCTTCATACTGTCATAATCTACACAGTCAAGAACGGGGTCGAATTTGCTAAAATACATGGCATTTAGTGATGTTGTCAAAAAAGCAGTTCTTATGTGAAGGATTTAAACTTTATCTGGTTAAATTATTAAGTCAAACAGTATGCTGGGACCTGTAATAAACTGTTTCATTTGCGATTGACAGCTACGTGTCTTTATTCAAACAGGAAAGTTTTTATCTGTCTTTTAGGGAAATGACCTAAACTAACATTAAGAGTAATCCTACTATTGACGTTACTTTTTTTTGGCCGCCCAAGCAGCATCCTCCGCGGGGAGGGAATTGGAAGAGATGCGCGGTCTGCGGGGTGATATGGGACTCACCAGAGTGGCACCTACCCACTAAAAACCACCTTGATGGCTGTGGCATAGGTATGCTATGCAACCTTCATCGGCGCGAAGTTGATGTAACTTGTAACATTCCAGTGTCTAGATTTAAAAAACATCGTGGTGGAGAGGGGCATGTCCTGTGACGCGAGTGCCATCAAAGCGTTCCTGTGCATGCATTACTGGCCGCGCGAGCCTACCATCACCAGTCTGTGGATGGACACGCATTCCAAGTACTTAAAGCAGCTGTCGAATAAGTATGCCCATAGTGGTAAGTATCATAGCTTCGTAGAACAACTAACATCTAGCGTCAAGGGCTGGTTAGGTAGGTAAATGAAGCCATTGATTTTTAAAGAGATACTTTTTGATCTTATCAATAAGTGTCAGGAGGCCTTACAGTCGATCTGTAGAATGGGGACTTACTTTTGATTCATTTGAATTAGAATTCTGACTTGAAATTTCGAATCTAAGTACTATACTAGTACAATATTATGCTTATTTACTGCTTCTACTTATTTTAATTTTTTGATGGCCTCCTTGCATAGTATTAGTAAGTACAAATGAGGCCTGTAGAAGGCCTCAGAAATCGTAGGTGTTGCGGACGACTCCTAGTAGGTACTGAGCATTTGAAGTTTTATTTGTATGGTTATCAAAATTATGTTTATGTATGAGTTTTCATAACACAAGCGATGCTCGCTTGGGCCCGTGCTGTTAGTGTGTTTGGTTTGTGCAGTTGGACTTTATTTCATATCTATTTTTTTCCTATCCAGGAGACCGGTTTATTGCCTCGGAAATAATTCCACGCACAAATGAGAAAAGGGTAGTTGGTTTCGCGGTCGCGTACAAGGTTTTTCCCTGGATGATCCAGGAGTTAGAGGACTGGGCCCGGTATACGCAGTCCAGACCAGAGAGAAACCGAATGTTGTTCATGGCTCATATGCTAAAGGAGCCCAATCTCTTCGAAAAGTATAACACTCCGTTTATATATGATGTGAGTTTTTTGTTTTATTTTTTCTAACATTCATCTAAAAATTTACAACTATTTATAGATTGTGTTATAGTTGAATACTTTAAGGATGTCTTCGTCAACTGTAATTAGAGTGGCTGTAATTGTTAACAGTAACTGTAATTTAGAATGTAATTTTGTTTTATGATATATATCTATGTTTATTTTGATGTACACTCTAGGTTGGTAACCTAATAAATAAATAAATAAATATTTAACTATCTGGCTACGATCCTTATTTCCCGTATATGTCGTGTAACGAACGGATACAATATGAAAATCTGACTACGACTGCATAACAAGACGTATAATACGATTATTTTTAATTAAATCTATAGCGATTAGAAAAGTTTTAAGAAAATTTCTAAAAATTGACCGTTCTATGAGCAAATTTGTTAGTAATCTACATACCCAGACTATATCGTTAATAGCTAATTTGACATGGAAATGACACAATCACATGTCACGTGATATGTAAGGACAAAGCCAACTAAGCGACTGTCAAATACTTATTTGGGTTACGGACAGCAGCGCTATTATTTTTATATCTCTATCACTATTATATTTATGTTCTGACCAATACTTATTTACATGATTAGATCAACAAAGTACTGAGTATGAACGTTTTCTCAGCGCTTGGTTAGTTTAGTATTAAAAAGTGAAGCCGCATTCCGTTCGGGCGTGTAGTTTCGCTTGGAAGAAAGAAAGAAAGAAAAATTTTATTCGCTGAACATGGTCAAAAAATACAGTGATCTTAAATAATTTGGAAGTACAGTCATGTTCAACCTTAACAGGCGTGCAAATATTTATAATAATTAATCTAGTAATGTAACATTTATTATTATTATTTATTAGGTTATTCGAATTCAAAAAATACAAGTTAGCTGTCCTTATTATTAAGTATTATATTTATATTTATTAATATTTATATTAAGAGTTGTCCTCTTAAAAATGCAGCCAAGGATTTCATGTTGTCGGTCAATTTAGATGGGGCCTAACCATGCTATTCAAAAACCCAAAATGAAGATTATTGTTGAATGGCACTGTGGGGTACGTGGCCTTCTATGCCAGACCTCCCGATTGTAAATCCTGACTGATGTACCCAGATGATGTCATAGATGTTTTTTTTGTAAACGTGTATATTTATATATTCGCTGTATGTCTATCTACAAATGCTTTACTTATTCACTCTCTAATAATCACACAGCTGGTGTGTTTGTCTAAGAAAATTTCTTGCTGTATCATTTTGTCGTAGCGTCGGGTAGTTATTTCGCAAGCAGTAACATTTTATGGCTTAAGTACCTCATACGGGGCTGTGGTATATCAAATGAATTGCCCAGCGATTAAAATCAACCAAATATATAAACTATGGCTCTTGAGCCCTTCATATTATTTAAAGAATACCTCAAATAATGATCCATACAATGCCTTGTGTCTGACCAGGTGGAATGTCTCGGCACGTCACCGGACGTTGCGGGCCATGGCATCGGCAAGATGCTTCTGCGCTACGCCATGTTAGAATGTGAAGAGGTCGGCTTCGAAGTCATGCACATGATTACCGTCAGCAACTACGGGTTAGTACTGTTTTATCTCAAATTGTTGATGCTATTTTCTATCAATATTGGTGGTATAACCAAGCTTTTGACGGAAAAAAGTAATGTTTTTGGAACTAACTTTCTACTCAGATTTTCAGGTAATGATTGATCTTAGAGAGCTTTAGATATAGTTAGTATAGTGTTTATCGTAGAGATAAAATTAATAGGTATTTGGCCAAAAATACGAGTAATAGAGTGATTTTAACAAGAGCTCGCTCGGAAAGGGTTTTGGTCGTTCTAAACTAAACGTTCTACGATTGGTTGGTTACGATTACAAGAAAAGGGCAGCCAGTGCAATTAAAGAAACGAACGCTATAAATTCTAAGTTCAAACCTGCAGCCTACCAGTTAAAATGAAACACCAATGATTGACGATGTTCACGGGCACACATTTTTTAAAACTCGTTATTTTAATACTAAATAATGAAAAAAATATTGATTTAAATAATTTAACCGAAATATATCAAAGGTATTCTCGTATATAAAATAACTTTTGTTTAATTGATTTACCAACTCCGTAAATACTGTTTCATGTTATTTTCATAGAAGTATTATTTGGTGTCTGAGTTAATTTTTTAATTATTTTTTAAATACGATGAGGGCATTATAATAGGGTATTCGACAATTTTTTTTTGTTTCATATTTAAATAGTTTAGAAACAGTAAAGAAATATTTCAGAAGTAACAGTATGTTTACAATCAATAGTTCTCTAGATACAGCGATATGATTGATCCTGCCAGTCGTCGAAAAACGCTCCATACAAAACTGTACTAAGGTGACGTCACGACGTGTAAATCATACAAAAATGTATATGTGCGTTTGAATAAAATTTATAATAGTATATTATATATTAACATGCATACTGTCATAATAAAAATTGTTTTGTTTAATGTCAGTAAGCTAATAAGAGTTGAAAACATAATATATTTTATAATAAGTCTTTTTACTTCTTTTTAAAGTTTTCAAATCTATATAATTTCGATAATAAACTTAAAACTTAATCTTTTAAAACAGTTTATGGTTCAAAATAACTTTATTAAAAAAATTATTTAATTTGCATTTTCAAGTGTTGTCAAATACCAAATTAGTAACGCAGGAAACTCGTGTTAATCAGTCAATTAACATTTTCACAAGCATACACACATTATATACCTATACATTTTTAGATAAATTAAATATGAACTGCATGTCAATATATCTATTATGCAATACGTATTAATTTAGCCAATTATCTAGGGCCAGGATCTGCGAAGCTTGCGGCATGAAGAAGGAGTTTTCCGTGAACTACAGCGATTTCTGTGACTACCTCGGCCAGCAAGTGTTCTACCCGCGCAGTCCGCACCACACCGCCACCGTCTACGTCAAAACTTACAACAAGTGCGATCAGGCTTAACTGACAACTCTTGAAATTGGCACGTGCCCAGCGGATCTTGACAGGAGATAAACTTTAGTAAAAATGGGAAAATTATTTAATTAAAACTAACTAAGAGAGAAATAAAACTAATTTGTACTAATACTTCAGACATCTACAAAATTGTAATATAAAATTATATGAAGTGTGTAGTTGTCTGTTTGTAAGCGTCCTGATTTTGTATTTAAACATTTTACTGTCTACAATGTTATATAATATAAAATGTAATGAAATGGAAAAAAAATAATAAAACACATTTTAGAATATTTTCTCATTTTAATTATATTATCAATTATAAAAGTATAAAGTAGAAAATAAATTAGTGAATCTATAAGCAAAAAATATATTTATGTAATAAATAGTTACATTTGCTTATGGTTTCCCACGTACCTATATAACGGCTTAAATACAGTACAAAAATAGTTATAAGTACATTGGAATGAGTAAATTAGGCACAGGAGTATTCTTAGAAACAGTACGTTGTCGTCGAATCGGATTGATATCTCAAGACTGTCACTATTACTAGACAATTGGTTTCGGTTTATTGGCTCCGAGTTGCGTAACGCTAGTTTTTGTCACACTTTTTCTATCACTTACATTGTTATATTGACGAAACGTAAATTCAATTTGCAATAAACAGTTACTCACATTGTGTTAGTTACCTAGATTTAAATTAAATGACACAATCTTAGCAAATTTGAACAAGAGCTTATTGGCTAAGTGTAATATTAGGTTTTGTTTGTTGGTATGAAATGCATTAAGGTTCTTAAAGGTTAGGTGGTAAGGTCTAGTTTTTCTTGGCGTATCCCCATTCTTTCCCGCCTGCTTTCGCGCCTTTCTTCCCATGGCTGGAATGATGTTCACTATGTTGCTCGTGTCCATGTTTGCCGTTGTAGCCTTTGTGGTCAGAATCCAGGTGGCCCTTGTTACTGAAAATAAGATACAAATGCTGTAGTAATAAGGTTTCAAATTACTAATAAAGTACAGGCCCAACGTGGTAACACAATATTAGTAACTATCGGTTTCTAGGCTGAGCTATTAATACTAAACAAAAGTTACGCTTCGCTTATCTCATAACTATACAAAGATCAGAGTTCTAAAAGTTGAAAATCATTGTAAAATTGTATTTAAAATACGTCAACAGTCTCTGTAAGACCTAATTTGATAAAAGTACTCGGTAGTTGCATTATATATATAGAAGTTGACTTCATAGGACAAAATGAAATTTTTTCCTATTGATTTAGATAGGACTACATGCTAGCTTTCTCCCGAGCGCACTCATCAGTATCGTCATAGTATAAAATAGAATTCTATTTTCCCCGCAATATTTTTTTTGATGTTGCAGTACCATCAAAAATAGTTATTCAATATCTTTCTTCTATAGAACATTTGAGGAATAAAACAAAATATTGTACGTTCCATGGAAATATATTGGACAAAACAATCTCATTCGTCCCATGACGTCCGAAAACTCCTACCAAAAAGTATATGAAAAGAAACTATAAGTCTTAGTAAGAGAATTACGATAAATTAAAATCGTAGTGTGTTTCGCTTTAAATTTACTGAAACGCTGCTAGTCCAACAAAGTCAAGTCTTGTATTTATACGATAGGTTTCTTTGTTCCGGTGTCATTGCTGGAGTGTTACGCGTTTAACTTGATAAAGCGGGTCTATAACAAACTCTTATCCTACCGATATAAAAGAGACATAGTAACTAACCTGTATCCCTTTTTTCCTCGCTCCACAAAGTCATGTCCAGCATTGACATGATGGGCCTTCTTTTTCCCACTCTCATTACTCGCGTGTTTCGCGTTGAACTTGCCGAAGCGATGGTGCTCGCCACTCTTGTGGTAGTCGTCGTAGAACTTATGCTCTTTGTGGAACTCATCCTTGTGGTATTTGTTGTGGTAGCCTGGAAAATTGGGAGGTCTTGTTAAGAGTTTCCGCTTTTTATCAAATATATGAAACCAGAGTGCCCTATAGTTATAGATTCCTGTACCTAAGTGAGGGTCTTTTTATTTTGTGTTTACAAATAAATTATCAGTCTACATCAAAGTAATGTACAATATAGTCCCCATACCAAATAAAAACCCCGTGTACGCATTTCGACTGCTTTAAAAACTGAGAACGAAATGGGAACGAAAATATCATTTAAGTACATAATACTACCTAATGCTACCTAATTCGAGACCTCCAGTGCAAAAGGTACCAACCTACGCTGATACCATGTGGAAATCCATGAGTCATTTAATGAGATGTTGTTTGTTATGACTTATAATTACTTATAATGACTTTCAAATTAGTTATTTTTTACATTGTAATAAACTATGGATAAGTACTCAAAAATGTTAAATATTCCTAGGCCTTGTAATTCCTAAACATATTGGTTGGTAAGTCTTGACTTTATAACCTGTGTCGATTAATATCCGTCCTTTGTTTTGCTTTGTTTTCTTAGGTAACGCGAACTACGTTTTGTTCACAGTAAAACAGGATACCAAGTTAATAATATTCAATCAAACCTTTACCTTTACAAATTAAAATCAATATGTTCAGCACTTTAAACTACCACTTTCGCCAGAATTTTCAATGAGGTCTTGGTTTAGTCGCCAGGGAAGAATTAAAAGTATTTTTATAAAAAGCACAAATCCGTATTGCTTCCAGGTTTTACTGCATACGATGGAATTCCTCAATGGTCAACAGTATCAAATTCTAACTAAAATTACTCATGCGAAAGGCATTTTTTGTTTGTTTGTTACACTTTAATACCTGAACTGCGCAATCATAATGAAGGCTTTTTTATATATTGTCGAGGATCCAGTAAAACATGCTTTTCAATTAAAAATCCACTCATACATAATGAATACGCGAGCTTATATTTGAAATCTACGTGTATATTTTAAGAACGTTATTTGTTATTTATAGCCTTGCAAAACAAAATAAAAAAAAATAGAATTTACCATAGAATTCACCAGACGTATTCTTGACTCTTTTTATTAAGAGGTTTGATACCTAAACACTACAGTCAATGCTACATAACTTTGGAAAAAAATATTTCAATGAACTATGTTTGTATAAGAATATTGTGTTAGATAACAAATGAATTTCAACTACCATTGCATGAAAAATTTAATCAAATAAGTTGTGTAATAAAAACAATTTGCTGGGCAATAAAAGAAAATCATAATAGATCAAATTGCGGCTGAGGTCAGCCCTGAATGGAATTATTATAGTTTATGGTAAATAAATAGACGTGACGCTTTCACTAACCGCAAAATGGACTGTTACTTTTCTAGAACACGATCCGGTGTCAATTGAATATCGGGTGTTACTCAGATCTATTTAACAAATTGTGATTGAAATCGTTTGTTTCACATAGTATTACAATTGATATTGATGTCGATTAGAATTTTTATGAGACGCGGTTGTTACGAAAGTGAATAAAAGTAGGTATATTGATCGAATGTTTGACAATATTTATGCTGCTGCTGTAGGAAACCCCAGTCTGATAAGAAAGGTTGCGTGTTCGGTATTATATCACTTTAGTGTTAGTGATTGAGAAACTTTTGTCAGGGGTGCTCCCCACATGTTCGTGCTGGAACATTCGGCTTTGCAGTATTTGTTGAACAGTAAAGCCGGCACGAAGCATGTTTCACACAAATTCGGCTCGTGTCGATCGGGCAGTACATTCGGGATATATATTAGATCGGCAAGTCCAAGATGTCTCGCCAAATCCCGATCGGTATAAGCTAGGCGACAGTGTAATCTAATGCTGCCCCAAATATGTAGGTAGTGCCCCTTAAGTTTTAATTTATTGTTAATATTCAGGCAAAGTATTTTTTTGATGCATTGTCGGTTCGTATAGTAATATTTTTATTTTTATTTTGAGCCAGCAGAAATTTTGTTCTGGAGAACCAATGTAAAATTCGTTAACAGACTTTCATACAAGGCCGTCAATTGGGTTTTCACCATTATTTGTTAATGCGACGAGATCAACTGAGGAGTGACTTTACAAAAGGGGATATCTACAACTTATAATTTTTTTCAGAAAATTAAGAAAACCGACAAAGACAAGACACACAGATTTACACAAAGTCTGCATAGCTATGTAGGTACTATGTAATAAGATTAATAGAAGGGCATATAAAAAAACATATTTGGCTTTCTAATTTAGTGGTACAAAATAAACAAAAAATGTAATATGCCCTTTTGCAATGATAAGATGTAGATATTGCCTTTTGTACAGTCACTCCTTAACTATCGGCTGTATATATTGTAGGTTGTTTGTTATTCTTTTGAGCACAAAACAGTATTTTATTGAGGTCTTATTTATTAACCTAAATTGTTGTGTCGTTGTCATTTAAGAACGTAAGGATAATAAAAATTTAATAACTACTGATTATTTTTATACTTATTATATTAACTTTATAGAAAGATTCTAATGCAAGATCAGTGCCGAGGCTTATGCACATGAGTAGATATCCGTACAGACGCCCATTTTCGTAGGGTTCTCACACGTAGGAAGTAAAAAATACACACGGAACAAATAAAAGCAACTGATGTACTCAATCGACTTCAATTCTGATAGATGTTATAGCTGTAACTTTATTATTTAGGTACATTCCATCTGATGTTCTTTTACTTACAGCGAATACCTGCTTTGCAAAGTGTAGGCTGCCTTTTTTAGATCGACTGCAAATTGTGAATGGCTCTTGTGTGCAATCATACCTATCTATAAAGAAATAACGCGACCTATTCATTTATAGATATAATATATAGGTATCTATTTAAAAAATATATATTATACTGTGGAAATCATATAATCGTTCTTTTTCTTTTATTGTTCATGCGCACAGTACAGCAATTAACTATATTCGCAGTTTTTTTTAGATTCTAGTATAAAAATTTAAGCTACAAAATCAGCATAGAATTTTGTTATTTGTTCATCATTTGTATCATTGTTAATAAAACATTATAAATTTTACACAATTTCATTTTCAAGCATACCTAGCTAACGCTGATTTACAAATAACACTCACCCTTAGTCTTATGCCCTTTCTTATGGCCCTTCTTCTCATCAAAATGTGCACCCTTGAGCCCATGGGCCTCTTCGACGTGGCTTCCCTTATGGTCGGCATGGTCGCGATGGGCATTCTTCTTGCCTGCAGCTTCTTCGTACTCCTTGCGATGCTTCTCATCAGTCTTGTAGCCCTTTGCTCCTTTGTCTAGATGCTCGTGTTCTTTAAAGCCTTTGATGGTCTGGAATCCCAATTTGGTAATGTTGAAAGACAAAAATTTTACTTATGAAATACTTGTAAAAAAAGATACAATAATTAGAAATATTGGATTAGAAATCTGATAAGAGGACATTCAAGTTATATGTTTGAACAGACCAGGTGTAAGGCGGGCAAACGACCCTGAGTCAGAAAGTTTATCGGAATTCGGTGTTTATTTTAATTATGTTTCGAATATAAGTAAAAAAATTAAGACCAGGCTCAAACCTATACTGTGATATTGAAATAATAAAAATTTTGGTCAGAAATCCATTTAGCTCAGCGACAAAATCGGGATATTTTTCCTACCATGACATATTTTTATAAGATTGTTGTTGCTTTTTTAATTAAATTATTGTCTATAAGTAATAAATCTTTCAGAAAGTAATAAACTTCTTAAAAGAAATGTCAATAACAACAAATTTCATCGTACCAATTTCACGTAACCCCTCAGACGTCCGCCCAACACCTTGGGGCCTTGGGGTGGCTGTCTGCAAGCACATGTCTGTCTAGCCACCTCATCGCGGCAGACGTGGATATTTAGTAGAAAAATGGTGGACATAGGAGGGGATAGATACTTAATGCACACCATCGCTTACTTTACCAATGTAACCAAAGAGTTAATTAAAAAAAATCTTAATTTATAGTACCTAGTATTTGACGATGAAAGTCCCACGACATCAGGTATGACGTGAGTGAACTTTGAAATAATAATATATATAATATATACACTATTATTATTATATATACATATTATAAATATAATAAAAGAATACTATGAAATACTAAGGTTATCAATACTGTAGGTGCAATCAGAGAACTGGCTGCAGCCTCAGTTCCACATTCGAATCCCGCTTGTCGCTCCTTAGTATGCGGAGTTTTGTAGACCGATCAATGCGCAATTCTCCGCGCATTGATCGGTCTCCGCTGAGCTTGAGCCTCCGCTGAGATCCCCGATTATGCCTACACATTTTTTATTGGTGAACTGGGATAATTATACCAAATCTATAATTTATTACAATTAGTAAAAGGATGTTATAAAGTTTGTTGCTTTATCACGCTAAATGGCAAAAAGGGTTGAAGGACGTATATTATATACATATATAGCCCTTACAATGACAGCTACGCTTGTTTTTAGCATGGGAAACATTTTTATGGCAAGCCACAGTACGGACAAAGCCAAGTAAAATCTATACAACTTAGAATCGACGTCAAGAGAAAATCAACAAATTATTAACAAAAAATTTACTTACTAATAGCAAAAAAGTGTCCGAAATCAACTTCAAGTTATTGTGTACTGTATTGACATACTTTATTGTGTACTGTGTACTGTAATGACATGTAGAAACCGGGGCCTTTTGAAGAGTATTTTGAGTAAGTATATTTTAGATAGGCCTTTTAGGTAACAACGTTAATATGAAACAAACAGAGTAATTAGGCAGCTATTGCTATTTTATTCTGTCCAGTTAGATTAAGTTTGGAAGCGCATCATTGATTACTAACATCATTTGTCGATAACGATCACATTTTGAGATTCATTGTGTGTCAAAAACGATTGTTCAAATCTTCGTATTTCGGATTTTGGCAACCAATTTCTTCAACATCTATTGAAATTGAGGGTTTTCGTGAATTCGAGAAGTGAATTTAGTAGAAATAGTTACAAAAAGTTAATGATTTGATGTCACAATTGTTTGCGCTAAGGTAACCGTGAAGTTCTTGCGCATCTTATTGAACTGTAATCAGTTCAATAAGATTCATTTTTGTTCATTTCATTTTTTCATTCATTCATTGTTATCCACGGGAAATAATCAAAACGAACTTATTTTGATTTTGAAAAATAAATAACATATTAAATTCATGTGAAAATTACGTTCGGTATAATTATTTAATTTCAGTAAAATTTTATATCTATTTTTATATATACTTTGAACATGACAAGGAATAAAATATAATCTTCGAATGACACCAAGTACTTACTTCATAAAAGTTTGATACAAAATTGAATGGCCAGTTTAATTTACATTCACTTGTTTGCTTACTATAATTTCCACATCTGTGGTCCACATGATCAACGAAGGTTTTTGTTGTTGTTAACCATTAAAGATAAAAATTTAAATGGTTTCGTTTTTTTCTACATAAAATACTAACGTTTAAAATTATAAATCCGTAAAATACATGCATTTAATCAAGCTAGCCGAATGGGTACGTAACCCGGTTATTAGGTAATTACTCTTCAGCTAAAAAGAAATAAAAATAAATTCTTTAGCAAAAGTTTACAACTAGAAATTTAGAATTCCTTTTCTATTTTACTGCATTGTCAACTCTCGACGCTTCATAGCTCGCAGATATTATCAACGAATGTGTGATGTAAAGAAGTACATGGTATGTTTTAACTCAAATTCCAATGTACGTTACGTCCGAAAGATAAAAATTATAATATTTTCACAGCGTGTTTTATTCAGTTTTATTGTAATAAGACTACATTATAACCTAAGCTATTGTTATTACGTAACAATGATTGCCTAATACCTAAAGAAAGTTTGAGTTTTAAGCGCTATTCGACCCCGTGTCATTCGAATTACTTGCCGGTCGAGTGTTCAATTACTGTGCTCCCAAGACGTTCAACGGTGAATATAAAATATAGTTTGCATTATAAACAAAATCATATTATATAATAATAATAAACCCCCAGATAAACACACCAACTGTATGGCTCCAAATTAAGCTTGTGTTATGGATACCATATAACCATACGGGAACTGGGGTGGAGGGTATGCATGTATGTAAACATACATATATAAAAACCATGAACCGAGAATAAACATCTGTGCTCATCACATAAATGAATGACCAGATCATGACTCGAACCTGGGACCTCCGGCGTAAGGTTTATTATTAATTAATAGCAGTCATTCGGAGGGGCAAAAAAAACAGTCAATCAATAACCAGTCAATGTATGAATCAAACCGACTCAGACACTATAAACATTGAAAAGCTAGACACGTACCTTGCCGCCTTTTTTGTGATATTGTTGTCCATTCTGTGCGACTCCGCCTCCCTTGGCATGCGTCCGTGCGTGAGCGTGAGCTTGATGTTTGTGGAGATGTCCTGCCGCACCGAACTGGTCCTCTCCGGCTAACTGCTGGAGATGAGGAGCTGCAGGCTCCGGTGACACGGGCACCGGCCCGTTTACAAGTGCTTCAGCGTTCTTTGGCCCATTGCCTAACACTGGAGCACCCACGTTTACTAGATTCACCGGCTTCTGACCAACTACGTATTTATCTTTATTGTTAGACGGCACGAAACCGTGAGGCACGGCAGTGATAGGCCCAACAGGGACGTACACGTTAGCAGACGGCACTTGACGAATGGCGTAAGCATTTCCAGGACTTACGGCTGCGTTGATGTAGTAGGCGGGTAGTGGTGCCCCAGGCGCTGCGTAGACTTTGTGATAGTGCTCGGCGCTCGCAGCGAGCATCTCCTCGTAAGGTGGCGACGCCGGTGCTGCACTTTCTTCTGTATTTTCATGAACTTCGTACGCGTGCACTTGTCTCGGGACTCGGACGTGCTCAGCGTGCAACTGCACTTTTGGGAGCTGGGCGCTATCGTAGTACTCATGATTACACATTCGCTTAACTTTTGAGGTTCCTTTAGCCTGCGTCTCTCGATTCGCTGGTGGCTTCTCATTCAGGTTCGCAGGAGCTTCATCCAAAGATTCTTCTGCGAAAACTTCTTCAGTTGGTTCTTCTTCGCCACCCCAAGGATCTTCATTGTCGTAAGCGGTCACTAAAACTGTGACGGAGAGTAACAAAATCAGACAGGCGAATCGCATGTTGTGTGATAAAATCTTGAGATGCTTTTTTAATATATAGTATGAGACCTTTCACTGTTGACTAACTAACGTTTGTGTAGATAAGGCGAAGTTTGTATTCCCAGGTGTACTTGCGAAGATATTTACTAGGTGGCAGGGATGTTTGTCGTCGGTGACGAGCGAGCGAGCGACCGAAGCGCGGGACGCGAACTGACGCTCGCACGATCCTCCAAGCGCGGCAGAAAGCGTTGCAAACCACCCGATACAAATTATTTTCTTACTTGATTATCTTCACTAATTTTCCGTATAATACCGGCCGTGAATTATTATGTTTTTTAATCGTGATATCCGGTTGCTTAATATTTTATAACCGCATTATTTTACGCGTAGTAAATTGCTTATTTGATTGGTTTGATAATTTTTTGCAATATAAAATATATTAATATTCTGATTTTAGAAGTACCCACAGTTTACTACCAACGGGTAATCTGAAATATTTGTATTCTTTGTCTCAGCAGGTAAAAATTTTGTTTATGCAGGTATCATATGACATCATTATTTAACAACATTGTGTTTCTTTATTAAATAAATAATTAAGCTGTTTGTAAACATTTCGTTAAACATTTTGTCACCGTTTATCTGTTTGTGTTTATTTTTGAATTACTTTAGAATTAATATTTATGTATGTAGACTTATTTAAACATAGTAGGTACATATGAAATATATAGTATGTATAGATATAGTATGTATAGATATAGTATGTTTCTCAGTTGCGGTGAGGGTGACGTCCCGGCTGTAGGATATTAAAAAAACTTAAGCTTCTTGTCTTGGACATTGGGTTTCAAACATAGCTTTCACATAAAAACATGTTTTTACAAGGTGTTACTTCTAGGCGGATTACGGAAAGGCGTCAAATTGTGGTATTTACAAAATATTATTGTATTTCAAATTAAAAAATTGTGAACAAAAGGATCCTAATCACATCAAAAGCAAGTCTTAGTTAGTATAGTGGTTTAAAATGGAAGGACCGTAGTACTGGCCCAGACAAGATCTTAACATAAGAAACTCTACTATCACTGAATCTATCTTGATAATAATAATGATCGTACATTACTTATATGAATAATTACGGCGCAGGAGACTTTCAAAGCACATTTATAAATTATACGATATTATCCCATTTGCTTTATTTTTATTCGGTATATCGATATCGCAGGCGGATAGTTGAATAAGACTTTCAAATAAACAGCTGGCCGTTTGCTTGGCAGTTTTATGCTTTATATAGTCTTCAATTTTCATAATGGCGCTTCGCCAGGTGCCGCACGCTCGTTTCGTTGGCTCGGCGTGCGAAAATCGCAGGATGTCAACAGGATTGTAAGAAAATAACTTAAAAATCGCATATCCCTTGCTTAATCATTAACTATTCAACATGACAATTAGCCGGTTAGCTGAATAAATCATGCAATAGCTGGGAACATACAATAGCTGCACATTTGACAGCAGTTCCAATACAATCAAGGTACTATCCTTTATAAACGCCAAGATTCAAGTTCCTATCGCACCTTTCGTACTATAGGGGCACATGTCAAAATTTTATGAATTCGAGTTTTTGTAACATATGGGCACAAAATCAATAGGCGTACATGATGCTCTTGACAGAAAGAGTCAGAGCGTACTGTGGAGCCTAGAAAACTAATTGTGTTTCTTTAACATTGCCGTGTGACGCGTCTCGGTTTTCGCGATACAAGGAACAATTTAGTATTTAGTATCGGTTCTGTAGCTGAGAAAGGAGGACCGCACGTGCAGGGAGGCAATTGTTTTTGTGCCAGTCTATTACAAAAAAAAAACGGGTAAGTACTGATTTTCATCTTCGTAATAGAGGGAATCATTTCATGTTAGTTCTTTAAGTTGGGAAAAAGTTGCATAAAAAGTGGTTTATTTCAAAAAGAGCCTGTATACTGCGAAATTATTTGAATGTTATTTAAACATCTCTAATTAAATCTGTATATTAAATAACGAAATGAACTACCAAGTTCACATCTCTGAATGACCCTGTACATTACATAAGCGCTATTAATTACCGAGTTCAGTTGGGATATAGGTCTATTTGCAGTGTGCCCAAAGTCCAATCTCTGCTTATATAACTTTGCTTGCTACTTACTTTCGTACCTGTGTTCTCATTTTACAGGAAGATGGCATCACAGGCAAAAAACATTATTAACCTTTTGGCTCGTTCTGAAAGGTATAAAACAATAACTTCTTTGTAAAAATAAACTAGGGTTCTATTAGGGAGTTTCCTAACCACTTTAAAGTATATTTTGTGTTAACTTCTATCTTTGTTTGTCGGTTCGGATAATTATCTGTAATAAAGTTTCTCTACCTATCTACCTTACTAAGTATTAATAGTATTATGTTTCACAATTGAATTGAATTTACAGATCGAGACAGAGATTGCAAGTTTAACGTCAGTTATAAAACAACAAGATGCGTGTTTTAATGGTCAACCAATTCAAAGACATTTAGAATCCCATCCTTTGTGAAAATGTAGGTACCTTTATCTAACTAATGCAACTTTACAGCGGGCGTTACTGCGACGAATAACAGTTGCCATTTATTACACTGTTAAGTTTTTTACTTTTTATTAGTCAAATATATTTATAAGAGTATTTTCTACTTCAATACTCATCACAAGAAATCTTTCATTTCCAGATTAGTTCATGACCAGCAGAAACTCCAAATCAGGATGATCCAAACCAAGATGCAAAGTTACACAACCGATAGCTGAAATGAAAGCGCCAGTCTCTAGTAGTTTTTGTAGTAGTATTCTAGTAATTGTTCAAGTTCTTACAGTCGCAGTTGTTCACCAGTTAGATAAGCAGGTACCTGATTATTTATGAGAATATATTTATAACTATTGACGTTGTAATTCTATTACCTTAACAGTATAAAAAAATATGTATCACTATCGTTTTGTTGTCAGAATAATGAAGATCCAACAGCAAATCAGCAGCAAAATTACGAGTCAACTGCAGCCAACCAACCCAAAATTATTACAAATAATTTCCCTAAAAAGAAGACGCCAGCTTCTCATAGTTCTTCAACCAGTCGAAGCCGCTCTCCAGATAAACAATTAGAATGCATTCGTTCTCAAAATATTCTACCCTCGATATTAATACCCCAGTCCCAAAATGAACCTACACCATCTTCACTTCTTAGACTAATAGTATCTTATCAGATGAGAGTGATGCTGACATAACTGAAGGTGATCCTTTATTTCAAATAAAGAGGAATCAGAATAGGTCCCGTTCTTCTAGCACGTCATCGACAGCAAGTATTGATTCTGCATCTAACATTATCATTACAAAACTAGGAAACTAAGTGGAAGCAGAATAGGCAAAAAGTTCTTCGGAATACAGGAGAAAGTTATACTGCCGTTCATACCAATAAAGTGATTCCTGCTCGAACGATAAAACCTCCCTGTTCTGAAAATTGTAGATTAAAATGTCGAGAGAATTTTGACAACACTCAGAGGTTCGAACACTTTAAAGCATTTTGCAAGTTAAGAGACTTACATCCCCAGCGCATGTTTATTGCTTCTTGTATGACTACAGTTGTGCCCAAATACACCAACGCTGAAGTTCAGGAGCACCAAATCACGCTTTTCATATGAAGGTTGATGAACGTCGGATGAGAGTCTGTAAGACATTTTTCTTCTTGTCAATTTTGACTTTTTCAGTTTTCTTAAAACATTGGATTAGGTAATGAATAAGTACGTATCTACCTTATTTAAATATTCACAAGAAATTATATTCTAGGTTTCTAGTATTAGTATTGTTATTAAGTAATAGTATAGTTGACGTTTTTCAAACTTATCTTTAATGGCAAATTTTTTTGAGACTGATTTATGGTGATGTATAAGGTAATGATGAAATACTTACATGACTAAAACTATTTTATGTCATAGGTAGGTACCTAAATTATGGTTATGTAAGTATAATGTTGTGATTTATAACATAGTTTAACTAATGTTGCAAATCAAGATTTATAATTCTCTATGTTGCCATACCTAAGTGATTAGTAGTTAATTTAGAAATGACTGATTTAAATTCTTTTGATAAGTGTTTAGTAAAACATACTTTAATGTGTTTTTGTTTTATTTTTGTTGCATTTAATAAAGTAACAGCTTCCTAATTACCTATATTTTGTAGGCATTCTCTGTATTAAATACTAGTTTTGTTAATAAGATTAATCACCTTTTATTTCTACACAGCGGTTAACCACTCTTATTCTTAAGAACATTTTTCGTATAGTTTTGAATGCTAATGCGAGTGTGAAGTATATTTTATTTTACACAAATATTTTAAAAGTTATGCTCATAATATTTGTTACATACCTATTAAGCAAAATTTATATTTTTTTCACACAATAAATACTTTCTAATACAATGTGATGAGTTTTATTTAATAAGGTAGGTATAATATAATAAACCGATGGTAATTTTATTTATTTTACCAATACAGGGATCTATTTCCACATTAACTAAATTGGCACGTCCATCAGTTATGATTATATAGGCTCAAGTCTAAATAATGTCCCGGAAGGTACATAATTTTTTTATGATATAAGGGCTTAACTTTGTCGGTTGATTTAATAATCGTTTTTTATGTTGACTGAAATAGAGCTAGAATAAATTTTTGATGCGGTTTATATTTTATGCTTAGTGAAAATACTTTGTATCAAGTTGCATGGTTTTGTGGTCAAATCGCAAAAACTTTAAGGGCACTGACTTTTTTTAAAAAAACCTACTTCAAAAAACTTTCTGAACAGTATTATACCTAATGATTGCGAAATTGTATTTCCCTTGACCACTACAATCAACACGGTGTTGAAATGTACTTTTTGTGGTAAAGCATAGGTAAGAAGTCATTGAATAAACTTTTTAAAATTAATTAAGTTTTTCTTTGTAACTGAAATAGTGAATTCTTCGGTGCTATTTTGGCGCTAATAATGTTTAAAATAGCATGACTGATTAGGTTTTAATTACTAAGGGGGATTAAATCAAGGGCAGGGGTTTCTTTTGTTGCATCATCCTACAGAAATGGTTATTTTTAAAATTATAAGGTATATTTGGTTCATATTGTGATGCGTTTCCTAGGTATTGGTGCGAAAATTAAGGTACTTATGTCCTTTGCCGTACTCATGAAATCGTTGCTGAATTTGACGATGACCGTTCGTTACTTAAGTCTTGATAACAAAACAAATAGATAAAATACCTTTCGCATTTTTAATATTAGGATGAATATAATATTTTGATAATATAAAAAATACGAAATACCCTACACCTTTGTAATAAGATTGTTTTTGACTGAATTAATAAAAAAACAAATCATCTTTTAACAAGACCTACCTTTTATATGTGCTTTCATAAATGTCATTAGTTTGCCTAAATAAAATATATGAACACTATATGGCAATTATTGATTTTATTAAATTTTAGTTAATGAAATTGCGAATACGTGCGTCTATTTTGATGGCGATATCATAAAAAGAAATAAAAATAGCTTAACCTCCAAAGCATCATCGATGAATAAAAAGTTAAATAGGTAAAACCAGTGGGCTAACTTTGATTTCATAATAACACACACTGTTTATAATATCTGACTGTGCGAGATCGTGGGAGTTCAAGTGAAGAGAGAGACGTAAGTACGGTATTAAGAAGACTTTCCTTAGTTTTGAAAAGTACAATCAGCCAAAAAGTTGGGTGAACTTGATTTGCACGTCATTAAACAACAAGGCAATCATATTCTGATAGAATGAGTATAATCTCAATCTTACAGCTACTACAAAGGAAATTTTCTCAAAAGTGGCAGACTTGCGCGACTGTACCACGGGCCTGGATGCAGCTACTTTCAGATAGATGCAATGATCGCTCATGAGCAGTAAAACATGTTTTAAAACGAGCACAGGAGTCTTTTTGACAGGAAATTATTTTTGGACTCCGCAACAATATGTCCAAGATGTTTTAATTTGTACCGATTACTATACAACGAGCCAGTAATCACATCGTTTCTAAGGGACATAGTGAACTCGTGAAATACGTTTATAAATAGGATAAATAACTAGGATTAAGAAATTAAAACAAAAAATTAAGCAACAAGTGCACCGTTTATTAATAAACTTGAACGCTTATTGAATATACATAAAATATTATTTCTGAGTACAATGTCTTACAAAACGTTGCTCTGTGTCTTAATATATACAAGTAACTCTAATGTAATTTTTGCGTAACAATAAATAATACTTTCATTAATGCGAATACAATCAAGTTGCGCTACCCACATATTCGGGGGCAAGGCCAAACGTGTGTAGAGGTGTACGTTCGGTAAAATTGCCGAGCGGTTATTGCCGTTCGGGTTTAGGCTAGTCGAGCCGAATGAGCTGACCTGCATAAAGGCCGAATTTAGTACCCAATTCTCGATCACAAGCCCAGTACGTGTAGTATTTTGATTCCGGTGGGCCTTGCCGTTCAACAAATACTGCTGGGCCGAACGTGCCAACCCGAACAGCTGGTCTGAACGCCTCAATCTTTTGAAAAGCAATGATTTTTTAAAGTGGTAAATATAGAATATTTTTCTATGTATCAACATTTCTTTAGCTACGAATTTAGTATTAAAACTCCTTAAAACTGTCATTGTTAAAACACAAATGTACACTTAGATGACCTTAAATAAGCTTAACCATAGACTAAAATTCGTTGCTTAATTCTATTTAAATTGTTATAAATAAGGAATATCTACAACTGTATGGCACAATGATAGTTTACAATTAAGCATATTTCACATTAATACTATTTACATTTCTTTAGCTTATAACATACTATTCCTACAAGATAGGAACATTTTTTTACATTATATTTTGTACAACACCGTCGTACTAAAAGACATTTAAATAATATACGCTAACTTTAAACTTTGCAGAAATATTTGTGTAAACCGAAACTATTTTATCCACCAAAAGCTTAGTTTACCTGGATCTTCGAAAAGGCAAGATTGTTTCATATTTGTTTTGCTAAAAAATATTCGAAAAACATTATAAAGGAAGTAAAACTGTATAAAAATATAATTATTTAGAATCCGGTCACCAAGCCTGGCTCTTTACTAACTTATCTAACATACAGTTCGAATCCTGGTACAGATAGATGTGATTTTATATTTTTACTAGAAATACCAACTAAAGTAAGTTAATAGAGTGACAAGAAACAGTAACTCTAACAAAGGGTATGTTAAACATTTAAAGATATCCTATTATAGTGAAGTCACCACTGGAAAGGACCGATAATAATTGTTTGCCTTTTCTGCAGCAACCCATACCTGTACTTTATTGGAATCTTGCTGAAAGCGGTAAAATATTTCAGTTATAAATATTTACCATACAACCAGTCTTGAAGAAATGGAAGTGGAAAATTTAAACGTTTAATAGATAAAATATTATTTTATTAATCAATGAACATATCTGCACAAGCGACTCCGCAACATATGAGAGAACATAAATACCTACTGTCATGTTTCATAACGTAACTAATCTCTAAATTTTAATTCTGTTTAATCATGTCCTCCATTCCATGGGTTTCGTTTGATTAAATATTGTAATGACGATCACATACAAAACATTATTTATGTCTAGATTGGAAGAAAGTTTAAGTGCTGTGGTATACGCTGCCTTATCCTTAGGGAGGAAGAAGATGGAGAAGAGTAATGCGGTAGTGGATTTCTTCGAGAGCTTTGTATATCTTCATGGCAACCGAGGATAAAAATACATGGTGACGTCACGACGTGCTAAGAAATAGCAGCCGTTAGTAGAATGTTCAATATGTCTTGATGAGATGGTCCGACACATACGGAGTGAATGTTTCTGGATCCTTGATTTTCTTCTTTTTATGAAGCGGACAGCTTTTTTGTTTATGTCCAGTTTCAGACTTATTGTGAATGGGTTTGTATGACGCCGATATCGAGACATCTTTCTTATTAATAAGGGTGATTTTGCTTTGGCAATATTTGGTTTGATGTTTGACCTCAGTGGCGCCATAGTAGTTATTTGTTATGGAGACTTCGTCTTGTATGTTTTTCTTAATTTCTGTATTTACTTCTAATTGGCTATGGTGCAGGCACGTGGAAGTGGACTAAAAAAAGTAATAAATGCTATATTAGTGGTTTGCAAGAAAGAAACAAAGAGATCTGAGCAAGATTCTTAAGGTTATCTTTTGAATGCACCACCAAAGTTGTAGTCTGGGAACTTTAAATATTTGTCAAACTCACAAATCCAAGATCGATATAAAGATGTTTAAAAATCATGCAGAAACTAATTCACTCAATATTAAACTGAAATCGATTATCAAAATTAACTTTGACGTAACAGTTAAACGGATGTTTTAAATATAAAAGTTTTGACTCTTAGACTATGGGTAATATAATGTTTTATGTTAAATGTACGACTTATAAAAATAAAACAATAGGTGGACCATGTCAAATTGGTCGTACCAAGTATGTATAAACATCGTCGTTTCGAATATTTATTTTGATAGACAACTATGAAAATCAGGCACTGAACATATGGAAATGAATTGATTGAATTAATAAATCTACTTTAATGTAATAGTCGTATATGTTTATGGTTTGCACAGACTTGTCTTGAAGTATGCGCCGCAAATTCTATGAAAACTTAGCGCAAGATTTTACCTCAACAGCCACATTTTATGATTTTTTGGATCGTAGAAAAAGAAACAGAAGTACCGGTACTGGATATTAATATAACTGTGTTAATATGTAAAAGGTGCTATTTACTTCTGCTTTAGTTTGATTTTCGTACACCCCGATTAAAATATGTGAAAATTAAGAAAACGGGAGAATATATTGCTGCGTTCCGTTTGCCGATTATAGCGCTCACAGCGCTCATATACCCGTTCCGATTGCCCGTGAGCGCGTTCACAGCGATATAGATATGTCATCAATGACGTCATAAACGCCACCATCTTCCCGCTCACAGTGCCCAAGCTACGGAGTATGGTCGCTCGGAGCGGCCTGACAAAACTGACACATGACGTTACTTTGTTGATGTTTTTATTAGTCGATTATAGATTTTAAGAGGTTGCTTATTAATTTTTTTTGTAATAATGTTAAAAAATGGCTCCTGCTTCATTCAGGGTCAAAGATCTTAATGAAATTATAACTTTGGACTTAATCGACGAACAAGCAAAATGTTAGCGCGCTATTTACCGTTCCGATTTCTATAGCACTAATATCACTTTTAGCGCGCTAAAACGAATCAGAACGTTTTCGACCACTTTTAGCGCTGTGAGTGGCAAACGGAACGCACCATTTGTCTCTACGTCAGGATCAGCCATGTTTCTCTAGTCTGTATTATTATTATTATTTTGTTTTATGGCAATCAGCTGTTGTTACGACACAATAACTATTTCTGCCAATTTCAAGTATTAGTATACACACGTACTACACGAGGTTAATAATTTTGTAGCGATCAGTTGAGTAGAACTTGCAGTATCTCGAGCATTGAGTTACCTTGAACAATACAAAAACAGGGGGATGAAATAAGTTTTTACAGATATTTTTAACATAGAAGAGTATAATTTATAAAGGCGTCTGGCCATTGTTAAGAAGAAGATTAGCAATAGGGGATAACTTTTTAGCAACGGAGGACGGTAGTGGGATGTCTTCAAATTTTGAAAGAATGTTCAAAACTAGGGAAATCAGGAGTTCTAAAAAATTTTCATTAGGGGAGCAGGATGAAGTAGGGGGGAAGGCATTATCAGATTTAGTAGATGGAGGGTTAGCAATAATAGCGTTATGGGCAATTTTGTCATAGCCTGGAGATAAAGACGGACTGGGTTTTGATGGTTTGTATATTGTTTTTTTGTAAGAAAGATTCAGTGAAGGAGAACTTTTAGAAGCATCTGCGTACGATTTTTTAACTGAAGCGAAGAGGGATGATGCTTCCTTGAATGATATGTTCTTTTGGGACATGGTGATTTTAATATTCTTTTGCCGGGAATGTACCGGGCAAGATTTGTCAGTTGCTAAATGAGGGCCTGAGCATTGCAGGCAGGAAACTTCAGAGGATGCAGGACAACCTGAATGAGTTTGTGCACATCTGAAGCAACGAGCACTGGATCGGCATTGGGCTTTCACATGGCCAAATCTACAACAGTTTAAGCATTGTATGGAAGGCAAAATGTATGGATCAACGGTTAATGATGAGTTAAAAATAAACACTTTATCAGGTAAGCATTGTCCAGAGAAAGCGATCACTACAGATCCTGTGGGGGTCCAAGTGGAACCAGACTCCATGGACACTTTTCTGTTTAAGCGACGCGCCTTCAAAATTGTTATATCACCTTGGCTTGTGGAGATTGTTGATACAACTTCCTCCATAGACCATGAAGTTGGGATCCCGCGGATCAGCCCCATTCTTGTTATATTATATGTAGGAATTAAAGCTATATAGTTATGAGATTTAAGACTCGGGTTTCTGAGAAACTCGTTTGCTGCACATGCAGATGAGAATTCCACAGAGACCCGATTTTTGCCAACACTCTTTATACCATCATTTTTAATATTTTTAATGTTTGATGTAAATAAAAATTTTCCAAAATTTAAATGATTAAATGTACTGCCTGACTTAGGGTGAGTTTCTGACCTGGACACATGAACAATGAAAGGACCTTTGTCAGAAGGATGGTAAGATTTTTCTTCTAAAAGACTTGGATGAGTGTAAATAATGTTATTGGTTTGAGATGGAAGAGCATTCGAAACAGATTTTTTAGGAGTAGGGGACGAATCCCGATTTATGCTTGGACGTTTTCTTGTTTGCACATGTTGAGAGAAAGGGTCAGGGGAGTTGTTGACATCAGAAAACGGGATTGGGTCTGGGGGCTTAGGAGGGATTGGAACACAATCCATGCTCATTAAGAGCTAGATAATTCGTACAACCACTTACCAGGCGAGGAAGAGAAAAACAGAAACACTTAAAATAACTCAATGATGATAACAAAATCACCAAAATAACCGGCAAATAACGAAAACCGTGTGTACACCGCAAACGAAAAATTGACAGTCCTCTAGTCTGTATTAAACTGTATTTCAGTTAGACATTGACTTTGACAAGCTAGTGACAAAACGTTTGTTTTGTTTTCTTGTACAAATTATATCACAAAATAACTTTTATTCAATAACATTTCAAAACTATAAATTTTACAGATCATTTCTATAGATTGGTAATAGCAACTTCTGACAACGTCATTAACAGGTCTTGATATATATCAGCTACTTTTTCACATGTTCACGAAACCTTATGTCTCCTTTATCACATTTTTACTTCTCAACATTACGAAGTTAACTTATTTCAGTTTAGGCTAACACTAATTCAAAGGGCTTTAGACGAACCCAACTCTGATTAAATATCAAAGTTGAGAAGTTTTTTGTCAATTTAGACACGCAGTTATACCAACGTGCGGCATATATGTCAATAGAGGTCTGTGGAGTTCTAAGTGCAGGCAGACTTGCTATCGAAACCAAGGGTACAGCATCATGTAACGGTACGCACCTGCTTGTGCGGCCTGGCATAGAGCGCGGCGCGGCCGGCTAGCTCGGCGCGCAAGCGCCACGCGCGCTCCGCCAGCCCGCGCCTCAGCCGCGCGCCGCTCGCCACCTCCAGCGAGATTTGCCATCTACAACAAGATAAATAAATATAGTACTAACCAGCTAAGAGATTTAGATCACAGTAATACTTTTTCTGTTTTCTGTATTATACAATAACCCAAAATGAGGTGGAGGTCAGAAATTAGGTGTATAATAGCATTCGATATGAAAGACGTTTATATTAAGGTTTGAAAACACACCTTATTAACACTCAAAAGTGCTTAGAAATTTAGATACTTTAAATAACATAAAAAAGCAAAAAATACAGCCAAAAAGTATTTTCAAAATATATTTTTAAAACATTAAAACTAACACATCAGGGACATCAAAAATACCAACGTTTACTGTGATGATGTATGTGTATTTAGAGCCACTGTTACAAAGTTGTGACGTCACAACTAAATACAAATTCTATTGAGCGTTTGCGGATATTGCAAATGCGTACTGTTCATGTCAATGTATCCTGTAGGTAAACTATTGATGGTTCATTGGACAAATTTTATGCAACAGTACCTTACACAGCACTATACATTATATGACATATACATTATTACACATGGTAACATACAGTTTTTAAAAATTTTATTGGCGTTAGTGTTTATCCATAAGCAGTTTTTATCTTCCAAACACAGTAAACGAATTAATATCAACATGTAAGTACTATTGTATCAAACTCAACATTACACTGCATTTACCTGGCAACAAACTGCAGTATCCTGGCCCTCTGGCCGCGCCTCCGCAGCAGCAGGCACACGGCGCGCAGCGACGCCAGGTTGCCGCGCACCGGCTCGTGCAGGGTAGACAGCCGCAGAGCATTCGTGTAGTACTTTAGAGAAAGGGGGTACAGGCCTGGAATTGACATAATATGCCGTTTAATGATAATTAAAAGTTGAGACTTTTCTTACTTTGTTATGGACAGCAAACTACCTGATGGTAAATGTTTATTAACCTTAGATGTTACTGATTAATTGTATTGCTGTTTATTTTTTTACCGGAGGCTTATGACGGAACTGCCTTTGTTCCTACGTCTCACTTATCATCAACACAACCTAACCAAGATCCGTCTAAAGAAAAAGAACAGCGCTTGTAATTACTGGCGGTTCAAATAGGAAAGACTGTAGTACCCCAGGTAGGATCTTAACAAAAAAACTTTACTACCACTAAATTACGAGATACCACAGATTATGTAAAATATTTATGAACTCTTATATATGCAGATGTATGTGTCTCTGAAATATATTTACTAAAATTCATGCGATTTAGTAAATTTAATATCTCGGAATAATAATACGTGAATTAAATACGTTGCATTAGTTATCAAAAGCTTGGAAAGCGTTGGTGGATAGCAGCTACAATTGCCAAATAAAGCAAAATAAAATAACAACTCCGGTACTATTTTAATAGTCTTTATGGTAAGAAAATCATACTGGTATTATGATGTTCTTCTAGCCTTATTTTAATTTGAAATGATTTAATAACAAAAGCTGATGTATATATTTTATTGTTAAATTATGTGTCACGTCACTCCGTTGCCCTGCTTCGACCTAAAAGAAGGATAAACAAATACTCATTTATATTTTAGTGCAGAAAAACATACCTCTCCCCGAGAGCCAGTCCCCATAGAGCACATAATGCTCCCAATTGTTCGGTTCCAGCTGCAGTAGTTTGTCAAGCAGCGTCCTCTTCTCTACTTCTGGAGCGATGTGCAGGAGCTCCAGGTACGCCTGGACGAAGCGCGGCTCCAGAGCTATGCAGCGAGTGAGGAACTGGATAGCGTCGGGGATGCGGTCTTTTTTGCTAGAATATGTGAAAATTGAGATTTGATTGATAGTTGATATGACGATTACTGTGTAAAGCGTCATTGTGACTAAAGTACGTCTTCTTAGGGTAGAGTAGCGTCGCTCACTACCCTCTGATATGGTTGAGGAGCCGCGTTATCCTCGTGAAAGAGTAACTTTTAAGAGTGTTCGTCGTTTGAAAAGTTTGTAGGGAGGGATACTTTTCCGAACTGGTGGTAAAGTCATGCTTTATGTAACGTTAATAAGAACAATAAATCGTTAATGCTGAGAAATTAATATTTGAATTTGTACGGACTTCAAGATGACGTTTAAAAGTGTTCGAAAAAATAGCCACGAAAGATAGTTTTGATGAGCGCCTGGTAGTCGAAGCTAATCTCGAAAACTTTAATTAGCGGCTTAAGTTATATGACATTCTGATTATTACTAAAACTAAAGTCAAAATACAAATTTTATAATATTGAAATTTTTTTACTACTTTCATAGCCGCCAAATGAGCGCCTGATGTGGCATCCGCAGCCTTGGATATAAGTAGCCGTAGGTAGACTGTAGTACCGCCCCAGGCTAAATCTTTACATATAAAACTCTACTACCACAGTTGCGCGCGAGTCGTGTTGACGAACGTACGTAGCAGTGCGATAATACGCGTTGTGAATATTTACGAATACCCACGATAAAAAATAAACATAAATGAGGACGATGCTAGTGACTCTGATATTATAAATGAATGTGAGCGGGAATTGTTAGAGATGTCAAATGCAAATATATCCGAAACGTGTGAATTGAGTAAGACCTAAGAAGCTTATCAGAAGCGAATCGGAGGAGATGAATATTAATGATAACGTGGAAAATTGCTTAAGTTCTTATGAAGTAAGTTTGTTTTCATTACAAATACTGCCGAAACAAATGGCTTTGGCGAGATTGTAGAGAGACGAAGAGATTGTAAGCATAACAAAAATAAAATACAAAAGTCCATATAAAGTATGCATACAATTTAGTGATAAGACACAAGCTGAAAAACTCATAGCTTGTAAGAAACTTTCCGAAAGGGACATAAGAACACAGTTCACTGACTTAAGAAAGACATATGGCATTATTAAGGGCGTAGATCTGGATATAAATGAAGCTGAATTATTGAAAAATTTTGAATGTTCTCAAGAGATTATTTCGATAAAAAGATTGAAAAGGATGAATAATGACGGCAAATGGATTGATAGCGAAGCTATTGACTATGTTTCTGGGGCCCGTCTCCTCCTCAATTTATATATGCGTACAAATGTAGATTTGAGATAAAAAGTATGCGTTCCCTGTAACCCAGTGTTCTGGATACTGGAGATTTCTGCCACATCAGAAAATTTTGTAGACTGAATAAGAACATCTGTCCGAAATGTGGCGGAGATCATAGCGATTGCGAAACAGAATCATTTAATTGTCCAAATTGAGGGTGGTAGTCATATGGCCCTTGATAAGAACTGTCCATGTTCTAACATATAAAAAGGCGTTGGAATTTTATTCACAAAGCCAAACAAAGCGCTTGAACAAAATAAGAGAAGACCCAACGATTGAGCACGATACTTATCAGGGATTGCCAATTATTAACCCTGAGAAAACTTATAGCAGTGTAGTCAAAACGACAACCATAGTTCATAGAAGCTATGAGGAAAAAGAAAAGGGTGCAGAAGTCGAAACCAAAAAGTTAAATAGGAAACAGAATGACAAAACAAGTAAAAACAAGAGTTCAAGAAAGAATGAGGAAGAAATTACGAACATGGAGTATGAAGAAGGAACAACTAGTGGAAAAGAAGGTGATAGTGAGTCAAGGGATAACATAAAGAGAACAATGAAGAAATAGTTTGATATATGGAAATTATTATTAAAAATAAAAACAATAGTGTTAGCGGACAATAAATTTGAGGATAAGATATTGTTAGTGCTGAGGGCTGTTTTCGAAGAATGTAAATTATAATACCAATATTTTGAGTAGTGTGGGTTTATCTGAAGGTTTTTTTAAATTTTATTAATGGATAAGGTAAGCTTTTTAAATATTATCAATGGAATTCACAAAGTTTGATGCCGAAACTTGTAGAGTTTGATGCGTTGCTTTCTCAAGAAAAGATACATATAGCTATTATCTCCGAAACTTGGTTGAACTCAGAGATCTTTCTTCATCTAAATGGTTATAATATGTATAGGAATGACCTTCCTGACTCTTATTGCTGGGTTGCTATAATTATTCACAAAGCTGTTGAAGCTCATATTTGTCCGATTCAAGGCATTCATTCTGGCGTAGAAACAATTCACATCAATATAATGAACTTTAAATAGATAGAAAATATTATCGGTATCTACTGTACTTCTTCTGTCCGCACCCATCAAGCAGGCTGGGATAAAATTGTTGCTCTTGCGGATAACAAAACATTAGTGTTGGGTGACTTTAACGGACATCACACAAATTGGTCTTACAAGACAGATCAGAGAGGTACACAATTATTAAACGCAGCATTAGATTATGGTTTTAAATCTCTTAATAATGGTCAAGCTACTAGAGTGACATTAATTAGTAAATGGCTCGATTCAAAAGTAGTCGGCTCATATTACCTTTGCATCAACTGATATAAGCATTAATTTTGACTGGCAAATTTTAAGTGGAAATTTAGGAAGCGACCATTTAATAATTAAAATGGCTATCATACTTGATGTTAAACCTTTTCAGTCCGTAAACAGGAACTTCAAAAAGGCGAACTGGTCAACTTACCGGGAGGATCTGAGGAATTTCTTCAAAGATAAGTTTAGTCAATTCAATTATTGCCAACCACCTGACATCCAAAAGTTGTATGACGATTTTCACAGCCAAATATTAACATCCGCTGACAAAAACATTCCCATTATTAAAGTGTGCAAAAATCCCGCAAATTCATTTAAACCTAAAGCTAATTGGAGTTTGAAATTATCACAAGTTGTAGCAGAGCGTAGACTGGCCTTAAGCATTTTTAGAAGGAATCCTACACCTATTAATCTCAGCAAACTCGAGCAAAAAGTTAAAGAAGCAAAAACTCTCATAGAAAAGGCTAAGTCACGGAAAGCATTTTGTAATAGTGTCAATGAATCCATGTCAGTCTCTAATATGTGGAATAGTATGCGATGGTTTAAGGGATTCCGAAAGAGACACTTTACCATATCTATACAAAAAAGAAAAACTATTAAGATCCCTTAGCCCTGATTATGTGATGAATTCCCCTCCTACGTTCAATTCCACTAATGAACAGATGCAATCATTGTTTACGTTACAGGAGCTAAAGAGTAGTTTGAAAAAAAAAGACACTGCCCCAGCATGTGACAACATTACCTATTCTATGATTTACAATCTAACTGTGACAGCTAAAATTTACCTTCTAAACTTGTATAATGCTATATTTAAAACTGGTGTTATACCACATCAGTGGCGGCACATTTCGATAGTACCAATCCCCAAATCTAATTGTAATATAGATAGTAGGTAATTGTACCTAAAATAAGACCAATCTCACTAATTTCCTGCCTGTGTAAAACTTTTCACTGTATGATTGGAGTAAGAATTGAGTGGTATATTGAAAAACATAACGATCTTTCATCTGGCACGACCGGATTCAGAAGAGCACAATCATGTTTGGACTCTCTTTCACGACTTGTTATGTACAGATAGGTTTTCCAAAAATAATCCTACAGCGGCCGTTTTTTAGACATTGAAAATGCCTACAACCATATTTTAGCAGAAAAGGCAGTGGAGACTTTGGATGATTTAGGACTTGGAAGTGTTATCTGCAGTTATATGTGGGCTTTCCTAAGCAATTGGCAATTGATGATTAGAGGCGATGAGTATATTAAGTGCACAAGCAGAGGTCTGGCTCAGGGAGATCCCTTGTCACCCCTTTTATTTAATATAGCTACCATTCAAATATGTCGTCAGTTGCAGAATGTTTTAGTAGCTCAATATGCAGATCATTTTGTCTTATTTTTAAGTAATAAAGATTTAAATTATTGTAAAAATATGTTGCAGCAAGCCTTAAATTATATTATCACCTTATTAGATACAATCGGTCTTCGAGTGTCTGCTACAAAGACTTATTGTTATGTTTTCAATAAGGGTTATAAACGGAAAGAGGTAGATTTAGTGATTGAAAATAATATTTTATCCGTAGTTGAAAATGTGCGATATTTAGGATTATGGTTGGACAAAAATTTAAGATGGAATAAACATATAAACGAAATTGCCGAGAGCACGACTAAATTTCTAAATTTACTAAAAGTGTTAGCAGGGCCAGGATGGGGTGTACATCCCAAATACCTACGCACTATTTACATTTCTTTAATACGAAGTAGACTTAACTACGGCTGTTTTTTATATGATACTAGTGCAAAAACACATTTGAGCAAACTAGATAGAATACAAAATCAGGCTCTTCGCATCATAGGTGGTTTTATTAAAAGTACACCAATCCATGTGATGGAGAGTGAGCTCAGTGTCCAACCATTGTATGTCAGGAGATAATACCTAGCTTTTAAAAATTGTCTCAAATGTATGTCCTGGGCGAATAACGATACTATTCAGCTTATAGATTGTTTGTGTTCTGAAATTCATAATGGATATTGGCAACCTAAAAAAAACCATTACTGGCTATGGCATATGTTGAGTGTAAAGAATATAACATTCATAAGTCTAATCCCTCAGAAATGTTTAAGTTGTCAGTCTGGGTAGACAACTTAGAATGTATTGTAAAACCCAAAAAGAAATGTAAAATTGATTGTAAGAGAGCAGACGTAATAAGAGAGTTAAGTGAAAAATATACAGGTTGGTCACATATATTTACTGATGGATCTAAGAGTGGCGTAAGACCGGGCGCAGCCTATTGTGCTGCTATGGGAAATAAAAATATGTTCAGAAACAAATTTAATGTTTTTATCATGACGACGGAACTTATTCTTTTCGGCATTAAAATTTATAGGTGGATTAGAAGGCCACCAATTTGTTATCTTTACCGATAGCAAAAGCGCCTTGCAGCCTTTAGCTCGATGCACCTCTGGATATAGCAGAGGTACATCGATAGCTTACAGAATTCTTGATCTAATTCATAATTTCAGTAAACGGATATAACTCTGAGGTTGCAATGGGTTCCTTCTCATATAGGATTAAGGGGAAACGAAGAAGCTGACCGATTGGCAAATTTAGCTGTAACTGAAGGTTTAGAAATATCAATTTTACCAATTTATACGGAGATTTTATATTAATTCAAAAATAAAGGTTATGACAAATTTAGAGAATATTATGATGAAAGAAGCAAAGAAAAGGGCGTTTGGTACAAGATAATACAATGTCAGCCTCTAAGGATCCCATGGTTTATAAGTGAACCGAAAAGTAGACAGTATGTTATTACAGCCCACAGACTTCTATCCATTCATTACCCATGTAAGAAATTTGGTTACTTAATGAAAAAGTTAGAATCGCCTTATTGTGAAACCTGTAATATTGTAGATGATGTCCAGCACATGCTTTCAGAATGTGTAAAGTACAGAGAGAAAGGGAATCTTTGTTGCAAAAATATAATATTAATAAATTAGATGTAGGTATATTCTTGACCATATTAGCAAATCCAAATTCAGATGTCTTTGACTTTCTAATTCATATATTCTTACAAAAACAAGCCTCTCTCTCTGATCCTTCAGTTATAATATAATTAGAGTTGTGTTTTATCTTAAGTATAGGTTATGATGAGGCTGACATATTCTCATGGAATAAAAGCCTCTTTTCAAAATAAGATATTAAAAAAAATACTCTACTACCAATATAATAAATAAGAAACAAAGTTTTTACCGGTACAACTTGCCCAGATTGTAGTGCGCATTGACATGGTCCCTGTTGTACTTGAGAGCGAGCAAAAAGTGTTGTTCAGCGTGCCCGCTCGCCACCACCAGCGTGCCCAGGTTGTTGTGAGCGCTCGCGTAGCTCGGCCACAGACTAGAAGGTATAGAAAACAAATAGTTTATATTATTTTGTAAAATAATTATTATTTGTAAGAAAATTAAACATATTTATATTAATTACTAACAAATATAACTTACAGTGATAAAATACTTAAACTTGATGTACAAAGTACATATTTTGCATTATATAGCGAAACGCGAATTAGCTCACATCAGCAGTAATTATCATTTAAATAGACGCAAAACTGTACGGTTTTTCACTTTTACGAACAACTTCCTACGTGTGCACACTTTGTAACCTATCAAGAAAATAAATCAAGATAATTCATCAAGTATCAAGTTTTATTATTTATCAAGACAACAGCATCGTACGGACCAACAAGGGCCCGTACACTTGAACTTACAAAAATATCAATAGGGTAGGATACAAATATATACCTACTACCAACTAATAAAAAACTACGCCTAAACAGGAATTTTCGAAAAACAAGGTGCCCAAAAGACTGGCATAATTACCTCGCTGGATCGGAGAAGAAATTTGATGTGCTAGGTATGACAACGCACAGTACAACGTAACGACGTTCTTTCAAGCGTCGAGTGAATAGGTATCTCGTGGATAGACGTGTAACACCTTCGTCTTCATCGTCACTTTCCATCAGGTGAGACAGAAGACAAACTTCTAATGCTTATACGTCTAATACTTTTTCAATAAAAAAAAATTTTAAACCCCATTTGAACCCCATCTTTGGAAGCATTGCTATTGGAAAATAATACTAGCTCCACGGTCCATAAGGTTTAGCCACAGATACGCTGGAAAACACATAAAATATCCCTCTTTTTGGATTAGGAGTAAGAAATAGTCATGTGTATTTTATGTAACAGTAAAATATTAGGCCTCGTACAAAACATTTTGTTTTAATATACATTGTATTATACTCAAACAATATAAAAAAATAAAACAGTGATTTTGAAAATTCTAAATATTTGCATAAGAATCGCTAAAAAATATGTTCAGAAAAAGACTACTATCGAATACACTTACTTCAAAGCTTCTTTGTAATGCTTGATGGCGCTCTCTTGTTGTTCGATATCTTTGAGGAAGTTGGCGAAATTGTAGTGCAGTTTGGCATTATGTGGCAACACCGCTAAGTCAGCCCTGAAAGAGAAAAATGTGGGTTGTTATAAGAACTTCTTTATGACAACTTTAACAACTTCAGCAACTTATGACAATCTCCAATCTTTCTGGTTGTTAGAAGAAACAAGTGTGTGTTTTATGATGTCCAAGAAAAGTTATGGTGTTCTATTTTAAATAAATAAAATAAAAATTGCATTTATTTCAGTAATCTTGGTTACAACATATTTCTAGGACTTCCCAGTGAGTAATCAGAGGATACTCGTATTGGGAATGACCCGCTACTTCCCTTAAGGATAAAATTAAGATTACAAAGTAAAACAAACACTAAAACAATAGCCTTTAAGAGACTTCTAGAACAATCAAAAGAAAGAAGAAGATTTACATTTAAAAATACATTAAATTTGATTATACATTGAATATAAGCAAATTATTTATGCATATATACCAAGGTGTGTGAGGGTGTGAGGTTCATAGTGCTGATGTGGTATTGTGTATGTATGTGTGGGAATGTGTATGGATGTGTAGGTGAATGAGGATTAGTATTTTAGCAGGTCTACGTTGGCACCTACATAGTAGATATAAATATAGATTTATAGATGTGTAATTTTATGCATATAATATGATTATTTATTTAATTATTAATACAATAGACAAGGATGCACTAACATTTTCATTTAAGATAAGATACGATCTATTTCAGTAAATTCTAATTAAAAGGTTTTCTACTTCGTCATAAGTAAGTGTACCCAACCATTGTCTTAAAGTTTTCTTGCACATATATAAATGCATAGGATATATTTTGAGTATTTTATTTAATTTATTGTATATAAAAGCAGACTGGCATGGGTATTGCCTTCTAGCAAAGACAGTCCGTACAAAGGGTGTTGGGGCCACAATATCATTTCTCCGCTTTTTTTGTAGTGATTTATTATACGGTAAGTGTTTGTGACAATTTAGTATAAGATTAAAAACATAGAGCTTTCTAACCGTCAGGAGTTTACTAATCTGATATAAGGTGTTTGTAGAGAATCTGTAAGGTTTAAAGTACATGACCTTTATCAGAGATCTCTGTGCCCTTTCAAGGTTTAAAAAGTCGGTTTTAGTGGCTCCTCCCCAGACTGGAATGCAGTAAGAAAGAATCGATTGCGCTAATGCTATATAAACGTGATTCAGTAGAGTGCTAGACATGACTGACCTTAGAGATTTAAATACCCAATTTAACTTTCTGATCCGATTTATTACAGCTTCCAACTGCGAATGCCAACTAAGTCTCTGATCAATAATAATTCCGAGGTATTTTGTTTGATTCACCTTGTTTATAAGTGGACAGCCGCACGAGGTATTTTTAATATTTGAGCAAGTATGAATTTTGATGCTAAAGGTATTTCCCGGTTGTGACGATGTACAGGGAGCAAAACAAATGTAATTCGTTTTTTGGACATTTAATGTAAGTCTATTTTCTCTCAGCCATTTTGTCACACGTGCCAAACCCTCAGCAGTCTTTTCGCGTACGGAATTCCAAGTTTTACCAGTAAAGACGATAGCAGTGTCATCCGCATAAGAGAATATCCTACCCCCGACGTCTTGTAAATTGCATAATTGATTGATATAGATCAAGAAGAGAGTCGGGCCAAGTACACTCCCCTGCGGCACACCATATTTAACGGTTTTTTCTTCACTAATGAAGTTTTCTATCTTTACAGCTTGAGTTCTGTCACGAAGGTAACTACTGAAGAGAGACAGCGCAACCCCCCTGATTCCAATGCTCTCCAACCTGTCCACAAGAACTGAGGTAGAGATAGTATCGAAGGCCTTTTTAAGATCTAGAAAGACTGTAAGGCATTTATTTCTCTTGTCAACTGCCTCAGTTATAATAGAGACCAAATCCAAAATTATATCTTGAGTTGATATTCCTTTGCGAAACCCATATTGAAATTCAGATAAAATATTACATTTATTGAGGTAATTAAGAAGTCTTTTGTTAAGTAGTTTCTCAATTATTTTTGAGATTGAAGTCAAAACAGAGATTGGCCTATAGTTATTTACCTCAGATTGATCTCCGTTCTTGTAGACAGGAGTCACTACAGATCGCTTGAGGGCACTAGGAAAGACTCCTGCACCAAAACAAAGATTTGCTAGTTTACAAATGAGTGGGACAACAAAGTCTCTGGCACGCTTCAGAAATGCAGTGCCTATCCCATCCCAACCAGGTGCACTGCCAGAGTCTAGGCTCATGAGTATGCTGTCAACTTCACTAGGATCTGTCTCTAGCAGAACAAATGAGGTGGAAAGGGAACGGCTAGTCGGGTGGATCTCTGAAATAAGGCTGTCGGTACCAGATTGTTTGTTTATGAGCTCTGCTAAATTAGAGCCAATATTGACGAAGTAATTATTAACATAATTGACTGAGTTTTGTGGTTGCGATTTTATATTTAGTAGGTCAATATTATTGATCTTTTTTGGTTTATATTGCGTAATGTCGTTTATCGTGGACCATAACTTTTTAGGTTGCTTAATTGATTCTGTTATTTGTTGGCTGTTATACTTTCTCCTAAGTTTTTTAATAAGATTAGAACAAAAATTACGATAACGTTTGTATGTTATTTTTAAAGTTATGTTGTGGGGCTCTTTTCTAAGCTTGTTCTGCATGCTATTTCTAAGTTTAATGCATTTGAGGGCTCCAAGGGTTATCCAAGGCTTTAGAGATATTTTATTATTTGACACAGTAACGATTTTGGAATTATCTTGGATAGCTGCCTGGATCATGCTTATAAAAGAGCTAGCAAAGATTTCAGGATTATTGCAAACATTCAAGAAAGACGCATCAGAAGCTACGAGGGTTTTATAAGCATTCTCATAGTTTATTACAGTTTTATTTTTACAAGAAGTAGGCTTTTGATATGCATTTGAAAATTTGACCAGGACAAGATTATGATCAGTAACCGTAGTATTTAAAACAGCAACAGAAGCGGAGTTAAGATTGGTGTCCAACTTTAAAATAACATGATCTAAACAGGAGTCCTTCCTAGTGGACAAGGTATGGCCAGGCAAGAGACCATGATGGGATAAAACATTTAAATAATTGAGGCGATTGCGACGATCGTGTGATTTTTCTTTCTCTGAAATTATCAAATCTATATTAATGTCACCAATAACAACTATATTTTTGATTTGTGAAATTGTTTCAAGGTGTGCATTAAGGGAGTTATTAAAACCGTCAGCTTGTAGGAAAGATGGGGATCGATATATAGCCAGAAAGGCGTAGTTGGCAATCTCAATCTGAAGTCCAGTTGCGTTAGTAAGACAGAGTTCTGTTACTTTAGCTTGGTGATTGTTTCTAATGTAAATAACAACACCATCATTTTGGTTTAGCACGTTAATTGTTTTATAAGAAGTATAATTTAATAATGATGGTAGCTGTTTCCTTGGATCCAATCTACATTCGGTTAATATTAGTATGTCCACTTCATTGTTTAATTGTGAAAGCGTCACTTGTAGATCATCAAAGTTTTTATATATACTCCGGATATTTTGGGTGATTACGATCAGACTGTTATGTTTACTACTCAAAACAAATTTAGTTAAATCTTGTATATTACATTTAAATGATTTTGAGATTTGCATAGAGTCTAATGCCTGTAGAGTATGGAGACTATCTATAGTGAGTTTTTATGAGCAGGTAGTCGTAGCTAGAGTTATAATATTTATTACTATAAATATATACATACTTGTAAATTTGTATATACGTGTAGGTTGGGATTGTATTTTTTAATGGTAGAGTTAGGAGGGTATTGTTTGTTATTTTGCATGAGAAACAAAGAGTTTGCATTTGATGTAAGACCGCGCAAAGGCAAGTGGTGTATATGACTGTGAGGTATATGTGTAGAGATGTGAGAGTGTAATTGAATTGTAATAAAATATTTTGAGTGTTTGTGTGATAATGTGGTTCTTGAGAATTCATACAGTGTAGTAGAGTGGTATTATGCATTATTATAGACATTACAAAGTTTTTCGTTAAAATATTATTTAAGTTATGGATATAAGAAGACATACAAAAATTCAAATATAGTCACGTCTGTTGTAGAAGTTGGTGCACCTGTGCTTCATTTTGGATACAAACTATTTTAGAAGAATCGTCCTTTCGCACAAAAACTCTTCCGAAGGCAGTCCAGCAATATTTGTATTGTTTCGATTTTACAAGGTCCCGTGATAAGAAATAAAGGCGAGCTCCCTTAGCGGTAAGCTGCTCTGTTATATAAATAGGAGTGTCTTCACTAAAGGTGAGGCCTAAGTGTTTCGCTTGTAGTTTGATTTTGTTTTTGAAGTTGAACTCTTTAGTCTTTTTCAATAAGTCTGTTCTTAGTATAGTAGAGCCAAGTTCTACAATAATAGGGGTTCTTTTTACATTTTCATTTCTCCCTTTTAGCCTAAAAATGTCATTTATATCGCGTGACGAGATGTCGAGATTTATAGTTTTAGACAGATTCAGCACCATTTTGATCAGATCGTCTCTATTTTCTGACATTTTACATGGAACATTTTTTATTTCAACACTAGACTTGCGTGCAACTCTCTGTAGGTCCTCTACTTTCTCCTCTAGCATAGTGATATATTCCCGATCTTTTTTTGATTGAGACTCTAACATCTCTATTTTTTTCCTAAACTCTTCATTTTGAGAGGCTAGCAAAGAAATTGATTGCTCAATATTAGTGTTAGTTTGATGAATGTCCTTAAGGTTTTTAGTGATTTCACTCAGTTCCTTTTTCTGTTCACCAATTAGGGACGACATAAAGTCCTTTATTTCTTCTTTAAAACTAAAAAATTGCGAGGGTGACATGTTCTCTTCTCGAGGTCTTTTATTACGTAGAGAAACAAAGTCTGGGGGCGAAAGATTATGTTCCTGAAAATCCATTGTTTTATTTATTGATAATTGAGGATCCGACCCGTAATTAATTGAAGTTTGTTGTCTTAAATTGGGTACTAATGGTACTTTATTAGGCGGCGACCTTTTTACTGACATGTTTTGTGATAACTGTGAGTGTAGGCCTAAATGAATCACGAGCCGTCGACTAAAAGTTTGTGTAGTCTTATTTCTCCAGTAATTTGTGGTGGGCGGAGCTTGAGCAGGTAGACCGGGAGTTTACCTGGTGTAGGTAATCCGACGTGATTGTTAGAGGGTGGTCCGATGAGTTTGGTTAGGGGGCGGGGCTTAACCGGTTACTTGCGCAGGAGCAGGTCTTCGTCGCTGTATGGTTGTTTCGCTCTCTCACTAGTTCGAGCTTCAGCCGCTTATGCTGGCCTAGTACTCGATTAAGATTTGTCAGTTGCAGAAACGTGCAGCAGGTATGCGGTTAGCTCTGTGTTATGTAGCCAAATAAGCTGAGGAACGTACCAAGATAGCATAAATATGCAGCAGTTGCGAAACTTCACAGGCAGGCCACCCGCCACTCGATGACAACTCTCACGCTACGCCAAGCCGTGCTGCGCGCTAGTTGCACGTCACTCGCACAGTTTCAAAAGGATTCTTGTCAAGTCACTACGTCACGCGCACAAACACATGCGCACAAATTGGTAAAAGCTCCTAAACGTTTATGGTCTCCAATTTTTCGACCCACATTTATAACTTTTAGTAATTATTTCCAATTTGAATTGTAACTTTAATAACAAGAGACGTGGTTCTAGAGTCAACTACTCGCTATCGAGGTCCGGGGGGAAGAGTATGCGTTCAATGGAAAGTCCGAAGGCTTGAAACTGACGTCACAGCTACCAGGAGCACTCACAGCTAAGTAATTACTTGTCACAGTTTATGTTTTCCTATTTTCCCTCTTCAAATTCTTCAAGAAATCAAGCCATTTGCAATCGTAAGGTACTAGGATCCCAGAAGAGTGAGGCGTTACTTAAGCAAGGCGAAGGGGCGGAGCTAAATCTTGCAGCCAAAATGGCGGCGTTGGTAGGGCGGGGCTAAGCACACAATAAAATAAGGTGGCGCCAGAGCAGTTTTAGTAGCGCAGGAGTGGATCTAATGTAACAGCTACCAGGAGAGCACGTACCATTTGCTTATATTAGGAGCTCGTACCAGCAGCACGCAGAGTTGAAAATGAACTTCTCACAGTTTATGCACTCCTATTTTGTTGAGATTTTTTTTAAGGTAACAAATTCACTTTTATTTCATAAAACAATTTAGCAACAGATTCTAAGGCACGACTACACCTTGCGGAGGTCCGGGGGAAGAGTGTTCTATTATTATTCGAAAAACCTTTTATCAGTTTTCATTAACTTAATGCCTGATTCCGGTTGCGTTTTTCTTTTCTTTACAAAATATTATTTATGAAAGAGTGCCGAGAGGTTTTTTTCGACGGCTTTTTTTCCTCTCAATCTACCCATTTACCTTTTAAAAACTGAAGTTAAGTTGTATTAACGCAATCTCGATGAAGCTGAAGAAAAAGAAGATTTAACCAAGTGTAAAAATTTTTTACCTGTAATATTTTGAGTTTTGAACTTTTTGGTGGACCTTATTTTCAGGCTCGGACTTAAATTGTGCTTAGTCTTATCTCGGGCCTATCTCAGCTAAATGGTAAAATAACAAGCGACTTTGTCTCATAAAGCCCGTTTTGTTTCATAAAAACTCAGTGATGAAAATCTTCGTAAAAAATAAATGACGTGATTAGTGTCACATGTCGGAGTATGTATTCTATAAAGTATACAGCAAAGTCGCTTTTTATTTGACCCCTTAGCTGAGATACGTCTTTTTGTAGATTTCAGGCTTAAACTTAACATATTAATACTGAGGTCCGTGTTAATGAACTACACTTAAATCATTATTTTTCATCTGCATTGAAACGGTATTCCTGTATTTTTCACTATTTCACTGTCAAGATAGCGTGCGCACTTAAATGAATTATTAAGGCTTGGTAATACCATATTGACTACTTTTTTTAATCAATTTCATAAACAGAAGTTAATTTAAATATTTTCTGGGGTCAAAAAATATATACGAGTATAACAAAGCAAACGAAACTGCTTTTGAAAAATTATGCGTTAAATTTTTCTCTACAGAAAAATTATCTGAATTAACTTTTAAGTAATCTACAATTTTTTTTAGGACGTAATGAATATATTACGAGGGTAATAAACAATGTCTTACTAAACCAAGCGTGCTTTTTTAAATCAGATTTTGCCAATATTTACTATTTGAAATAAATATTTTTAAAGTTCTTATGATGTTTGATACTTACTTACGTGCTGGGGATGCAGTATGTATTTACTGAGTTTTTTTTTGTTGAAAAAGGATTAGACGTTTGTCTTCTAACTCACCTGATGGAAAGTGACGATGAAGACGAAGGTGTTACACGTCTATCCACGAGATACCTATTCACTCGACGCTTGCAAGAACTGAGACTATAGTTTTCTGAAAAACAGACGCAGGCAGTTCATTCCACACCTTGGCGACCCGCACCAAAAAGAAACTATCGAAGCGTTTGGTTCGACTTCTTGGGATATCTACTATAAAGGGATGGAAGACCTGTCTGCGTCTAGCAGTCCTATGTAAGAAGGTTGTGGGTCAACCTGATCAAAAAGAGCACTCGCGCACTCTCCAAAATGTAATCTGTCGATGCTCGAGGCTTTGCAGTTTTTTGGTGGTGAGGTCAAAGTTGTTAATAATTTTTCGGGCTCTTCGGTCAACTGCGTCCATCGCTTCTAGTGGGTACTTTGCACAACCATCCCAAAGGTGGGTATAGTACTCTATACAAGATCGAACTTGAGCTGTATACAAATTAAGTAACCCTTCAAGGCTGAAGTACCGTCGGACCTGCGAGATGCAACTTCTTTGATGCAATTTGACACATGGACACAATTTGTTGCCCGAAGTGTAGTTGGGACGACATGGTTACGCCCAGAAGCCCTAGGTGGTCGGTTAGGGTACAGAAACATTTTAGAAAGTGGGCGTTAGGTTGAAACTGCTCTTTTTGGCGGAGAATAAACACGCCTGTATTTTTGACGGTATAAATTTGATCAAGTTGGACTCGCCCCAATCGGACACTTTCTTTAAGACCAAATCAACCCGCTCAATCATGGACTCTCTCAAACCCCGGATTTCTTGAGGACTCGCTCGCGCATTGGACATGTATCTCTCTACAACGGTGCTGTCATCAGCGTAACCAATAATGAATCCTCAGAAAATCAGATATCCAGTCGCAGAGCCCATTAGGTATTCCGTATGCTGGAAGCTTACTCAAGAGACCATCATGCCAGACTCTATCAAAAGCCTTGGAAATGTCTAAGGATACAGCTATAGCTTCACCGTGACCTTCCAAGGCTTCGCTCCATAAGTGAGTAGCATACACAAGAAGATCTTTAGTCGAGCGTCCACTGCGAGAACCATATTAGTTATCACTAAGGAGCTCTTTGGACTCAAGGTATGCCAGGAGACGATTGTTCAATACACGCTCCATAACTTTGCAAAGTATGGAGGTGATTGCAATAGGTCGGTAGTTGATAGGATCTGAACGGCTTCCCTTCTTTGGTACTGGTTTCACGTTAGCCAGCTTCCAGGATTTAGGGACCTTTCCGGACTCCAAAGAGGGTCGATACAGGTGCGTTAGAATGGGAGACAACTCGGCTGCGCAGTGTTTTAACACAACTGCAGGTATGCCACCGGGGCCGCTGGCCTTATTCATGTCTAAATTCTGCAAGCATTTAAGAACCTCCTTTTGGCGAATATGAACGGTACCCATTTTGGGTCCGAACTGAGGTAACTGGGGTGGGACTTTACCTTGACTATTTAGACGTGAACAATCTGCAAAAAGATGAGCAAAAAGGTCTGCTTTCTCTTCTGCGGTGTGGGCTAGTGAACCATCAGGCTTCCTCAGAGGTGGCAGCGATGGGCGACAGAAGCTCGACTCAACCGACTTGGCCAGAGACCAGAAAGCTTTGCTTCCTGAAGGATATGACACTATCTTGTCTCCGATGTGGCCAATGTGGTCAAAACGAGCTTTTTGATCATCTTTTTGCTAGACCCAAGTCTAGCATTCTAGCAGTCTAGCAGTAGTCTAGCTGCCGCCAACGGCAGCATTGTATTTTTTCTTCAGTTCATGCGAATCCACGGCTTTGCTTCTGCGAGCTCCAGCCCAGGCTTTGTTCGTTTCTTGCTTAAACTTTCTTTTCTTTTAAACCTTTGGTTTCCAGGATAGGTCAGCATAAGGGATGAAATACTCCATTGCTTGGCCTATCACACTTGATACAGCATCAGCGCAGCACGATGGATCGGTTGATGTAAAACAAGTCTGCCGCCAAGGATAAGACGCAAAAAAGTGCCGCATCTCATCCCAAACTGGTGACTTGTATCGCCATACTCGCCTAGCGCCTTTTGGGTGGGTGTCAGGTGGCGAGTACTGCGACACAGATTTCACCACGCAGTGTTCGGATGTCCCTAAAGGTGCAGTAACGGACACCGAGTACCTGTCTGGAGCAGTTGTCAGCAGAAGGTCCAAGCAAAATGCAGTGTGGCCAGCAACGTCGGGGATGCGCGTGGGCTCGTGCACAAGCTGTGAGAGGCCTTGAGTCAATATAAGAGAGCTTTAATACGTGCTTTAGAGAGCCGTAAGTAAGACGTAAGCATATAACTTACAATATAACATTGTTAAGCAAAAAATCAGTTCAGTAACCTCAACAAAGTCTCTCTAGTTCTCCAATCTCTGTTCCTCAGGTGCGTGCGCGCGACTCCCGCGGCGAGCAATACGCCGACTGCCACGAGCAGCGCGCGCCGCGGTCCGCGCCGCCAAAGCAGCTGCAGACCGTAGGTTGTGAGTAGTACGCTGCCGATGCTGGGGATTAAGGATTTGAAGACTTAGTTGTTGAAAAATGTAATGTAATAAGTATTAAATTTTTCTGGTTAGCTTCGAATAGGAAACTATTATCCGATAAATGCTGGGAGCGAAACGTCTCAACACTAAATGGAGTATAAAATTTACATACACAGGTTTAATTTTAAAATATTTTATTTACAAAAAAATCGTAAAGATAGGATTAAAGGGTAGGTCCCTCTTACATGCAGTGTGACACACAAACCCCTTTGCAAACAAGAATCAAATCCACACGGATCCGCTGCTGTAAGAGAGAAGGCTGCATTTATACTAGGTTTTATTCGCGACTTCGTTCGCGTTACCCTCGGAAACATTGTAGGGGTACCGAAAAGGATACAGATTATCTTTTATTTCTGGATGAAAGGTACACTATATCTATATGTCTGTGCTGTGTTTTGCGATCATTGGACTGTTAGCAAAGAGTCCATTATGACTGCAATGATAAGTATTTTCTGATCATACTGGGACCCATGCAAAGTTATAATGATTGGATAAAGAGTTCATTCCTGGAAGTGAAACAAAGAAGCAAATAAACGCACTATATCAAATAATCTTCTTACCTGGGTATGTACAACACTCGTTCAGCTACCACAAATCCCACGGTGACGAGCAAGTTAGACGCCGGCAAGTAAGGCAGCACCAACAGCAAGATGCCTGCAGCCGCCGGCGTGTGGCGCTGTACCTAAGATATTTTAGGTGGTTAGGTTATTTTACGAAAGCATCTATATATAAAAATAATAATAATATGTATTATTTGACATATTATCAAAGTAGACGAAGGATACACTGTAATGTAGATAGAGACTAGGAGTACCAAGAAGATTCCTGTTTGTTTTGACTGTCACATTAATAACAGTCCAAAGGTAGTATGTGTCAGATAAAGCGAAGAATCGGCCAGTTCAATTACAGGAACAAAGATAAGACATAAGTAGCGTTATGATGATCTGCTAACTCACATTTGGCAACCAAGGTGCGCTATAATTTGTCTCGTTTAGGTTTTTATACTTGGGTATTCTTAAGATTGTTGAAGCTTACGGCCTGCATCGAATCATACATTAAAAAAGTACAGTAATGACATCCATGGTGAAGGGTGCCATTTACTATAGTTTTTGCGTGCTTGTTGATCGGCTATGAAAATGAAATTTTTGTAACGCGTTGTTTACTAACGCGTGGGTCGGTGAGAGCTTCACCTTGTGAAAACATTGTAATGAAACCCACGGACTGGACTATAAATTGCCTGAATTGAACTCTTAGGGTGTTACCACACCAATCGATCGATCGTCGCTCGATGGTAGCATGGAACAAGCAACAAATTGGTGTGGTAACACCCTTAGTTGGGTGAGGCTGATATATCCGCAGTGGGGTAATTAAAGCTTTTGTGGCAATTTGGGTAAAATACATAAAACGTAATAAATAGATTAAACGCTGTCAAGTTCTCTTGGAGGTATAACTACGTACCTCTAAGTCAGCTATGCACCTATAAACCAGCAGCAAAACAGCTCCTAAGGCAGCACAAGTCATGAGGTTCCTGACATCCCATAAGGAGGTGACGAGAGGAATGGATCCCATCTGCCAGTCGTGGCTGAGGGTCCAAGGGCATAGGAGCAGCCACCAATTGAATGCTGCTAGGTAGCAGAATGTGAGCATTCTGGAGATGAAAAAATAATATTTTTTTTAAATTTTTTGTAAGCACTAACAAAAACATAAAATATATCAGTATGAAAAGTAATTTGAAGTTGATGTATCGTTTCTTCCTAATTTTTTTTTCTAAAGAATGAAGAATTTCGATCGAGAAATTTTCAAAAGAAATTTTTAAAGAATCGTATGAAAATGTCACAGTATGACAAATTTTTTTAAAGTTTTTGGCCACCTACAGCACAGAGTACTTCTATGGATTCCTAATTACAGATGTTTATTGCGAACATTGATATAATATGTCAGTTTAAGCAGCATGGTTACCGTTCGGCTAGTTCATCTATTCAATACAAGATGGCGCAGTTTTCAAAATGATTTCCGCATTTTCTTTAAATAAGCTGAATTGCATTATTCTGCGAGCCGTTACATTACTAACATAATATATTATAAAAAAGGGTATTGAGAAATAGTGTTTGAATTTGAATCAGATTTTTTTTCTTTTTATATCGAATTGTATTTCATGTTAGCCCTCAACGCAAAGGGTTCAATGTTTCTTTTAAACAAAAAGAAAATATTTGGTTTAACTTTGTTTTTGTTTGAAGGGTGCTTTCAGGGTGTTTTTATTTTTGCTTTTATTATAAAATACGATTTATATGTATGTAGGCAAATTTTATGTATACGTAGTAGAGATAGAACCTGAAAGGGCAACTTGTGATGTAAATGGGGCGAGCTGAAGAAAAGTAGGTTTTAAATAATTGTAGAGTTAACTTAGATCCCGACGATAGTTTATAAATAAAATTAAAATCATATTAATTTTCGATAACACTTGCATGCTCCCAATTAGCTGTTCCACGTAACCACTGACTGTTGGATTCGAATATCCAAATAAGTACTAGTGTATCATAATTATGAACTTGCATACCACTCACCTAACAAAAAAGGAAGCGTGAAACGCGGGTGGGTTGTCCTGTGGTGAGAAGGCCGGTAGAGAGCCCTGCAGAAGTGCAAGCCGAGCCCCAGCCAGGAGCGCCACCGCACCCAGCACCCGCGCCGCACGTCGCCACATACCGGTCATTTTCCATCGCCATTTACAGGATGATGATCTGGAAAATAAAGTGATCATTAAAGTAATAAAACACATACATAATAAACAGTTCAGAAACAATCTTAACAGAAAATGCAGCAATAAATGAAAATAATGTCAGAAATGCAGTCTCTAGTCTTATTGCTTTGCATTACAAACTTTAGAACTATTCAGATTATTTATGAACCATTCCTTATTTCATTGTAACACCAATTTGTAACTTTTGCAGGTTTAACATTATTCTTGTAAAAGGCACCCCAGGGAGAGGGTTAAGGCCCTTCGAACAGATTAATAAATAATCTAGTAAGGGTACTAGTTGCTGTATATCGCTAAATAAAAAGTATTGGAACAATTATTATTCTGTTGTGTACAATTATAATTCTATTTATTACTTTTATCAAATGTAACGGCCAAATCTGTCCAGGGACTTAACTTGCGCATCAACTTGAGATTGGCACAATGCGCAACCGCGCTATGGCCGAACATGGAAAAAAAAAACTTGCGCATAGTTTGTCATGACGTGTGTTCTAGCAAGGTAATTCTGCCAACTGTTTAGCTACAGTACAATGTAACTAAGGCTTTGTTTCCTCATATTTCTATTGTTAGTTTTAAAATATGCTTATTTTAAATTAAATATAATAGGAATTCCGGTATAAAAATTTAAAAAAATACGTCATTTGTTTGTAAAGGTCCCGGAACTTATTCGAACTAAGAATATTATAAATGCGTAATTGTTACAGTTTCGAGATTTTGACGCAACCGGTGGTTATGAAATCTCAGGAGTTGTTCTGTAAACATATACTTTGTTTTTGAATAAAAACCTTTTTATTCACAAAATTGTACCCAAAGTAATATATTAGCAAAACCTTGAGCAAAGTTTGATACGCAATTTTTGAGAAGTCATTTATTTCATAGTCTCAAGAATGCATAAAATTATAATTACAAAAGAAAAATAAGCTTATGAAATGAAATATGAAATATGAATGAAAAGGAAGTGAATATTAAATACAATGTGAAATAGAAATTAGATCATAGCTGGGTGCATTAGATACCGTGTAGTTCTTGTTAGTTCTTCTTTAAGGAGAGTTTCTGTTAACTGATGGTAGAACCATGCTTTATACAACGTCAACAAGAATAAGAAATTGCTAATGTAATGTTATATTAGATAGTTAAACAAATAAACATAAATTAAATCTGTTCATAAATATTTAGAAATAATATTAGCCACAAAGGTTCTGGTACGTATGACCTAAAAGCAAACAGGACGTTAACCCGGAATATGCAGCATTATTACATTAGTTGCCGCATGCATTATATTTATTCACTTCTAAAATTGTACCAAAAACTTCGTACTCGTCATGCAACATACATAAGTCTAAGGGTGTTACCACACCAATCGATCGACGTCGATCGATCGTCGATCGATTGGTGTGGTAATACGCTAATGTCGAAAAGTTTATAAACACTCGTGACTATAGGAATATGTTTCTATGATCTAATTTTTACATATCGTACACGTTATGACTTAGCGTCGTAGATGTGAAGCTTGTTAAGACTGTATTTTGAAATCATGACACTAGCAAATAAACAACGCTCAGATTATTAAAGACATAAAGATGCTTTTCATTCCAAATTTACTGAGAACTTAGAACCACCTGACAAAAAAAGCATTAACCTCTTCTAACAAACTAAATACAAAATGATTTGTCATTCATATATTCTGTATGCATGAATAATCATCCTGCAAAGCATAACTTATTTTGTGAACTATTCGATTACTCTATACCTACGTGCTCTTCAGGAAACTGCACTATACCAGAAATAGCCGAGATACTCGTAAACAAGAGCTAGGCTACAGCTCTATTCCTCTATCTTCCGAGAATGGCTGTTTCAACTAATTGCACTGTCAGATTTCAACACCAGAAACACCAAATTTAAAGCATCGTACATGCCAAGAAAGCCATTGTTGACATTAAATATAACAGCAGGGATATTTCGCTCACTACTAACTAGAATAAATTACAATAATAAAATTTCCATTTTTGATTCTGCGGGTTCGTTAGTATACCTGCGTTACGTTCTTTCTTTTATGGTTAGTTTTGAAGTTTCTACTGAACTCGTAGTTTACTTAATGACAACTAATTAACGAGCAATCCAGCTGAATTATCGGTAAATGCTTATACGATCGTTTTACAATCCTCTGTAATTCGAGAAAAAAAAGATAACTTGTAAGTTTTAAACATGGAACTATGTAAACTAAACACGGGTAACTTTAATAACATAAAAAGGGCTGAATATTTCAATATTTCAAATGAAACACAGAGTTTGTTTATTTTTATTTGTATGTTTGTTATATTTTCATGCCCTCATTTGTGTATTTTTGCCCTTATGTATAGAAAAGGACAAAGGACATTTTCATCCAAAAAATAATATAACATTTTCATTATTTAGAAAACTGTTATAGATCCGTAACTGAAGCTGCGGCAAAACTGAGTAGTTATACAAATAATGATCTTAAGGTCAATGTACCTGTTAGAGCCCGAATAGCTGCGATACAAGTCAAATGCCATGTTGAACAGTAGCGCTGTGAGCCCAGTCTCCTTCGCCAGCATGCTTAGTGTTGCCAGCACGATGCTTGCACAGATGCTGGGCTTTCCTGAAGACCTGCAACAATCAGTGAAACTAATAAATTTTTTATTGTAATTGCAATAGGTATTATGGTTTGCGAGGTTCACATATAGCTAAAAAGTAGACGGATGGACAGTAGAGGCTTAGTTACTGGGTATCGTTGGCACCGTTCGGGCACGGAACTTTAAGGGTTAAAAGTGTATCTTCAAAGGCGACTTGTCCTTGATAGTCTCACGGCGACGACGTCTCACGATCTGATACGCAAGATCCTGTCTAGTCGCCAAATGAGGATCAGTGTCGTAAGAACACGTCTATCGGTCCCTGTCGTATTAACTTCCATTTCCATAACCGACTTCCGTAATAATATAATCATTATTTCCACAAGTTTTCACTTTTTAACCGGTCGAGCATAATGTAAAACGTATGATTAAATGCGATAAAGTATTTTATTTAACATAAATATAAACCTTGATTGAAGTAGTGTATACTTCCGGAAGCATTGTTATGTTTGAAAGTGGCTTAAACCTAATTTTAATAACCTATTTTCCATTTTAGTAAATTCACCAAATGGGAAAAATCGATCTAAATGATTTGACCAAAAAACACCTTATTTCTTTATTAATTTAAAAATTAATTGAACGATATAAAGTCAGTATACAGACTGCGACTTAATGCCATTTGGCATTCTGTGGCAGTCTACTGCAGCAAAGGAAAGGTTTTTAAAAACATTAAGAGGTGCATACATGAATACATATACATAATTAGAATATAAACACCATAAACGATATTTAAAAAAATATAAAATAAATATTGGTAGTATCAATAGATAATTAAAGAAACGTTATGCATACTATAACTAATTAAATTATTCCTATATACACAAATTTTACGTATGAGAATTCCTTGAGTAAAATACTTAAATATGGTAATGATGTTTCTAAAAATTAAAGATCTTAAAAGGTTGAAATGATAAATTGGTTTGTATATACAAAGTATATGTTTTGGTGATCGCATTGCTTACATACAATACTTACTTAATAATTACTTACATAAAATTATATAAAAATTTTTTATTCGAAATGGACTGTTTATTTGTGGTTCTATTCGCCTTTTAAATTTCACCGGACTTTGTAGCTTAGCGCTGAAGGCGCTTAGCTATATAATATAATATTCTGTACACTGCCATCCTTTAACGCCTTAGTAGTGAAGACAGAACTACATAGTACAGTTTACGTGCATAAATTGAATGCAATGTGAGTGATTGTTCAAAGATCAAATTAAGTACTTGTAAAGGAGCCAAATCTATTGCAAAAACGTATTAAAAATCTGTAGTCATTCTTACGGCATTAGCCGTAATATTTTTAATACATATTGTATTATTATTACGAAACCAAAACCATTTTCTAAACAACGTAGGTAACAATATGTTTTCTGTATATTATTACCTTTTTTTTTAGAAAATTGTTTTGTATACAAATAGCTGGAATATCTTTATTTGTATAAAATCTTTTACATTTATGTGAGTAGTTGATTCGGGCTGGACTTATAGAGGCAGAAAAAGTTAAGTAGCGGAAAATCTTGTACCGTGACGCTTTTTAATAAAATGTATGTTTTTTCCTTCTTTCTTTCCTGGAATAAAATGTAATGTTAGGAATATTTCTGCTTTTGAAAATGGAAATTATATTTTCAGGACATTAAATTATTGATTGTAATTATTAGAATATAAGACTTATCTCGGAAACTGTTACCATTTTGGTCACGTTTTTGAATATTTTGTTTGCCAACAATTCTATCTGGTGTAAAACTGACAACGTTCTGTTATTTATTTTTCGAGTGATATTATAAAATAAATATTTGTTCATCAAAATGTGCTAAGTTCAATTAATCATACACCGTGGGTTATACCTACTGCGTTTATGGCTTTGTTGATGGATAGTTTTAAAACCTTTCAGGTTTTTTGGAAATATTTGGTTGAATTTACAAAGCTGAAAGTTCAAAATCGATCAGATATCCAAAGAAAATCGAAGATAGTGAGTATAAATTTTACCGAAAATCAGCAGCAATCAGAAGCAGCAAAACTTCATGCACTTTTTGTTATATCGATTTATTAACGTTTGGTTTTTGCTGGCTAAGTTTTTGAGAACAAAGTTTGATAACTATGACCAAATAAATAAGTATATTTATTTGGTCATAGTTATTTTATTAAATCGAAATTTATCTTTCTATATTTCTTTCTTAAACTACTAACTGACCAAGCAATTTGCAAGCAATGCACGGAACAAATAATAATGATGATTTTGCTATCCGTATCTAAAACAATGGACTTACAAGAGTTTTCCGAATTGGTGGTAGAGGCATGTTTTGTATAACATCAACAAGAACAAGTAAGTAATTGTCAAAGATGAGAAATGAATATTTGAATTTGAATTCTCGTTAAACATCATCTAGTTAATTTTGTCGACTGGTAGTTGGACGATCATTGTGTCATGCTAATGCTCATCATCAGGGGTACTTAGTTTAACCGTTTCGGAAAAAGTACAATAGCCGAAAGATATGATCGAACTCAATAAAAAGTCAATTTGTTGTACTTGTTGTGTACTTTGTACTACGTTGTCATTGTACTTACATCTTCTAAGCCTTACTTTACTGCAAAGAAATAAAATATATGCTAAAAAAAATATTAAAATATATCTCATTATACCGAATTTTTTAAGAAAATAAACACTTTGCTATGGAATCGCTGGGTAATCGAATATAAAAGTAAATAGAATGTAAAATGTACGAAATTGACACAAGTGTTCGAAACGTTCAATTAAATGTTTTTACTGTAGTAAGTAGTAGTAAATAGTGTTACCTTTAAAAATGTGTAGGTATTTTAAATCCAAAAAAAAAACCATTGCCTATACAAAAATAACCAAAGTTATTTATTTATTCAGATTAAGATCGTAGGTCTGAACGCAGTAATAAACATCTTATTTATTATCTTGATCGAATAATTTGAAGTTATAAGCATATTCCTAGACATGTATTTATTTTCAATGTATGTTTACCGAGAAGTTTAACAAAACCACTAATTTAGAGAAGTAGCGGTAACACAGCGGCAGCCTACCCGCATACTTACGGAGAAGGGATACTTAAAATAAAACACTTTTTACCGGATATTATCGCGTATATTTTAGTTAATTTTAAAATTATTTCGACGTTTCGGCATCTTTGCAGTTGCCGTGGTCACGATAGACTAAGGTGTTGTTCATCTATTGCCAGTAATAAAAACTACATGATTGTCAATACATATTAACGCCATCTGTTTCTCAGTCTTCTCGCATAACGTCCCGGATTGACACAAAAGGCACTGACTGTGTCCTGAGTTTGCAGTCTAACAGTTTGCTGGTTTTTCATTTTGATGTTTTTAAGTATTGGATCCCATGTTGATGAAAGTTTCCAACCATCTTCTCTATTGAAATTTGGATGTTTTTTAATTTCAATAGTTTCTCTGACCATCCTAGGTATAAAATGTTTCTCTTTTGCTAGGATCTTCACGGTATCAAATCTTAAATAATGGTTGGGCTTGTCTATGGAATGTTCACAAACTGCAGATTTTGAGGTTCGTTTATTTTTAACATCAGAGATGTGTTCTTTAATGCGAGTTGACACATTTCGTTTGGTTTGACCGATATAAGAGAGCCCGCAGTCACAGTCGATTTTATAAACGCCTGGATCTTGTAAAGGGATGCTTGATTTTATTGGACGAAGATGCTGGCTTATCTTTGAGTGCGGCTTGTAGATAGTTTTGATTGAAGCTCGCCGAAGAATGCCTCCTATCTTGTCAGTAACACCCTTTATATAAGGCAGGAATGCTGGTCTTCGTTCAACTGTGAGTGGCTTTACGCGGTTTCTGCGACGGCGACGCGGTGTTTTTAAATCGTTATCCCGCAGCACTTTAACCAGGTGGTTGAGTTCCTCATTAATGTGTTGGGGATCGCAGATTCCATGTGCTCTCTGAAACAAAGAGTTGCCTACGGCAGATAATTGGCTCGGGTGGTGATGGGATTTCCCATTTAGATATCGGTCAGTGTGGGTGGGTTTCCTATAAACAGTATGGCTAAGTGTACCATCAGGATTTCTTTGTATTAAGACATCTAAGAAAGCTAATTTGTTCTCCTGCTCCAATTCCATAGTGAATTTAATTTTAGAATTAAGGGAATTGAGGTGGTTTAGGAATGCAGTCACTTCATGCTTAGGTAATATAGTGTAGGTGTCGTCAACGTACCTCTTGTATATCTTCGGCACAACAGGTGCCATTCGGAGCGCTTGCTCCTCGAAGTTCTCCATGTAAATGTCAGCTACAACAGGTGACACCGGAGACCCCATGGCAACACCATCAATTTGAATGTAGTAATTGTTATTCCACATGAAGTAGCCAGATGTTAAACATAGCTCTAATAGTTCTGCATATTCCTCGGGCAAGTTTGACTCACTTAGCTTCCTTTTTACTATATCAATGCAGTCTCTAACAGGTAGTGAGGTGAATAGAGACGACACATCAAAGCTAACCATAGTTTCATTGTTAGTTAACTTGAGATTTTTAAGGTCACTAACAAAATGGTAAGAATCCTTTACATATGCACTTGTCTTTCCTCGCAGTTGTGAGAGCACAATTGCTAAGTGCTGGGCCAGCTTGTAAGTTGGTGTGTCTAGCTGGCTCACAATAGGTCTCAAAGGTACTTTAGCTTTGTGTATTTTTGGTAACCCATACAATTTTGGTGGTTTTGCACTTGCTGGTGTTAACTTTTTCACATCTAAATGTAACAAATCTTTGTGTTTTTGTATTAAAGTGGATGTTTTCTTCATAATCCTGTTGGTGGGGTCGTAATTCACCATTTTGTATGTGTTTTCATCCGCTAACAACTCCAAGATTTTTTCGTTATATTCAGATGTATCCATCACTACGGTAGCATTTCCTTTATCTGCACGGAGAACTGTTAACTCGTCATTATTGCGTAAGGTCTTCAATGCAAGGCGTTCTTCTCTGGAAAGATTCGATTTCGGTAGACTATTGCGTCTTAATACGCCGGAGATATCTTGCCGTATACTTTCAGAATCTTCCTTTGAAAGTTTGTTTGTGAAAAGACAGTCTTCTACGCGACAGATTATGTCTTCTACCGGTATTCTAGACGGAGTTGGTGCAAAATTTAAGCCCGTCGATAAAACTTTTATAACATTTGTTTCCAATGTTTGTTTTGACACATTGACAACTGTTCGTTCAAGCGAAAAAGTTGATTGATTCTCTGTGGTTGAGCTGATTGAAGGCTGAAAGGGTTCATGAGTCATCCTTTTGTTATTGAGTTTTTGAAATTTGCTAATTTGTTTATTTTTATAGATGTTGTAGACATAGTACGCCCTTTTATTCGTAAAATCTTCAACTTTCGCGAAATCCGAATGGGACAGAGTCAATGCAAGATCGTTTTTTGAATTTTGAATAATTTCGTCTGTTCGAAATATGTCATACCGATGTTGTTGTATTAACTTGATCAGTAGTTTTTTGCTTGCTTGGTGAAGAATTTCGGCACTCCCCCGGATGTCTTTCTTCGGAGATATTCTCACACATACCGGGAGAAGGTTGTTATCCCGACATCTTTTGAGAAAGTTTAACGATGTCAGCAGCCGTGATTTCTTTTTCTTCATGCACTCAAGCGATCGTATTTTGTTTGCAACTACCGCTCCGTAGCGGGTAATTATATATTTTCTTAAATTTTCACGATTCATACTTTAAATAAAACACTTTTTACCGGATATTATCGCGTATATTTTAGTTAATTTTAAAATTATTTCGACGTTTCGGCATCTTTGCAGTTGCCGTGGTCACGATAGACTAAGGTGTTGTTCATCTATTGCCAGTAATAAAAACTACATGATTGTCAATACATATTAACGCCATCTGTTTCTCAGTCTTCTCGCATAACGTCCCGGATTGACACAAAAGGCACTGACTGTGTCCTGAGTTTGCAGTCTAACAGTTTGCTGGTTTTTCATTTTGATGTTTTTAAGTATTGGATCCCATGTTGATGAAAGTTTCCAACCATCTTCTCTATTGAAATTTGGATGTTTTTTAATTTCAATAGTTTCTCTGACCATCCTAGGTATAAAATGTTTCTCTTTTGCTAGGATCTTCACGGTATCAAATCTTAAATAATGGTTGGGCTTGTCTATGGAATGTTCACAAACTGCAGATTTTGAGGTTCGTTTATTTTTAACATCAGAGATGTGTTCTTTAATGCGAGTTGACACATTTCGTTTGGTTTGACCGATATAAGAGAGCCCGCAGTCACAGTCGATTTTATAAACGCCTGGATCTTGTAAAGGGATGCTTGATTTTATTGGACGAAGATGCTGGCTTATCTTTGAGTGCGGCTTGTAGATAGTTTTGATTGAAGCTCGCCGAAGAATGCCTCCTATCTTGTCAGTAACACCCTTTATATAAGGCAGGAATGCTGGTCTTCGTTCAACTGTGAGTGGCTTTACGCGGTTTCTGCGACGGCGACGCGGTGTTTTTAAATCGTTATCCCGCAGCACTTTAACCAGGTGGTTGAGTTCCTCATTAATGTGTTGGGGATCGCAGATTCCATGTGCTCTCTGAAACAAAGAGTTGCCTACGGCAGATAATTGGCTCGGGTGGTGATGGGATTTCCCATTTAGATATCGGTCAGTGTGGGTGGGTTTCCTATAAACAGTATGGCTAAGTGTACCATCAGGATTTCTTTGTATTAAGACATCTAAGAAAGCTAATTTGTTCTCCTGCTCCAATTCCATAGTGAATTTAATTTTAGAATTAAGGGAATTGAGGTGGTTTAGGAATGCAGTCACTTCATGCTTAGGTAATATAGTGTAGGTGTCGTCAACGTACCTCTTGTATATCTTCGGCACAACAGGTGCCATTCGGAGCGCTTGCTCCTCGAAGTTCTCCATGTAAATGTCAGCTACAACAGGTGACACCGGAGACCCCATGGCAACACCATCAATTTGAATGTAGTAATTGTTATTCCACATGAAGTAGCCAGATGTTAAACATAGCTCTAATAGTTCTGCATATTCCTCGGGCAAGTTTGACTCACTTAGCTTCCTTTTTACTATATCAATGCAGTCTCTAACAGGTAGTGAGGTGAATAGAGACGACACATCAAAGCTAACCATAGTTTCATTGTTAGTTAACTTGAGATTTTTAAGGTCACTAACAAAATGGTAAGAATCCTTTACATATGCACTTGTCTTTCCTCGCAGTTGTGAGAGCACAATTGCTAAGTGCTGGGCCAGCTTGTAAGTTGGTGTGTCTAGCTGGCTCACAATAGGTCTCAAAGGTACTTTAGCTTTGTGTATTTTTGGTAACCCATACAATTTTGGTGGTTTTGCACTTGCTGGTGTTAACTTTTTCACATCTAAATGTAACAAATCTTTGTGTTTTTGTATTAAAGTGGATGTTTTCTTCATAATCCTGTTGGTGGGGTCGTAATTCACCATTTTGTATGTGTTTTCATCCGCTAACAACTCCAAGATTTTTTCGTTATATTCAGATGTATCCATCACTACGGTAGCATTTCCTTTATCTGCACGGAGAACTGTTAACTCGTCATTATTGCGTAAGGTCTTCAATGCAAGGCGTTCTTCTCTGGAAAGATTCGATTTCGGTAGACTATTGCGTCTTAATACGCCGGAGATATCTTGCCGTATACTTTCAGAATCTTCCTTTGAAAGTTTGTTTGTGAAAAGACAGTCTTCTACGCGACAGATTATGTCTTCTACCGGTATTCTAGACGGAGTTGGTGCAAAATTTAAGCCCTTCGATAAAACTTTTATAACATTTGTTTCCAATGTTTGTTTTGACACATTGACAACTGTTCGTTCAAGCGAAAAAGTTGATTGATTCTCTGTGGTTGAGCTGATTGAAGGCTGAAAGGGTTCATGAGTCATCCTTTTGTTATTGAGTTTTTGAAATTTGCTAATTTGTTTATTTTTATAGATGTTGTAGACATAGTACGCCCTTTTATTCGTAAAATCTTCAACTTTCGCGAAATCCGAATGGGACAGAGTCAATGCAAGATCGTTTTTTGAATTTTGAATAATTTCGTCTGTTCGAAATATGTCATACCGATGTTGTTGTATTAACTTGATCAGTAGTTTTTTGCTTGCTTGGTGAAGAATTTCGGCACTCCCCCGGATGTCTTTCTTCGGAGATATTCTCACACATACCGGGAGAAGGTTGTTATCCCGACATCTTTTGAGAAAGTTTAACGATGTCAGCAGCCGTGATTTCTTTTTCTTCATGCACTCAAGCGATCGTATTTTGTTTGCAACTACCGCTCCGTAGCGGGTAATTATATATTTTCTTAAATTTTCACGATTCATACTTTAAATAAAACACTTTTTACCGGATATTATCGCGTATATTTTAGTTAATTTTAAAATTATTTCGACGTTTCGGCATCTTTGCAGTTGCCGTGGTCACGATAGACTAAGGTGTTGTTCATCTATTGCCAGTAATAAAAACTACATGATTGTCAATACATATTAACGCCATCTGTTTCTCAGTCTTCTCGCATAACGTCCCGGATTGACACAAAAGGCACTGACTGTGTCCTGAGTTTGCAGTCTAACAGTTTGCTGGTTTTTCATTTTGATGTTTTTAAGTATTGGATCCCATGTTGATGAAAGTTTCCAACCATCTTCTCTATTGAAATTTGGATGTTTTTTAATTTCAATAGTTTCTCTGACCATCCTAGGTATAAAATGTTTCTCTTTTGCTAGGATCTTCACGGTATCAAATCTTAAATAATGGTTGGGCTTGTCTATGGAATGTTCACAAACTGCAGATTTTGAGGTTCGTTTATTTTTAACATCAGAGATGTGTTCTTTAATGCGAGTTGACACATTTCGTTTGGTTTGACCGATATAAGAGAGCCCGCAGTCACAGTCGATTTTATAAACGCCTGGATCTTGTAAAGGGATGCTTGATTTTATTGGACGAAGATGCTGGCTTATCTTTGAGTGCGGCTTGTAGATAGTTTTGATTGAAGCTCGCCGAAGAATGCCTCCTATCTTGTCAGTAACACCCTTTATATAAGGCAGGAATGCTGGTCTTCGTTCAACTGTGAGTGGCTTTACGCGGTTTCTGCGACGGCGACGCGGTGTTTTTAAATCGTTATCCCGCAGCACTTTAACCAGGTGGTTGAGTTCCTCATTAATGTGTTGGGGATCGCAGATTCCATGTGCTCTCTGAAACAAAGAGTTGCCTACGGCAGATAACATCCAAATTTCAATAGAGAAGATGGTTGGAAACTTTCATCAACATGGGATCCAATACTTAAAAACATCAAAATGAAAAACCAGCAAACTGTTAGACTGCAAACTCAGGACACAGTCAGTGCCTTTTGTGTCAATCCGGGACGTTATGCGAGAAGACTGAGAAACAGATGGCGTTAATATGTATTGACAATCATGTAGTTTTTATTACTGGCAATAGATGAACAACACCTTAGTCTATCGTGACCACGGCAACTGCAAAGATGCCGAAACGTCGAAATAATTTTAAAATTAACTAAAATATACGCGATAATATCCGGTAAAAAGTGTTTTATTTAAAGTATGAATCGTGAAAATTTAAGAAAATATATAATTACCCGCTACGGAGCGGTAGTTGCAAACAAAATACGATCGCTTGAGTGCATGAAGAAAAAGAAATCACGGCTGCTGACATCGTTAAACTTTCTCAAAAGATGTCGGGATAACAACCTTCTCCCGGTATGTGTGAGAATATCTCCGAAGAAAGACATCCGGGGGAGTGCCGAAATTCTTCACCAAGCAAGCAAAAAACTACTGATCAAGTTAATACAACAACATCGGTATGACATATTTCGAACAGACGAAATTATTCAAAATTCAAAAAACGATCTTGCATTGACTCTGTCCCATTCGGATTTCGCGAAAGTTGAAGATTTTACGAATAAAAGGGCGTACTATGTCTACAACATCTATAAAAATAAACAAATTAGCAAATTTCAAAAACTCAATAACAAAAGGATGACTCATGAACCCTTTCAGCCTTCAATCAGCTCAACCACAGAGAATCAATCAACTTTTTCGCTTGAACGAACAGTTGTCAATGTGTCAAAACAAACATTGGAAACAAATGTTATAAAAGTTTTATCGAAGGGCTTAAATTTTGCACCAACTCCGTCTAGAATACCGGTAGAAGACATAATCTGTCGCGTAGAAGACTGTCTTTTCACAAACAAACTTTCAAAGGAAGATTCTGAAAGTATACGGCAAGATATCTCCGGCGTATTAAGACGCAATAGTCTACCGAAATCGAATCTTTCCAGAGAAGAACGCCTTGCATTGAAGACCTTACGCAATAATGACGAGTTAACAGTTCTCCGTGCAGATAAAGGAAATGCTACCGTAGTGATGGATACATCTGAATATAACGAAAAAATCTTGGAGTTGTTAGCGGATGAAAACACATACAAAATGGTGAATTACGACCCCACCAACAGGATTATGAAGAAAACATCCACTTTAATACAAAAACACAAAGATTTGTTACATTTAGATGTGAAAAAGTTAACACCAGCAAGTGCAAAACCACCAAAATTGTATGGGTTACCAAAAATACACAAAGCTAAAGTACCTTTGAGACCTATTGTGAGCCAGCTAGACACACCAACTTACAAGCTGGCCCAGCACTTAGCAATTGTGCTCTCACAACTGCGAGGAAAGACAAGTGCATATGTAAAGGATTCTTACCATTTTGTTAGTGACCTTAAAAATCTCAAGTTAACTAACAATGAAACTATGGTTAGCTTTGATGTGTCGTCTCTATTCACCTCACTACCTGTTAGAGACTGCATTGATATAGTAAAAAGGAAGCTAAGTGAGTCAAACTTGCCCGAGGAATATGCAGAACTATTAGAGCTATGTTTAACATCTGGCTACTTCATGTGGAATAACAATTACTACATTCAAATTGATGGTGTTGCCATGGGGTCTCCGGTGTCACCTGTTGTAGCTGACATTTACATGGAGAACTTCGAGGAGCAAGCGCTCCGAATGGCACCTGTTGTGCCGAAGATATACAAGAGGTACGTTGACGACACCTACACTATATTACCTAAGCATGAAGTGACTGCATTCCTAAACCACCTCAATTCCCTTAATTCTAAAATTAAATTCACTATGGAATTGGAGCAGGAGAACAAATTAGCTTTCTTAGATGTCTTAATACAAAGAAATCCTGATGGTACACTTAGCCATACTGTTTATAGGAAACCCACCCACACTGACCGATATCTAAATGGGAAATCCCATCACCACCCGAGCCAATTATCTGCCGTAGGCAACTCTTTGTTTCAGAGAGCACATGGAATCTGCGATCCCCAACACATTAATGAGGAACTCAACCACCTGGTTAAAGTGCTGCGGGATAACGATTTAAAAACACCGCGTCGCCGTCGCAGAAACCGCGTAAAGCCACTCACAGTTGAACGAAGACCAGCATTCCTGCCTTATATAAAGGGTGTTACTGACAAGATAGGAGGCATTCTTCGGCGAGCTTCAATCAAAACTATCTACAAGCCGCACTCAAAGATAAGCCAGCATCTTCGTCCAATAAAATCAAGCATCCCTTTACAAGATCCAGGCGTTTATAAAATCGACTGTGACTGCGGGCTCTCTTATATCGGTCAAACCAAACGAAATGTGTCAACTCGCATTAAAGAACACATCTCTGATGTTAAAAATAAACGAACCTCAAAATCTGCAGTTTGTGAACATTCCATAGACAAGCCCAACCATTATTTAAGATTTGATACCGTGAAGATCCTAGCAAAAGAGAAACATTTTATACCTAGGATGGTCAGAGAAACTATTGAAATTAAAAAACATCCAAATTTCAATAGAGAAGATGGTTGGAAACTTTCATCAACATGGGATCCAATACTTAAAAACATCAAAATGAAAAACCAGCAAACTGTTAGACTGCAAACTCAGGACACAGTCAGTGCCTTTTGTGTCAATCCGGGACGTTATGCGAGAAGACTGAGAAACAGATGGCGTTAATATGTATTGACAATCATGTAGTTTTTATTACTGGCAATAGATGAACAACACCTTAGTCTATCGTGACCACGGCAACTGCAAAGATGCCGAAACGTCGAAATAATTTTAAAATTAACTAAAATATACGCGATAATATCCGGTAAAAAGTGTTTTATTTAAAGTATGAATCGTGAAAATTTAAGAAAATATATAAGGGATACTTAGTTGTGTTACATAATTTGAACTTACTTTTGAATGATATTCATTCAATTAAACACATATTTGAATTGTTCAATTTGGTTGTGGAAGTTATGAATTGTTCGTGTTCAAATAAATGTAAAATAAAGACTAAGTATTATATGTTCTTCAATGTCTGCAACATTATTTATTCATCAGATATTATATGCTAATAATAATAATGTTTAACCAAAATTAAAACTACAGGAGTTAATTTCGAGTTTGCGTTGATCCTTCAAAAATACAGGCTCACAATGAAACTTTGTATTACTGAACAAACTTATGGAAATCGTCAATCACTCGGAATGTAATATTCCTTAAATATTATTAAAAAAGGTACCTAGGTAGATATTAGATAGTTCAAGTCATTAGCGCGCGTGGCCAGATATTGTACGAAAATGTTCACGCTCACCAAGGCGACGAGAACACGGGTGCCACACCCAAGATGGCGGCTGCCACACACAAGATGGCGGCTGCCACACAAAGCTTAGTTGCATATATACAAGCGCACGCACACACAGTGCTGCTTGCACAAATGACTTCACCATTATTTACATTATAAGTATTTGAATCTAAGAACGATAGTGGCATACCAGTTTTTTTTTATAAAAGAGTGCCTAGTGCCTATTTTTTTCTCTCAGTCTACCTATAATTTAAGTTAAAAGCCCAACAAGGAACGTCGGTGGTCCAGTTAGAAATAGGTTACCAGGGCGTTCGAATCGCCTGATCCACTTGTGAGCCAGGGTAATGCGTCGTACGCATTCATTCTGAGTTTCTTGCTCGTTCTTTGGCAGTAGTTTCAATATACGACGCCCTAAGCCGAGGTCCGTGCCCTCTCGTGTGCCCTTAGGCGTTTCGTATGTAGGAGTAGTCGCCGTCAGCGCTAAGCTACAAAGTCCGGTGAAATTTAAAAGGCCTATAGGGCTATGAATAAACAATCCATTTCGAAAAAAAAAAACAAAAAAAAATCTTAAAAGCCGAAGTAAATTTGTATTAACGCAATCTCGATGAAGATGAAGAAAGAGAAGAATATCAACAAGTGTAAGTTCTTTTTACCTGTAATGAAATAAAATATTTTAATTTTGATTCATTTTCAAGTAAGAGCAAAATAATAACCTAATGAATCTAGGCTATAATAAAGTTTATTGACAATTAACCAATGACATATTACGTGTAGACAAGTCATACCCAAACATTACCGCACAAAAAAGCGGCGTCAACGTAACTAAGATACCTACCCGATATATAGAGTAATATAATTTGTGGGTGAAGGAAAGAATAATACGGTCCACTTGTTGTAAGAAAGAGATACCTATGTACTTCGTGACGTTGCTTCGCACTAATTGGTCGCGAGCGTACGGGACGTAGTACGTAAATTGTCGAAACTCTATAGCGTTGTCTCTTTTACTCCCACATACAAAATCATATTACATCTCGCTCTTCGAGTTTGTTGAAACGAATAGCCATGTAAATTTTAAAACGTCATTTTAAAAAGCAAAATAAAACAATAAATAAGGTAGTTATAAAAAAATAGTACTTACGCATGAAAAGAAAGGTTTATTCTATCTTTAACAGTAACGGTTTAATTAGTACACTGTCAAAACACACAAGAAGGCATTGTACGGTATTAAAAACACAGAATAGGGAATAAGTTTTGTTTGATGTTTAGCCATGACACATGGTTGCACAAGACTGAGTCAAATAGCCGGCAAATGCCTTGCATTTGCGTTGCCATTTTTGAGAGCGGATAGCCTGTCTATATGTAATATGTCATTGCAACTAACGCGATATCTGCCTCGTCGATTTATTCCATGAGCGGCACCCGTGTACGTTCGTAAATTAATTAGTAATCTACGTCAAATAAACTCATATTAGTCATGTAGCAGGAATTCAGATATTTAATTGCATGTTTCACGTATTTCGATTACATAAATATTTGAATTAAACTTTAAATACATAAATTGATAATGATCAGAACATAAAGGACGCAGACAACTTTTAAATTTAAATATTGTAAAGAAGTAACACAAGTGTATATGGATTCTTCGCAATACTACACAGAAGTTAAAACAATTTGTTTATACTTCTGTGTAGTATTGAATTTTAAATCCGTTTTTGAAGAAATTCTTATGGTGACGTCACAGAGTAATTATATTTGAAAAAACCACATTGCTCAGTTTGTTATATTACCTGGAATGAACAACTGTACAATTCTCTATGGATGAATTCAGAGAAAGATGATAGATATTTATGGAAAACATTGACATGACAGTTTAACCAAAAAGATGTTAGAAAGTGATGCTAACTTACGACGTCAAGTAGAGAAGTCAAGTAAGTACTGCAAGTCAAATTATTTATTTATTTTTATGCATTGTCATTAAAATAAGGTTAATTGGTTTTATCTGCGAGCTGTTACTAACAAAATATATTAGGTACACAAAAGTGATATCTCGAAAGGGTTTTTGAATTAGATTTTTTTTCTATACATACCGAATTTAGAGTTCCCTGTCATGTACAATATTCTATAATTAAGAGAATCTGTAATTTCAGGAGGGTATTAATTTAGTTATATTTACCCATGATACAGCACCACGGATGATAAGAAGAACACGCAAGCCAACACATCTGCTCTCCCAACTACACCAGCCACCTAAAACAAATAAATACCACAAATTAAAAGAGTAAAAACACGGGATAAGTTTATTTTTAAACTAAAGACGGCCTGTTTGGTGTGGAGGTAAGTACCCTTGCCTTCCATGCCAGAGGTCTCGGGTTCGAATCCTGGTAGGGGCAGATGTTTTATTATCTTTGCTTTCTAGTCATGGATGTGTATGTATGTTTATTTAAGTTTATTTCTAATATTTATACATGGAAAAAAATATATTGTGTGTGCTTATTGTGTGTAATATCTATGTGTGCTTATATAATTCTTAAGTTCGTTTATCCGTTATCTAGTATCCATAACACAAGTTCTTTATGATACTTAATTTGGGCTAGATAATGTGGTGTGATTGTTAGAAATATCATTATATTATTAATATTATTATAAAGAGATGTAAGGAAAATTACAGTGCATAGTCGCATCAAAATGTCTACACATGTCTATATCTACGAGTATATTTGGCACGTTGGAAAGAGTCTCAAACGCAGTTTATTTATGTAGGTACTATAGGTACGTAGTTAATTTATGTAATATAACACAATTTTGAAGTCAAGAAAAATCATATGTTACATGATAACTTAAGGAGCTTTTCTTAGTACAAGGGTAACCTCAACATATGTTATTATTCAAGTGGTCAACAATGAAAACAATACTTCCTAAACATACAATTTAGCCAAGCATCTTTCGCGTCTTTCGCATCTTTCCAAGAATCGTTACCCTTCTGCAAAAAAGCCGAGTAGAATTAATCAAATAAATTGGCTTCGTACTCCGATCACAAAGTGTTAATTTCTTTTCAACGATTTCGTTGAATTTTTCAAGTTATCTTCACTTGGGGCAATTAAGAGATTTGTAATTACTTAGGGATTTAGTTCATTCGTTCTTAACCGCCATTTTATACGGTTCAGGATTTTGAAAATGAACTGTTATTGCTCGTCGTTTACATTGAAACACACTTAGGAGTTGGAAGTAGGGATTCATTTTATAAAGCGGGATTTCGACTTTTTGTTTGAAAGTGATAGATATATTTCATAAGCGTATGACAGATCTATCTTTTTTAATAAAAATAACCAAGTGGAGTTACTATCAAAACGTGTCAAACGTTTGAAAAACGTAAATCATTTAAGGTTTCATTTTGGATAAAGGAGTACGTAACAATCTCCAATAAAAAGGTATAAAAAAGGTTTCAACTTTATTATGCTTGCTTAATTAAACTCTATCCAGCAATTTTACTCTATAACATTCAGTAATTTCTTTGAGCAATTAAAACCGATCACTTATACCCTGTCCATTGTGGATCCAAAATAAAAAGGCAATCTTTTAGTTTATTTCGAGTTCAGGTAAAGCCTGTCCAATCAGTTGATTAAATTAATTAACTACGTAACACGTGGACGTTGAAAAAGTACATACCCATGTATCATTTTTCTTCGCGCCTTATAAAAATAATTGGCAATTTGTCGAACGTATTCATTTGATCATTATTTAAAAAAGGAAAGGCTTTAATGAAGTTTCGTTTCGTATTAATTAATTGAAAATCGATGAAAAGCGTGTATATTGAATGCACATATTCTTTATATCTTTGACGGGTATGATTTTTAAATTGGTTTATGAGCCTGCATTAAAATAATTAAGTTGTACGCATTAAACATGAAATGAAAACTGAGTAATTCGGGAATTCGCTCTATGAACATACATATATTACATAGATTTTTTCTTTTCATTAGGTACAGCATGATTGACGTATCTATGTAAATAAGAAAAAGTTAAACTTAATTTAGTTAAATAAAACATTTTCAAACTTATCAATGAAGAAAAGATTATAGCTCTAAAATAAATGAAATTATAATACAATCTGATGTTTAAAAATTGATTGTGTTACGAATTTGAATTAATACAACAGGATATTCTAGATAAGGCTTTCGGACATGGCAAGTAAAGTTTGTAAATCTTCTATATATTTTTACTTGGTAGTTTTGTTGTTAGACAAAATGAATTTGAATCTAGATGTTACGAGTGCGTGACCATGAAGTCATAGATTCTAAATCCGTATATAAAAAATAGTCACTGTATTATTTGCTACATGTAATGTCAACTCAAAATAAATTTCTAGTTCATTACAAGACAAAGAATGATAGCAAGAAAAAATTTTCATAGTACATTATGTACCACATGTTGACTTTAAAGCTCGTATTCGTCTGTTGTATTATTATGTTTGTAAAAATGCCTCGTTCATCTAAATCTGTATTTGTATTAATAGACCAATTTTTAATTTATTATTTACAAAATCCACAGTACTTAAAATTTACATTAAATATAACACATATAAAACAAAACTTATAGCCATTAATGGATTTACATTATTTTTGTCTGACTTATAGACGGTTAGCATTAATAAAAATTATTAAGAATAAATTTTATAATCCATGTCAAAAAAAATAAAAAATAGTTAAAATTTAAGTAAAAAAGTTGAATTTACAATTTATGCACTTAAATAATAAATGTATTTTTTTAATCTATGCTTTTCAATTTACAAGAATAATTACACTGTTACTGCTAAATTAAAAAAAATTAATTAATTACAATAATACAATAATAAAAACAATAATAAACAAAATTGAATGACCTCATTCGAAGCGATCTGGAGCTGAGATCAACATCCCAAGTCATCGCATATTACTAAACTCACTGCAAGTCCTACAGTGGTCTGACCAGGCCTCGTAATAGCCTGTCTGTGACGTTAGGGCACTTTCCCGAAACGTCACTTTAAATAAAAATGGCTTTTACTACAATGATAGTTGTAACGTAAAAAGTGTCGTAAAGAAAGCTTGCGAAAGGCGAAGTGGGTTATAAAGATGGAGTAAATTAAAGAATTTTCCATTTTCGTTGATGATATTCATTAATGAGAACATCGGTGGCACAGGGGTCGCCGCGGGATCTGAAGGTCTCGGGTTTGACCCTGGTGACTGCCAAATGTATCAATGGGTTTTCACAACTTTTGTGTGATAAAAATAATGACACGGCCAACTGCTCTAACTGTGAAGGAAAAATGCGCGTTGAAGCCCGAAGAAAAACTAAGAAATTATTTCGAAATTATATGTTCAGTTCAGTAGCTTACGTAACTATTGTTAAGTATATTATTATTTTTCATACAATTTATCTCAGGATAACATTGCATGGTTTAAAACTAAGCAAACTTTGTAATATGGATGACCAGACATGAGAGAATCCTAAATAAACTTTTACAAATAGAAAAAAATTCTTTCTACAAAAGGAGTCAAACCTTGAGCCCTTGTTGTGGGAATCAGGACTACTACCACTTGCATAATAAGTTCGTCCAATGTAATATATCCAAAGTGCATATAATTATTACAGAATTATAACAAAATATTGTAAAAAAAACATTCCGCTATCTCCATTGTCGGTTCGTTTTTGATTCGTGATGCAAAAGAGTGGAACGATCTACCTGCTTGTTTTTCTCCACTTTTCGCCCTTACACTCTTTGTATTATGTATTCGACTCGTTTAAACAGACTATATGAGGCCAAAGTAACATCCTAGAAGTACCCATCTCTTGGTTCCAATATTGCATACATTTTCAAAGAAGTATTAAGTAAAAAAGAAACGGTGTTATGTAGACCGTATGTTTCGTGTCAAAGCTTTGCAACATAATTTTCATTTACAGCAGATGAATGATGAGCTGAATGAATCCCAAGCCGCGCGTGAGTGAATGAAAAGTGACCGACCGGTGTTAACTGATTTATTGCTACTGGGAACTGATAAATGAGGTGTTTAATTATATTAATGTATGAAATGGTACTCATTATATTTGGCATATTAAAATAAGTTTTTGTAGATAGTGTATTTAATAAGTTGTTGGTAGTTTTTTTATTTTTAATCGATATATACAGACTAAGAAAATCGTTCACGATTGTTATAATTTTCTAAAAGTAACATATACTAAATACTTCTCTCTCTACTCGATTTTTATTGATCTGATCTTGAATAACTGACTGAATCAAAAATATATTTCAGATTTGCTCTTTTTTACGCATATGGATGAATAAAACTCAGAGCCATATCGTACACCGCTCACTAAATAGTTCAATTTACGAGATAAAGAGTAATAGAAATGTAGTATCATTAATAGTTTGACTATTAATGATACTACATTTCTATTACTTATTGGTGATTAAATCTAAGTTGAAAAATACTTAAGATTCGTTTTAAAGATAGTTTAATATAGTTCAACCAGAACCTTGTTTATTGCTCACGAAACGCTCAATAAACGATGGAACGTTATGAAATAGTAATACTAACTTCCCCAGTTCCTAGGTTACGTTTTTGTTATTGTCCAAGAGTTTCCAAAAGACGAGGCTTAAAGCCTTAACTTTTTCAATAAAAACAGGGCAGCGACGACTCTCGGTCGCTTAATAGGGAAACTTTACAGATTACAACCCATTCATTAGGTGTTAAAACAAAATTGCCAATATTATTTTTCCATCCGAGAAGTTTGAGTTTAAAAATGTACTTTTTGTGGAAGGTTAAACCACATTGAGTTTTAAAGTTACCTGTTAGAAAGTCATGATGTTTATTTATGTAAACAATTAGTAAATAATGTATGTAAACAATTAGTAAATAATTTATGTAAATTATTATTTGACGACCGAATACCGTAGTGGTTAGTAGCGCTGCCTCATACGCCGGCGGTCCCAGGTTCGAGTCCTGGCCGGGGCATTCATTTGTGTGATGAACATAAATGTTTGTTCTCGGGTCATGGTTGTTGATATTTATAGATATATGTATGTTTATTCTGGATTCCCCCCCAATGCGCTGTATCATCCATGACACAAGCTCTGCTTACTTTGGGGCCATACAGTTGCTGTGATTGTCTGGGGATTTATTTATTTATTATTATTTTTTTCATTTCTTATAATAACAAAAAACTTAAATTAAAGCAAATAATATACAAATTAGCATAACAAAACCACTAAGGTTTGTAAGATAATGCTAACCTAAGTCTACATTGGTGGTAATGATGAATATTAGGCTTAAAATAAAAGTATAAATATTAAAAAAGGAGTTTCAATTGTGGTTATCAGCAATACACATTCAATAATACATAAATCAGTTACACAATTTGTTTGTGAAAAAGATTTGTGCTTAGATTTAATATTTTTCAATGTTAGGTGATGGTCTTGTTTTTGATAACATTTGGTAATATATGGGCCCAAGAAATTGTGTATAGATAACGTTCGTTAACGCGTTATGTATGGTCAAAATAGGTAAACCGCCTCTCGTATGGATCTCTCATGGACTTTGCAGCTAAACAGATTTTATTCATGACCATTTTACCATTAAATTTCTCAATATGAAATTAAATTATTAAGTGGGACTTTTTAAAATGCTTTTCGTTAATTTGAATTAGTATTTTAATAAAAATTACAACCAAAAGAAAAATCATAGTAACATTGGAAATTTAGGACGTGCTACATGATTTTTCACTCGTATCCATAGTGAAGAAAAAGTAATGGCTTAAGCAAAAGTAATTACTTAAGCCTTACCTCATTAGATATCATTGCCGCTATCAGCGCTAAAAGTTCTCAAACCCGTTCCGATTCGTTTGAGCGCGCTAAAAGTGATATTAGAGCTATTGCAATCGGAACGGTAAATAGCACGCTAACATTATGATTGTTCGTCAATTAAGTCTAAAGTTATAATTTCATTAAGATCTTTGGTCGTGAATGAAGTAGGAGCCATTTTTTAACATTATTACAAAAGAAAATTAATAAGCAAGCTCTTAAAATCTATAATCTACTAATAAAAACATCAACAAAGTAACGTCATGTATCAGTTTTGACAGGCCGCTGAAAGCGACCATGCTCCGTAGCTTGGGCACTGTGAGCGGGAAGATGGCGGCGTTTATGACGTCATTGATATCGCTGTGAGTGCGCTCACGGACAATCGGAACGGGTATATGAGCGCTGTGAGCGCTATAATCGGCAAACGGAACGCAGCATAGCTCTACTCGCTACTCGTTCATCGTTGCCGGTGGGACAACTGCCAAAGGATTGAGAAACGTCACTTTTTGTATTTCCGCAATGTTCGCATAATTTTGCGCGCATAACTCCACCATGAAAAAAAAATTGTGATACATAAATCTAGACCCAAGTAATGCCTTGTTTAAATAATTGCTTGTAGTAATTACTAGTATATGAATACGGGTGTTAAGACTAGGTGCAATAATTGATTGATCGTGTTTTAATATGTGAAACAGAATTTTGATATAATGTTTCAACAAATCTTATATAAGCTAACGCAAAGAAATGTTTATATTATGAGTAAGCCAACTTCCTTGTTCTGAAAGTAATTTCACAAATAAAATATTTCTGGAAAAAACGTCACAAATGGGAAGTTGTATCACGTGCACACTTTATTTGTATTTGCGACATGTGTTTCGTTGTGAAATAAGAGTATTTCAGAAAATTCTTTATTATTGATATGAATGTACAAGCATGTTGGGATTTTAGATCGAATTAATGCAATTTTCCGGTACAATTTTTAAAATATATGAACTAAAAAGTTGTTATGTCATGTCATGAATCACATGAAAACTGATTATTATTATTATTTGGAATACCTACAGACCGAGCTTTAGTTGATCATTGGATATTATATCAAAATTTAACAAAAACCTTGAGGAATAATTTATTATAGCCCAACATCATCTAGGATAGATACTAGGATAGATACAAGATTAATTAGAAAACTTTTTTGACCAGAATATTTTCAGTCCGGACATACTGATATTGATAATGAAATTAATTGCCTAATTTTATTACTGCAATGCCAGGCCCAAATTTGTATGAAGACTTGGTTAGTTCCTTTATGTATTTTTATTGATAATATAAAGAGGAAAATTTTGTTTGTATATTTGTTACCTCTAAACTTGCCCTCTGCTATGCTTTACTAAGTTGATTTATTCTAAACTAACCTAGGTTTAGTAAGAAATTCCCAAGGAATCAAGACTAGGAGGGTGGAAGCCAGTTTTCAATGAAAACGTATAGTTTATTCATCAGCTAAATTCGTCCCAGATTTTATTCAATTTCAACTAAATTTAATCCGCAACTTCAGCGCACAATAAGCGTTCGGCTTTTGTTAATTAGACCTACAGTCGCTTGTTGTACACGAACAATGAACTTTCTAATCCTGTTTTGAACAATTTCGCCAACTACGAACTTCACCGGATGCAAATTTATCCCACAAGTTGGCAACTCCGCGAATATTATCCTGTGGGCGAGTTATTGATAAATGATTCATTCTATTTTGAAGTTGAATTGAAATTGGCAACACCAGTGGCGAGACGTTTCAGATGTAAATAATAGAGCGGAGATATATTCGGTGGCGAGTAAAAAATTTATTTTTAGTTTATGGATTTGAGAGGGTTCATTTGTTTTTAGCTAAATGATATGGCAAAAGTATGCTATGAAGTTTATTCGACTAAAGCTTTCAGATTAATTTTCCTAAGTGAAAGGAGGTGAATTTGTATACAAATTAGATCCTATTTAATCATAACTTTAAACCAAATATTCAACTAGACTCCTTCAGCAGTGTACCTGTACCACTAGTACTGTACCAGCATGTCGTACCTGTAGTACTTGCGTGTTTCCTGAAACGTTTCCTAAATTGAAAAATAATATAATGTTAAAATATAGAACAAATTTGTTTCACTGCATTGTTATATATTTTAAATAATATTAATATAATATAATAGGTAATTATATATTTTTTGATGTTTTATGTCCTTCTGCATGTATTTTTTTCTATGTTTTGTTGTTACAGTACTTGTTTATTTCACGGTGTAAAGGTTGACGGCATCATCTACACAAAGCGGCCCCAATGGAAGATCAGCGCTGGTCAAATGCCGGAAATTCGTGACAATTTTATAAAAAAATTTTATTCCTTATATTTATTGTAAGAACTTTCCCTTTTTGTCACATTGTCACGAATAAATGTTTTTGAATTTGAATTTGAATTAATAAAATATGACTTACTTATTATATTATAAAAATCTAAAACCCTTAAAAAATGCGCTCCTAAAGCTAAGGCGTCACGGTCCTTATCGATGTCAAGTACCTGTGGTAGTTTGTTATCTTATTGTAAGTTTTTAATTTGGAATATTTGCCCGACAGTACCATCAAAGAGGACGAAAAATTACTTAATAAAGCTACATACTTAAAGTACTAAAAATAAAGCAGTATCTTTTTAAATAATTAATTATTTATTTAGTAATTTCAGGTCACACAAAGAAAACTAAAACCCATTCCATCAAGATTTCCTTTTCTTAATCTAACGCCTTTTATAGCCACAAAGTTGTAAATAAAGTAATAACAGTGCTATCCAGAGAAGATAAGTATTAAATCTTAAATTCCCAATAGGTCAGTATTTTCATTTTCCCTCCATAAAAATCCAAAATGGCGGTTCTAGGGAATCACGGACAGTGAGGTAGCTAATGTTCCCTTATGGCTATAGCTTAATAAATAAAAAAGCTGTAAAATTCTTTATGCGTTGTATCTGAGTTTATCTATTTTGCTTAAGGATGTTGTTCACTGAGATATTGCTGAGATTAGGGACGGCCATTTTTTTAAAATTCAATAACGAAAAAAAATGCATAAAGAAAAAAACAGGAATATAAAAATGCTAATTGCCTTTTATGACTAAACTACTTTCTTCAAAATCATCCGAGTTTTTGAGTAGCGTAGAGGTTAGTAGCCCTGCAGGAGGTCCCAGGTTCGAGTCCTGGTGAGGCATTCATTTGTGTGATGAACATAAATGTTTGATCTCTGGTCATGGTTGCTGATATTTATATGTATGTTTATTCTGCGTTCCCCCCGGTTCGCTGTATGGTCATCCATAACACAAGCTCTGCTTATTTTTATACAGTTGGTGTGATTGTCTGGGGATTAATTTATTTATTGTTTATCAAAACTCACATTAATACTTTTCTTTAAAACAAATATTATTAAGTCCTTACATATGAAATTGGCGTTTTGTCGTACTGGGCACTTTGTTCTGTATTATCTCCTCTTTGGTTAAGAATTCCAATTTCAAATGTACACAGCTATTTACTTATGCATTTGTGTTTTGAAAACCGTAATTCATTTGTTTTTTCCTCTTTTGCCTTTTTCTTTGCGTCACTTAGTTTACAAAATGGAAAACTTGAAATATCCTGTTGTTTACGAGTACGAGTTCCACCGTGGCACCAGTGCTGCAGAAACGGCTCGAAGTATTAATACTATGTATGGCAGCGGTGTCGCAAAAAAAACACAGTGCGTTTTTGATTCCAACGTTTTCGTTCTGGAAATTTCGACCTGCAGAACAAGCTACGTGGACGGCTGGAGACCAAAGTTGATAGTGAAGAATTGAAGGCTATTGTGGAAGCGGATCCATCGCGAACCACGGCCAAGTTAGCTGTAGGCTGCGGTCTTAGTGACAAAACTGTTTTAATCCTTGAAGCAAATTGGGAAGGTAAAAAAGCTTGAGAGGTGGGTACCTCATGAATTGAGTGCCGCAAACCGACAAACGCGCGCCGACTGATCACATTACTCAACCGGCACAATAATGAAAGGATTTTAAATCGAATCATTACCTGTGTTGACAAGTGGATCCTGTACGACAATTGGAAATGCTCATCGCAATGGTTGAATCCTGGCGAAACAGCCACATCCTACCCCAAGCGAAAATTGACTCAAAAAAAGTTACTTGTGAGCGTTTGGTGGACTAGTGCCGGTGTGGTTCACTACAGCTTTCTTAAATCTGGCCCGACGATTACGGCAGATGTCTATTGTCAGCAACTGCAAACCATGATGGAATAGCTAGCTGCTAAACAAGCGATGCTGGTCAGTCGCTCTAGGCCACTGCTGCTTCAGGACAACGCTACACCACACACTGCACAACAGACGCCTACCAAATTAGAGGAGCTTCAATTGGAATGTATAAGACATCCACCGTACTCCCCGGACCTTTCTCCAACAGCTTACCATTTTTTTCGAAATTCAACTCCGGTGGGGCAGTCCAAAGCGCCTTCAAAGATTTTATTAATTCCCTTCCGAATGGTTTTTTTAGGATCAATGGAACTACCCATGAGGTGGCAAAATTGCATAGATGCAATGGTAAGTACATACTTTGATTAAATAAATATATATTATTTTTTTTTTAAATTGACTTTATGGTCATCCCTTACAAAACGCCAATTTCATATATAATGACCTATTATTATTTAAAAGACCTTATAATAAATGTGTCATTTATTTAAAAAAAATGTAGTAATTCATAAAACGGGAAATTACTTAGTTAAATACGTGTTTCTGTGCGTTACAAATACAGTTATTAACTGAATCGGTTCCATTTCAAACGCAACGAAACACCGTCTGATCCTCAGCCTATCATCGCCTAACTTTCAATGTAAAGCTCCCTAAATCGTAAACTTCCGAAGGCTCTGACCTCTGCAAAGCAATCAGGATAATGTCCTCCACTAATATTATTACCAGATATCAAATAATTCATGTAGTTATGACACTTTGATTCAATACAAACTTTCAAGTAATTTGGATAAAAGCTTCGATGACAATATATCAAACTCTTGAGTTGTTCGTTCCGGGAAGTGATATAGGCGTTTGGATTAGGGTAATTTGTATCTATGAGCAGGTATAACTTGAGTGTTATTCAGATTTTTTTTGATTGGTGAAAGAAAAAAAAAATCAATTAAACATATAAAAGTGATTAGTACCACGAAATAGAGAAGACGTAAAGAAGACTATTTGACGTCCTGAGTGTGTGCGTTAGACAATTAGACTTATAAATGAAAATTGCAAGTTTTATAACTCAGTTTTCTAATGTTATAAGAATTTTATAAATCGATTTGAAAGTTTTATACTTTTTAGAAATATTTCTCTTTACACATTCAGTAATGGTAAAAATAGGACAATAATATATTCTTTCACCCACCGAATTCTGTCTGTGGTTTAGCGCAGTCTTTGCGGCCGGAGGGCGAGCGGTTTGAGGCTGCCCTTAGGAACTTTGTTTTTACTAAAAAAAATATCTCCATTGTTATTTTTAACTTACTCGAGAGCAATTATTTAATTATGTGTCAAAGATAGCTTATAAACATTACATTAATACTTTGGGTCTTTAGTCGATTGGGTCCGCTCAAATTCCGGACCGGATTGACGTATACAATTTTTAAAATATTATTATTTAGTCGTTGTGGTCCGTTTTGGAATACGAATAAAACCTACTGTATTTTTCTATTATCTACAATCATCATCATTCATCTTCTACAACTCACTGCAGTTTGGAGATGATACTTCCCCCATTTAAAAGGCAAATTGATTCAGTGCCATGTGTCCCGAACGAAGTCTGTAACAATGTCGTTCCTGCTCATGTCGGCATCATTCATCCAAGGATCCATGACGTCATCATACGAGTTTCTGTACAAGTTTATGTTTACTAAAATATGGCACAAAAATCAGAAATATTCAATTTTTTTATGTTCAAAATACGTCATTCTTTCCGAAAAAAGCATATGAATCTCAAAGTTACATTACATACCGAAGTATATAAATAAACGAATTCTTTGTAAGTTTCCTGCAATATTTTAACAATCTTGAAATAATAACCTACATGTATCTATGCACAGTAATGTGGTAATCTGACGTATATTCCAGAAGCTGCAAGCTTCAAATTTGAGTCTTCTCCTGGATACGTAGGTATAGTTAATTATTCCGTTTTTGATTTATGATGATGTTCTCGGATGACACAAACAGGATGAATTGCAGCTTGGCGCTGTTTGAAGCCGGTTAACTAGCACTACTTTATTTGATGGCTTATGGAGATCAAAAAAATTAAGAATAATTGCCGTATCACGATACCTTGCATAATGAAGACCTCTGTTTAAATTCTATGATTTCACTTTCATTATCAGCACTGAGAAAGTTGAGAAAAAGAGTTATACTAAAAACAGTGATTAAAATTGTTATTGGGGAAGCGGTAAAAAGCTCTGACATAGGAATCGGTCAAAAGATACCACAGATGCTAAGACCGCTATACCTTTTTAAAACATTATCAGACAAAATAATTAAACTTATAACACGTTATATGCTGTAAAATTTTCATCCATGAATGTTCTAATCGCACGCTTGTTCAGTCCCAGTATACTTTATTAAAAACCCCATCAAAATTAGGCCAGTGGTTCTAGTGCATAACATATGAACTACCACAGGTTACAGTTAACGCCGCGTTAGGCATGCCAAGCGAAGCGGGAGCACCTTTAGTGTGCAGCGCATAGAGCATAATTTTGCGTTAAAGCGTTAAATTGAACGTATGCGAAAGCTGGAATAATATTTTGCTTGTAGCTGCATCGGCGTAAAGCATGTAAAGCCGTAGTGGTTATTTTATGATACTTGTAAGTTTGTGCGGTAATAATAATTTATATTCTGCTTAGTACTAAAATGTGGGAGTAATTTTATGAAATTATTGCATGTCGCTTGTAATAAGTTCCTTTTGAAATGTTTTTAGTGTCTGCATCTTCAGGTTTTTATTTTGTATATATTTTGTTCTGTACTTTATATGCTGGAATTTACAAGGTAACATTGAAATAAAACGTAGATTTAAATAAAAAAAATGTATATATTAATCCAGAAGTAAATAATACCTATTCTAGGAATGTCATATTTGTCGCAGTTTTTAGTTTAGTAGACTGTCATGTAAGGACTGTCAATGTGTGGCCTATATCAAATATAAAGACAAGTATAGTTATGCGAGTCTCATCGTTTTTTTTTGCTATCAATTTTCATCGGGAGGTTTAATTTCACCTACATGATTATGAATCAGCGATATGTACTCTTTGTGTATATGTACTCCTAGAGCATTTATTTAATTAACCGCCATACTAAGACAAATAAACACATTTATTACATCAATAATTTTCACTTAAGCGACTGTTCCGAAGCCCGAAAATTAAAAGGAAATAAAGCTTATCTGTTTCCATGAGACTTCACATTATTCTCATTTTCATTAAACATAAACCAAAATATATTTCAGCAATAATTCAAATGTCTTTAACGAAGACTTATCCAAGTTTATTTAATTATTTGAAGTTGATAAGCTATTTATTTTGGAGGTTTGTGGGATTTCGTGAATCTTTTTTTACTGATACAAATGTTTTGAGGGTCTCGTGGTGTTGGTGCTGGTAACCCGGTGTCCTACATGGATTTGTTGTTTGGATGTCAGACGAATTAAGAATTTTAAATTAAAATGAATTAAATTTACATAAAACGATCTGAATATCTTCCATTTATGCTGTGGTTATTCTGGCATCGCACTAAGTTTGACCGCAACGAAAATATGCTCACATTGTTACGTTCGGTGCAAGTCTTGGATTTCAAAATACTCATATATTGGCGCAGTTGATCAACGATTCCTGATCGACGATTTGGTAAGCACTCCTGTTCTACACGTGCATAATACTCATAAACATAAATACTCTTAAAGCTAACATAATACAATTTTTTATGCCTGAACTGATTATACTATACTATATACTGTATAGATAATGTAACTATCTATTCTTTAACAATAGGCTATTTCACGATATAAAACTAATGAAATATTTATTGCCATCGGCAAAGATAATGAATCTTAAAAGCAATTTGCATTGCAAGACATAAACGACAATTAATATTTCCTTCAAAAAACTACAACTAAACTTATCATTTTTGAGTTGGAACATCAAAATATTAAACGGTATTTTAATGCCCCGGCCACTCGAACCTGGGACTACTTACCACTACACCACTCGGTCGGCTTACATGTATAAGGTTTGGACACAAAAAAAGTAAATATACGAGGGTGGATTGAAAAGTTCGCGGCCTAAATAAGAAAACACAGGAATAATGCAATTTTTTATATTTATTTTTCTACATACTCTTCTCCTAGGTCACAGCACTTAGTACAGCGTTCCTCCAAAGCCTTGATCCCATTTAAATAGAAGGTCTCGTCAAGGTTCTCAAAAAAGGCATCTATGGCCACTTTGACCTCCTCATTGGTTGAAAATTTCATCCCACCTTTTTTTTAGTTTTGGAAATAGATGGAAGTCAGAAGATGCCAATTCAGATGATGAGGGGGATGAGGAAGCAATTCGAAACCACAATTCACTATTTGAGCCATCGATTCTACAGACGTGTGAACACGAGCATTGTCCTGATGAAACAAAACTTTCTTGGTCAACAATACTGGTCTTTAAGACATTATTTCTTCGCGTAAACGACGTAATAGTGTGCAGTAGTATGCAAAATTTATAGTTTGACCTCTTTCTAAGTAATCAACCAAGGTGACACCCTTGTAATCGCAGAAAACCGATGCCATTACCTTGTTTACTGAAAAACACACCTTTGCTTTCTGGGGGGTCGGAGATCCGGGTCTCTTCCATTGTTTGGATTGTTGTTTGGATTCAGGAGTATAGTGATAAACCCATGTTTTGTTCATAGTAACAAACCTTGCCAAAAATTCGTTTGGATCAGCTTGGAAAAGCTTGAAACAGAAATCGTGAGCCGAGTTCGTTTCTGTTCAACTGAAACGAGGCGGGGAACCCATCTTGAAAACACCTTGTGGATCCCTAATTCGTTAACGACCATGTTTTGTGTACATTCATATGAAATCCCTAGGGCTTCAGCTATCTCAGATACCTTCAATCTTCTGTCTCCCATGATGAGATCACATATTTTTTCGATGTTTTCCGAAGTCGTAGCTGTAGAAGGCCGTCCAGAGCGGGGGTCATCTTTGATGCTCTTTGTCCACGTTTAAATTCAGCTGGTCACTTTTTTATTATTGTTTACGACGGAACAGATGTTTCTAAAGTAGCCACCATACCTCCATGAATCTGCTTAGAACTTAAGTGTTTCTTGTAGAGGTATTTGATCAAGGCACGGTGCTCTAAACTATCCATTTTCAAAATTAATAAAACTTACTCTCACTTAATGTTCAATTAAATAAATTATTACGCATGTATCTCAGAGAAAAATTACACAGAGACTGACAAAGAGTCTAGGTTTCATATGAGGGTAGTTTTATAATAATATGACAACGCTATCTATGTTAGGCCGCGAACTTTTCAATCCACCCTAGTATATGTAATCATGATATTTGTGGCGTTCTAGCTTTATGGACTTTTTTAGTGTACTTAGAGTATACTTCGTTTGGATCTTTAATTTTATCACTTACAGGTGTATTTTTTGATCGTATTAGCCGGTTATTTTTTCTAAGGAGTACGTAAGGAGACTATGTCTCTGAGCTACATAGTACTAATACACACAAATATGAACAAGCTTAATGTAATCTAAGGTAAGCATTGTCGACAGGCGGCTTAAGTTAACTCATAGCGTTCTATTGGATTGTACTGGCTACCTGTAATTTAGACACTAGAATTACAAGAACATGAATGAGCTAAGGCGTCTATTAAGTGCTTTGTGAGTTTGTCCGTGATTATCTAAGAAACTAGTAATAAGAATGCAATCATGAGAGCAAAAATAAACGAAAAGGCGATATCGTAAGCTTAAAGTTCCTTTCATAAGTCAATATTTGTTTTCAAAAAAAGTTTTCCTTATTAAAACTAAACTAAGAATGAAACAGCCGGTTTCAAAATTATTACCATTCCACCCTGTGTAGTGCAAAGTAGATTTACAATTTAAGTTTTGATACTATAAACTATAAAACAAAGGCCCATAAAATAGTTTCAAAATCATAATACATATTCCACGCCTAGAGTCGCTCGTAAATAAATCAGTTTCAGAAAATTCAAATTAAGTCAAGCTATAAATTACGTGGACCTGTTAGCCTTCAATTTTGTTATAAAATATGGACGTGTTGGCACGAGCTAGATAAGCCGTATATGCAACGTCTAGCTTGTTTTTAAACGGCTTCAAAAAATAAGATTACCCTTTCGACCCATATTGCAAAAGTCGAGGTTTATATATAAGTCAATGTGGGTTTCTAAGCAAGTTCTATATTTATGGACAAGGAATTTCAGAACATTGGAAAATGAAAGTTTTATCAGAATCGGTTCAAAAGTTTTCGACATATGTCTTGTATTGACTGTAAATGGTGTTATTATATAAATGTAACACCTTCGTCATTATCGTCACTTTCCATCAGGTGAGATAGAAGACAAACGTCTAATCCTTTTTCAATAAAAAAAAATGTGGCGTCTATTAGTTTCAGTTGGAATCCTAAAATGGGTAAGTTATTGTTTAGTCTAGAATTTCTAGAAAAGAGAATTTTTTTAGAGACATCCCAGACCTGTCGTTACCTGACCTTTAAATATACATTGTGTTTTAATGGTTGCTTGCCAGTGGTTGCCAATCGGAAAATCAATAAACAATTGCAGAAGAAGGATTACTAGCTTTTGCGCTCTGGATGATGCCAAAGTCTTATCGATTAACACCTTCTCTTCTTGGCTTCTTGACCGCACTTGACTTTTCAACGGTGCCTTCCATTTGTGCCAACACTTTGATTTAAAAAAAAAAATAACGGATTCGTTGTGGATGGCACGTTTCAGTGCCATCACTGTTTTTGTGACACTGACACGGATGTGTGTCGTTTAAAAATCGATGGTAACTCCTTCAACTAAGTTTTAGGGAGTTTTTACCCAGAACCAAACTACCTTAATTTTTCACGAATATTAAGCTAATTTATTAATTATAATTTTTAAAAATAGGGGTCACCAACCTTTTTGTAGGTTGCGTTATTTGATATTAAACCATCATATGATAATAAATTATAAATGTAAGTATTGCAGTGTACACTCTATAAAACGTCACTCGATTAAAAGACTAACTCCCTAAAGCGGTGAAAGCACTCTGTTTAGGTTGGTTTAGCTTGTCTTCAACACCCACTCTCAATAACGATAACATTTAAACAATAAAAAGTATTTTTATACAGATTGATATGCATCCAATATATTACATGCATGCAATATATTGCATATAGCCACAAAATATACAAAATAAAAAAAAATTAAAGACATGAATATGCAAAAACACAAACATTGATAAAACATTTGGCAAAAAAACTAAAAAAAACTTTGTTCGAAATACCGACGAAATATGTTATATTTTGAAAATTTTGTTCATTATAAACTCGTGTCTTTTTGTGACTAATTGTAGCCTATATTTATCAGAGTAGAATAAATATTTATCAATGTTACGGGTAAATTCAATTTTTATGAGCAGCTATCAAATTCACATTACTCTAACCGTTTTTATTTCCAAAACTTAAATTTGTTTAGGAAACTTTCTAGAAAAATCTTTTCCAACGCGTGAATCCAAACGAGTTTGTAAATCTTTTCTGTACCTTCAGCCACAAAAGTGTTTAAACAACCATTACCAGAATTTATTATCGCTCAAAGTTGATACTATACGGGGCTTACGTTTGTGGGCAGGTAATGTTCCAAAAGATATCGGTACATTTTTAATGTAATGTAGTTATAAAGCAGGGTGAAGAGTTTCAGAAAAGTTTTGTTCGTGCTTGTACTGTGAAAATAAGTTTGCTGTATCTTTGGTGAAGTTCTGCCCTTCGGCGCTGGAAATTGTTTAAGGCAGTGTGTGAAAGAGATAAGTTTTAAATGAAAAGTCTTGTTTTAGGCGAAAAATAAATCTGTAAAAATGAGGTATGGTAATATATTATGTTTTGCCCATCTTATTTAGGTTATTGATTTATAGAGCTGCCAAAAGAAAATATATTGAAACGAGATGTACAAGCACACCTTTCGTAAGGTTTAAAAGTTGGGTAAAGTCCACATATCGATATGGGAATCTGAACTAACACATTATTATTACTATTTATCGTGTAAGGAAGTAGCTTCTGGTCTTAGTGTTGATAAACAGGGTTTCCATGGCCCCGTCGACGTTTGACCTGACTTGATGACAGTTAAATTAGCAAATTAATGAAAATCATATGGGAGTTGTAACAAACATCAGTATTCACTTAAGTTATCTCAACCAGAATTCAAACTCATAACCTCTGTTATTAAACACAGAGCGTATCCATCCAAAATACAAAGTCGTCGCTGGAGCTGTGGAAAGAACAAAACGAAATATTTAGCCTATCACATAAATAAGAGTACTCCTTTACTTAAGAACAATATTATACTTATATAGAACGCACTTTTAGTTTTATTCTGAACGCTTCCTAAAAAGGCTTCCTATTTTATCTCTATAAAAGCTTCAATACCTTACGGAAGTTTCCAAGCCGCGCCTCCAAAGACTCAACTTAAAAATTCCGTTCAAAGTTGTCCCTAACATAATTAAGTGTTAACTTAAGCAGTGCCTCATTTTGCTTATCAAAACACTTATTATATCAGGCCATTAAAACGAGGTTTACTTCATAAACACTTAATGCCAACTCATTACAGTGCCCTGAATAATTCACTACACTTCGCCGTTTTAATATTCAACCAACAAATGGAAGAGTTTGCTTCGAAAAAGAAATTAATATTCATGAATTATTTAAAAACGGGGCCACTTCTTATCTTGGAACTTTGAAGGAAAGCTTTAATAAAAGTATGGCTAGGTATACGAGGAAATTGTCAGCTTGAGGTTGTTTTCGTTTAAATATTGAATTTAACCCTTTAAAAACCAGATTGTTCAGAATATTTCATTTTGCAGAAGTAAAGCGGTTGTTGCAATAGATTGACTAATACATTTATGTTTCTCCCTGTAATACAGTAATACACATCACATAAACTGTTGAATCGTAATATTGATTAAAGCCTTGGGGTGTATACAGACGTTTCACTATTTATGATAATTTTAACTATGATATTGAAATATTATTTGTCTTACACACAACAAAACCTATTTAAAATGAGTAGGAGGTATCTTTAACAGTGGCTGTCGTTAATATTTTAAGATATGAGAACCGCACCCGTTTTTATTATTTAAAAATGGGTTATTTTTAAGTGTACATCAAATAACTTAAAACCTATATATTTATGTTGAACATTTAAATTTTTTTTACATCTAATAAATTATTGTACTGCAAATAAACTAATTTTTTATCAAAACTAGAAATATAAATAATTCGAAAATATACACATAAAATATAACAGCCTTTAATATATTTTTCTCAAATGCGCACCAAAAAGCTGTTTGTTTTACAAAAATATTATTTTTACACCAAAAATACTGATTGTACATAAAATTAACCCGGCCGTACATACGGAATACTTACAATGGTAACAAAACAACTATTTTCGTGCGACGACGAGCGTGGCGAGGAGGAGTGGTTAGTCTGTATGCAGGCTATGCAGCGCGAGCCGAGCGTGCGAAGCGAGCGTGCCGCGGCAGCGGCCGGCGAAGCGCAAAAAATAAACGAAATCATAAAAAAAAAATGAAAAAAAATAACGTAATACATCCTATGTAACTGTAGTTTTTAATAGCTTATAAAATAGTTTCAATTTATCAACTAACAAATATTTACAATATTTAAAAGTACTCAAACTACTTTAACGTACAAATATCGATTTTAATCAAAATTTTTGAGTTAATACATTAGTGAGACCCACGTAGGTCCCGTACACCTAGTCACCATTAATAAAAAGAAATACTAGAAGTAAAATTTACTCATTCGGAGCTGGGCTTACATTAATACAGTAACACAATTACAAAATAATTAAAAGGACCTGTGTAAATGTAGCCTGTCCGGGACAACCTCTTAAGGACTTAACTACAAACAATTCTGGAACGATTTATTACGGGTCTTTAGAAAATCACTTAGGGCCTCACCTAAACAACAGGGATCTGATTTGTCAATTTATTACAACTATTAAATGTGTTAGTATTGGCGATTTGTTGTGTCAAGTGCGGCTAGTGATTATTTTGATTTTTTAGGGGGTATAAAGTGTTTATTTATGTTTTTAAGCCTAGAAAATAACGCCCGCGTGGTCATACAGACGGTCTCTAGCTCAATAATTATTTTAACGTTATACGCACTTCCACTTGTATATTGATTGTATGTTGTATTGATAAAATATTCGCGACAAGTTAAATTTAGGCCAATGTATATACGCTTTTTCCCGTAATTGATTGACTGACCGCTTCTTTTCGTAAACAACCTCAAAATCTTCCTAGGAAACATTACATTTTTAAAATAGAACACTTTTTTAAATAAAATAACATTCAAATTTTGTCGTGTAAAATTATATTTTTACATTTTGACGAAAACTTAAAAAGCTTGCATTTTTGCACCTCCTCTCATTGGAATGTCAATAAAAATAAACTAATTATTTTAATGGTTCAAAATAAGCAAACCTTGTGTTATGACACTACAAGAAACTGTTGAAAAAAAAAACTAAATTGAAAAAATTAAATGCTTAAATGAAAAAAAAAGAAACTGGCTATACCTCTAGTGAAGTGGATTTCTTAATACCATCCATGCATACCATGAGGCTGTCACGCCATTTAATAATCTGTAAGAATCCTTACATTAAATTCGAAGAAGTAATTACTTTTACTCGATTCTTAAAATACCAAGTTTAATACATATCATGTTGGGTACCAGCATACTCCAATCCTTTGTATTTTTTGAGGTTTTAAAATGAAAAAGTTTACAAGAACAAGTTTGAGACCAAGAATAATACTATTATTATCTCCAAACACTAGATCTAGCTCAAAATAAAAAGATATGCAAAACCTCAACCTTATAACATAAATCTTTGCCTCTAGGATTAAAATGAATTTTATAGCTCTTCAATTTTCGCTGTCTATCTCTCCAAGAATAATGGTAACTTTGTTATTCTAGTCTACTTTATACAAAACTTTCTACAGCTTTTATCAAGTAACAACAAAACCTGATTTTACACGCTTCGTTTTGAAATATTAAATTAAAGTCTAGTTTATTTTTTCAATATAAAATGAATTAGTGCCATCTAATTTATATTTAAATATTATATATTTGATTAATAATTTACCAAAATAATTTTTCTGTAATAGTTTATACGAATGTCTTCCATTTTAAAGTGTAGCTTCTCAAAAGAATAATTAAAATACTTACATACAAAATAAGTAGGTTTTTATTACAAAGAACTTGAGTTACTCAGCAAAGAACACAATAACAATATTATAAAAACAAAGTTTCATTTATTTTTAAGCACAGCACTATATAGTGACTAATACAACTCTAAATCAAATAGCTCGTTAATTTACTTTTACTGAACCTTTAATATGTAGAATTGTTTGCATTACCATCCTACTGGACCCTAGATCTTTCTCTCTTAATGTCGGTTCCACTTACTTTTATACTGGATAAACAAAGAGGCCGTTAGTATTAAATTTGTAAGTGTTGCTAGAGACTGCTTTTGTAAATAGCCCAGCACTTTTACATTCGTTCGAGTTTTGAGAATTATTGGAGAAAGGATTGTATTCAATTTCAGGTACGAGATTTGTCTAAAAATAGTATTATGAATTATTGGGTATTTGTATTAAGTCCTTAGACATAAGATATTTAGAAAATTGAAAAAAAAATTCTTTATGAATCGTTATCGTTATTTTGACATTGTAACGCATCACATGATTAAGAGATTGGTTCGAAATTCACTAGGAGATAGGAGACTACAGTTATAGGCAAATTCTAGTAGTTAATAATATTTCATTCTAATAGGCTAGTTGCGGTACATATTATTATTATAGCTAGCAACCCAATAGCTATTTCAAGTGTCACTAGTAGCAACGTTATACCAGAGATATAAAGTATAATTTCCCTTCGTTTAAACAAGCACTAAGTATATTTTGAATGACAAACGGTTCCAAAGCACTTAAGAATCACAAACATCATTACAGCAGATCGTGGTTCTACGCATAGCGCAGTCTTATCATTTCAATACTAATGAAAAGTAAATACCACCGAGCAACCATATTGTAGAGAAGTAAAAATTTAATTCAAATGCGTATTGTAATTTCGAGAACTTCAGATTTTAATGAAACGAGCTGTTTTTGGTGGTTCTAGATAAATGTCAGTGAATTCTCATTAGGTTTCTGAATCGAAACAAACTGTTCGATAAATATGCATTCGATAAGAAGTTCCTTATTTGACCGCTAGAGGGGTCTGTATATAGATAGCATCGAACGTTGCTGTGACATAAACTGTTATTAACTAAAAGATAGTGAAGTTTCATAGGCCGTACAAATAACCCACGTTGGTTGGATAAGATAAACTAAGTTTAAACGGACTTTATCATGTTCAGCAGTGTTTTTTTTTTTTTTCGCTAGCGGGCCTTCCTCCGGATGTGAAAGTTGCACTCCGTTCCCCGTTCGGCCAAAGCTTGACTTAGGGATCGATTCATGTAAATGAACCTATAATGAATTGAGAAGGGAACTATGCTCCGACAGAGCGACTGCTAGCCCTAAGTTTACAGGCTAAGACTGAAATTTCCCTAACATCAATATTTTTGATAGCGTCGCAGACGATACGCATATCGTCTGTTACGGAGGGTTCAGGAGTGGATTTGTATGGGCGAGGAGCCGGGATGGGATGGCGCTGACTCCAGTTCTCTGGAGCAGGCTTGGGCTGGGTAGGCTTAGCAGCCAGAGGAACCCGGCTACACAGCGGCGGAAAGTTTTCCTGAGAAAGGGGCGGGGCTTGTTTGGGTGCCACCCTCTTAGAATTGTGTTTAGAAACGCTTTATTATAAGTCATTTAACCAATAGCGCAATAAATAAATAGCTAATAATGTACCACAAAAACCAGGCACTTGAGGAACTTCGCCAAAATCCCTAATCTAAGCTATGCTTTATATATAATACAGTGAACTGAGCGAGTAAGATCCCAGAAATTCAATTAATGTTAATGTTAAAAAAACAAGTCTAGATGATAAAAAGTAACCGCCCCAACCGCCACCTCTAGTGAGGAAGCCATTTGATCACCATCATCTGATCTGAAACCATCAGTTGAAACTCATTCACACATTCCAATGAATTCTTTACTTACAGTAAAGTTCGTAGCTCGTAGACAAATAATGACGAAGCATACGAATGGCGACGGGCGACGGGCCGAATAATTACATTTCGCTTTTGTATGTTTAATTATAGTATCAAGTGATTGTCTGTGCCGTGTAGTCATTTAAATAGAATTATTTGAATTTAAGCTTTGTTGGGAAATTCATTATTATTTAAATGTTGTGTACTGGATGAGTTAACGTTTTAGTTAAATATCCATGCTCCACATGGTCTTAGGTTGATCATATTCGTTAATCAAACTTGCTCATATCTTCACGCGATGAGATAGAGAAAAACAAGCAGAGAACCGAAAAAACTTAGTACAACCTCCCAAATTTTATAGAAATCTTTTTGATGTTACTTATATTTTACGCTAAATCAACATAATTAATTTTTTATTGGTTAACGACAAAACCTGTAATAACTTTCACGGACAACTTAGAACTTCGGCATTAAAAAGGTAGACCGAGAAGAACAAGAACCGGCGGAGAAATAGATTTCGGCACTCTTATAAAACATGTTTAATGCATGGAATAGAAGGTATACATTTTGACTACGACAAGACCATTTAATTTAAATTCAACCATGAAGCTAGTATACTAATACGCGTACGCCAACAAAATTTAAAAATCTGTAAAAACTCACACAGAGTTTGAAATTGGAAATAATATATTTATAAGAGATAGAAAATTAAGAATGCCGCTATACTGTCCAGAGCAAAACGAATGGTTCTCCTCGCGATGGTGTCACTGTATCTACTCGAATTTTTTAACTACCCATTTCTTAGTAAAAACACATGCGCGGTTGACAGCTACCCGTATTTGCTGATTTATTTATTTTAAATAATATAAAATCTATATATTTCTACATATTATGTTTTTAGTTTTAACCTTAAGGTATATGTGAGTATTAGGTATCTAAAGTATATACAACAGTAGGTACAGTAAAATATTAAGAACAATCTGAATTTACAAACACCTAGGTATAAGCTTGTGTGTGTCCGTCGCCTTCAGTATTCAAATTAGGTAGGTGGTTGGCACATGCATCGTCATTTAGAACCGTATCGTGAACTTTATAGAAACATCTTATACGTTTCCTACAACTTTCAGCGTGTAATGTTATTTTTAAATCAACCCCAAAATTCAGCTTTATTAGCAAAGTTTGAAACATTCAATTGACTCTCCGAACTGAAAATTTACAGTACCCGCAATCAATATTCCGTTTTAGAAAAGCTCATTAATGCGTTCGAATTTCAAACAGATTAGGTTTTAAAACTTTTTAATTTTATTCAGAATTTTGCTCAGAATTTTGGGGGATTGTTAGGAAAGATAATTGGTATCCCCAGCAGTCGGTGAACAGCGTGAAAAGGGTATGGAATGGATGAAAACCTCCTTTGTCTGGCGCCTAGTTGTTGAAGTTTTAGCTTCATAAAGTCTGGCATTATCCCGCAAACACTGCTTCTGGCTGGTTTTAGTGTAAATCAGGATTTAATGGCAACTTATATAAAGGCGGCCGACTTTTTTGAATGAATTTAATTCTATATGTAGACAATTAAAGTACTTATGAAGTCTTACTTTATTTAAACGTTATGAATTGAACATTTAATAACATTTACTAATTCGTAACAAATACATTACGGTAACTACATATTATGTGATTAGATATTTATGAAATGTTTTTAGTCACCGTGTGAGTTTAACAAAGTAAGTTAATAATATTTTGACTATTAAAGAACGAAATTGAAACCTTTCAGATACATAAAATATAAATGTAATAAGTAAACGATATTTTATCTCTGGTTGATATAAACATATCAAAAAAAGTTTGAGATCACTTTGTTTTTTGTTACAGTAGAATAAACGTTAGACTTTATCTTTTAAGATTCTTCATTTAAAAATCAAATCTTTTAATATAAAAGATTTTAAAATATCAATTTTTTACTGTATAAAAAGAGACTATACCTTGTTTACGCTCATTCATAAATCTGACCAACGTGATTCGAGCGTTTTTTCTGATTTTTCGTTGAAGTTTTACGAGCAAGAATTGTTACTTTGGGGGAAGAAAGACATTCTACGAGTTAAATAGCACGCAGAGTGGTTGTATCCCAATCCTGTGTCATGAACACGTTACGGAGGTATCGCAGCGTGGATAACTTTGCTGATCAACCTCGCAGTGGTCGGCCAAGTGTTCTTACTGCTGCTCAGAAGCGTTACATCAGATTGCTGACTGCCCGAGACCCAACAACTAATGCCACTAAAATAAAAACATAGTCGCGGGCTGCTACTGGATTAGAAATCAGCACTCATCCACCAGAAACCATCAGGAATTACTTACACCAGGTTGGATTACGAGCGAGAATGCATGGCGAGCACCCCTGAACTGACAGCCATGACAGCGATACGGATTCCAGTGGGCTAGACTACGCCAAAATGAAGAAGACGACCAGGAAAACATTTCGCGCAATTGTCTCTTCGTTGATGAGTCCAGAATTCGGACAACTCATCTGGACAACTGACGTCTCCGTTTCTGGAGAAGACGTGGGATTGCTGAAAGACAAAGAACTGCCACTGGAACCTTTCAACAAGGCAGGAAATTGGTATCCTTTTGGGGCGGTATAATGATTGGTGCCGTTGATCCCGTATCGTGGCTGGATGACTGCAACTTTTTACCAAACCTTTGCTATTGGTAGAATCGTCGGGTCATTTAGAATAAACCATGGCCATCGATTTGTATTGGTTGACGATAATGCACATCGAGATTAACGAATCAACGCTGCTCTATGTGAATATGACATTACCAGGTTAGACTGGCCTGCCGACTCGCCTGACTTAAACCCGATAGAGCACACGTGGAATGCTGTCAAGCGAGCTGTTTGAAACCGCCAGCCACCTCCCCAGACAGTGCCAGAGATCAGGGAAGCCGTTATTCAAGAATGGGACAGGTTACCGCAAGAAATGCTGTATAACTTAATTCTCAGCATGCTCATTAACTTGATTGAAGGATTGTTGCATGTGTTTGAGCCAGGGGAGGAGTTATCTTGTACTAAATAAAAACAATTTCATTATAAATGTTGATAATATGCAGTTAAATTCTCTTTTCCTTTCAATTATTTATTAGTCGAAATTGCATTAGGACTAAATTCAATTTTTGTTAATAAATAATAAAAAAATGATTTAATTTTTAATTTCAAAAGGTGTATTGTTTTATAAAAAGATGTTACGTAAGCAACATTCTTTTTAAAAGTAAAATTAATAAAAAAATCCATCTTTAGCTAGTGATCTCAAACTTTTTTTGATGTGTGTAGTTTCATGATAATAGAAGTAGAAAACAAAGTAAAAAACATTACACAAAAAAAGAAACAACTATTATTGTCTAGTACACAAAAGACTATCACACCATTTCCGAGCGATTGAGCCCAAAAATTCAAAAGTGTATAGCAAAAGCAAAGGCTTGGCCTCATCAATCCGCGCATGAACAAACTCGCTTGTATGAATGTAAAACTTTGGCCTAAAACTTCAAAATACTCTCGAAGATTCGCCGTGTTTAAATCTGTCCACAAGTTTGTTCTACTTCTTTTGAATTTGGAATGGGTTACGTGAACAGGAAACTGTTGACATCTATCTTCGATTGCTTGAAATAACGATTTCAAAATTTGTGCCATTTTGGTGAGCTTTGGATTACCTATGTTTTTATTTCATCGTTTGTTCTTCGACATACATGTGAGATTCTTTGATAACACTCTATGGGGTATCTTAGAAACCAGAAGAAATCTTTTAATGCCTATTTTTTATATTTGTTACGTTGCCAAGGGCATGACTTCAACCGCTTTATGTTAAATTAAATTTAAAAGTAATTGAAGTAGGTACTATAATAAACTAATGTATACAAATAGCGTTTGATGACGTGAAATCAAAGATTTGAATACTAAGTGGAGTCTCCACATTGTACGTGATTATTTTTTAAACATAACATAGATTAAAAATTTTCAAATTAAAACATAACTGTCTGATACATCAACGTACAGTTCAATCTAATTTGGATTATTTAACAGGATATTTTGTAATATTTTTAGCTGTTTTGTTAGTGATAAAATTAGTAGATATACGTTACAAAATATTTTCGATAATTCAACCCTAAAATGTACACCGTTATGGATTTCCTAATAATGGACGTAGTTTTGTATAAAATAGAGCTAACTTTGATGAAAAAACAATATTTACATTCTCAAACCCACGCAGACTAAGCCTCATGATAAACCTATTTTCTGTATACAAAAGTAACTCAATACCTGTCCTTGGAGAATTCTTTGTATCATTGCTTTGATCCTTAATCCGCTGCGTACAATGAGTTCATTAGAAAGATCCTTTTGTCCTGTAACCAAATACGAATAACAAAAACATTTCCTTGCATGGAGTGATAAACAGTAGTAAAATTGTTACATTTTTCGCATAGAAGCGTAATTGTAAGCCGCGTGCGTAGTACTACAGATCTACAGACAACCCAAATACCACCTCAGATAACGTTGTGATCGACTCATACGTTTTAGAGTTTAAGTTACTTATAATAGTAGTATCTTTAATAGTTTTATAAGTTTATCTTTATTTAATACGTAGGAAAAACGTATATATTATTTCACGATATTTTCACCTTCCTCAAAACTTAATAGAATTACATCGTATGCTAATTGAAAATATGAAAAAAGCCTATTTTGGTTAAGACTACCTATTATAAAACCATGTTTCAAATTGTCGACTTATACTACATATAAGTATAACTATAACATAACTATAGTGTAGGCACTAGGCTAAATATTGCTATAAATATATAGTTAGCGCTTTTGTATTCTTTGTTATTTACTTGACACTTAGGCTATAACCGTATAAACTTGAAAGACTTGGTAACTAACTTATCTTTTGTATCAGAATTTTCCATAACAAAAAGTTCTATTGAAATAATTACTTATTGTTCAGTTTAATTATATTCAAACATTGTTCTTACCTTGAAATGAAATGAAATGAAATGAAATATTTATTTCTCAACATTGACAATTACTTGTTCTTATTGACGTCAAATAAAACATTATTCTACCACCAGTTCGAAAAAACTTTCGTGAAGAAGAACTGGCAAGAAACTTCACGGGTATATTTTTTTCAAAATAAATTTACAGAGTATCTTTATGTCTATACAAAATTATTCTTTTCTGCATCTGTTAGCTCGGCAAGTCTCCCAAGTATCCAAACGACAAACACCCTCAAACTTGAACACAGTTATTAAAAATTAAATAAAATTTCTTTAGATATTACATCTTAAGTTACAAAATACGTTTTATCTGAGATATAGTTACAAGTTTAGTGTTCTTAGAGCAAAGTTAAGACAGTAAGTCCTATGGGACAAACCAACCAAAAAAGGTTTTCAGTATGGAAAAAGTTCATCGTACTTTTTTGAAGTTCAATAATGCGCAAATAAAAAATTTAAGAATTCTTTGATGACAGCTAAAATAATAAAAAAGACTACTGGATAGATTTTTTGAAGACTTATGATATGAAAATAATGTGGTAATACGAGGGTGGATTGAAAAGTTCGCGGCCTAACATAGATAGCGTTGTTATATTATTATAAAACTACACTCATATGAAACCTAGACTCTTTGTCAGTCTCTGTGTAATTTTTCCCTGAGATACATGCGTAATCATTTATTTTATTGAACATTAAGTGAGAGTAAGTTTCATTAATTTTGAAAATGGATAGTTTAGAGCACCGTGCCGTGATAAAAAACCTCCACAAGAAACACTTAACTCCAAAGCAGATTCATGAAGATATGGTGGCTACTTTAGAAACATCTGTTCCGTCGTATACAATGATAAAAAAGTTACCAGCTGAATTTAAACGTGGACGAGAGAGCATCAAAGATGACCCCCACTCTGGATGGCCTTCTACAGCTATGACTTCAGAAAACATCGAAAAAATATGTGATCTCATCATGGGAGACAGAAGATTGTAGGTATCTGAGATAGATGAAGCTCTAAGGATTTCATACGGACGTACACAAAACATGATCGTTAACGAATTAGGGTTCCACAAGGTGTCTGCAAGATGGGTTCCGCGGCTCTTTTCAGTTGAACAAAAACGAACTCGGCTTACGATTTCTAGAGACTGTTTAGAGCTTTTTCAAGCTGATTTAAACGAATTTTTGGCAAGGTTTGTTACTATGGAAGAAACATGGGTTTATCACTATACTCCTGAATCCAAACAATGGAAGAGACCCGGATCTCCGACCCCCAAGAAAGCCAAGGTGTGTTTTTCAGTTAACAAGGTAATGGCATCGGTTTTCTGGAATTCTAAGGGTGTTATCTTGGTTGATTTCTTAGAAAGAGGTCAAACTATAAATGATGCATACTACTGCACACTATTACGTCGTTTACGTGAAGAAATCAAGTCTAAAAGACCAAGATTGTTGACCAAGAAAGTTTTGTTTCATCGGGACAATGCTCGTTTTCACACATCGTTTTCAACGAATCGATGGCTCCAATAGTGAATTGTGGTTTCAAATTGCTTCCTCATCCCACTTATTCACCTGACTTAGCACATTCTGACTTCCACCTTTTTCAGAAAAAAAATATTTAGGTGGAATGAAATTTTCTTCCAATGAGGAGGTCAAAGTGGCCGTAGATGCCTTTTTTGAAGACCTTGACGAGACCTTCTATTTACATGGGATCAAGGCTTTGGAGGACCGCTGGACTTAATGCTGTGACCTAGGAGGAGAGTATGTAGAAAAATAAATGTAAAAAAAAGCATTATTCCTGTGTTTTCTTATTTAGGCCGCGAACTTTTCAATCCACCCTCGTAATAAGTGTACGTAAATCGTACCTAGCTACTTTGAATCTAATTTATATCAGATACGCACGGTTTGGGTATCGGATTAGCATGATATCGATTGTAAACAACGATATACGAGATTGTGTTGTGTATTGTGTTTAAAAATAGAAAATGGAATATAAAACACCTATCACTAGTTTCTACTACATTCATGTCCTTTCTTTCAATTCTTTCGCTTACATGTCACCAATACTATTCGTCCAATCACACATAAATATACGTATGATTCGAAGAAAAATACAAATAATGTACTGTCAAACTATTGACAGCCACAATGGTGTAGTGGGTAGTAAGCCCTGCCTCATACTCCGGAAGTCCCAGGTTCGAGTCCTGGTCGGGGCATTCATTAGTGTGATGAACACAGATGTTTGTTCTCGGGTCATGGTTGTATGTATTTATATATGTATGTTTATTCTGGGTTCCCCCCCAGTTCGCTGTATGGCCATCCATAACACAAGCTCTGCTTACTTTGGGGCCATACAGTTGGTGTGGTTGTCTGGGGATTTATTATTATTATTATTATTATTATTATTATTCTAGGTTCGCTATATTGTCATCCATAACACAATGTCTTGGGATTTATTATTATAATTTAGTTACTTGCATATATTTCTCGGGGACACTTTATTGAAGGAAACACATTTACAGAGCCTTTCATGAGAAAACTATTGCTGTTTCTTCCAAAGTAAATAAAGCGGACACCATTTATTAAGAAACAGGAAGTCACTTGAAATTTAAACGAAAAGAGCTTGTTCTTAAACTGGCGTACAAGATACGTTTATGTTTTTAATATTTTGTGTATCATTATTTGTAAAGGATTGATTCGTCCAATCACAAACAGTTTAAAGAAAAACTAATGTAGTTTTGAAATCGCAGCAAAATTTAAGTGGTTTTTTTTTGCACCAACAAAATCTTGTTAGTTTGATTAACAGTGGTATAAAAAAATTTATGGGACTTGTTGAGCAAACTACTTTGAAAAGTTGCCCATTTAATATGGATTCTAAAATAGTATAAATCAGAAAATTTACTTTGAGAAATTTGGATATATTCAAATTCTTTGTATGCAAGAGTGAAATTGATTAAATATTATTTTTTTTGTTTTTAACTCACTTTCCACTTATAACCCATTGCTTCTAAGGTTACAATCGACATAAAAAGTTATTTCAATGCCAGTTAAACTTAAAACACTTGCTATTTTGCTACAGTGTGACCAAACTTCATTGCATTGCCTCATTCATTCCTGGAATTTGAGAACTAGCGCAGACGCTGGCAGCTTAGGTAAAAACTGTATCACGATAACAATAGTCGCTCAGTGTTGCTGTCTCACTCTAACTTTCTGTAATTCCCCGTCCCCCTCTGTGGCACGGGTCAATCTCATCCTTTTTATTCAGATGTTTGACGCTCTGTGCTCAGACCTCATCTGCGTCCGGACCCGTTCGGACGTGTTTGACGGTCGCTCCCGGCTGCCGAGTCACGACTGTTGTCTCACGACTCCACTCGTATCAATACTCAAACGCCACTCTCAGATCCGTTCTGCGTCCGGCCCCGCTCGGACGTGTTCGCGGTCGCTCCAGCAGTTGAGTCACGATTGTCGTCTCACGACGTCAACTCGTAGCAACACTCATACGCTGTTAGCCTCTTTAGGGCTTACTCTGCGGTCGGTTTCGATCGGCTGCAAGTAAGTCGGTCTCTTGCACAGCAACAACAGAGCTGAGCTTACCGCGGTCGATTAAATTCGATAGTGGTTCGCGAAGCTCGGGCTGTTTTTCTGGCTGCGTACCTGACGCTTGGCGCTTGCTACGTAGTCAGAGACTCGCTCTGCGGCTGGCCCCTGGCCGGTCGTAACGTAGTCAATCCCGCAACTCTGTGCACCCCTCGAAGTAAAAACCTCACTTCGGTGAGTGCAGCAACAACAGGGTTGAGCTTACCGCGGTCGATTAAATTCGATAGTGGTTTGCAAGACTCGGGCTGTCCTTCTGGCTGCGTACTCGACGCTTGGCGCCTGTACGTAGTCAGAGACTCGCTCTGCGGCCGGCTCCGGCCGGTCGTAACGTAGTCAATCCCGCACTTTAGTGCAACCCAACTCCGTCAGGTCTACGGCCGGTTTTTGTTGTCAATTTATTGACGACACACTCCGTAGTAGACTCGCGTTTGATCAGGTGGATACTTAACGGTGACAACTAAGCCTGATAGCGTTGCCCCGGTACGCTTCCAAGGCCCTTCAGGCCAAGGAGAAACCGGCTGACCCGATCCCATTGCACTTGGGCCTTTCCCAGGGTGACGGTACAGTGCTGTCCGAGCTAGGGGCACCACCTCGCGTCGTCCCCAGCCCCCCTACCGCGGGTAGGGAGGTTTAGGTGCTAGGTTTGCTAGGGAACCTAGGCATTCTTATATATTTATATATTATATATCGTAGGACCAAGCCCTCCCAATGGACCAGCAAAGCTTGGTAAACTTTGCTAGGTCGTTCGCCCAGGCGCTCGTTGCGTCCGGCGTCAGCATATCGGATGACATTTTAACGCAGGCCTTACAGGCAACTATCGCGTCCCCGGCCCCTCAGGCCTCAACCCCGGCCCCTCAGGCCTCCAACGTCGAGACCCCTCAGGTCTTAAGCTCTCCCGCGTCTCCCGCCTCGTCAGAGATGGACTGCGAATCGGTCGCATCCTCTCACGCGTCGCGTCGTAAGCGTACCGCTCCCGGGAGCGACTCCGAACCCGCGTCTGATACGTCATCAGACGCCGTCACCTTAACCGGCTCTCCTGAGCCCGCGTTTCAACTCGTCGCCAAGCGCTCCAAAAAGCGCTCTAAGAAAGCTTCGGTATCTTCAATACCCGAGCCCTCCCCGGTGTCTTCAACACCAGCCCCCGCGCCGTTAAAATCGCTCGTAGTAACCGCGTCTCCGTCGGTCACATCGAAGCCAGCGACGCGCTGCGCTCCCGTCCCGCCGAAGCCTCAGCTCCCTCCGCCCGTATTCCTGCGTGAAAAAGCGCGCTGGACCGCGGTTTCCAACTTGTGCAAAGTGCACAAAATCAATTACTTAAAAGCTGCCAACGCTGGCGATACAATCAAAATCCAATTAGCGACCGTCGACGACTTCCGGTCTTTCACTAGGCTACTCTCGCTAAATCAAATCGCGTTTCACACCTACGCCCTCCCGGAGGAGCGTAAGATCCGCGCAGTACTACGGGGCGTCCCGTTCGAACTCAGCAACGAAGAAATTCTCGATGACCTTAAGTCTCAGGGTTTCCCGGTCACAGCAGTGCACAAGATGCACTCCAACCGCGGCAGGCGTTTTCCGTTAGCACTAGTAATCCTGTCCAATACTCCCGACTCGAAGGAGATTTTCAAAGAGGCTCGCACAATCTGCGGACTCTCGAACATCTCCGTCGAGCGTCCCAACCCCCGTGGTCACCCTGGGCAGTGCCACCGCTGCCAGCTATATGGCCACGCAGCGGCTAACTGTTCAGCTCCCCCCAGGTGCGTAAAGTGCCTGGTTCCTCACTTCACTAAGGAGTGCACTCGCACTCCCGAATCCACTTCCCCCCCTGCCTGTGTGCTGTGCGGTCAGTCCGGCCACACAGCAAACTACAGGGGTTGCCCGCGCGCTCCGCGCTCCACCACCAAGAGGGTCGCGCCTAAACCGGCGCCGCCACTCACTCCTGCCAACTTCCCGCCGCTGCGCAACCGGGGTCCCCCGGAACCAAAGCCCGTTCAGCCGACGCCTACTCCGGGTCTGTCTTGGAGGCAGCGTCCGGCCGTCCCGCCTGCACCTTCCCGACCCATCCCAGCTCCCGTAGCTCCCGTAGGGCCGCGTCCCGCGTTGTCATCTTCCCCTCAGTCGTCGTTGGCTGAGGACATGAAGACCGTGTTCGACGTCATCCAAAACGTCGACATTAACGAAATTTCCGTACTCGCACGCAAACTGCGAGCCGCCCGCTCTCCTCAAGAGCGTTTATTCGCGTTAGCCGAGCATCACTCGCTCCTAAGTTCATTGTAAATTCTTTTATTTTTGTAAATTTTAAATAAATAAATTTTAATGTCTAGACCCGCGAATCTCGCGTCCAGTCGTATTAAACCTAAGGGCTTATCCCTAGTATCTTTTAACGCTCGCAGCCTTAGCTCTAACCTTCCCGAGATTAAACTATTCCTTCAGAACAACGAACCAGATCTTTTTCTTCTCCAGGAGACATGGCTCACTCCTAATCGCTCCAGGGGATTCGCGATTCCCAAGTACGCGTTTACACGTAACGATAGGCCTAACTGCGACGGTTTCGGCGGCACTGCTATCTACTACAAAAGAGGATTCCATTGCTGTCCACTCCCTACTCCTCCTCTCCTTAACATGGAAGCCACCGTGTGTAGATTGGCTATGACTGGTCATCCGACCATCATCATAGCCTCAGTCTACATACCTTGTGGCACCAAACCTATCCGCAGCGACTTTGACACCATTCTCGCCCTCGGCCGTTCAGTCATTATGTTCGGAGACTTTAACTCCAAACATACTGACTGGACGTGCCTATCAACCAACCAAAGCGGTATAGCTCTCCTCGACATCACCAACTTACTCGACTTAGACGTCGTCTCCCCTATCACTCCCACTCACTATCCCGACAACCCGAACCACTCTCCTGACATCCTCGATTTTGCAATCGTCAAGCATATCAACCTCGAACCTCAGGTCTATCGAACCGCTCGATGACCTAGGTTCTGACCACCGCCCCGTCTCCCTCGTGCTAGGACCGCCTAACGTTAACGTCACTTCTCCTAAGACCTTTACCGACTGGAAAGGTTTTAAAAATACGATAGTTTCTGCCTTAGAGGCCCCAAACTCTCCGCTTGCGATCTCGCCCGATCAATTAGATAGCCCGGATAAAATAGATTCGTTAGTAAATTCTCTCACTGATGCTATCAACTCAGCCATCAGTGTAAACGAAAAGGTTGCTAAGAAAGGCAAACCCACGCTTCCCTTAGCCATTAGCAATCTTATTAAAGCTAAGAACGCGGCTCTCCGGAGAGCCAAGAAATATCCCACGCCCGCCTATAGAACAGCTGCGAATCAGCTACAACGCAAAGTTAGATCTCGCCTCGCGGAACTCCGAGACGCCCAGATGAACGATCTCATGGCGAATATCTCCCCGTCCCACCAAGCGTATTATCGAATGGCCCGTGCCTTACGCGTAGACGCCGCCTCTCACGTCCCTCCTCTCACTCGTCCCGACGGCTCTATCGCCTTCGAAGACGAAGAGAAAGCCGAATGCTTCGCTGACAGCGTTGCGTCTCAATGCTCACCCAGCACGCAACCCGCGAATCCCAATCACATCAAAGCGGTGGAGGCCGAAGTCCTCCGTAGAAACTCTCTCCCCATCACCGCCGACCCCGTCACAGTCTCTAATGACGAAATCTCGCTTCACATCAAAAGTCAAAAGTCCAGAAAGGCTCCGGGTGCGGATGGTATTTCCAACCACGCACTTAAGCACCTGCCTCAACAGGTGCTTACCTTGTTAGCTATCATTTTCAATGCCTGCTTCGACCTTAGCTACTTTCCAAAAGCTTGGAAAGAAGCGACAGTCATAGGCATACCCAAGCCGGGTAAACCTCTTAATATCCCGGCTAATCACAGACCCATCAGCCTCCTCAAGGCAATGTCTAAACTTCTCGAGAGAGTCATACTCTCTCGAATGCGGAACCATCTGTTTCCAACGGACGGCGATCCTCTCATAATTCCCCACCAGTTCGGCTTTCGCGCTAAGCACTCCTGCCCTCAGCAAGTCCATCGAATCGTCGAGTACATACTCGACGGCTTCTATCCGAAACGAAAGAAAACGATCGCAGTTTTCTTTGACGTAGCCAAGGCTTTCGACAAAGTCTGGCACAGCGGTCTCGTTTATAAACTCTATAAAATAGGCTTACCGGCTCGCCTAGTTAGGATAATCGCGTCGTTCCTCAAAGACCGCACGTTTCGTTTCAAACATGAAGGCACGCTCTCCGCGCCTCGTCCCATAAAGGCTGGAGTCCCTCAAGGCTCAGTCCTCGCCCCTCTTTTGTATACCGTATACACTAACGACATTCCCATCCCAGCTAAAGTCGTCGAACTCGCTCTCTTTGCCGACGACACTGCCCTTTACACCAAAGGCCGCAGAGCCTCGGGTCTCGTCACCAGACTTCAAAAGGCTATTAAAACCCTCGGTGCTTGGTTTAAAAAATGGCGTATCGATGTAAACCCAGAGAAGAGCTCTGCGGTTTACTTCGACTACAGACGCAGTCGTATCCCCAACAATCTCCAATTGAGAATGCAAGGCACTCCCATCCCCTGGAAGCGCAGTACTAAATATTTAGGCGTCATATTAGACCAAACGCTTTCATTCAATCCTCACGTCGACAGAGTAACGAAACTCGCACGTTTTTACCTAGGCCGGCTTTACAGTATGTTAGGTAGAAAAAGTAAAATGTCCTTCAGAAACAAACGTACGCTTTATAAGGTCTGCGTTAGACCAGTCATGTCATATGCTTCGCCAGTCTTTGCTCACGCCAAACCCTCCGTCCTGCACAAACTGCAGGTAGTTCAAAACCTCTTCTGCCGCAGGGCCACAAACGCACCTTGGTACGTGCGCAACGCGGACCTGCACAGAGATCTTGAACTGCCTACAGTACAACAGTATCTAAAAACACTCTCAGAATCGTTCTTCAAACGCGCCGAATCCCATCCCAATCCTCTTGTTCGTAAATCAGTCTCATATACTGCTCCTGTCCTAGATTCGGCATACAAAATCGCTAGACCGAGAAACGCGCACACAAGCGAACGTTCGAAGATAACCGTAGATCTCGAGGCCCTTCAGGCCGCCAATTCTAATTCTAACGTAAATTCGAATTAATGCAAATTTAATTTTTCAATTTTTAATGTTTCATTATTTACTTTTCATTTTTAATGTTTTTATTATACTTTTAATTTTTGAGCACCTTCAGTGCTATGTAAAACCCAGCGGGTGACCCCTTAAGGGCCCCGCTAGCGCGGCCTCTTTCTCCAATTGGCCGTCGCTCAGATGAAGGCTGAGTGGCAAAAATGCACGAGCCGACAGGAGGTTTTTAGTGGGTATGGTTCTGGTAGGCGTCGGGACGAGTCCCACATAACTTTGGAATCGCGCCAGAGTATGCGTCAGAGCATTTTTATCCTCCTGCCCTTCCCGCGGAGGGGAACAAAAAAAAAAAAAAAAAAAAAAGCTCTGTGCTACGAGTCTCGGTCTGCGTGCGTTCTCGAGCGCACGTCGATCGCAGACGCCTTCCCGCTCTATTAGCCCCCGCGCTAATTGAGCACCCAAATTTCACTGGTTGTTGTCGTAATATATAATTTCATAGTTGTATACCGTAATAAGTTTCTAACGCCGTTTTCACGGCGGACAGTGCCTCGTTAACCGTACATCTAATAAGTTTCTAACGCCGTTTTCACGGCGGACAGTGGGCTGTTAACCGTACTTCGTGGAACGTGAGCTTCGTCGACGGGGTCTCGTCGTTTCAGGACTTCAAGTTCCGTGTTCGAGTAAGTTATCCGCGTCGTCCTCAACCGCCCTACTGCGTGTAGGGTGGTTTTTAGGAAGTTAGTCATCGTTGTTAGGTTCATATATTGTCCCTCCCCAACCCCTCCGCAATGGCTTCCCTAAGCTCTGAAGAGATTAGGAAGAAGCTACTTGAAAGTACCGATGCTGAAGGCATGTTTATAAATGCTGATAAGTTTCGTTTCCTTGATTCTCTTATCCCGCATATCATGGCGTTAATTCCACCAATGGCCCCTCAGGCCACCCCAGTTCCCCAGACCCCTCAGGTCTTAGGCCCTCCCGCGTCCCCTTCCTCCAGTGACATGGAGTGCGAAGTAGACGCCCCTCCGTGCCGCAAGCGCGCACCCGCGACCGAGTCATCCTCGGACGCCACCCCAACTGGTCCTGAGTCTCCCTCTTTTACGCTTGTTAAGAAGCGCTCTAAGAAGCGTTCGAAACAAGACCCGGCGCCCTCAACGCCCGTCCCCACACCCCCTGCGGCGTCTTCAACGCCAGCTGCCCCGGTGTCTTCAACACCCGCTCCGGCCCCAACTTCTGTCAAGGCCAAGGTCCCACCACCCGTTTTCCTTCGGGAAAAGGGTAAATGGACTGAGGTTTCGACATTGTGCAATGAGCACAAGATTCATTACACCCGAGCGGCCAACTCGGGTGAATCTATTAAAATCTTAGTCTCGTCGATAGACGACTTCCGTGCTTTAACAAAGCTCCTCACCGATAAGCAATATGCTTATCATACTTATGCTCTGTCAGAAGAGCGTAAGATCAGAGCGGTACTCAGGGGAGTCCCGTTCGAATTATCGAACGAGGCTATCCTGGAGGATCTGCAGTCCCAAGGCTTCCCGGCACTCGCGGTGCATAAAATGCACAGCAAGTACGGGAGGCAACACCCTCTCGCTTTGGTGGTTCTCGCCAACGTCCCCAAGTCCAGGGAGATCCTCAAAGGGGTTAGCACTATATGCGGCCTCTCTGGGATCTCGATCGAGGCGCCTCATCGCCGCGGTCATCCCGGCCAGTGCCATCGGTGCCAGTTATACGGGCACGCGGCGGCCAACTGCCGCGCACCGCCCAGGTGCGTCAAGTGCCTGGTCCCGCACTTCACTAAGGAGTGCAATCGCACTCCTGAAACTCCCTCTCCTCCCGATTGCGTGCTTTGTGGCCAGTCCGGCCACACCGCAAACTACAGGGGCTGCCCTCGTGCACCCCGTTGTATGCGCTCCAATTCCAAGAGGGCGGCACCCAAACAGGCCCCGCGCCTTTCTCAAGAAAACTTTCCGCCGCTGCGTAGCCGGGTTCCTCCGGCTGCTAAGCCTACACAGTCCAGGCCTGCCCCAGAAAACTGGAGGCAGCGCCCCGCATCGAATCCCATCCCGGCTCCTCGCCCATACAAACCCACTCCTCAATCCTCCGTAGCAGACGATATGCGTATCGTCTGCGACGCTATAAAAAATGTTGATGTTAGTGAAATCGCAGTCTTAGCCCGTAAACTTAGGGCTTCACGTACTCCGACAGAGCGTTTGCTAGCTCTGGCGGAGCATAGTTCCCTTCTCAATTCATTATAGGTTCATTTAAATGAATTGATCCCTAAATCATGCTTCGGCCGACCTCTGCCCAGCCCCGGCTTCACCGGAGGCTGCCCAGAACGGCCACCAACTCATGTCCCTTTGAGCACCTTCAGTGCAACTTTCACTAAAGGCGGAAGACCCGCTAGCGGGTCTCCGCCAGCGCGCCCAACTTCCCGACGGGTGTCGCTTCCGATGAAGGCTAACGGTAATAACTACAGCCAACAGGTGGTTTTTAGTGGGTAGGTGCCATTCTGGTGAGTCCCACATAACCCCCCCGCAGAGGAATTTACCTGCGGGCGGGTATGCATGACGCATCTTCCACCTCCCTCCCGCGAGGGTGCCTCGGCAGCAAAAAAAAAAAAAAAAAAGCTCTGTGCTACAACTGTTTTCTGTTTTTTCCTGTGATTTAAGTGCTACGTACGAACTTGCCTTTACTTTGGACTTTTGATTTTGCTCGTGATTCGGATCGGATATTTGTGATTTATCTCAACGACTTGCCACTACTCTGGAAATTGATTTGCTATACATTATGGCAAACCAAGGACAACATTTTTACACTGCAAGCGAGTATTGCAACATGCTACTTGTTTATGGAGAAACAAGGCGTGTCAACGCCAGAGGCGGAGCAAGTTACTCTGCAAGAGAGGCTGCTAGGATTTACGCTGAGCGATATCCAAACAGTCACCACCCAGCTTATGGAGTATTTTTAAGAGTACTCAACTCTTACTCACAGTGACGACTTCCTGGTGGACCTTGTAGTGAAGGACGGCCTCAGAGACATAACGTTGATGTTGTTTTAGAACAAGTTACTGAAGAACCATCTACGTCAGTGCGTGCTATTGAAAGAAGAACTCGCTTTCCAAAGTCATCAGCACACCGAATACTAAAAAGGTTAAAATACCATCCATACCACGTACAAAAATAACAATCTTTATTAACACGAGATTGTGCACTGCGTGTAGATATTTGCCGAAGAATTCTGCAGTTACACAGCGAAGACCCAAATTTTTTAAATCGCGTTTTATGGAGCGACGAATCGGCCTGCAAAAATGATGGATACACAAATCTCCACAATCTTCATAGCTGGCAATTGTCAAACCCTTGGTAAATGACCAAGACAAGAGAAAGACAAGAGAGACTGCCGGGGCTATTAGAAGCAGAAACTAATGAATTCTTGCAAAGAATGTGGCTGCAAAATGATGGATGTCCGGCCCATTATGCACAAGAAGTGAGGGCCTACCTTAATGAAGCATTTCCTGGGCGGTGGATTGGCCGACTGGGGCCCATTTTATGGCCACCAAGGTCGCCAGACTTAAATCCACTGGATTTCTTTTATTGGGGCTGCCTTAAGGATAAAGTATATTCCAGGCCAAATACACCAATTACATCCTTGGATGAATTAAGACGGCGCATAAACCAGGCTGCGCAAGACATTTCAATAATGAGCTTGCGACGCCTTAAAGCAAATTTTTTAAGAAGATACAGATTATGCATGCGTACCGGTGGACGACAATTTGAGCACCTTTTGTAGGAATTGCTATTTTCTGTTTTTAATTATTAAAAAAAATTGTAATTGTTAATTAAAGTTGAAAATTTAAATCACATATTTGTGTTTTCTTAAGTTTATCTTACACTGAAATCTTAGTTTTTTCATCTCTTATAATTTTTGTAGCAATAGTTTGAACATTATTAGCAATGTCGCAAGAAATTAAGATTTAAAAACTGTTATTTTGAGTTTCAACCAATTTCACTCTTGCACACTGAGAATTTAAATATCTCCAAATTTCTCGAAGTAAATTTTCTGATTCATACCATTTTAGAATAAATAAATAAATAAATAATATTTCTAACAATTACACCACATTATCTAGCCCAAATTAAGTATCATTAAGAACTTGTGTTATGGATACTAGATAACGGATAAATAAACTTAAGAAATATATAAGCACACATAGATATTTTTTTTTTCATGTTTAAATATTAGAAATAAACTTAAATAAACATACATGCACATCCATGACTAGAAAGCAAATATAATGAAATATCTGCCTCTACCAGGATTTGAACCCGGGACCTCTGGCATGGAAGGCAACGGTACTTACCTCCACACCAAACAATCCTTATTAAATGGGCAACTTTTCGAAGCTGTTTGCTGAACGAGTCCTATACATTTTTTTATACCATTGTTAATCAAACTAACAAGATTTTTTTTGGTGCAAAAAAACCACTTAAGTTATGCTGCGATTCCAAAACTACGTCTGTTTTGTTTTAAACGGTTTGTGATTTGACCAATCAATTCTTTACAAATAATGATAGTGAAAAAAAAAAGATAATTAGCTATAAACGAAGTGCCTATAGTTGAAAGTCTAAAAAAAGTCGCACTTTTTTAAAAACTTTTGTTTTTTTGTTTTTACATAAAGGTCACGTTTTTTTGTATATTTTATTTAGCACATTGGAACGGTCCTTATTTAAGGAATCTCCCATTATAATTTGATTCACATATAATGGGACACCCTGTATACAAGCTCCTCTGTTTTATATTACACAGATTGTTTTATTACTATATTTGTTTGATATAACGATAAATTTCCAAAACCTCTTTTTTGTTCAATAAATTAAAGTTCTCTTACAATCCTGGACTTGGATAATGCTTTCTTTTTGTTTAACGTCAAGTTGAGCACGTGCGCCTCAACTTTCAACACTACAACTTACTTCCCTGTTAGCCTGCGGTTCCCAAACTTTACCCTACCGTACGAGAAATATTAGGTTTATCACAGTTTTATAGTTAAAGCTCAGCTAAATTCAAAGTTGGTTGAATTACTTATCTTACTTGCAAATAGTTTAATTATTCTTGGTTTTACTGAGATTTTGGATTGAGGAATTTAATTGATATGTGAAGGGTTATAGAATGAGGGTAGAGGTTAATTACTGCTTCATAGTTTTGGGGTTGTGAAATGGAATAAGGGAAATAAGTAATTATAAATATTACTGTTTAATAATGATCATTGAGAATATAGATGGCAAGGTTTCAGATCAAAAAAGGTGATTGGTTATTTAAACAACTCAGGAAAATCGGTACGTTATAAATGCAAAGTAGTATATCGATTTATAGGAAATACACGAAGTCTTTTCATATTTTGTTTGGAACATTTTGTAATTATATGTTTTTGGTCGTTGAGTTTATTTTAAGGTGGTTTTGAAACTATAAAGAAGGTAACATTAAAAATAATTAAATAACTGTCTTCCGTAATTTTAACACCTTAATAGCTTTTATATTATATAAAACGTTTGAGTCTGGAAGTAATTGGATACATTTTAAAATTTTATTTCCAAAATGAAAAACATTCGACAAAAGAACTGAGACGTTTGTGGATATAATGCAGTGTCAGTAAAAGCAGCCCTGGTCATCGTCGTTCTGGTAGTTACGAATAAAGACGAATCCATATTTGACGAGTGGAGCAAGATCGTCGAATTTGTAGAATTTTTGCATAACTCACAAGGCAGTTTTAACCAGAGACAAAATACAATGAAGCAATGTTCTAAGCAATGTGCCAGACTTTTTCAATGCAGACTGATGCGAAACGTTCTATAGACAAGTCTCTTCTCGCTCAGGGCGGCGGCGTTAGAGCCGCTTGTGGTTTGGTAGTGTGCACTCGGAACATGTTGGTTGAAATCTTGTTTTAATTTATTTCTCAGTACAAATAATGCGCTATGTTTGTTGTGTAATGCGTTGTTCTATGCTAAATTGCAAGTGCCGCCATCTAGTAAATTATACCTGAACTTTTTCAATAGTTCATTAAATTTTCTAATCCAAGCCACCTGCGAGTAACGATGGCATCGCACACCCTCCTGCACCTCCGCCTCCATGGAATTAACCCATTTGAAAAGGTCTGGCTTTACAAAAAGCTTGACATTTAGGTACCTAACGAGCTCACAGAAGGAAACTTAATGAACAGTGTACTCATTTACAATGCTCTACTTAAAGGTAATAAAACTAAGGTATTTTTTAAGGGTATGATCACAGGTGATGAGAGCTGGTGACAAAACCGTGCGAAAAGGTCATGGCTAAGGAGCGGCCAAGCACCACAGACAGTGCCAAAATCGAATATTCCTGTAAAACTAACGAAGTATATATAACAAGTAAGTATCTACTAGTTTAGTTGATTCGATTCGTTCCAACATCGACAGCAAGTTGGAATGGGAACCAATACACGCGAGTAACTTTCAGTATTACCCAAGTTTTGCTTGCAATCATAGAAAGATACGAGAGATATTCAAACCCATGCAGACAATTATTATACTTCACGAAATACTGTAGTTAATGTTTTCCATTTTATAAATTAGTTTTATAACTAAATTAGACAACAAAGTGGTTGAATCGCTCTTCTTATTGATGCTTATAACTATATAAAAAAAAACAAAATGAGCTGCAATATATTTGTTTGGAATTATGTATAATCTAAGATAAAATCAAGGGAAGTAAGACAGAAGATTATATTTCATTACATATTTTTATACGATGAAATGTTTATTTCAATGTAGACAATCTGGGTTGATATCTAAAAAAACAATATCTTACTTGAGTAGTTTACAGTAATGCATAACATTTCCCAAACAACACTAGGTCTGAAATCAACAGTTTACAAGATGTATTGCTATGTACGGGAAGCGCAGAAAACGCCTTTTAAATTCAAATATAAAAATATTTATTTCTTAACATTGACTACCTATTTGTTCTTATTGACGTCAAATAAAACATAACTCTAGTAGAGTTATGAAAAGTTCGGAAAAACCTCGTGACGAAGAACTGGCAAGAAACTTCACTTTACTTCGGGTATATATTTTTTTAAATAAATTTACAGTGTCTCTTTATGTCCATAGAAAATTATTCTTATCTGCATCTGTGAGCTCGGCAAGCTTCCCTCTCCCAAAGTATCCAAACAACGAACACTCTCAAACGGCACCCGTTCAAGAGTTAACGTGGGATCCAGCCATCGCCCTCCTCAACCATATTAGAAGTAGAAAATGAGACTGAATTTTGACGTCACAACGCAGTAACGTAGGCTCCGGATGTATGGTAATATGAACATTTATTTTAAAAATATATCGTCCTAGTTGGTGTTATGTTTAATGTCCCTCATAAAGTACTAACCCAGTAATGGTTTTCAGAAATTGTGGAATTAATTTTTAAATCTTTTACAATTGCCCGGTGCTACTAGCCTTAGTGATATTGAGAGGTCCTTAAGGCATAAAATCTAATCAAATAAAATAAAATTTTAACCTGATTCCAAGTTTTTTTTTAGATGTTACAAAATTAGATTCTAAAAAGAGCCATCTCATTTGAAAACCAAAAACAATTCCAAATAACAAACCCCTTATAACAAGTATCCTGTTTTCCCATTAAGACGCCGTCTCTAAGAATCCATTTAATTAAAATATCGATTACCAGATCGAGTGTCCATGTAGTAAATTAATGTTTGTTCGAAGATTAGTTCGGCCTTAACATGGGTCGGGAATTAATTGGCGCAAACTGAATTAAACAGATAAACTCATGCGCCTCTAACACACGCTGATTTATGGTCGCCTAGTACTTGCTTTTGGTTTTAGTTGTTTATTTATATTTCTTATGTATTTTGGTGAGTTATTTCGGGTTTTTTGTTAAATTATGATTACGTTGTCGATGTTTCTTCCAAAATAGACTAGATGGCGTATTTATTTACTGTGACCGTTTCTGAGTTTTTACGATAATAGTAACATTCGACCCAGGCAACCAACCCTAATTTTGCTACATTATTTATCTTTTATATTTTTAGTAAGATATTAATCCATTTAATTCTAACAATAATGATAAAAAACAACAATCAGAGATTGAATAACTTTGAAAATATCGTAGGGGCATGTTTAAATAATTATTATGAAGGTATTGTTCTGTACCCTACATACGCAAAACAAAGGTCTAACTTAATTCAAAGAACAATTAAAACTTTTAAATCCCTTTCGGCAAAAACAAAACTAAATTACCCACCCTGTTAAACTTTCCAACTCATATACCTACCTAAACCTGGTTCCGCAACGCACATAACTCTATGTCTTAGGATCGCATTAAATCAGAGTAATTTTCAGCCGGCGGGACTTAGCACAAAGCTGTATTATGTGGCAAACAATACCAGCTCTAAACCAAATGGATTTCTTTCAACTTTACAAGGCAGCTAATTGCCGCCTTTGTTCACTTCAGTGGCGGGAACGTAATTTAAGATGTCCCTGTAGCCTTGGGTGGAGAGGACTTTTGGTAGATACGAATTATTATGTAATTCTTTACTATATATTAACATTATTTGATAAAACAATATCTTTTATTTAGGGTAAGTAGTGGAAGTTAGGTGACTAGGTGATAGTCACTACGCGAACCAAACCGACAATATACGACACGACACAAATGCAAACAAAATTGTACGGACAAGAAATATTTTATCTTATTCTCAAGCCCATGTTTTGTACTATTCTATTTTTTTTTATGTCGCTGTGCAATTATATTGAGTTCGTTTGAGTAAATGTATTTTTGGAAGGTCAGAACCATTTTAGAGCCATTTTTCACGTGTTACGTAAGAACGCTATCTTCCGCTATTTAATTTAATCAAAGAAAATATACTCATGTTTTGTATAATTAATAGTATTCTACATTTAAAAAACTTTACATTCACTGTATTTAGAATTAACTACATACATAGATATCTAACGATATTCTGCTAGTCATAATTTCCTAAACGACTTTATTTAGTTTTACAGCACAGCATGCACAAAGATGCAATTACATTCAAACATCATAAGTAATATTTAAAAATCAATCTTAATTGTCGGTTGGCAGACTAAAAATTATCCGAACGATTAGTGAACTGACAACCTGCTATCATATATTGGGTTACTGTAGCCAATCATTTTATTTGAAAGAGCAGGTTGTAGCTAAACTATAAGCACCTCCCTGTTACCTTAATCACTGCGACAAGTGTGGCACAATGACAAGCAAGATTCCTGAACAATGCGGGTAATTTGGAACTTGAAAGGTGCCGCGAACGCTATTAGATTTGGGCAAATTGAATAATGGAATGTAAATAAAAAGGTCCCAAAGAAAAGTATTTCCTAATAAAAATGTAAAGTGAAAACAGCTTTTGTTGTCTACATTAACGTTAAGTCCTCGTACAAAGCGTTTACAGGTAACAACTTTGAACGGATAAATCAAGCTATAAAGCGGAGTAATCCCATTTCCCCATTCAAATAATGTTTAAACGAAGATACGTAACAAAAGAGCAATATATGAGGAACTTAAATAGCTTCATGGTAATGTCGAAAGTTGCAGCTGAATTGCAGCATCCCGGTCGACCATCATTAATGTACCATTTGAGAAGTTTTAACGCGACGAGTGCGAATAAAATGAGATTGATGGAGCACAGGTAGACAACATTGCGAGTACCTACGTTCGATAGTAACAATGGTTATACTAGTTTTAGTACTTTAAGTTGTGTAAAATCTTAAGGACAGTTGAGTTATTTTACTTTTTATGCGAAATACGAGTATATAGTTGTTAATAAGGGTTTAATATATTGTTATTATACGTGTATACAAGTAAATATAACTTCAGATCTAAGTAGGAATACGTCAAATTACTGAGATAGCTAAAAAAACAGTTGAAACGATTATTTTTGGTATCAAACAATGCTTTAGTGTTTTATTTAACACTTTCAAATAGGACAAACTAGTTAATATGCTTGGATTAATTTATTTATACATAAAACTAGTAGACAGGCAACGCGTAATTTGTTTTCACACATTTATGAATACCCTAGACAGTAACGCACCTCAGTATTAAATTAACATGACTGATAAGAAGTGACGTCATTTGGCATCTACGTCTAAATTCTGTTTACGTTGTCATTAAAATGATGTTGAAAATTTGATGAACAAACCTTTGAGATTCCTAGGTTTATTAGAAATTAGAAAAGAGCTACAATGGATGACTTAAGGGTATCTAAGTAATGTAATTTATAGTCCGACAGGGCTAAGCTATTTCGAGGTTATAACTTACAAAATTCTAGACTTTCTTATTTTTGGTCAGTGCGTAAAGATGTACCTACCTTATTATTTAATTTCGTGTCAGATCCTTCGCCTGCATTTTGTGTTATCCAATTATTCATGGCTCAATTCTTTAGGTAAAGCTAAAACTTCTCAAATTAATTTGAAGTTTAAAAATACATTTTTATTGTATTTATGAAAGTTAACCCAAAATATCTAGTTTGTGCCATCTTCGTCCAGCTCAAGGGGAGGTCCCGTGAATTTCATGCAATTTTCTCGTCTTTTTGTACCAAACGGTTTTGTTCAAATCAATATATTATTGATCCAAGAACACAATTGACAAAAAAGTCGAAAAGTGTTATATTACTCTATGCTTAACAACATAACAAACGTTGACTCAATTAATTTCATTTCTGTGTGGCTTTTATATTTTTAAAAACTTAAAATGCCATGGATAAATTTGTTACAAAATATTCTTAATATACACATCTATGATGAGGGGGGTGAAACAACCATTCTAAAAATGTTGTAAGTGTCTTACTGTTATTTAATAGAGGTGTAGGGCACGGGCCAGGTCAGAAAATTTGGCAGTAAGTGCCATATCTATCCGAGGACAGAAATGGCCCTTACTGCCCAAGAACATCAATTACTAATTTCTTACGGTTACATATGGTTTACAAAGATCTTATTTTCTACCTAAACAAGTACCTAAAATGACATAAAATTATTAATTAGGTCGTATTTCATCAAACTCCCGGAATAACTACTCTGGGTATAGCTTTATCCCAATAAAACCTTCATAGATTCTTGCGAAGGAGGCCACAATGTCAGAGATATTGAAAAATGCGGCGACAACGGCTTTTTGACTTAAGAACGCTCGGGTCATGAACAAATAAACGAAACCTTGTCTTTTCTATAGTCTCAAATTCATCATACATTCCATATGATATAGTTCATTCATTCTCATTGTCAAGTATTGTCAAACAACCGATCTTTATTAAAATAATATCTTATCTCAATACTTTGAAATAAGACTGTAGCTGGTTACAAATATACCTAAACATCATCATTACTATATAGAAATTCTAGTTCGACTTTGTGTATATATAAAAATCTAAATAAACTGCGCAATCAAAAAAATATACATCGCACAAACTCTTGAAACTTCTTTCCGAACTCAACCAACTGGAAATGCACTTCACAATATTTTTTTCTGCAAAACAAACAAAAACACTCGGAAACATTTACACAGTGGGCAGTATGTTCAAATATAAATATTGTTATTCTTTCGATAAAGCAAACTCTCAGAATGGCTCTGCAAACAAGAATCAAATATTACTCGTATCACACAATAAAGGACTCAAAAAAATACTGGTAACAATCAGGAAAGACCACTGACAATTTTTTTCCTACAATTTTGTTTAGTTTGCAGCCGAGTGGATCAGCTTATCTCTTCGGTGCAGTCTGAGGTTTTCCTTCTCGTTTGTAGTCATATTCTTAATGATATCGCGTCACTATCATGAGGAGAATTGCTCAAAGATTCAAGGAATGGTATAATTATTTAAATGTAATAAAGTATGGTTGTTCAAATAAATCAAGAATATGTTACAGAGAACAGATTTTTCAACACGTTATTATCATAATTAAAAAATACTTTTTATTTTTTACGTATTCTAACGGTACGCAAGTATATTTTCTGTTCCCATTGGTTTTCAATTAGATTTAATTTGAATTAAAAATGAACGCAATATTTTCATAATAAGCTTATCAATGCTTTAAAATCAATCACCGCGAAAAGATGCTGTTAACTATAACTGTTAAAACAATAATGACTCTGCAAAATAATCAAGAAATAAATTATATAGAAAAATATTATTCTCTAAATGATTTTACATTTAAAACCAGTTATTTTAAGAAATAGTATAAAAGAGAAGTTTGATTGCAAACCGATGATTGCAAGAGTCGATATTTTTTTAATCATTACTAATTTGGTTTAAAAATATGATCGATAAATCTTATTATTAAGAATCCTATCATAAGATGACACATACTGAGTTTAAATGAAAAAAAAAAGATCATCTAGTTTGGACAAAGTTGCAGGAAAACAGTCTGGTCAATGAAGTAAAATAAAGCAAAACCAGATGGACGTGCTGAGAATGCTTGCAAACTTAGTGACTTCAGAGGTTACGTACAGTGAATTCCAGATGGTTAACGAAGGTGCTGTAAGTAGAAGCTTATCAACAATAGACAAGGAAGCCAATTTTTAGACAAAAATAAGATTTTATAAGATAATCTGTCAACTCCTTTCAATTATCAATTTAGTTACTCAGTAAATATTTGCCAATTAATATTTAAAAAATTATTATAATAGTAATAAATACAAATTTAAATAGAGCATAAATCATCAAAATTTTGTCCTCTTTTAGTAACAAATTATAAGAGCGTTTAAAAATGATTCTCACCCGTTGTATGCATCGGAGCGAGTTACACCATCCTGATTTAAATACCGCATAATATTTCCGTGTTAATTTCGACGGCGTGGCGCATAAACCTTCAATTTAACAGCGATTTATTTGAGAACAAAAGCGCCTCGGTGGCGACATTATACGTTATCACTGGTTATTTATCGGCACCGGGCCCGGTTGGACTCGTTAACGTGATTTTAACGGAGGTGTTACCCAGTCTTGCGCTTAAACACCGTTTTGTTAAGTGCGATTTATGTTAACCGGCGTTTGACTACATTATATTTTTCGGGATATTTGTCTTTTGGACTGATTTTGGAAGCTTTCATGTTAGTGGTACTATGTTATGAGAATATGTAATACTGTGACAGATATTTTTGATATTAAAACTGTTTTTGCAACAAAACTATAGCTACAATTATTTTTAGATAAATCCAAATTCTTATCTAAGGAGAAAACACCACGATTGTGGACCCAAACAAAGTTTCGATTATGGATTATTGCAGTATTGACATGTATATTGAAAAACAAAACGTCTGTGGCGTTTATTTAAATAGGAGAATATTTTGAAGTTACCAATAGAAATCAAGACCGCAAGTAAGAAAAAACCAATTATGGTTAATATACTCATAGCCTAAATTACTTTGTCCCTAGGTGGCCAAAAATTTGTCAAAATAAAGACAAAATAAAAGTTGTGCAAAATAATTTCCAGCCTCAGGGTCTCGAGCTTCACTCACCAATCGTTTTGAAATTTCACCGAAGAGTCTATGAACACCCCTAAATCAGGACCCCCATAGTTTCAACGCCAAAAGCCCAAAAATATAATCTTTCCCTGTATTGCTATGCTTTATTTTTCCTATGGTTAAGCAATTTCCGTGTCGTAGGCAGCCGAGGCAGCTAAACAGTCGTTGTAGGAAGACGGGAGGCCGCAATAAACATCAATTAATGTTCATCAAACAAATTTTTTCATGCCACAATTCCAATTCAGAACCTTTGCCGAATGAAGCAGGATTAGAAAGTTGTTTAATTACTGCCCTAACAAATAATGAATCAGAAAGTGAAAAACTAACCGAATCTGGTACCTAAAATCTTACTAGACTTTAAGCTTGGATGCATTTGTGCATAAATGTGTTAATATTTATGTTTACTTACTCATTACAACAGATGTAATCGTATAGGTAAACTAACTATTTACTACAACATGCCAGATGGATAGAGTTAAAGCTATTCGTCTATTTAACAGAAACTGTACAAAATAAATAAAACACTTTTTTAACCGTATTTTATCGCGCTTAATTATATTAATACATTTTAACTTGACCTTTCGGTGCCTTTATAGACACCGTGGCCGAGAGATCAAAGTGACAGTGACACAACTTACAATATAAAACAAATATTCATACAAGATTTAACGAGCTAACACTTCACAATCATTGGAATTTTTTTTGGGAATAGCGGATACTCATAATTTAAATACGCAGAATCAAACCTAATTGCGTGATAATAGGAAATACAACATTTCCGCGAACAAACACAGTTTATTCAGGGAACTAATATGTTAGCTCAACAAAATTTACTGTTAACTAAGAGCTTCGTTGGAGTTAAACTGCTATATCAAATTCAAATTTCTTTATTGCTTATCACATAACATTTAAGATCTTAATTAGGTATAGTTGTAGTTCTTGATGAGTGAGGGACATTACATTAAGCTTATTACTAGTTACTAAAATACAAATACTATACATATTTCTTTTAAAGCTTACCCAATAATAATTTCTATTTTTACCTTATTTTCTTATTTTTACATTATTATATCATTATTTTATATTAAATATTTTAACATTATATATTTTTGTAAGCTAAGCATTATATAATGTTATATTAGTAAGTAACGTTTCATGTTTTATAATACAAATCGTGACCTATTGGTTTATCCTACTGGTTATTTATACGAGTTTTTATATTATTTAAGTTTGTATTGTTGTTAAATTGGTAGGTATGTTAGAAAGGCAATTAATCAATTATATCCATTTAATGACATGTCGTGTCAACGACTTTGAGTTATTGGAATCGCTAATCAAAGGGATTTCGAAAATATGCAAACGGATTGCCAGTATTAAGCGTTTATTTAGTCATATTGATTTTTTGGTAATATGTAAAATGGTTTATATGTATATTAAATTTTCCCTTTATACTAAAGATGTAAAAATTTGTTTTTTATTAAACCGTAAGCTTATCTCTTTTGACTTTTTGCATTACTTATCACATTTACTGCCTTCTCATTTAGTAATTTACTTTAGCCTATCTTCTATTTTAAATGAGTTTTAAAAAATCATGCCCAAATTTAAGTCATTACGAAACTTAATAAAGTTATTAAATACATTGTTTCAAATAGAAATAAAATTCAAAATTATAATATTAAAACTTACAGAAGCTAAGGTTGAACAGCAAATTTTGCACAAAATTTGTCTTTATGTGAATTAGTTCTTAAGATTCCCATTTAGTTATAAGTGAATATAGATAAATAAGTGAAAGGAATTTAAAATGCACTGGTTAGTAAGATTACCTTGCCGAACTCACAAATACTCCATATGTTTGCTATCTATTTTGAAAATCGAAATAACAATCTAAAATTCTTTATTATCACATACAAATTTTAAAATGCCATTTTGTAGTCATGTTAACCAAAACAAACAAAATTAGACCATTAAATCAAAATGTTTTTTTTTTAAGTCCCTAAAGTAACTTGTTAATTATGTATAAGTCAGCCCCAATTGAGGTTACAAAAACACGTAACCCGTTTTCAACACATTTTGGTATTCATTAGCAAATTATCATTCAAAAACACCCGACAAGTTTAATTGCTTCGCTGAAACAACAAGCCCGTTTTGTCTACCAATCATTTTACATAATTTATAATGACATAAATACTAGAGTACATTCGGTCACAAAAGCTGTAACCTTGATTAACGTATTCAATTTATTACAAATCCAAACGGAACATAATTAAAACGGCATTGACGTAATAATGCATGCATGATGTTTGTAAAAGTGTATTTTGGTGTATTTTGGTAGTTGAATTTTATATTTGTATTTTAAATTAAATTGTATCTGCTCCAGTTTTTATCATATTAGAACATAATATTTAAAAAAAATCTGTATTTATTATACATTTATTATACAACCTTAGCTTGACAATGTAAGTCCAGGGAAAAGTTTCTTAGTATTTTACCTATGAAAACTGAGAACAATAATTTTCGGAGTATATTTAAATTATAATTACTTTGAATCATTGTTGTTCATTTTCTTAGGGGGCCTAGTACAAGAGGACTGGGTGATGGTCCGAGCCAAGAAGAGGACTGGGTGATGGTCCGAGCCAAGGTCATCGAGCGATTCGATAAATATGAGTTGATGTTAAAGAGTACTCCGCTGGGGTTGGTGGATAGGCATGTCCAGTCAGTATGTGTGGAGTTAAAGTCTCCGAACATAATGAAGGATATCCCAAGGCCGAGAATGGCCTCAAAGCCACTTTGGATAGAACTGGCACCACTGGGTATGTAGACTGAAGCTATGATGATGGTCTGAGGACCTGTCATAGCCAGTTTACACACAGTAGCTTCCATGTTGATAAGAGGAGGCGTGGCGAGGAATTAACTTATCGCCGTTTTGTAGTTCGTAAAATTTTTAAAATAGTGGTTATAACATATGAACAAGACTAACACTTACTAGATAATTCAAATAATTCAGAAAGAGACCGGAAAAATTTGAAATCCGAAAGTGCTAAGGTGCTAAGTTAGGGAGGCATACAGTAATATTTCTAAGCCAAACCTCTGATTTTTTATCAGTGGCTAAAGAATTCTGTGGGCTGACGTTATCATAATGATAGACCACAACCTTTCTGGCCGTTTCTTCTCGAGTTCTTGCTTGAGTTCTTGAGAGAGTTCTTGCTTCATCAGCTGTTGGGAGTCAAGATTAGAATTTGGAAATAGTTTTACCCGACGGAAAAAGGTAATAAAAAAGACGCCAATCTTAACACCGCATCGCGGATGAACCCGGATTTTGCCATAGTCTGTGCCAATTGACCGCTCTTTGACCATAACTTGTTGTCGCCCGGGTTTGCCATTGGAGTTCTACTTTTCATCATGAATAATAATTTTTTTAGCAAAAAAACAAAGTCTACGGAAAGTAAAGGACAACCAGGGAAAACGGCATCGTTGACACCATTATTTCTGCATTCAAAACGCTTGAACCAACAATGTCTTAATGTTAGCGCAACTGCACTTTGTCCATAAACGGCACAAAATTTTTCTCGGCTTGTGTCCCATTTTTCCTATTTTCAGAATGAAATTTCAGAAGACATCGAATTTCCTCATAAGACTAGCCCATTTGATCAAACAGAAAGATAATGTGATAGGACGAGGAACGATTCATTTATTAATATTTGAATATAACTTTTTTCGTAGTATTAAAATCAGCCCAAAACAAGTAATACAACCGAAGAGATATATTACAAAATATAACTTCCAAAATGCAAAAAAAAAAATTATCCCCGGCATTTTGAAAACTAATTTGTGTGATGTCACAAGTTTAGTAGTGATTTCTATGAAGTTAAGATTCCAATAAAACGAGTACCCACGTCTTATAGAATAGCTTTCTTAAATACACGCAAGCGAAACACTCAAAAAAGTGGATATAAAAGTAGGCTTATGTTGAAATGTCTTGAATTCCAGTAATTTCTCTCCTCTTACCAGTTTGCCTGTCTAAAGCAGAAGTCTTTTATCTCTCTCATTAATAAATTTATATCTAAGGCGAAGGCCGGGTGCGAACGAGATAAAATGTTTTATTTTATTACCAGCTCGTAGCTAAGATTGTTTCCTAAATATCTTAATTGTACCTAAGTCTAACGTATATTGGGTTTTAAAATTTTATAAGACTTACTGTTGGAGAAGTAAATATTTAGAATTAATGTCTAGGGAGTCTTTTAAAATTTGAATAGGAATTGAATTAAGTAAGTAAATATATTTTTTTCGTTTAAAATTAAATATATAATAATAGTACGTTGAAATCTATGTTCAGTCAATAAAATAGTAAAGTTATATATTTTTTCAAATATGTTACGAGAGTTATTTAGAGATACGTGTAACTGTATCCACTTGTCTACAGAGTTGTATTTAAATTTTTGTTTAGATGTGCAGTAGTTTATGTTTATGGCGGTTATTAATTTTTTGGGATTTACAGACCGACGTGCATGGAAAATAAAACTCTTTATGAGAAAAATTGCACAAGTTTGCATATTCTCCAAAGTAAGTTGATCTTAATAAAGCAAGGAATTTGATACAATGTTTTATATTTATAGACAAACTTATGCGTTTTTTCTTTTTAATTTAGTACAATTTCTGGTTACAACAAACAATGTGGTTACAACAAATGAAATCATTCATATTGGACCATCATACTTATAAATTTCCCAAAACTACATAAAACATAAACTTTTGAACGTTGTACACTCGACAAAAAGTCTCGAGACTCGGTACTTTCGATGGCAAAAGTGGAGCGCCATCGCTCTCCTTGACATATTAGATGCGCTAGGAGTGTTTCGTGGAAGTGCTTTATCTTGTCGAAGGTACCTCGCGATGGAGTACCCGAGTTGCGAGTGATAAGGTTCTGAAGCAATCTTGAATGCTGATTGGAGTATACTTCGGGTTTGGAAGTTCTATCAATTTGGAAGATTAATGTCGGTTATATTTTTCGATTATTTGATATAATTATACAAGTTAAACAACTAAAAATAATAATTATTTTTCCAAAAAGTTATATTTCTCTTGTACTTAGAATTGAAAAATATATTTTTGTTAACCAATATATTCCCTATACATCGAGGAACCGTCTAAACAAACCTAAACGAAATAATGTGGTCAACGAGTATTACAATTTCCCCAAAAACTCAGTGACTTGAAAAATTCCCCACACAGACGTATTGTAGATGATTGCAAACAAGTTTTAATTTCATATCGAACAATTTTCCAAATCAATGAGCTGGGTAAGGTTTTCTTTGTTAGAGAACAATATTATAAGGTCGTGAATCCCAAAATCCCTAAGGATATATTATCAAAAAAGTTATTCCTTGTTAAATTATACGCAGGAATGACTGGGCTTTTATACTGGAATGTATGTATTATGTATTTTTATCTTTTCGTCATTTGACATTTCATTAATGAAATATACCTTATTGTCGGTACTTTGTGCAAAGGAATAATTTTAAGAACCCCTAGGAATGTGCTTTTCTCGATGTGGTTTTGAAATATTTATTTATTAGAAATCAACGTTTGTAAAATACACAAGCGACCTCAAATATTTTGAGACATACAAACTTTGAACCTTTGTGTACGTAAACTTAATAAAATATTTCATTTATTGATATTCTGACAGTAATTTATTTAATTACACATTACAAAATGCGTTAATAATGTATCATATGGTTTTTAAACATGTGGCTTGATTTGATACCAAAGAGTGATTTTATAAAACGCTTAGAAAAACGTTTAGTGACGTATCCTGTTAATTAAATTACAATATGCGAGATTTAATCCCCTCTTAATATTTGGTTTTGATACCCGGAGAAATTGTATATATGATATACGACTGCCATCTTTAAAATTCTTGTCTAAGGCCTCCCAAGGTAAGAAAAGTAAGTAGAATTCATACGCGTAAAAGATTCGTTGGGTAAACTTGTTATGAGTTAGTTTATGAATAATTCAGCAGGGGCACGCGCAGTCGCTTCTGTACACTGTACTGTAATTGTGAGTGTGTAACGAGGAGCTTTTAGTAAATAGATAACTCTGAATTTTTTAAATTATAAATGTAACAACCCATCGTGATCAAATTAAAGAAAAATCATTTTTACTGTGCTCATTCTCTCTCTAACTCTAACTCATTTTTACGGGTGCAGGAAACAACTTAATCAGAAAAAACTGTTTTAAAGTGATACGTAAGTGAAGCTGCTGAAAAAAGTTGAGTAATGGTTTAATATGAACGATTGTTTTCTTTACTATTTTCATAGCCGACACACAAGCACGCACCCATGTATATAATTAGTCGTTAGTGTTTAATTTATCATTATTTTGTGTGATTATTTTATCGACTAATGATGCCTTGCCAATCGCAGGTATCAGTTGGATTGCCTTCGTTCCAATAATTGCATTGGCTGGTTCCTCCATTTTACCAGAATGCAATTACGAAAATGTGATTATTATGTCGGTCACAATATATGTACTGTAGTGCTAGACCACAAATGAGTCTTAACATAAGAAACTATACTTACACAAACCAGCTTTGGTCATATTAACGAAGACAGGATCCTTTGTGTAATTGTTCATCGAATTAAATTATCAAAGTAGTTAAGCAGAAGTTGAAAAATTTGACAATATCATCAGTTTTATTGTTAAAACCATGTTAAGCCCTTTTGTAGGCATGGGTATTTGTCTCCACTATTATATTCCTTTGTTTGTTTATACTCAATCGTAACCTCAAATTACCAAATCAAATTTCACCATTAGAAAGCTACATTACTAAGCATTAACCTAGTTTTTATCTTATCCCTTAATTCCCACGGGATCAAGCGGGGCATGTAGCTAGTAAACCGAATGAAGAAGTTTTATAAAAAATTGTATCGCTCTAATTACAGTATACGTTACTAGCTCCGTGACAAGTAGTGAAGTTACTTTGAGCACTCAAATGCTCAGCTTGAGATGAATTACTTACAATGTTAACTGTGTTTCAAATTATTTAACTACAAAGAAGAAATTCATGTCATTAATTTTGTTTTATGTATCTCACTGAACTGGCAATAAACTTGGAATTCTAGGTTTCATTTTACGATTAACAAGTTAAAATATCTAATGTAAGTTCGAGTCTTTGTCTTTAATATGTGAAAGTCAAGTCTAATTTAATTTAATAATAATAATATTCTAGCTTTATTTCAGATTTACATAAATATTTTGTTTGTTGAACTTAAGAGTATGTTAGTTAAAAAAAGTTTTAATTTTTTTGCAACATTTGCGAACCATCAGCATGTTATAAACATCAGTATATGAAATTTAGTAAAATAGAAAAATAAAAACATATATTTGCCTGGTATTAACAAGAGGTCAATTAAATTTAAAACAAAATAAGTACAGTCAACAGAACAATAACAATTACTGTAATGTATTTTTTATGATGAGGGTTTTTCGTTACAGTATATCGCAATACATTCGTTTGCTAATCAAATGGTTTATGCCTTATTTAAGTTTCAAATTTTACACTCACAAATAATAAAATAAAAAGACAACTTTTTTCTTCAATTCGAAAACACATAATTTCGTAGCATTACATCTACGGCGTAGCAACGTAGCACGTAGTTTCATAGCAGTTTCAATTTTACACAATGTTCATATAAATGGAGGCCACAAGCTTGCATAAGACCGAAAATTCACGAGAATATTAGGCATATTTGGACAAGACATGGTATGAAAACCAAAGCTGGTTCTAATTTAATAAATGAATCGCACGCTGCTGCATATGTAAACCGACTATCTCGCAGTTATGAAATAAATGTCAAAATGGAATTTAATTTAGCTATGGTGAATTATCAAACAGGGATTACCCTCGTTTATTGTGATATTATTCGTATATTGTTAACCGTATTCGTGGTATTCGAAGTTGATTGTGTAATTTGAAATTGGATTATTTGTCGCTGAGGCTAATTTCGGGTAAATGTTTTATTCAAATTCAAATTTCTTTATTGCTTATCACATAACATTTAAGATCTTAATTAGGTATAGTTGTAGTTCTTGTGATACCCCGTAGGGGCACTGCAATGGGTGAGGGACATTACATTAAGCTTATTACTAGTTACCAAAATACAAATACTATACATATTTCTTTTAAAGCTTACCCAATAATAATTTCTATTTTTACCTTATTTTCCCATTTTTACATTAATATATCATTATTTTATATTAAATATTTTAACATATATATTTTTGTAAGCTAAGCATTATATAATATTAGTAAGTAACGTTTCGTGTTTAATAATACTACTATGTTACAAAAAAAACAAATAGTGACCTATTATTGGTTTATCCTACTGGTTATTTATACGAGTTTTTATATTATTTAAGTATGTATTGTTGTTAAATTGGTAGGTATGTTAAAAAAGGCAATTAAGTACATATTGAGTTTGATGAATTAAATTTAGTAGTGAGTAGCTACTATATGTTAAATTAAGTTAGGTATGTTTCTTTTTTAATAAATTATTTATCTGTAGCTTCCTTTTTATTTTAATCAACTTACTATTACTATCATTATGTGTTGATTATATGGTATAGTGACATCATGTGACATTTCTCTGGTAGGTATTTATTTAAATTTGTATTATTTTGGTGGGTTAGTGTGTGTGTTTTTAAATCGGTTGGTAAATTATATAAATGTTGTAGGGTCAGCTGTACATTAAGCTAGTTATTTAAAATTTTCTTTTAGGTATTCTTTAACTGAATAGTAGCATTTTGTGAGAAGAAGTTGTTTTAGTTTATTAATAAATTCTTTATATTTGGCTTGGTTTTTTATATTTTCAGGTAAATGATTATATATTTTTATTGACATTTCCAGCGGGCCGGACGATAGTAGTTTGAGTCGAGACGGTGGTGCTACTAGTTGCTTTCTTCGACTCGGTCTCAGGGAGTATTTTATTGTTATATCTTCGCGTTTAGTGTAGTATTCTGGATATTTTCTAACAAATTTACAGATTTCCAATATATATATACATGGAAGTGTAAGGATTCTATGGTGTCTGAAGTGGGGTTTACAAGTGTCCGTTTGTTCGATACCAACAAGGATACGCAGTAGTTTTTTCTGGGCCGTGAACACAGATGGCGCATCCACGCTGCCACCCCAGAGGATGACACCGTAGCTGAGCCATGCATGCGCATACGCGTAGTATGTGATCAAAGCAGTTTTCAGATCGGTTGTCTTTTTTACTTCGCGGAGCGCGTATTCAAATCTTGCCAGTTTCAAACGAACTTTTTTGACATGGTCCTTCCAGTTTATATGTGTGTCTATATCTATGCCTAGAAGTGTAAAATTCTTAACGGTTTCAATTTCTGTGTTTTTAAATTTGAATTTAATTCCTATAGGGTGTTTTTGATGAGGGTGGAATGTTATTATTTTTGTTTTATTAAAATTAATATCTAAATTGTGTTTGTGAAGCCAATCTACCGTTTTCTGAAGGATGTTGTTGATTTTTTCATTTATGCCGGAGTTACTATCGCAAGAGGTGAGAAGTGAGATATCGTCAGCGAATAAGACACATGGTTCGCTCATGATTTTTGGCAACTCATTGATGTATATCAAAAAAAGGAGACAACCGATTACACTGCCTTGTGGGATAGATGCATTCACTGCTCTATACTCCGATCTAACTGTTTCTATTTCGTTAGTTGCTGAGTTAAAATTTGTTTAATTTGTCATTTAAATAACTTTTAATAAACGTTACACAAAAGTTTAATTGTAGGTGACAGAGTGTTTTACAAAATATTGTTAGAACCACAAATGAGCGTAGATTTTCTTTTAAATAAAAAAAAATACTATTAACAAATCATTAATTTTGTCCTTTTATTTGAAAACATTGTAAAAGTTGTCAAGAGATAATTTTTGATGTGACCCTACAAAACAAAGTTAAAATTCCTTGCATTTACGTGTCTATATTTATTTTAGCTCTATACTACATTTTAATGAGAAAGGCGAATAAAAAAATAATCTCTTTTGCAAAACGGAAAAGGATATTCATGTTCGTTATAAGTATAACGTTGTTGTCAATCTATCAAATTTTTTTTCAATTTACCTGTTTGCGAATTTCAAAATTTCCTTTATTTTTATTTCACACTTTACTCAAAATAAACTGTTTCCTGAATTTTTAATAAAATTCATGTTAATTTTGAATATAAGAGACCGGCTAAATACGAAGTTTTTCATTGCTTTTCTGTTTTAAAGTTTCTAAAATCCGGCCCGGGGTTAGGTTGTAATGGTAGTTTTATAGATGTTATTGTATTTTTTGTTGTTATTCCATAAATATGTAAAAAGATTTGATTGGTTCTAATGGTGTTAATCTGCATCATGCGTCATAAGTTCCAAGTTCAATACCTGGTATTTAGAGTCATAGACTGAAAAGTTCTTATTGTGCTTAGACTTTTGAAACAAGAAGCGACTTTTATGACATAGTGATCGAATCTCAGTAACAAACAATGAATATAGTTTTGACATTATTTGTGTCACCTTTTTATAACTTAGTATTATTTTTTTGGGTATGTATACTATGCAGTGTTTAGTAAACTTGCTTTTTATTTGAAAACTTAACTGAGCAAAGACTGAAATAACAAACCTATGCATGCGTACTACTCGTAATTTATATTAAAAGCTCTGTTGTTGATCTTGTTGATAAGGCTTGTTATTTTATCCAAAGATCTTTTTATCAAAGTTTGCACTACAGATCAAAAATTTAAATTTTATTTGTTTGTTTATTATTATTCTGATATTTTTAAACATCTTCCTTTCATTAAAGTCTAAAAACATATCAGTCTACCTTAAAAAAAAGAGAAAAACCATCAAATTCTAAAACACTCCTCCAACGCTGCAATAAACTTAGAATATTATCATAAAATACATTTAACAAAGTGTCAGTTTCCAGTACATTGCTGCTCCGTCGAATCACTTTATTTATATTATGAGTGTAGGCGTTCAATGGACTGCGAAGTGTATAAATTGTCGTAGATTTAGCGCCGAGAAAGAAACACTGGCACATTTACATTTCAATTAGGGCTCTCTGAGTAGCGAGTAACTTAAGTGCAAAAACAGACTCGAATCGAACACCGACAGGGTTATATAAAGAATAAAGTGCTTTTAAAGTTTTATTTTGATATGTTAGTACAGTGTTGTGAATTTTTGGATGACACATAAAATTGCCTTAGTAAAGGAATAGTTTAAAAAAGCAATGTACATAGTGATGGTAACAAATTGTAAAAGTTAGAGAAGGTTTATAAAATATGTTTTCTTTTATATTAGGAATATTTTGTTTTGGCTCTGTGAAAATACATTGAAACTGGACGAACCCATTAAATTTTTATTGTCAGACAGTAGTTCATAATTGGCACGAAAGGTTGATCTGAATAAAGCACCGAAAATTGCAAGGTAGACACTTTCGAATAGGGAAATTATTTATTAATTTATACATATTATAAAATATTTGTATAAAGGTATTTAGTTTGTGGTCATTCGAGCTGTGTTTGTGTATGTTTTTAATTAACTATCTTACACAATGACTGCAATATGCCTTGTGTATCTGCATTAATATAAAAAATAACGAACTTTAAAATAGTATAGTCTAAATCACCATTTCTTGTTTACCCATATAAACCTTTTATAAACGTTCACTGTAAAATATTTTCTTATAAAACTGGAATGGGACGTTAAAGCCTACAATTTGTGTGGTTAAATATTGTCAGATACGGTTTGTCAGATGCATGAGTCTGCAGGAGAAACGATCGCTGTTGAAGACGATTTATAAAGACTTTTATTGTGTTTGAATAAAGAATTCTGGAGTTTATTTTATTGTTAGTATATGCTGTTTACAGTACGTGATGTAGGCAAGAGAAAAATAATGAGGAACATACTTTGGCTTTTGTTTTCTTCTATGGCTTATGCAGTTACTTTTAAGTGCTGTCTTCTGAGGGGTTGATAATTTGGTAATTGCATTTTCGTTCACCTCTTTTGAAACATGCCAGAATAACTTTGATTAATGTGTCCAAACGAAAATAGTATGTAAACGAACCGCTGTAAGATCTCAGTGTATCCCTGCAAGTCTAAACTGCATAAGACAAAAAAATAAGACAAATCAGCAGTAATGTAAGTGACAAATATTTCAAATTCTAATGATTATTTTTACCAATTTTAGGAATTTTTTGATTAGATACATCGTTAATATGTTCACATTATTTTAATTTAAATTGAAACAACTATATTATTTAAATAAAGCTAAAGCATATACGCTAAGCCTCGAAATTATTTTAAAATTGATAAAATATGACCTTTCTAAAATTGTTTGCTTCTTGCTTGTTTAATTCAACTGATTTATTTTGGTAGCATAAATTCACGCATTCCATGGATACAATTTTTTTTTCAGTTTTCTCTTGTTTATTGCAATATTTATGTATTAATGTACATATAAGTGCATTAAATTAATAATTAGAAGATAAAAATATGCTACAATTAAAAAACTACACCTAAACCACAATAGAGCGCAATAGAAATTCCTTCTGCGAGGTAGGTGTCGCCTCGCTAAGTCCAAATAAAATTTATTTTGTGTGTAAAAATTTGCAGTATATCCGTTTGCCTAGTGCAACGTGATGCTAAAGGTATTGACAGCTGCTGTCAGAATCAGCAACGTGGTGCAAGATAAATGACAGTCGGGTTCTAGAACACTCCATGAACGGAAAGCAGTTTCTTCGACAAATTTATGTGGATGTTCATTGTGTTTGACTCGGAAAGCCTTAGTAGTAATTTATGAATTGAACAATTTATCTATTCTTTACTTATTTTAGCTATTGTTAAATAATAAACTGTTTGTAATAATTATTTTTCTAATATGATTCATTAAATTGTATCTTCACATTTAGGTCTTTAGATAAATGCGGTTAAAATTCAAAGGCAAAAGATTTAAATAAAATAAAGTATACTTAATTATTAAACTGAAAGTTCTGGCGCAGTTTCATCCACGTGTCTTCTGATTATATGAAATGTCGGGGTAAAATCAAAGCGTGCCTTTCTCTTGGATACAGTACTTTCTAATGTACTACAATTAAACAAGCTAACAATTTTTTCTTATATAATAAGTATAGATATAGAAATATATAGATCAAGCATCGATAACGACTCACGGATCAATATTACTGTAAGTGTTTATCTGTTCAAATCCTATTATTGTTATAAAAATAGCTTTACTGTCTTTAGTAATTCATACAACACTGGCCCAATGTTTATTTTTTTTTTATAAATGTCCCAATGTGTATCACGTGGATGATTTGCGGAATTTTGTAAAATACATTTTCAGTGTTGGTGAGTCAGAAGGAATATTTCAGATTTTGTTTGAACTAAACATTTCAAACATTTATTTGCACTGTATGTTTTGTGTAGTTCATTAAGATATGTAGAGCTGGTGCAATTGGTGGCGTAGTCGTGAAAGCGTTGTCTGCTTAAAGTTGCGGGTTCAATCCCGGTATCTGCCAAATGTACCAATGAGTTTTTAACAACTTAAGTACATTACAGTTACATTAAGTAAGTACAAGCCGACTGACATAACGGCGAAGAAAAAGATTGTGGTGTAACCCACATACCTGAGAAACTATTTAGAAGGTATGTGAAAAGTCAGCCAACCCGCAAGAGGCAAGGGTGGTGAATTATAAAATGATAATATTATGTTGACAATGAACTAGTGGTATTTAATAATAGCGACCTGCTCCGGCTCCGCACGGATAGATAGAAAAATAAATTTATATTCTAAATAAGCTCTTTATTTGCAAAAATAAAAGATAACAAAACTCACCGGCTCTGACAAATTTTAACAAAAAACAGTTATTGTGACTTGACTATGATAGTTAGATTCATATTCAAATAAATTCAAATGTAAATATTTAAACAACGTTGACAATTACTGGTTTTTATTGTTAAATATAGCATGACTCTATCGGATATACCTGCGTGAAGAAGAACTTGCAAGAAACTTCACGGATATACGTTTTTCAAAATAAATTTTATATTGCTTTTTTATATATATACAAAATTATTCTTATCTGCATCTGTTAGCTTGGCAAGTCTCTCTCCCCCAAACGATCCAATCGACGAGCACCCTTTCACAAGTAAACGCGAGATCCAGCCACCGCCCTCCTCAACCATATTAGAGGGAAGTGAGCGACCCGTCACCCGAGGGATCCCTAGGCATATTACCTACCTCACGGATTTTTTTGGGCAAAGATGAGTACTATAAACATGTAGCACATTATTATATGTTTCATCAAACGTTTTCGCGGCGCAATCAAATCATGATTTTTTAGGCAAGTTTTTGATAACAAGGTTACATTATCATAATTTTCATAGAGATGTCAAATTTGTTTCACAATTATTGTCAAACATGTACAAAATTTCTCGCGGATAATTTTAATGAAGTATTTTATTTAATCAGTTAAGTACTTTTTGTATTTATCAGTTACACATAAACATACAAACACACAAAAATCGAATCTTTCCTCTTTATAATATTAATATAGATTTTGCCATAATAATAAACTATGTTTTGGTTGTCAAATATGCTAAATAATTGTAAAACAAAGACAAAACCTCTGGTCTTGGAGTAAACAAAGACACTCAATTAACAATTATACAAAAAGTAATATAAAATCCATGACCCGAAAGAAAAACAACATTTATTTATCTCATAAATGTCTGCCCTAAACGAGAAAGAAATCCGGCTCAGTTCAGACGCAGAGTCACCGTTTCCGTCACGGGCCGATCTATAATAAACAGAAACAACAAAGGTAAAATATATGTGCATTTCTAAATTTGGATTGTTAGTTCAAAAGAAAGATAATCCAATATCTTCTTAAATACTATTACCAAAATTAGAAATCATTCAAAAACTGCAGATCAAATATCAATGAAAAACCTTCACTGTAAATATTAATTATCAAACGGATAACATAAATTTATGTTGCTTTATTGAACCATTAGTTATCCACGTCAGTTTTTCACACTGTTGGCTAGGTTTTAGCAAAATGTGGCTCACCGCCGAATCGGTTGAACTACACTGTCTCTCTCTGTCTCTTTCACCCTTATAATTCAAAATGTTACAGTCTATTGTTCAGCGATGTGACAGTAATGGATCTAGCTTTTAGTTTTAATGTAACTAACGGAATGTTAAAGTAGAGAAAAAGCGAAGAAAAATCTCTCAAAAGGTATACCGATGGCGAAATATTTGGACTATGTATGAAAATATATTCTGCACGCTGTTTTAAAGAACGAAAAATGTAGCGTGCAAAGAGCACACTTTTATGAGCATGTTTGACACAAAATGACATTTAAGTGAATTCCTTGGCGTTACATATTTTGTACGTACCAGCTTAAGAATGTCAATTTCAAGTGCCAAAAAACGTAATATTAATTCACTAATTTATTCATTCATTTTCAGAAAGATTTACAAACACATAGTAATACATAAATTGACAGATAGTTAGTCCTATGCTATTAACAAATCTCCACTTTCATGTAACAATATTTCTTATTTAAAAACGAAGATATAATTATATTTTGTTAGTAAATTATAAGTTGCTAAAACTAAGGTTAACATTACGATCATATTATTAGTGTTAATCGACACTTACATTTGTTTTTAGTCTCTTAAACTAAATAAGTAAAATTATTAGATGATTTCATAATTAAAAACAATTTATAACTATTAGTGCAACCTATTTAATTGGCGATTTTGATCGGATTTATAAAATTGGTTAAGAATTATTTCTTCAAAAAACTTCATTTACTACATCTAATTATACCTGTTCTATTAATAACCGCATACTTACATGTACCTACATTCTTCGACACGCAATATGCATAAATATTGTAATACACTCGCACACAACTGTCAACCAAAGTTCCGGAGAAAAAACAGAGAAATGAAACGACTTGTCGCAGGGCGTAATGTGACATACCTTGGAAAATATTTTACACAAACTAGATATAGGATTTGTGTCAATTTAGTCCTTCTTTATGTTGCGCAAGTTACACAAAATTATTACAATGTGACATTTTTTCTTATATAAAGAAATTTTTTGACTATAATTTTATGTGATATGCATTATTTTTAATATACAGTACAATGTATATTAAAAATATTGTTAAGGAAATTCTACCACCTAAGCTTTAAAGTTCCTTCATCTATATTAAAATGTCTCTACTTTTCGCTAGTCGATAGTATACTGTGTTACGCTCTTGACAGTTATGGCCTTACATTTAAATCATATATTGACAAACTTGAGTCCTTGCAGCTCAGATTCCTAAAGTTACTTGTAAACAAAAAAACTAAAACAAATTGTAAAGGAAATTATACAAAATTATTTAAAATTTGTAACATTTTACCTATCAGATTAAAGCATAAATACCTGCTGGCTATAAATAATTATAACAGACAAGAGCACTTAAAATTGTTAACACATAATCAAGGTACCAGGTCGGTGTCGTCTGGCAAATATGAAGTACCCAAAGTAAATAATTATTATGGTGACAGAAAATTATCAAAACGATTACCATACTTTTTAAATAGTTTACCTGACGACATACGACAAGAAAGCAACAAAAATAAATTTAAATTTAAATTAAAAATACATTTATTGTCTACATTAAAATAAATTACATGTTACTAGTAGATAATTATTAATAAGACTCTCGTTCCCGCAGTCAAACTGTTAAACAGTTTTGCGGGACTGTAATTTAGTTATAAGATTGTTTTGTATACTTAATAAATAAATAAATAAACAAATAATAATAACAAATGGAAACATACGCTACGATTCGATCAATTTTTATTTTCATTTTTATTTATAAGATTCTCAAATATTGTTGTACAGTGTTGTTTTGTATAAAAAAATAAAATTATTTGTGTGACACAGAGCTGAACTAAAGAAGGTTTATTTTGGTTATAAAAAAAAAAACTTTTTTATGCATTTACTTTGATTCTAAATCAGCCACGGTCCGGAACGACCTCAACCCAAACCTATCACCTTCGCACATTACGCGTACTGTCGCGCACGTAAACAAATGCATTGAATTATTCATAGCTGTACAGTGGAAAACAAAAGCTAATAGAGAACATGATTGTATGCATGTTTTGCCTGATTTCTTTTTTATTTATGTTCTTGTAAATGTATTTTTGAACTGAAATGTGGAGATGATTTTATTCAAGATAAAAAGATGGGAGGTTTATTTTATGCATTTATTAGATTAACTGGTCTAAGCAAAAACTAAATAAAAACCTTGAGTAAGCAATAGTTTAGTATTACATTAATTCATTATTTTAGTAATAAATATCGAAAAGTTTCTTCAACATACCAAAAATAAGCATAAAATCATTGACCACTAGAACTCACCGCCTCGCTATGTACTGGGTGTACCGCAAACAGCAGCGCCGCGACAGCCGCGAAGGGCCGCTGTAGCCGCGCGACAACTGCGCCCACTCGCGCGACTAACACACAGCAAGTTGCGTGTAAAAGCACGTTGCAGGCATGCCACCACCAGGGAGACAGACCGCAGAGGAGGTAGTTTAATCTGTGGGAGAGACATTATTTTTGTTAATTTTAACATACGTGAATTTAGGCATTGATCTAAGGCAATTCACAGGAAGTCTTTTTCGATCCAGAAACTAGTTGAAAGTGCCCACTCCTTTGCTGCAATTCAGGCGTCACATATTGAGTTGCACACACGTCTGCAATATTGAGTTTTAAAGAAAGTAAAGTTAAAAGTAAACGAAGTGAAAATCGCCCTTTATATAATATTTCCCGGCGACAAAGTGTTAGAGTTGTCAGCACGAATAACTTTATTACTTACATATTTTTTTGATATTGTAACATCGAGGATTTATTAAATTACATCTACCCTGCCGCCCTACGCTTGCTTTTTGTTATTTTTCTGTTCGCATTGTACTCTATTCCATTAAATTAACGAGTTAATACATCTGTCCCTTACTCCAGTTTATTAAGTTTGTAAGCAGATTACTAGATTTGTACGAGAGATGGGGCTGAAATTTTTAGGCCCTGAAACTGTCACGTCCCTGCCCTTTGAGTCGTTTGCGCATGGTCCTTGGGCCATATTCGAATAGTATTAATAATAATAATGATAATAAATTTCTTTCTTTTGGCAACTTGGTCCAATTGTTGGTTTTGTAATTAAACAAAAATCTAAATTAATCTTAAAATAACAGTCAAAATGAAATTATCATTATAAAGCTGTAAATAAAATTGAAATAAAAAAATAAATAAAAAATTACACATTAATTTCAAATCACTTACAGTTAAAATTAATTCACAATTAAAAACAACATAAGTGTCAAAAGTTACACATAACATAAAGTTTTATTTCATTTAAATACACCAATTGAAACTATACATTTCTAAAAAAGGACTGTGTTAAATTGCGTCCAAATTGGTAGTTCCATTTTATTTTTAAACAGCCTTAGAATTGATGCTGGACCGCAGTCCGAACATCAGTACTGACAGGTAGGTAGGTAGGTTTTGAAAGTGGCTTATAAACTTGATTACTCACCCTCTGAACAAAAAGTGCCACCAAGTGACCTAGTCTAGCGCTCCGGCATGGTGTTCAGAGCAGCTGACGAAGTAGAGTAAGACCAAGTTATCATGTATATTTGTGAGCCGTTTGATTATGGGATTTTATGACACACTGGGAGTCTCGCTTCGGAGCCCAGTGTATCAGCAGGATTTGAAGAAACGATGCTCCGCTGGCTGATGGCACGTTGTAGGGGGCCCAATAAGTAGGCCTTGGAGTGAGAGGACCTGGCGGAAATTCCCGGGGTTTTGTGGGCAGTCCCCCTCGAAAATTAAGCTTACATTGGGAAATTAAAGTAATGATCAAGGATACGTACAGGTAGTGTAAGTATTAGGTTTAGTTAGAGTAAATAATTTGTTATGTACTGCACTAGAATGACAAACGCTTGGTATTTTGAGTCAAAATTAGCCAATGCACATGAAACAATTATCAATCCTTACAGTTCACCCGCAAGGAGAGGTCTGTGTCAAACGGTGTTGTCATTGGAGAAGATGGCTGATATGATGATGCCGGAATATACGTAACTTAGAGTATGAAAGAAGCCTTAAATGTTGGCTCACGCAGACAAAGGTGTCACTATTTTATTTTACACTAATTTATTAAAAGATAATTCAAGTTTATTATCGTATATTAATAAGAATAGACTTCATTTATTTGTTAAGCTCAACATAAGCAATATGTTAATTTTATTTAATATCGAGAGGAATTTATTATATTGGCTTTAATGTGATATAAATGAAAATAAAATCAAGATAAGAATATGAAATAAGCACAAACTGAAAATAAACTTATACAGAGTACATTTACTTACAAAATAGGATAACCAGTATTAAATACTAAGAAGCTTTCGGGGCCTCCACGACCATTCTATAAAAAATACTTGTGTACTTTTATTTATTAAAGACAGAGTTACTAGCAGGTAGGTCTAATTACGTTCTCTGCCATGTAAAATAAACGCAACCGAGTAATCAATATTTTAGAATTTTTTTTAAAGATGAGAGTCAAACGATAGTAAATCAATCGATTTATTTATATGTATATATTATTAATTATGAAACCTTTCTATTACCCTGAATTGTCAACTAAGAATTACTTGTCTGGGAACTTCCTTTTCCAACCACCACTAATACGCCTATTGACCAACTTAATTTGCACTTAACTACACATTTACCACCTCGTCATTCCAAATTAGCTTTCGACGGAATAATTTGAACTTGCATTACACGTCCAAGCAAACTAGCAAACGGACGGAATACGGATCCCCCCTCAATCCTTTACTACCAACAAACAAAACAAGCACTGTGAGTGCCAGTCAATACTTTAATAATTTAGTCAGGAAAATAAATACTGGCATTAAATACCGAAATAAATAATAAAATGGTCACTGTCTGTATCCCAAAGTAATGACGTCACGTTTGTCAGTCGCCTTGATCGATAAGTATATTTATGAACGCAGCCTCACGTTATGCAATCTTGGCTGCGTTCCATCGCTCGAATAATTTACTGGCCAGCAAGGAGTACTGGCCGCTTGGAATGCACGCTGTTTGCGAATGTACCGCTCCAATGGTTTCAATGGAGCATTGCTTGGAATGAGAACCGTTAATACGAGTTCTGTCGTTTTATTTAATTGTCATTTTTTTGCATAGCAAGATTATTTGTAACAAATTTTATTATTTCTCTTATTAACTTCTATTTATTTCTATTAATTTCTATAAAGGAACTTAACTCTAGATTTTGCCCATGGCAGACTTTTGTACAAAGCGCTCTCTACCTATTTCCCGTGGCTTTGACTTCAAAAAATCCTTACTTTGCGGATGCTTACGTTATAACTAACCCTTCTAAAATGCTTTCTCGGTTAAGGATTTTTGTTAAAGATGATTGAAAGCATAATCTTTCAGTACAAATGATGTAATAACTCTATACAAATATAATAACTGAAAACGTCTCATTAAAATAGTTTTAGTAAAGCACATTTAAACACACAAAAGCACATTTAAACACACAAAAGCACATTTTATTGTTACATGATGGTTCTTTTTATAAAATGACATCGAAATAATAACCAGCGTTAATAAGTAAGACTTCTCAATATAACTCAGGTTGTTATCAAATTTGAAATAAATAAAGTCGACTGAAGAATTTATAGATTTATTTACCTTTGTACCTATGTTTTTGGGCACTGACTGGGCTGTGTTCCAACACTGTCTGATTGGAATGCATTCTGTTTGCGATTGATCGTTCATTCCGTTGCTTCCAGCTTTGCTCAGTCAATATTAATTTAAGTCATTTTGGTTAAATTCCGCTATAGCATAGTCAAAGTGATAGTTTACAAATTGTAGTGAAGTGTAGTAAATAATTAAAATACTGACTACGTATAATTTATACGATGAAAAACTGTTAAAACCATCCTATGATTCAATTAATACATTGTAGCAACCCAATATAAACGTTTTTAAAGCGACAAAACATTTTTCCAACTCAGTTAAATTTAAAATGCTAAAAAGGGCATTAATAAACTATCCTCTTTGAAAAAGGCAATTGTAAGATAACGCACGGCTAAGTTCTTTTCAGTAGTGTCCTCGAGCAGAACATCAGAGCAGCCTTCATCATCATCATTGTCAATTTTCAATTCAATATAGTAATTTTGGACGAATATTTAAAATTTTATAGTACGCGTCGCATAACTGGACAGCTCTGAATTTACCTACTGTTCATGTTTCGGCAATACAAAAACACAACATAAAAACCCTTGCACACACCTATCGCGATTTCAGCGTCTCGCAGTAACTTCCGTGCTGCCGAGTTATGTGAAGTATATTATGAGAACTTTTAATTTTTTTTTTGGTAAAACAATTTAACTATAATAATAAAAATAGATGTAAGAAAAGAAATGCATGCGCGCGGCGCTTATTCCAGTAGAAACTAGTTCATGACAAGGGGCAAGGGAAATTAGTTCAAACTTCAGGTTTATACGTTTTTCATTTATACATAGATTTCGAGGTTTATCGATCACATTGAGAACAAGTAATAAATTCTCTATGTGCAAAACCCCTTTAGATTACAAAGCGAGAAATTGAAGCGTTGGCTGTATGTTCGTGAGCTAGAATGCATTCTGTTTGCAAATGTATCGTAAGTTTCTGAACAACCTTCAGATAAAGGCTTAAAAAAACCATTAATGCAAATAACTATTTTATGGTTAAGGAAAGATTGACTAAAATTGTAAAGAAAGATGATAATTTTTATTTGTGTACGGCTACCCGACAACGAATTAATTTATAAGATTAAGTCTTCTACTATTAGGTATTATTACAAAGTAATTTTGTATTGACTATATAAGTTCATTCATGGCTATGCTTTATTTTGATGCTTTAGTTTGTACGAGGGGATGGCGTGTTGCTGGTAATGTGTAATATAGTACATTGAATTATAACAAATAGGTAATGTCACTAAGTTGTTGATGATACATCTGAGTCGCTGACATATTACATATATGTAGACAAGTCATACCCAAACATTACCGCACAAAAAAACGGCGTCAACTTAACTATACATACCTACCCGATACAGTAATATAAATTTGTGGGAGAAGGAAAGAATAATACGGTTCACTTGTTGTAAGAAAGAGATATCTATGTACATTCTTCGTGACGTTGCGTCGTTTTTTTTTTTTTTTTGTTCCCCTCCGCCGGAAGGGCAGGAGGATAAAAATGCCCTGACGCATACTCTGGCGCGATTCCAAAGTTATGTGGGACTCGTCCCGACGCCTACCAGGACCATACCCACTAAAAACCCCCTGTCGGCTCATGCATTTTTGCCACTCAGCCTTCATCTGAGCGACGGCCAATTGGAGAAAGAGGCCGCGCTAGCGGGGCCCAGAAGGGGTCACCCGCTGGGATTACATAGCACTGAAGGTGCTCAAAGCACTGAAGGTTAATACGTAGCACTGAAGGTGCTCAAAATGAAAAACAATAATTAAAACAAAAATTAAAAAATTTCAAAATAAAATTGAGTTAATTCGCATTTACGTTAGAATTAGGATTTACGTTAGAATTAGAATTTACGTTAGAATTAGAATTTGCGGCCAGAAGGGCCTCGAGATCGCGTGACAGTCTGGTGGATGAGTACGCTTGCGCATTTCTAGGCCTAGCGACTTTGAACTTCGAGTCTAACACAGGAGCAGCATATGAGACCGAATCACGAACTAGAGGATTGGGATGGGTTTCGGAGCGTTTGAAAAACGCTTCAGAGAGTGTTTTGAGATGTTGTTGCACTGTAGGCAGTTCAAGATCTCTATGCAAGTCCGCGTTACGCACGTACCACGGTGCGCCTGTGGCCCGGCGGCAAAAGAGGTTTTGAACTACCTGCAGTTTGTACAGGAGGGAGGGTTTGGCGTGGGCAAAGATTGGCGAGGCATACGTCATGACGGGTCTAACGCAGACCTTGTAAAGTGTACGTTTGTTTCTGAAGGACATTTTACTTTTTCTACCTAACATGCTATTTAGGCGGACTAAATAGTGACGAGCGAGTTTCGAAACTCTTTCGACGTGTGGCTTGAAAGAAAGCGTCGGATCTAATGTGACGCCTAAGTATTTAGTACTGCGCTTCCAGGGGATGGGAATGCCTAACATTCGAACGTGGGGATCGCCATCGGGACGACGGCGTTTGTGGTCGAAGCGCATCGCAGAACTCTTTTCAGGGTTCACATCGATTCGCCATTCTTGAAACCATGCACCAAGGGCGTTTACGGCCCTTTGGAGTCTGGTTACAAGATGCCGAACACTGTGGCCCCTGGTATAGAGTGCGGTGTCGTCAGCAAAGAGGGCGAGTTCGACGCCTTTCGGCGGGATGGGAATGTCGTTGGTGTACACGGTGTACAGCAGAGGGGCGAGGACTGAGCCTTGAGGGACTCCAGCCTTTATGGGACGAGGTGCAGAAAGCGTGCCTTCGTGTTTAAATCGAAACGTACGGTCTTTGAGAAACGACGCTATTAACCTGACTAGGCGATCCGGTAAGCCTATCTTGTAGAGTTTATAAACGAGACCGCTGTGCCAGACTTTATCGAAAGCCTTGGCTACGTCAAAGAAAACCGCGACTGTTTTATAACGACGCGGATAGAAACCGTCAAGTATATACTCGACGATTCGGTGGACTTGCTGAGGGCAGGAGTGTTTAGTGCGAAAGCCGAACTGATGGGGAATAATGAGAGGATCGCCATCCGTTGGAAACAGATGGTTCCGCATTCGAGAGAATATGACTCTCTCGAGAAGTTTAGACATTGCCTTGAGGAGGCTGATGGGTCTGTGATTAGCCGGGACGTTCAGAGGTTTGCCCGGCTTGGGAATGCCTATGACTGTCGCTTCTTTCCAAGCTTTTGGAAAGTAGCTATGGTCGAAGCAGGCATTGAAAATGATAGCTAACAAGGTAAGCATCTGTTGAGGTAGGTGCTTAAGTGCGTGGTTGGAAATTCCATCCGCACCCGGAGCCTTTTTGGACTTTTGATTTCTAATGAGAAGCAAGATTTCGTCATTAGAGACTGTGACAGGGTCGGCGGTGATGGGGAGAGAGTCTCTGCGAAGGACTTCGTCCTCCACCGCTTTGATGTGAGTGGGATTCACGGGTTGCGTGCTGGGCGAGCATTGTGCGGCAATGCTGTCGGCGAAGCATTCGGCTTTCTCTTCGATTTCGAAGGCAGTAGTGCCATCGGGACGAGTGAGAGGAGGAACGTGAGAGACGGTGTCTACGCGTAAGGCTCGGGCCATGCTATAGTACGCTTGGTGGGACGGAGATATATTCGCCATGAGATCGTTCATCTGAGCGTCTCGGAGTTCCGCGAGGCAAGACCTAACTTTACGTTGAAGCTGATTCGCAGCTGTTCTATAGGCGGGCGTGGGATATTTCTTGGCTCTCCGGAGAGCCGCGTTTTTAGCTTTAATAAGATTGCTAACGGCTAAGGGAAGCGTGGGTTTGCCTTGCTTAGCAACCTTTTCGTTGTCACTGATGGCTGAGTTGATAGCATCAGTGAGAGAATTTACTATTGAATCGATTTTATCCGGGCTATCTAATTGTTCGGGAGAGATCGCGAGTGGAGAGTTCGGAGCCTCTAAGGCTGAAACTAACGTATTTTTAAAACCTTTCCAGTTGGTAAAGGTCTTAGGAGATGAGACGTTATCGTTCGGCGGTCCTAGCACGAGGAAAACGGGGCGATGGTCGGAGCCTAGGTCATCGAGCGGTTCGATAGACCTTAGATCAAGATTGATTCGCTTGATAATTGCAAAGTCGAGGATGTCAGGAGAGTAGGACGGGTTGTTGGGATAGTGAGTGGGAGTGATGGGGGATATGACGTCTAGGTCAAGGGAGTTAGTGATGTCGAGGAGAGCGATACCGCTGGTGTTAGTCGATAGGCACGTCCAGTCAGTATGTTTGGAGTTAAAGTCTCCGAACATAATGACTGAATGGCCGAGGGCGAGAATGGCCTCAAAGTCGCTGCGGATTGGTCTGGTACCACTAGGTATGTAGATTGAAGCTATGATGATGGTCGGATGACCAGTCATAGCCAATCTACACACAGTGGCTTCCATGTTGAGGAGAGGAGGGGTAGGGAGAGGACAGCAGTGGAAGCCTCTTTTGTAATATATAGCGGTGCCGCCGAAACCGTCGGAGTTGGGCCTATCGTTACGAATAAACGCGTACTTAGGTATAGCGAATCCCCTGGAGCGGTTTGGAGTAAGCCATGTCTCCTGGAGAAGGAATAAGTCAGGTTCTTTGTTCTGAAGGAACAGTTTAATTTCGGAAAGGTTGGTGTTAAGGCTACGAGCGTTAAAAGATACTAGGGATAAGCCCTTGGGTTTAATACGACTGGACGCGGGATTCGCGGGTCTAGACATTATAATTTATTATTTACGAATTTATACAAATATAAAAGAATTTACAACGAACTTAGGAGCGAGTGATGCTCGGCTAAAGCAAATAGACGCTCTTGAGGAGAGCGGGCGGCTCGCAGTTTGCGTGCGTGCACGGAAATTTCGTTAATATCGACGTTTTGAATAACGTCGAACACGGTCTTCATGTCCTCAGCCAACGACGACTGAGGTGCGGATGACGGAGAAGGACGCGGCCCTAGGGAAGCTACGGGAGCTGGGATGGGTCGGGAAGGTGCAGGCGGAACGGCCGGACGCTGCCTCCAAGACAGAGCCGGAGTAGGCGTCGGCTGAACGGGCTTTGCTTCCGGGGGACCCCGGTTGCGCAGCGGCGGGAAGTTAGCGGAGGTGAGCGGCGGCGCCGGTTTAGGCGCGACCCTCTTGACGGTGGAGCGCGGAGCTCGCGGGCAACCCCTGTAGTTTGGGGGAAGGGGGGGAAGTGGATTCGGGAGTGCGAGTGCACTCCTTAGTGAAGTGGGGATCCAGGCACTTAACGCACCTGGGGGGAGCTGAACAGTTAGCCGCTGCGTGGCCATATAGCTGGCAGCGGTGGCACTGCCCAGGGTGACCGCGGGGGTTGGGACGCTCGACGGAGATGTTCGAGAGTCCGCAAATTGTGCGAGCCTCTCTGAAAATCTCTTTCGAGTTTGGAGTGTTGGTAAGGATTACCAGAGCTAAGGGAAAACGCCTACCGCGGTTGGAGTGCATCTTGTGCACTGCTGTGACCGGGAAACCCTGAGACTTAAGGTCCTCGAGGATTTCTTCGTTCTCGAGCTCGAACGGGACGCCCCGTAGTACAGCGCGGATCTTACGCTCCTCCGGGAGGGCGTAGGTGTGATACGCGCTATGATTTAATGATAGTAGCCTGGTAAACGCGCGGAAGTCGTCGACGGTCGCTACTTGGATTTTGATTGTATCGCCAGCGTTGGCGGCTTTTAAGTAGTTAATTTTGTGCTCTTTGCACAAGTTTGAGACCGCGGTCCAGCGCGCTTTTTCACGCAGGAATACGGGCGGAGGGAGCTGAGGCTTCGGCGGGATGGGAGCGCAGCGCGTCGCTGGCTTCGATGTGACCGACGGAGACGCGGTTACTACGAGCGATTTTAACGGCGCGGGGGCTGGTGTTGAAGACACCGGGGAGGGCTCGGGTATTGAAGATACCGAAGCTTTCTTAGAGCGCTTCTTGGAGCGCTTGGCGACAAGTTGAAAGGCGGGCTCAGGAGAGCCGGTTAAGGTGACGGCATCTGACGACGTGTCAGACGCGGGTTCGGAATCGCTCCCGGGAGCGGTACGCTTACGACGCGACGCGTGAGAGGATGCGACCGATTCGCAGTCCATCTCGGACGAGGCGGGAGACGCGGGAGAGCTGAAGACCTGAGGGGTCTGGACGTCGGAGGCCTGAGGGGCCGGGGTTGAGTCCTGAGGGGCCGGGGTTGAGGCCTGAGGGGCCGGGGACGCGATAGTAGCCTGTAAGGCCTGCGTTAGTACGTCATCTGGGATGGGGCAACCGGACGCCGCGAGCGCCTGGGCGAACGACCTAAGAACGCTTACAAGGTCCATTGGAGGGCTTGAATATGTAATATATAAATATATAAAGTATGCCTAGGTCCCCTAGCAAACCTAGCACCTATATAGCACCTAGTATCCTTTGCACTGAAACCAGACTACTTACGCTGGGCACAACACTGGACTCAGCACAAGCACAACACTACTTAGCACAGCACTTTGAAGACTAAGGGGCTTAGTCGCAAAGAAAAATCGCACTTCGATAGCACTCAGAGGGAGTAGAAAGAACCTTGAAACCCGTAGCACGGAACCAACACGCTAAACCGTGACGTCAGTAGACTGAGCGCCACGGAGTATCGGGAAGGGACCAAACGACGGAGAACTGGGTCTTGCACGTCCGCACTGGGCGGCGATCGGAGCGAGAAAGCAGGGACGTTGCGTCGCGTAAATTGTCGCATTATATAGCATTGTCTCTTTTACTCCCACATACAAAATAATATTACATCTCGCTCTTTGAGTTTGTCGAAATGTATAGCCGTGTCAATTTTAAAATGTCATTTTAAATGGCAAAAGAAAAAAAATTGTCCTTATGCATGAAAAACGTTTTTTCTATCTTTAACAGTAAGAGTGTAATTAGTACATTGACTAAACACACAAGAAAGCATTGTAGGTGTTAAAAACACAGAATTGGGAATAAGTTTTGTTGACGTTCAGCCGTGACACTGGGTTGCACAGTGTCAGTTACATTTTACATTTCACTAAGTGTAATGCGGGCAATTGCCTTGTATTTTCGTTGCCAGTATTGAGAGTGGATAACTTTTCTATATGTAATATGTGATTGATCTGAGTAGTATTTACCATCAATGCCAACGTTCTGCCTGTCTACGGGTGCGCGAATCCTGCACATTAGCCACAAACCGCGCAGGTATATGGCGAACACTACTACTGCATAAATTATCCACTAGTTATCACTATTATTATATTTGCATACAAAAAGAAAACTTAGTTTTTCTGGAATATTCGATCGCCACGCTTCGTTACTTCTCGCGGCTCAAATTGGCTGAAACTTCAACCACCACAAATGGCGGCTTCTCATTGGCTGTTCGTGAAAACGCTCTGCTGTTGGCACATTTCAAACCCATCCGTAAGAGTTCTGGAGAGTCTCGGTCTGCGTGCGTTCTCGAGCGCACGTCGATCGCAGACGCCTTCCCGCTCTATTAGCCCCCGCGCTAATTGAGCACCCAAATTTCACTGGTTGTTGTCGTAATATATAATTTCATAGTTGTATACCGTATTAAGTTTCTAACGCCGTTTTCACGGCGGACAGTGGCTCGTTAACCGTACTTCTAATAAGTTTCTAACGCCGTTTTCACGGCGGACAGTGGCTCGTTAACCGTACTTATAATAAGTTTCTAACGCCGTTTTCACGGCGGACAGTGGCTTGTTAACCGTACTTCGTGGAACGTGAGCTTCGTCGACGGGAATTCGTTGTTCCAGGACTTCAAGTGCCGTGTTCGAGTAAGTTATCCGCGTCGTTCTCAACCGCCCTACTGCGTGTAGGGTGGTTTTAGGAAGTCAGTCATCGTTGTTAGGTTCATATATTGTCCCTCCCCAACCCCTCCGCAATGGCTTCCCTAAGCTTTGACGAGTTTAGGAAGAAGTTAATTGAAAGTACTGAAGGCATGTCTTTAAATGCTGATAAGTACCGTTTTTTAGATTCCCTTATCCCTAATCTCATGACATTAATGTCCACAATGGCCCCTCAGGCCACCCCAGTTCCCCAGACCCCTCAGGTCTTAGGCCCTCCCGCGTCCCCTTCCTCCAGTGACATGGAGTGCGAAGTAGACGCCCCTCCGCGCCGCAAGCGCGCACCCGCGACCGAGTCATCCTCGGACGCCACCCCAACTGGCCCTGAGTCTCCCTCTTTTACGCTTGTTAAGAAGCGCTCTAAGAAGCGTTCGAAACAAGACCCGGCGCCCTCAACGCCCGTCCCCACACCCCCTGCGGTGTCTTCAACGCCAGCTGCCCCGGTGTCTTCAACACCCGCTCCGGCCCCAACTTCTGTCAAGGCCAAGGTCCCACCACCCGTTTTCCTTCGGGAAAAGGGTAAATGGACTGAGGTCTCGACATTGTGCAATGAGTACAAAATCCATTACATCCGAGCAGCCAACTCGGGTGAATCTATTAAAATCTTAGTCTCGTCGATAGACGACTTTCGTGCTTTGACTAAGCTCCTCACCGATAAGCAATATGCTTATCACACTTATGCTCTGTCAGAAGAGCGTAAGATCAGAGCGGTACTCAGGGGAGCGTAAAATGCGCGGTGCATAAAATGTACAGCAAGTACGGGAGGCAACACCCTCTCGCTTTGGTGATTCTCGCCAACGTCCCCAAGTCCAGAGAGATCCTGAAAGGGGTTAGCTCTATTTGCGGCCTCTCTGGGATCTCAATCGAGGCGCCTCATCGCCGCGGTCATCCCGGCCAGTGCCATCGGTGCCAGTTGTACGGGCACGCGGCGGCCAACTGCCGCGCACCGCCCAGGTGCGTCAAGTGCCCACGCACTTCACTAAGGAGTGCAATCGCACTCCTGAAACTCCCTCTCCTCCCGATTGCGTGCTTTGTGGCCAGTGCGGCCACACCGCAAATTACAGGGGCTGCCCTCGTGCACCCCGTTGTATGCGTTCCAATCCCAAGAGGTCGGCACCCAAACAGGCCCCGCGCCTTTCTCAAGAAAACTTTCCGCCGCTGCGTAGCCGGGTTCCTCCGGCTACAAAGCCTACACAGTCTAGGCCTGCCCCAGAAAACTGGAGGCAGCGCCCCGCATCGAATCCCATCCCGGCTCCTCGCCCATTCAAACCCACTCCTCAATCCTCCGTAGCAGACGATATGCGTATCGTCTGCGACACTTTAAAAAATGTCGATGTTAGTGAAATCGCAGTCTTAGCCCGTAAACTTAGGGCTTCACGTACTCCGACAGAGCGTTTGCTAGCTCTGGCGGAGCATAGTTCCCTTCTTAATTCATTGTTGGTTCATTTAAATGAATTGATCCCTAAATCATGCTTCGGCCGACCTCTGTCCAGCCCCGGCTTCACCGGAGGCTGCCTAGAACGGCCACCAACTCATGTCCCTTTGAGCACCTTCAGTGCAACTTTCACTACAGGCGGAAGACCCGCTAGCGGGTCTCCGCCAGCGCGCCCAACTTCCCGACGGGTGTCGCTTCCGATGAAGGCTAACGGTGATAACTACAGCCAACAGGTGGTTTTTAGTGGGTAGGTGCCATTCTGGTGAGTCCCACATAACCCCCCCGCAGAGGAATTTACCTGCGGGCGGGTATGCATGACGCATCTTCCACCTCCCTCCCGCGAGGGTGCCTCGGCAGCAAAAAAAAAAAAAAAAGAGTTCTGGATGCAATTGGAATCCTATGACAATGGCATTCAAACGCATGCAAATTTGAATATTTGAAAAATTATTACGACGATAATAAATTCTATATTTATTTACAGCGTGAACGATATTGCGGTGGAAGATAAGCTGCACGAGTGGCCGTTAGATTTCAAAAACTGGTTTTAGATTTACTTGCTTTTATGACAAGAACTTTGACATGGGAAGAATTATACAAAATAAATAAGGCTTACAACACTTTATAAAAAGCGAGGTCTTTAAAATTTCATCTACGTCTACTTAACTCAAAAACAAATCGCAAAAAAAAAATAGTAATATCACAAACAACCTTAAATTATATTTATACAAACGAAGTTACGTAGTTTCGTTAAAACAAAGCACAGTCTAGGAATCCTAATATCTTCACAGATACGGCTCGCATCTGACACTTAGCTTTAAATGGAATTATGATTGTCTTAGTAGGTAACACTTTGTACGGTGACTGAATTATATGCTAGAAATGTTTAGATTGTGTTGTAATGTAGATGTAATGTTTTGTTCGTAAATTCATTAAAGATTTTAAAAAACTAGGTTATTCTGTGAAAATGTTACGATTTATGTCACACTATAATATCTCCAGAATGCAACCATTAGTAGAATAAATGTCCAAGTAACTGAATAAGATAATTTATACAAATAATGATTTATTTTCTATAAATACATCAATCAAATACCTATGAACTTTGCATATTGCAGCTTATATAGGTCTATTCATGTACAGGTCTGAAATCGACATAAATTGCAAATGTGTTGCAAATTAATCAATAAAAAAATACTGATGTCATTTAAAATCTCTCCTAAAACTTCCGTCGACTGGTTTTTATTGTATGTCATTGTAATAACGTTTTGTTTTATACCTAAAATGATTCTAAATATAGCCAAGTTGAAGCCTTCGATTGCATTTAAAAACTAGAGACACAGTTTCATACCAAAACTGTTCACGATGTTTGTCAAGAAATAACAATTGCTTCATAACAACCTTTGGTATTGCAAATAGAATCCTACTTTCACGATTTAAAATAGAATTTAGAAGCCTAAATTTTTGAACGAAACTTGTCTGTAGCTTTTTGAGGGGAGCTAAACTTAAAAACATGATTTTATACTGACTTCTTGACTAGCTTCATAAGTATTTTAATATACTGATATACATTTTATAACTAAAGTTCCAGAAAATATGATTTCCCATTCTTTTTTAGAGAACTAGATGAGTATATTTAGTGACCGAATTAAAAGATAACACAAATACCCGTTTAATTCTCTTTTGGTGAGAACATTTTTTTGAAAATGTTTTGTATTTAGTTTTTTTATATGTGAGCGTTGAATACCGCCTAGTCTCCTGGTACAGTTTTGTGGACGCAGCGTTAATCAGGTGATGTGTTCAATTGGTGAGCATCAATCGCCATACATACAGGGTGTATTCTATTCTATGACAGTCGGTTGGTAAATCGGCTTCGTCTTTTATGTCTTTATGCTTGGATACTATATTTCTCAAGCGTTTACTTCTTCGATGACATGAAAGTTACATTATTTAAAAAAACAGCAATGTAGACCTTCGAGACAAACATTTTCAGCGTCAAATAATGACATGACTGAATGCATACTGTAATGTAAAAAGGAATTGGTAAATAAAAGATAAATGCGAGATTTTAACACAAATTGTTAATGACATATGAACTTGACTTTTTTTACGATAAAAAAAGTCCGTTGACTGTAACACAACCTAATAGTCCTGGCTGAGGTACGTCTCAAGCTGTTTCAACTTGTGTCGGTGAGAGTTCATGTAACAAGAGATCCTAAAGATACCTCATTGAGAGAGAGGGCACAGAATGTTCAACTTGGTAAAATTCACGAAGCGCTACTATAAAAATCAAAGCTCAGACTGACAGGTAATACAGACCCTAACTAACCATTAGGACCGAGAAAGCTGATATTTTTATGCAGTCTCCATTTAAGAAATCGGAGTAGTAAGGTTTTTTGCGACATTTTGACAGGAGCGGTAATTTATACAAACGCAGTCGTTAATAAAATATGTTATGATTAGTTGCAATATGTTTCCATAAAGTATCGTAAGCTTTCATCAATCATATAAAATCAGCTCCCGTTATTTAAGAAATACTTTAACAGAGTGAAATAATTTTGAAGACAGTCTTGTTCATCTTGCTCAGCAGTAAAACTATTGGAGTGTATTCTGCTTAGTTATAACATGATATAACACAACACAGAACATAGTTTAACGATATCGTATTATGTATCGCACGATGCAGGATCTAGTTCAAGTAGTACGGATAGAAAATAAAACACATTTCTAAAAGATAATGACAGAAAATGTATCTTACAAATGTAGTCAAATATATGTATCAAATAGCTCTTAACTAGTATTTTACTTGTGTAATTTTATGTAACTTACATGCTGCTGTTATACTATTGCAATAATGCAAAGATTCGTGAGTGAAAGAGTTCGTTTTATTGCGAATCATTATTGCAAACAAATTCAAACACGAAATTGTGATGCGACAAAGCAACACGCACTATAATGTGGCCCTAGCAAAAATGACACGATTTAAAAATAAAATTTTTTTTGAGGGAGCAAAATAACAGCAGAATTTTTTTTTATGTTGAGGTTTTGTTCCATTTAACCCATTTCCATATATGTCATAAAAATATTTATGTTCTAGTAATTATCGTTTTTGCCTTTTATAATTTTGATTATTTTAGTCCTCCTAATTTTGTGTATCCATAAACAAGCCTTATCTGGTTCGCTTGTTACAATATATTATTAAAAACCTTCTTTTTTAACTTTCTGATTTCCACCTGTTGTGCTAACGCTACTACAGCGTTGTTAAGATGCAGCCAGCTACACCGCAGCCTTGGACTCCTTAAGGCGCAGCTGTCTTTAGTACCCTCTTCGCTGAAAGCTACCTGAACGAATCCGAAACTTTGTAGCATGCTGAATTATCAGGAATTGAAAATGGGCGCTAAGAGCAAGATTAATCGTTTATAGTGTAGAAGAAAGTTAACTTACTATTTAAAAATGTATCTACTTATTTGGAAAAAATTTCAAAGTAATATTCAATGTCATCAAATATTGATATAGTAAATTTTTAGAAGCTATGTTTGCTATCAAAAACTTATCTGAATGTTGCACATTATGAAAATAAACAATACAGGGTGAATCTTTATAATGTGCACATATTAAAATAGGGGAAACTAGACAGAATTTTATCGTAATTTAGAATAGGTATTTTCTAAGATAACAATATTTTCTCTTTTAAAATTTTGATGAACATGTATGAAAAGCTCTTATTTATTAAATCATTCGTACAGTGGCAATATTGTTTTATATGTTTTGCAATATGTATTTTAGCGTTATGTGAATTGTAACGTTTCCGCGTCAAATATGAAAGAAATATTATATTACTTGGATCTTAATTTGCAACTGCGTTCTGCTATCACAATTATAGGGAAACAATAACAATAATAGTAATAAAAGTTTTTTATTGTGGCACCTAGGCCTAGTTGTTACTCGTAATATTACAAAGCCTTTTTATGAATGGAAATGCTGAAATAAATAAACTTATTGGATGATACGCGTAATGCAGGTTAATTTCACTGTAACCAAATAATACACCAATAAACTGTAAAAATTGTTAACCTGTGCAAAGAGGAAAGTTTCTCGTCCTCCGATATATTCTGAAACATTAAGGCTATATTATGCATAAGAATGAAAAAGCTATGTTATAAATGGGCTCTCACGGGATTAGACCCGCGGTTCAAATGGCGTCAAAAACAACTGTTTAAAAGATTTTTCATGAGCTCTTTTAAAGGTTCATAGTTTGTCTTTATTACCAATTAAAAATTTCTGTTTATTAAATCATAAGTATTGCAATATTATAAATGAATAAACTTTTGCTTAGAATTTCAGTTACAATTACATTTTACTCATGTTTTCCAATAGATGAAGCATAAACATATACCATTTATGATGCTTGCATCTACCACCTGCGTTGTTTATGTGAATTTTATGCATAGATTTGCTTACAACTTGGTTGAAGGGAAATAAAAGTTGAATGTTTTCCACATCATTACAAAGTACAGTTTATTTTTTTGCGTAACTCTCTACATGAGTGGAAAAATGCTTTGAAACCTGTTTAGGAGTTCCAAAGATTATTCTGAGCATTCAAAATGTTTACAGCACATAATAATTATTCTATTATTAACATCAATTATGTTAAATCAAATAGAATCCTAACCTTGACATAAACTTTTTAAAAGGGAAAATTTATTAGTTTCACATTTCAACTGACAAAAATATTCCTTGTCCCTTCCTGAAAAATCAAAGTTACCCATATTTCATTCTAAAAACGTATGTTTTTCACAAGGAACCGAAAAGCAGGAAGGGAAAAATTCCATTGAAAGGTCTTCACGGATCACGATTTAGGGTTACCATGTAACAAGACACGAAACTTTTTTTCAAAAAGGAAAAAAAAAGATTCTCCAAGAAGTATGTGATGAAAAGTTTCTTTATTGGAGAAAAACTTTTAAAACTCTACGATGCGGAAACAAAACAGTTGAAGAGCTTTTTATTTTGTTACATTAAATATGATAAAACCTGGTCTTGGAAGACGGATTTGTATACACCCTTATCTATTTTACGTTGTGATTTGGGAAAAGTTTTCGGAATAGGCGGAGTAATAATATAATCATTTATTGTATGTTATTTATAATTTAACTTATTTTAACTTTTAATAAAATCTGGAGTTAAATGGAGAAGTGTATGCTTTATAGTTTTGTAAAGGTTACAGACAGGCATAAGACTGACAGAAGAAACGAATGCTTCAGTAAAAAGAAATAATGTGAAGCCGTAGAAAATAAATTTTGTAGCAAAAGTTCGATTACCCGTCCGTCCCTCACGAAAACTTAATATTTTTATCCCGCCCCGTTCCCGTAAAAATTACACTCACAACAACTTCTTGACCCGCTGTCTCAATCTATATAACAAAGAATTTTGTAATGTAGACATATTTAATAATTCTTTGAATGCTTTCAAGAATACAATATTTTTGAACATGTGCACGCCCTAATATACGCCATATATAAATGAAATTAACGCCCATTTATCTTTGTAAACCCTATGCCTTTTTATTTTAGTTTGGTTTTTGTTAAATTGTATTTTGATAACTTTCTGTCTCACTTTTCATTTTTTACGTTGGTAGTTTTTGTATACATAAAAAAAAAAGTTATATGAAAATAATATATTTTCGGTACTCAAGTAGTTCATAACTATTGTAAAATCAGTAAAAATTGGGCACTGCTTGGTCTTTATTTAAGTAATATTATTTTTACACATTGTGTAATATGTTGTAATGACTGTTTGATGCCAAAATAAATGAAAAAAAAAAGTGTACATAACAAAATAAAACACGAACAGTATAAGTATTAGCTGGACTGAAATAAAGTCAAAATAGTGTAATTAGGTATTATTTCAATGGATTTCTTCATTTGGAACACTGGCCAGTGAACACTGAACATCGACCAGCCCGATAAATAATAAAAAATATTTCACTTTATATAGAAATAGGCACCGAAAGTCGTGGTAATTAAAAAAAAATAAAACTTCTCATTTAATAATAATAATAAACCCCTAAAGTAACCCATACAGGAAACTGGGGGAGAGGGGTGGAATTCAGAATAAACGTACATATATAAATATTAACAATCTTGACTCGAGAACAAACATCCGTGATCATTACGCAATTTAATGTCATTCACCAACAAGATATAGTTTCTTCTTGGCCCAATTTTACATATTGATCCAAACACTTTCATTAAATTAAAACGATATTTCTATATTATCGTAACATAAAAAATACAAAAACTCAAAGTAATAAAATAACATATGGCGGATCCGATAGCCAAATGTAGTCGCCGACTGTTGCCAAGTGTACAAGTTATAGTTTTATTTAACAGCTTTGTTTTGTTTGTAAGATAGAAATAATGTGTTGGGTAAAAACAAGTTTATTATATTTTATAAAAAGAGATATTGATAAGAGAAGAGTTCTCTTATTAAAATTTCTTTAGGCATGATAAATGAAAACAGCACATTTGAGTGGAACAGAAACACTTTTATCGGTTACTTCTTCGATTTAACGCAAAAATAATGAATCAAATTTAAGTATTTTTTGTGCAAAATTTTGCAATTTGTGGAAACCCAAACATATACCAAGTTTATAAAATATTTCTTAATTTTAATTTCTTTATCTAACCTTTGCTTTTGGGCGTAATGTTTCTGGAGAATCCACATTAATGCAAAGTCTTAAATTCGCTCCCAGATTATTTTTGATATAGAAGAATAAATAATTTAGTAATAATAAGTCTTGGGATTTATTCCTATTGTTTTATTATTAAATAAATATTACCTATAGTCTTCTACTTCTGTCACATTCTTATTAAATTATAGTACTGGTACCACAAAGAACTTCAATCAGCGAATCAAATTGAGAAAAAAAAAATATTCATTACCGCTCATGCAATTAATGTAATATTAAAACTACAACATTGCTCATATAAAAACTCATTAAGCTAAGCCTGTTATAATTTATTCGCGGTTGTTTTAGGAGCGTGTGCTCGTATTAAAATTCCGCCTGCTTGTAGATTTCTCCCGCGCTGCAAAAATATTTTCATATGGCAACATTTTTACTGAAACGGAAGGCCTCTTGGCATAAAATACTTGTGCACATGTTGAATACTTTGTGTCTTTAGCTGGATTTTCATTTTTGAAGCTGTATTGAGGTAACTTGGTGCATTTTAAGTAAATGTTAATGGTACTTTAACCTATTGTTGTCTGTTGAATAATTGTTTTATTATATTTGGTTGTAAAATAACATAAAAATTTCTTATTTAAAAAGACTAAAATCAAAATTCCAAATTAATTTGTTTTTTGACACAGAAACAGTATTGAAATTACTGCAATCAAGTAGCCAAGTATTAAATTAATATTTGGACATGAATTTCAGCTTCCAGTTTATATTTGACATTTCCAAGTTGTAAATTATATTATTGTTAAAAGCAACAGTCACTACAGGTAAAATCGTTAACTGTTTAAAGGCAGAAATTAAATTGTTAACTGGTTCCCATATTTTGGGAACTTTAACTTAGAATTAAACTTTCAGGCTGTCATACGTTAGAGAAAATTAAGTTACCATCGCACATAACTTAGATAATTTTGGCAAATTAAAGGAGCAAGTGAGTATTGCAGGTTGGGCCTTATTTAAAAGAAAAAATGCCTATGAGTACTATGATTAACCTTAGATAGATTGATTCATTCGTTGTCGCCTTTCTGACGCTGCACTGCCGCAAACTTTAAGTTAGAAAAGTGTTCTTTCCCTGTTGAGCGGTCTAGGCCAATATACAAGGTTTGTAATCGAATCGAAATTAGCCTTCGAATTGATCGGACCATCACGTACAAGATGTTACTACTTTTTTTTTTTGCTTTTTTTTTTTTTTTTTTTTTGTTTTTTTTTTTTTTTTTTGGGGTAGTCCCTGAGATAACAAGCAATTTTAGTGTGCTCTTAAGTTTTATTTGTTTAATTATATTATTTATAATTTTTGCTATAATCTAATGTATTGATCAACTGCAAGACTTACCAAGAATCACTTACTCACAAAATTCTCCTATCATATTACTACAAATCACATTAAAACCCATTGCTAAATCACCCTCTCAAAATGGATCACAATAACTTAGAAGCACTTGGTAAACTTTTTGAATCACGTATGCTTGAGTATGAGAACAGATTGAAGAAAACCACTGCAGCCTCCACTGCGCTTCCTGATCTGGCTTCTTTGTCAAATGATTTTCAAGAATTCAAATCAATGATATGGCAAATCTTCTCAACATTAAAACAAGAATTAGAATTCATCTCTCTTGGATTGGACAGGCATGAGACAATTATGCGTAGAAAGGTTCTGCTACTCCATGGTGTCCCTGAAAACAAGAGTGAAAACTTGAATGCTGTTGTTCACCAATTATTATCCAACCAAATGAAGTTGTCTAGCATCAAACAGGAACACTTACAGGTATGCCATCGTTTGGGGGGATCTGTGCAAGGCAAAACAAGACCTATACTTGTGCGGTTTCATGCTCTGGAGCAGCGTCAACAAGTCTGGGATAGCAAGACTTCACTTAAAGGATCAGGAGTAACAGTATCAGAGTTCTTGACTAAAACTAGGCAGAAAATATTCGCTTCATGCCGGTCACACTTCGGCATTCGAAACTGCTGGTCTGCCGATGGAAAAATTGTTGTCAGTCTTCCCGACAAATCGCGTAGAAAGATCGAAACCATGAAGGCATACAATGAACTGATTTCGCAGTTTCCAGCCAGCAAAGAAGATGCGACACCTGCGCCTGTGGATACTTTGACCACCGTCACTAAATCTCCTCGAAAAACCCGACGTCGGCAGTGAATCTTGCAAGTATACACATTTATTTTTTATTTTTAACGGAACCACTACTCAACTTGCACGGTTTATCTTGTTAGTAAGCATTATGTCCGTCCATTTACAATACCCTTGTTTTAATTTTTTTTTCCGTAAAATATTGGCGGTAGGAGTAAATTCCAATTATTTATAATTGTTTGTTTGTATACATTTCCTACGTTTACTTAAATGTCATTTCATTCATTTGACATTGATGTTTATGTCATGCCAATGTCATTGCTGCCGTCATAATCATTGCCAGTGCAAACATTAGTTTTAGTTTTTAAACATAGATAGAAAATATTCTTTTTGTTTTTATTTTGTTTTTATTATTCTTTATATTTTTTTTCTTTTGTAATGTTTGTGTTGTGTTTGTATTTTACCAGTACTCATGTGATTGGTGAGTTTGTGGTTAGATTATAGGTAGTTAAATTTAGAATTTAGCTCTTAGTATAATATTTATTTATTATTTTCCATAATATATACACTTTTATTTATTTCTAATTATACATGGATAATATAATTACAGATCTCGACGACGATTACTTTACTTGCTCATCCTCTTCATGTAGTTTTTCAAGTGCAGATAGTTCTTCCTCGGCCACACTGACTTTGCATGACCAACTCAATCTTATATCTCACGCTAATCCATCCAATTTAAAAATTGTTCACATAAACGCTCAAAGCATTCCTGCCCACCATTCCGACCTCCTAGCTTCATTTAGCATTACGAATGTGGATGCTTTGCTAATATCAGAATCTTTCCTTAAACCTTCCCTTCCTTCCACGCATTACGCATTGCCAGGTTACGTCCTCATTCGCAACGACAGGATCGGTAAGGGTGGTGGAGGCGTAGCAATTTATCTGCGTGCGGATATACCCTACAAGGTAGTCAGTACCTCCCCTTCATACTACTCTGAATCAGTAGAGCATCTGGTCATTGAAGTGGTCACTAGACACACGAAACTTTTACTTGGTGTCTTTTACAGCCCAAATCAAAATATTGATTACTTCGGTGACTTAGATGGAGTCCTCCACGACCTTTGCCCATCCTATGACCATGTCATACTGATGGGTGACCTAAATACTTGCATGGTTAAAAACAACTCCCGTTCCCGAAAGCTTGAATCTCTTTTGATATCCTATAACCTCCATATCCTGCCTCTTTCAACGACTCATCATTTTCCTAATTGTGTCCCTTCTTTAATTGATCTAATGATCGTCTCTAACACCCGTAATGTTGCGTCACATGGGCAAATTGCATCATCCTTTTCCTACCATGACCTCGTCTTTCTCTCCTATCGTATCCGTATCCCCAGACGCAAACCACGGTCTGTACTGTTGCGCAACTATAATGATCTGAATTCTGCGGCTTTGCATCGCGATGCTGAGAACATTGATTGGGATACCGTAACATCTTGCTCCACAGTCGATGAGAAAGTTGATGCGTTCAACACGTTAATTTTACAGTTGTTCGATCGCCATGCTCCTTTAAAACGAGTTAAATTGAAGCACAACCCTGCACCTTGGCTAACAGAGTGCTTATAAGAGGAGATGGCACTTAGAGACAAGGCCAAACGAACTTACAGACGTAGTCCCTCTGAACAAAACCTCCACCGTTTCAAAAAACTTAGAAATAGATGCAACCGCCTGTGTCGTGATGCGAAGAGGAAATACTTCCACGAGTCTCTTGTCAACCGTGGTTCTGCAGAAGTCTGGAAGTTCCTCAAATCCGTCGGTATCGGCAAATCTCCCAATTCATCCCTTAAAGACTTTGATTTATGCGTTCTGAACAATCACTTCTCCCTTCCTCCAGTCACTTTAACCCAAAATGTCAAAGCTTACACCTTGGATCATCTGTCGAGAATGCAAGTTTCACATTCTCCTTTTTCTTTTACAGCTGTCTCTTCAGATGAAGTCAAGAAATCCATCCTGTCCATCTCCTCAGCCGCCGTTGGTGATGACAAGTTGTGCTCGAGAATGATCGTCATGGTTTTACCTTTCCTTTTGCCAATTCTCACCCACATTTTCAATCATTCTTTAAGTTCCTGTGTCTTTCCTGCTGCTTGGAAACGAGCGCATGTCATTCCTTTACCTAAAATTCCCAATCCTACTGCCTTTACCCATGTACGCCCCATTTCTATTCTGCCTTTTCTTTCGAAAGTTCTTGAGCACGTTGTTCATAAGCAACTGTCAGCATTTCTATCCACAAACAACGTCATCAGCCAATTCCAGTCCGGTTTCCGCCCTGGCCATAGCACTGTTTCAGCATTAGTCCACGTATCTGATGACATTCGCTTGGCCATGGAAAATAAACTACTCACCTTGCTTATCCTTCTCGATTTTAGCAATGTCTTCAACACTGTTGATTTTGACATCTTCCTAGGCATCCTCATATCTATAAACATTTCCCCTGTAGCTCTGTCCTGGTTTGACTCTTATCTTCGGGGCCGGTCGCAGCAGATCCGCCTTGATGAGAAACAATCTCATTGGTGTGATCTAGTCGCGGGTGTCCCCCAAGGTGGTGTCTTATCTCCTCTTCTATTCTCCATCTTTATCAACTCCGTCACCAAAGTCATTTCTTCCAAATTCCACCTCTACGCAGATGACTTGCAGATATACCACCATTTCGCGGTATGCGATGCTGAGGCAGCTATTACAGCAATAAATTCAGATTTGGGTCGGATAGGCGACTGGGCAAGGGCTTTTGGTTTTCTTGTGAACCCGAAGAAGTCACAGGCCATGGTGATAGGTAGTCGCTATATGCGTAGTTGCCTTGACTTTTCGGCGTTATCTTGTGTCTCCATGGACAACTTTCCGATTGCTTTCACTGACACAGCTAAGAACTTGGGAGTCATCATAGATTCGAATCTAACATGGAACGCGAATGTCAGTGATATCAGTCGGAAGATCCACTTCACTTTTCACTCACTTAAGGCCTTACAAAGTTTTTTACCTTTTAAGACCAAAATTTCCCTTGCCCAGTCGCTGGTGTTGCCTATCCTGGATTACGCCGATGCTTGCTATTTGGATGCCACGGAGGAGCTATTAAACAAATTGGAACGCTTGCAAAATCTTTGCATTCGCTTTATCTTTAATCTCAAAAAGTTTGATCACGTCTCTGAGTACCGCAAGCAACTCCGATGGCTTCCAATACGCTACCGTAGAAACACTAGAATCCTTTGCCTCCTATTCAATATCCTATTTAACCCACTCACTCCTCTCTACTTGCGTGAAAGGTTTTCTTTTACTCACTCTAATAATACGCCATGCAGAGCACATTTGCGTACTCTTCTACATATGCCTATTCATAAAACCGATTACTTTTCTTACTCTTTCTCAGTTCATGCAGTCAGATTGTGGAATTCACTTCCTCACATTATTCGTGAGTCTAAATCTATATCTATCTTTAAGAAAAAAGTAAAAGATCACTACTTTTCTCAACTATGAGTTGTATTACCCACCTCACTATCTTAACTTCAAATGTATTTTGGTTATTTATTTATTTTATTCAGGTATTTATAATATGGTATATATGTATGTATATATAAATTTGTATGTAAGTATTGATATCCATAAATATTTATTGGTTCAATCTTAATATAGTATTTAAGTATATTAAGTCGTTGTACACACTATTATTGCATTTTGACCAAACTCTCCAGTCTTGGGTCTGCTGGAAGAAATTTCTTTAGAAATAAGCTGTACCTTTGTACTTACTTGTTGTATTGTTTCTATAAATTATCTGTTAACATGTGTGTACATAAATTGTTAAATAAATAAATAAATAAATAGATTAGACTAGTACTCATAGTAATTTTCTGAACAGTACATAATAAAGCCTCGCGCTTACCACGTGGTGAGTACTCAAGGTTCTCCACAGATGAAGTAGTATTAAGAACGTCTTCCTCCTTCCAATATGAATACTTGGAACATGTCCAATGTTCCAAGCCCCACAGTAGCACAAATATTTTATAACGATTTGCACTTTAACAACCATGCGTCTAAGCTTAGATGAAAGCCGTTTCACAAAGACGAAACTTTAAGCAGTACTTTAATATCACTTTAAAAATATGCAGCAGGGCCCAGGTGGCACATATCTAACGGATCCGGAGTCTCAAGCCATGCCGTTTGTCATACCGCTGCTGACGGCTTGGATCGTGACGTCTACAAGGGAGGCCAATACTTTGAACTACCAACATGACTGTTAATATTCCAAGTATTGAAGACCATTGAATACACATATACACAGTTATTAAATTATATTTGAAGTACCTATCCATCTAGGTGCTTCTTATTTAATTTTATATGTATTTATATGCTGGTATAGGCCTAAAATTACATTACCATACAGGGATCATACATTTTGTGCGGTTTTGTTAGTATTTCATTGATGTCAGAAATAATTAAATAAACTTTTTATATTCAAATAAGTATGTTCGTTGTCTTTATTTATAAATAAACCAAATTTCGACTAGAGCTCACTTGTAAAAAGAAATGATACGAGGCTTTTTTCGCCAGGAGTTATATTATATATTTCGTTATTTTTCTAACCTTTCTTGGTAAATTTGGTGTCTTCTTCTTAGTTTTAACATGTTTAAGAATAAAATTTCACTCCAACTTCCAAACTACCCTACATATTAATATAGCTACGTCATGAATAATCAAAACCTTTTGGAACCTCTTCCCGATAATTATGAATACACGATAAATTCCCGGTTGACACCTGTTAAGTAGTTAAGTCGTAACTAAATTTTAAGTTACTACATTTCACTTGTGTGTCTAAATGCAATAAGTAGTTAAGCTCATAAGTTTAATAAAAATTGACGGTCAATAACTTATGAAATTCATCAATTCTGTACTTAGATTTGTGATTAGCGGGATGTTGTCGCGGAAATCAAAATCTCTAGAATACTTTGTTGACTGTGTAACTCATTTTAAAGTAGAGTCTAAACGCCCCTTCAATGTTGAAAAAAAAGGATAATACACTAAATAAGTACGAGCTTTTGCCGCCAAACGCTTTGTCAACTAATGCACTTAACTAAAAAAATCATGTCAAACATTTGAAGTGAGAAGCCCCGCCAACCTGCTTAACTGAAAAATAGGATGAATCCTAATCTCCTTAATCACTTTATAATCACGTACTAAATTTTAACTAACCACTTGTCAATTAGTTGACTGTGTGCTAAAAATTTTGTTAAAAATATTTACCAACTTAACTACTTAATACTAATTTTTACATAACATAATGAAAAGAGGAAAATTTAAAATAAGGAATAACTCCATAAGTATACCGAGGTGGAAGACGACTTTAATTAATTATTACACAAGTGTGCTGGTGTATTACAGAAAACTGGATTAATTTTTTGCAGAGCTACTTGAATTACCAGTCAGTACTTTTCTGAAGAAGATTGTGAATATAACTTTAAAGTTTATATTCACAATATAAACGTACATCCAAAGTTCGTTGGAGCTTCAGGGTTTACTGAAGTTGCATTTTCTATCTGAAATCAGGTTTGCTTGAAAAAACACTGATAGGTGAAAACCGTGTTATTAAATATTTAAATTTATATATTTGTTTCATGTCTTTTTTTGACAACATCAAAATCCTCGTATTTAAAATGTCGACAAGAATAGAGAATAGATCCGATATTTCGTGAAACTCAATCAATTTAGTTTAATAACTCTTGACTAGGTACTTGATGTAACCGTGAATGTGAATGTGATAAGTAATCATCACTTTTATTTGAAACAACAGAAGTCCCTACTTCACTTCATAAAATAAAACTATATATATTTCTTCATGACGATTACGACACAATAAATACTCACTACAGTACTACCTTATCTAGGCGTAATACCACGTCCCTAAAGTTAAATAATCACCCACAACCTACAAATAATTTAGGCTTTTCAATTATCTTCCATTCATATAAGCCAACTAATCTCAGTAGTTCCAGTGAATGAATCATGAATCCAGTGTTTTTGATGCCGCCTCGTCACAGGTCCTTTGTACAGAGACGCGGCTGTCGCTGAGGCGGGACGCGCTTTGTCTCGTTCTACTTTGTCCCGCGGCTGTCGGAGATGCCCAGGCTTTGAAGTAAACGTGTCGGATTTAACGACTGCTCAAGTGCTAAACACCCTGTGTGATCTTACAAAGGTACTAATTGGTTAATGGGTTTTAATTGTTTAACTTTTGTCTATTATTTAGTCATAACAATCATTTCATAATAATTGTATTTGAGGTAAAATGTTATAATTAGATATCAACAGAATCAAATTGAAGTCAGCTTGATGTTGATTACGATTAAACATGACACATTAAGCATGACAGTTTAGTTTTCAGAAGTTACCTCGGTATAAATTATTCATTAGCTTTCAACCACTCTTTACGTGCTTTTTATTGTAGTCACATTACTTACAGATCATAATAAATGAAACATGAATCCAGAACTGCGAACCGTTGTTTTATAACATAATCACGAAATTAAATGTTAGGTATAGCCTAAGTGCCATAAAGTATAAAACTAGGCGTCTATAAAAGGCGTAGTCTTAGTATCAGCCGACCACACTCGGGTATAAAGAAGCTACAAGCCCCTCGAAAACATTTTCAACTTGACTTGAGTTACTTCTGGGGTTTTTTGATGTGGTGGAAGTAATACAAATAGGATAATAATTTAAAAAGTAAGTGACTGGGTTTGAGTTGTGATTTCTGGAATTCAATTATTTTTAGAGTTTTTGAAATTATTGTTTTTGCTGCTGTAAGATATGCTTATAAATATATAATTTTTTATCTTTGTCATAGCTGGCAAACGAATACCTGAAGGTAAGTGGCATCCGTGTCCATGGACATTATTTATCGTAGTTGTTAGTTGGATGATAATCTTAATAACCAATTTGTTATAAATGATGCGTTAAGCACTGTTGGGTTTAGTTGAAACTACCTTTGTTCCAGTAATTGCTCAGGCAGTTCCTTCCCTTTGACCGGAACACAACCATGTAAACGTCATTACGGTCATTACAGTCATAAGGTCATTACGGTCATAAGGTCATTACGGTCATAAGGTCATAAGGTCATTACGGTCATAAGGTTATTACGGTGGTCAAAATAGGAAGGACATTATTACCACCCCAGACGAGATCTTAACAAAAGAAACTCTACCACCACAAAAATTACTAAATAAAAAAAGCTATCATTAAAAAATCAAAGCTATAAAATAAATTTAAATAAAAATTCACTCAAAGTGAAATAACAATAACTCCTAAGAAATTCTAATTTATCCCATGAAGTAGCCGAAGTAAAACTGCCTTAATTAACCCCTTCAAATTACGTAAAAAGGATGTATTATTCGGGTAGATTAGTATCGGATGTACAGCGAGTGAAAATGTGTAGCGCACATATAATCTTACTTGCTTTTCAACATACATGCTGCAATCGGTTGCATTAAGGTACTTTATTTAAATAAATCTTAATCAAAATAAATTTATAAGAACGCATCCAGATTCTTATTAAAGATCATTATTTTATCAGCAGTTATGTTATCAATACAGTGATGAAAATGAAACCAACTTTATAGTTTTCAAATTTACAAATTGTTATTTAATGATGACTTCTAACCCATTTAAAGGTAGTATATGATAGATTAAAATTACAATTTAAACTTTTTTTCAAGCAAAAAGTCAGCTATATAATCTGTATTTATAAATTTCCCAAAGTATATACATAATACCTACTGTTTAAATATAGAGATTAGCATGACGTTATTCACAAACAATTCAGAAAATATTACGTTCAAAACCAAACTGAATATACAATGTGGAGATTATTAGCGAGGATTGTAAATAAAGCATTTAATTGTGAATAGCTTATTACGTTCTTAGTACAGTTATTTGAACTTCACTCTTACTTTTGATTTAATACAAAAAGTGAAAAATGAAGCTTAATGCATAGCTAATGTATATTCAAAATAAGTGTAGTAGAACTGATTGGTAGAAGAGTTTCTTTTGTTAAGATATTGCCTGGGGCAGTACTACAGCCATTCGAAAATTCCAGTGCAATTACTGGAACAACTGCATTTGAAACTAAAGCCCACAGTCGGCAACGCATCATTAGCCTGTATATTAAACACATTTAATATTGATAAATAAAGCACCAACGACTAATGATATCCATGGGTGTGCGGATGACACACACACACACATATATATATATATATATATATATATATATATATATATATAAACACAATATCTATATATCCATATATCTAAAACTAAAGATATTACTTTTTCCATGTAACTTAAAACACATTTTTTTAAATGATAGCTCAAACTTTAAAATCATGGTGAACTTATTAAATAAATAAATAAATCCCCTGAGAATCACACCGACTGTATGGCCCCAAAGTAAGCAGAGCTTGTGTTATGGATGACCGTACAGTGAACACTGGGGCAACCATGACCCGAGATCAAACATTTATGTTCATCACACAAATAAATGCCCCGGCCAGAACTCGAACATGGGAACTCCGGCGTATGAGGCTAATAACCACTACGCTACTCGCTCGTCAACGAACTTAGTTAATAAGTACTAATTTAGAATTATATTTTAAAATTTAACGGCAAAATCTTTCTAGTGCCTACGTTTTCAAAATTTCGTTCGAAAACAAAAACATCATTTACCTTACTTTCGAAAACTGTCAAAACAGAGCCAACATGTGGGAACAGGCAGTGCTTTATATAACGGTTTTGTAATTCTAAGCTTGCTCGCTTCAGCTCGTCTCACGAGCTTACGTCTAATTCTGGAGCTTTGCAGACATTTTGCCCTAACTGTAACTGACTTTCGTGAACTGTTTAGCACGTGGATGTTGACATTTATTTTGCGAGTTAGCATGTGGAACACGAAATTTCAATATTTAACCTATGCTATTGCAATAAATAGAGAAGATTTGTTTTGTTTGGTTGCATTGACGTAAAAACAAATCGACGGTTGGGCAAATGCAAAGTTGACGTAAAACGTGCCCCGAGTTATCCCATAAATTTACAATATTAGGAATAAATTAAATCACTTGAATTTTAAATCGTGTATCGTTGCATTTCAGCTGATTATTGCTTGCCACAATGTTTCACCTTATGTAGCTGCAACTAGATGGTTATATAGAATAGATAAACTGAGAAACTCTGAACAAGAAGTAACATAAGTAATATTTTATTCTGGAATTCACATGGATTTAGGAGTAGGGTTTGTGTAATATGTATTGTTTTATGAAAACTAGTCAGCGATTGGAACTATCAATCTTGCCTTTCTGTGATATTTCTTAAATAAACATATTATTATTTTGTCTTTTTACGAAATGTTAAAAAAATAACCATATTAATTATTAATCTTAGACCAAGAAAATCTCCACCTCATTTACATTTTATTACTTACTGACTGCTCTGATAATGTCACGGTTGATTGAGCGTTACGCGTCACTGCCTCCCGATCATAAATAAAACAAGCTCTGGAGAAGTCTCGGCGGAATCCTAACTGACACACGTCACGCTGAGCCGACAACCAGAAACCGTGTCCTGAACAATTCTTGTGACAGCTTGACGTATAACTTCATTAGACGTATGACGTTAGAAGATAATAATGTCAGTACGGCGAATCAGCCCCAAAACAAACACTTAATAGGCACGTAATAAATCCCCAGACAGAAAATGTAAGCCTACTTGAGTAGTCTGATCTTTTTGTTTGTTTTGGAAAATTTCTTGTAATATGCCTTGCTTCAGAAACACAATATATTTTGTTTATCTTTGTAATAGGTTAATTTTAGTGAGATTTTCATTCCTGGAAATGCCTGAATAAGGATTGCAAATATGATTGCCTATTTTGCAAATATGATACGAATATTATTAATACATGGATTTGAGTTTTCAAGAATTTAACAACACTAACGTTAATTTATTCATTTGTTATTTTCACTTATATTAGTTCTATAAGTAAAATAGTGAAAATAAAAATAATATTTGTTATAACTTTATTCATCACAGCAGGTCACTTAACCTAAAAACCACATTTATCGTAACCAAATTTTACCTGCGTACCTTATTGTGATACCTATATACCCATTTTCTTACATCTTCAACGGTATCTAGTATCAGTTTCGAACTCAAATATTCTTTAAACATTAAGTAGAATTTAAATATGTATTAAAGTAGCAGATGCATGTTGCAAGCACTGCCGTATTGCAGAAGACACGTATACGGGCTGCGGCATGGAATTGTTTCATCAACTTCGCGGGGAGTAGGGCTGGCAGTAAGAGATTTTAAAATTAGGAATTTTAGAGCTTCTTTTTTATTTTCAAATATGAAATTGTTAAACAAGAGATAATATTGGTAATCTTTTTATAAAGTTGCAAGTTTTCGATGGAAAGTGCTGATGAAAATGAAGATGTACATGCTCATTCATGAGATACCTATTTAAAGATTCAGGATTTTCACTGACTTTTTGGCTATTCGTTCTCAAGAATCTATTTGTGTGAAATGCATGTTATGTCAGCAAATGCATGACTATAGATACTGGTAAATTCATGTACTGTATTCTTATAATGTTTTTTTTTGTTTCTAATCAACAATCAAGCCTACCTTTGTTAGTCGAAGATGCAATTATGTAATAAAAATGTGTATCTTGCCAAACCAAAAAAAAAATGATACACCACATTATAATTTCCCTTATAGGAAACTACCTTTCCTTTGACAACCCTACTAAGCTTGCAGCGGCCGTGCACTAACTCTGCATTAGAGAAAGCACAATTTATACGCGAGCGCCGACCATTCTTTCCTATTACAGGAACGGCGCTAAGTCGAGAAATCTTTACGTACTTACATCGTAGCTTCGGAAATAGCTGAGGAAGAGGAATTTACTTCTTAAAAGGATCGGTGCTAATGTTTTTGCTTTCAACGTGCACTGCGGAGCTTTCTAACTTTGTTTTAAATGCTCAGGGAATGTAGTGGGCTTGAGGTTCATGTTGTTGTTCATAGATTGGTTTTTAATAGCATTTTAAGATGAAACAATCATACATAAATTCCTTTGTAAGGATGACTTGTCTAACTTGTTTTCTTAATCATCAATGTTTAGCAAAATTTAGATAAAGTAGCTAATTTATCCACATTCTATTAATATCTTAACTATGCAAAACGTAACATTCTTCCGCAAATGGAGAAATCACTAATTAATTTAAACTTTAATAGACTCACTTACGTGAACAAAACTCGCACTATAGTTAAGATATACGGGTAATATAAAGCACGGGGAACCTTTAAAATTCATATGTTTTTAATGGAGAGAACAAACCTTAGTGATATAAAAGGTTTATAGGGAAAATAATAATTGTACCTATAGTCATAAGTTTCTTTTACATAACATTAACAATACTTGAATTTAATATTAAATTCTGTAGTTAAATTGCACCTTTTAACACCTTTAAACACATCAGATAATAATTAATCTCAAAAAAGTTTTACTGAAAACATTTGCACGTACATATAAAAGCAATAAAAATTTATTTGTGATTCAGGGTGGTATTCTCGAAACAAACCAAACAAATAAAGTAAGAAAGGTTTTGCATACAAAATATTCCAATTTAGGGCAATAACACTTTAACTTATGATAAAATAACAAGCATTTGATGAATTGGCTTTCATTTGATGATTTTAAATAACTTTTTGTACACATCTACTAAAACGTAGAGAGATCCACGTGAACTTTTTTGAACCAGTAATTGCACCTCGCCATGTTTCACGTCTACGTTTCACGGGTCGCTACTTTCCTATAAACTATTTCCCCAGAGATGATTCTTACGTTCGGAAACTACCTTAATTTCATCCTACATTCAAAATGAACCCTGTCGTTCTCGGTATCCTAAATTTCACGAACAAAGAGGTGGAAAAGCAATCCTCACATTTTAGTCTACCAGAATTTCCCCCCTGAGGTTACGATCCTTCTACATACCTATTACTGAAATGTATCTATACGAAAATTTTGAAACTCACGATCGATACGGTACTATTATTTCGAAAGAGAATATTAAATGTAAGAACAAATTGAAGCCGTGGAATTTAAAAATAAGAACGTTTTAAATATACAAGCATTGGCAGGATGGGAAGCGAAGTTTGTTTGAGAAATAGTTTTTATTTTCATTCATTCTTTCTTGTATCGATGTAGATTAACCATACAGCCGTGTGTCTTATTGTACCAGCAATTTTAATTGGAAAATGGAACATGAAAATATTGTTATCGAAGTAACATATTATACAAACAAAAATAAAGCATAGAGAAAATTAATTAAGTTATGAAGAAAAAAATGTTATTAAAATAACACTTCTCGAAGGTACTGAATAAAAAATGCAGGCAAAATTACCTCTTTGGATAATCAATCTAAAGCATTTCATGAGGGGCATGAGTTATCTAATAAACATTTATTTGTCATCAGGGTTAATTATCAGAATAAACTATTTATAAACAGATGAAATGTAAAATTTTCATGATTGTTGAATAATACCTGACAAAAATAGTTAAGTAAAACTAGTCAGTGTTTCCTAAAACTTTTTTTGCTTATGCTTCTCATTTTGCTTCGCACGACCCAGAAACTATTTGCGAGTGTCACAAAAAGCTGCAAAACCGAAGGTTGTCCCAAGGGCATTAAACACAGCGCATAGCCAGATAGTCGTGCAAACGTTGGCAGGGTACGAACACACGTCCCTGCGGCACTCGTCGTGATGAAGAAGAACAACTTAATTGCCTTTATTTACTCCAGTCAGGAAAGCCAGGATCAAATCAGATTTACGAAGTATGTAACTTGGTTACGTGAAAAAGTTTTGCCTTTTATTAAGAAGACATAGTAGAACTTATTTATCTTTCCTTTGGTGTACGGCAAACCGTCTTGTGGTCAGGGATAACTTTATAAACCTAAAATAAATCCATTTAGGGGCAAAGTTTTTGTGAAGTTGCTTTTAAAAGACAAGTTTAGATTGTTTTTTTTATTATCTTGGAAAACATTTGTGGGGAAGAAAAATAAAATTGAACATTGCGGAAACAAAAGCAATTTTAAACCTGGTAGAAATATTTACTTATATTAAGTTAATTGTTTAACTTTGTCACAACCGGCTAACGAGTACACGATCCACTTGTTTGTGAGTGGCATCCCTAACGATAGATATCATTGACCGTAATGTTATTGATTGATTATCGATTAATGATGCATTGCAGACCGTAGACTTCAGATGTTATATTGTCTTTGTTCCAGTAATTATACTGGATGTTCCTTATGTTATTATATCAGTCAAATAGGAAGGACTGTAGTACCGCCCCAGATATTTCAATGTTTTATTTGCAGTACTTTGTTACTAATCATTTCAATGACAATTGTGTGACTGCGATCAATACATATAAATTGATACTAAAACAAAAAGAACCATACATTCGTAACGTTAAACAATAAAAATCTCATACAAAAGGATCTATTATGTTCCGATTGAGTGAACAAGAACAAGAAAATCGAAACAAATCATGTCTGAACTGAACAAGAATTTTAAATTTTATTAATTTCATTTTTTATCAGTATTAGCAATTTTTCGGGTGGTTTTAGTGGAAAATCGTCTGTAAACCGTTTGCAAGTATATGTGGAGCGAGCCGATCACTTAGAAAAAAATGTTAGAGTTTTTTTATTAAACTACGATAAAAATTCAAAGTTTATTTTAAAACTCAATTATTTGGATTATAAATAAAAAAATATAGTATAATTTATTTCATTCACAATCAAGCCATTGTTCACAATCAATTTAATTTATCTATGTTTGTAAATAAATGTATGGAAACGATAAAAAATTACTAAAAAATCCTTAATAATCATTCATTTTATCGTGGGAAATCTTAAAGAAAAATCTTTCTTGAAAAACTTTGTCTTCAACTCATTTAACTATGTACAACGAATGCAAAACAAAAATGAAGAGAGCCGCTGTATTGGTGGTGCGCATTTTCACGCTTTTTGTAATGAATTCGAATCACCTGTAATTTGCAGCGAAAACAAAATAGGGTCCACCAATCTTTCTTGCAGGGAATTCTCTTCCATCTGAATGATAAACTCTTTTTTATCTCAAGTTTTTTACCTTCGCAACGCTGAACTTTTCAACTTACTTGTTTGGTAACAACCAGCTTTTGCTTTTTGTTGTTCTGAATATTTCAGTTAAGCTTTTAAGTACCAAACGTTAACTTCCAAATACTCTTTTCGTAATTGTTTCGTTTTTACCTAGTAACTGCTAACAAATTGTTACACTCTGTAAAGAATATTTTGATCTTTTGCATTTGAGTTGCACTGCTGCAATAAAGTTTTTTCTACCTGAGAAATTAATTTAACTTTCCGTAGAGAATTGCGGAACTAGTTTAAAGTTGCATCTCGACTTAGATGAGTTCTCTTACTGACTCTCTCAAAGATACTACAGGGAAGTAGGTAATTACAGAAACGTACGATGCCGGGCTTAAAATATCACATTTCAATGGGTAATTGAGAGTCACGGTAAAGTTGAATATAGTTATTGCTGTTCAGAAGCTTTAATATTTTGTTAGTATAGCTATCTATTTTTATAGTAACATGCATTTTGTTCGATATGGCTTTGAATATTTAGGTATTCTTAAATATTTTTCATGTTGACATACTAATGGATATGTACTTACTTTATAAGAGCTGAGCGAGTATGCTAATTTTTATACCTTAATATTTTGCCATACGTTTGAAATTATATTTTAGACTCACATGTCCACGATTATATAATTCCAGCGAAATAATAAATTTCAATGCATTATATTAATCTGACATATTTTAATTCGGTCTAATGGAGTTTTTCAAACTTTTAAAATCAAAACATTCCGTTATTTCTTCCGTAGTTTTGAACATTTTGACGTTCATGACGACATTCGTGAAAATATTAATGTTACTGTTTATGTAATGTATGTTTTAAGAAAATGTCACTTTTGTATTACGAACTATGGGTTTTTTAGTAGCTACGAATTGCAAGGCACAGGGACACATGGAAGGATGAAACGGAAGTATTTGCCCAGCAGTGGGCCTTAAGGCTCTTAATAGTAATAGTAACAGCAAAGTAAAATCTAAGTATATCGAATGGAGTATTGCAAAACGGTCAATATATGCATATTCGTACTGGTATGAATGCATGTATCAAGCTGTTGCCATATTTAAGCCTCTTAGAACTATACCGTGAGTAAAAGGATTTAGTGAATTCTACTTGATTAAACACTCTTTATTAGTATTAGTTACGGCGTTTCTTAAATAAATACCAATCTATATTATGTCTTGCATAAATGGAGGTTGTTATATACTAATAGTCTTTAACTTCTACCAATAGACAATATGTCTAGTCATCGTGGACAGTTCAAAGTGTGTTTTTGTTGGAAACAATGTGTTTTGTTTTTATTTGTGATCAATCTTGGTGTGTGCCTACTATAATTGCAGTAAAATAAACGTACAGTGATAAGTCAAATGTACTTTAAAATAACTACAATGCAATTAACCACTAAAAATGTGGTTACTAAAACAATTTTAACCAAGCATATAAATAAAATTTTCATAAACTACAATTTTGGTAGCGATCATGAATTAATTCCACGCCCTTCAACACTAAGTCCTTTCATTCCGTATAATCTGCAGCAAACACAAACGTGCCCGCTTCTCCCTAGTCATTTCAGCTGGGTCTAATTTAATCAACACGAGAATTTTACACACAAACTACTTTTGTTCCCGCAAAACTATCTTCATCACTATTGCGAACGTCATAAGAACCAAAATCACGTAAATCCGTCACAAGATCCTCGTAATCCTAAACATATGAATAAAGTGAGCTCTCATGAAAATTAATGTCGCCATCCGAACAGTCATTTAGACCAATAACCTACGAAAGATTATTTCTTTTATTATTAGAAAGGGTGTCGTTTTGTCTAATTTCCGTTACAAGTAGTTGGTTGTTTGCGAAGTTAAGACACCTATTAGGAGATCAATTAGTTTTATAAATATACCTACTTATTGCAGTTCAACTTGTTTTTGATATTGCCGTGAGTAAAGGTTTTATTTGTTTTGAGTGTGTCTTCTCAAATTTGGGAGTATGTTATCCAAAAAAGTTATTTGAAAAAAAGTATAAAGATAGCCAACGAGAATAAAAGTCCATAGAAGTTATATTTGATGATCTTCATTTAAAAATAAAATTAGTTCGTTTATTTCGCGAATGCAGGTATTAATAGACACATGGGACAGGTGGCATCCGTATTCAGGTCTCCATCCTGCGGCCAGGGCTTCGTTAAAATTATGATAAGGACAGTACATTAATCCCTTCTGTGAAAAGTTTATGCTCTATTTGAAGGGGCTTATAAATGGATTAGGTCGTTTGTCGGACCAGTGGTCGAGCCTCGAAACTTATTGTAAGTTAACATTTCGAGTTGTAGAGGAATATTATTTAATATCATTTTTTGAACGTTTTCGCGGTTTTAATTACATCGTATATGAATTTACTCGAATTTTTCACTTAACATTGAAATCTGAAGTCATTAGTTTTTAGAGTTTATTTCATTTCTTATCTATTTAAGCATATGTTTCTTCATTGCTATAAAGCTCTAAACATAATAATAAGGCCTGTTTATATGCACGATTGCTTATAGGTTTTTTCAGGGCATTTTCACCGCTAGGCCCTTACATCTGGTGATCATATAAATATCCTTGAATCACGTGGAATATCGGAGACAGTCTCGGTTTGCGTGCGTTCTCGAGCGCACGTCGATCGCAGACGCCTCCCGCTCCATTAGCCCCCGCGCTAATTGAGCACTCAAATTTCACTGTTTGTTACCGCAATAAGTTTCTAACGCCGTTTTCACGGCGGATAGTGGGTTGTTAACCGTACTTCGTGGAACGTGAGCTTCGTCGACGGGGATTCGTCGTTCCAGGTGCCTCGAATCTTCGTGTTCGAGTAAGTTATCCGCGTCGTCCTCAACCCCCCTACCACGTGTAGGGTGGTTTTAGGAAGTTAGTCTTCGTTGGTAGGTTCATAGAATATATATTTATATATTGTTGTCCCTCCTCAACCCCTCCGCAATGGCTTCCCTAAGCTTTGACGAGATTAGGAACAAGTAACTTGAAAGTACTGAAGGCATGACTGTAAATGCTGATAAGAATCGTTTCATGGATTCTCTTATCCCGCATTTCATGGCGTTAATTCCCTTAATGGCCCCTCAGGCCACCCCAGTTCCCCAGACCCCTCTGGTCTTAGGCTCTCCAGAGTCCCCTTCCTCCAGTGACATGGAGTGCGAAGTAGACGCCCCTATGCGCCGCAAGCGCGCACCCGCGACCGAGTCATCCTCGGACGCCACCCCAACTGGCCCTGAGCCTCCTCTTTTACGCTTGTTAAGAAGCGCTCTAAGAAGCGCTCGAAACAAGCCCCGGCGCCCTCGATGCCCGTCCCGGTGTGTCCCACACCCCCTGCGGCGTCTTCAACGCCAGCTGCCCCGGTGCCTTCAACACCCGCTCCGGCCCCAACTTCTGTCAAGGCCAAGGTCCCACCACCCGTTTTCCTTCGGGAAAAGGGTAAATGGACTGAGGTTTCGACATTGTGCAATGAGCACAAGATCCATGACACCCGAGCTGCAAACTCGGGTGAATCTATTAAAATCGCTTTGGTGGTTCTCGCCAACGTCCCCAAGTCCAGGGAGATCCTGAAAGGGGTTAGCACTATATGCGGCCTCTCTGGGATCTCAATCGAGGTGCTCATTGCCGCGGTCATCCCGGCCAGTGTCATCGGTGCCAGTTGTACGGGCACGCGGCGGCCAACTGCGCCGCCCCGCCCAGGTGCGTCAAGTGTCTGATCCCTCACTTCACTAAGGAGTGCAATCGCACCCCTGGAACTCCCTCTACTCCCGATTGCGTGCTTTGTGGCCAGTCCGGCCACACCGCAAATTACAGGGGCTGCCCTAGTGCACCCCGTTGTATGCGTTCCAATTCCAAGAGGGCGGCACCTAAACAGGCCCCGCCCCTTTCTCAGGAAAACTTTCCGCCGCTGCGTAGCCAGGTTCCTCCGGCTGCAAAGCCTGCTCCAGAAAACTGGAGGCAGCGCCCCGCATCGAATCCCATCCCGGCTCCTCGCCCATACAAACCCACTCCTCAATCCTCCGTAGCAGACGATATGCGTATCGTCTGCGACGCTATAAAAAAGGTCGATGTTAGTGAAATCGCAGTCTTAGCCCGTAAACTTAGGGCTTCACGTACTCCGACAGAGCGTTTGCTAGCTCTGGCGGAGCATAGTTCCCTTCTCAATTCATTATAGGTTCATTTAAATGAATTGATCCCTAAGTCAAGCTTCGGCCGACCTCTGCGCAGCCCCGGCTTCACCGGAGGCTGCCCAGAACGGCCACCAACTCATGTCCCTTTGAGCACCTTCAGTGCAACTTTCACTACAGGCCGAAGACCCGCTAGCGGGTCTCCGCCAGCGCGCTCAACTTCCCGACGGGTGTAGCTTCCGATGAAGGCTAACGGTAAAATTTTACTACAGCCAACAGGTGGTTTTTAGTGGGTAGGTGCCATTCCGGGTAGTCCCACATAACCCCCCGCAGAAGACGGTATTTTCCTGCGTGCGGTATGCATGACGCATCTTCCACCTCCCTCCCGCGAGGGTGCCTCGGCAGCAAAAAAAAAAATGAAAAAGTGGAATATCGGAAAAAAATTGTGTAATATTTTTTGAACTGCACCCTATTTTTTGTCTTATAGAATATATACTTGGTCACCAATTATACATTCATAACGAAAGTATTCTTTCTTTGTAAATTCTCGGTCTTTGTTCCGGAGCTTGCGATATAGAACTTGCAATTTGAAATGAAGTCCATTATTAAAAAGGTTTCTTTTTATCTTCAAATTAAATGGCCCGAGGGCAAATTAAGTAAATTACTTTGTATACTGCTATTTTTTTCTGCCAAAAATAAGATTTCTCCTTCGGAATATAAGGCTTTGACGAAAAGAGACCGTTGCTTTTTTATTAATGTCATATTTAATTACGCTTTCATATTTATACGAACTAAATAGTTAAGTGAAAAATATTAATATTTAAGTAACAGCTGTGAAATTAGGTTTTTGTTACATTTATAAAATCATTGCTTATTTCCTCAATTTTTGAAAGTATATGTGATATTTTTGTTTTTAAAACGTTTATTAAGGATTTAATTTATATGATGAAATACAGTAATAACAAACAAAATATGATACATTGGTTTATTAAGTATGTAAGTATAGTGGCAAGAAAACACGACTGGCAATTGGGGTAAGGTGAAATTTTCATATATATTTTTTATTTAGATTTATTGTTTTAATTCACTGGAAAAAAAATTTATAATAATTTAGAGATCTTATTCAATTTAAATTAATAGTTTTAAAGCTCAAATACTTTGATGGGCGTTGTCCGTTTGACTTACAAAGCATAAAATACGTATTTCAAAATTAATTTCCTTATACTGCAACCAAAGATGTCTCCAATTTATACGTTGGTAACTATAATAAGAATTATTGTCATAAATTCAAAATTTACTTGATAGATTTAAAAGAAATGTTCCAACCTGGGCTACGTCTTTGTACACCATTTAATTTAATTAGTAGTTAGATGCTAAGAAAATAAAAAAGTCAACATTATTTGTGTTCGTTTTAGCGGGCAACATTGACAATGAGTCTTTTCTATGGCGAAAGTTGTCAAGTGAAGTTACTTCACTAAGCAGAGGGGACAGCCACCACACTCACAGCACAATTCACTCACATCACATTGATAGTTGTCTGTTTGTGTGTTTGATTGTTCGTTGCGCTTGAATTCTTTCTTTCGGTTTACAACTTTACAACTGTTAAATAAGCTAAAAATACACAAAACAATTCAATTCGACCAACCAGCCATCGATACTACTTGATACACAAAACTAAAAGATGTAAGTAAACCTTAGCTGTCAAAATGACATTTTTTTCCGCCATGATGTTTTTTGTTTGTGTTGCACACTAATAATGCTCAATTTCATTTCCTACCAATAAACAAAGTGTTTTAATAACAATTTATCAATCAAAAAGTGTTCTTAGCACCTTAAACTATTTTTTGATAAAGTGTACAAAGACCTGGCCCAGACTGCTTGCATTTTGGGACATTTCTTTTGATGGTTGGAATGTTACCCATATATTACATGTGCTTTTCATAGCTTTTACGATTTAAAGTGAATTCATGATTACACAGAATGACAATAAATACATTGTATTATTCGTATAGTGACTCGTCCAATTGTAGATCTAACCAGAGAAATTACTGAGAAAGAAACTGATTACATACGTACATTGCATCATTTTCATTAGATTACAAAACTGGTAATCTACTCTAAGGCTCTAGTAATCTACAACATAACATCGTTAACCCTAAAAAATGCTCGTAAACTAATATTAACCTGATAAAAATGTAACATTGCCGTGACCCATGTCAATATTAAGCTATTATTTCATATATTATTATTATTAAGTAGAAACAGTTCGCACTTCAAAGCGGCCTCCCGGGAATTCACCAGGAAATCGGGATCATTCGGGGGTATTGTGGCATGTGGCTGAATATCTCACAATTCTGTGGTCTTCGCATCATATCGATCGGGGTTCCGTATCGTCTTGTTTACCCGTGGGTAGATGTCACCAAAACGTGGGCTTTAGCGTTGTTTTTTGAAATCGTGATTTTAAATCTTGGGATAAAGAAGTCGTAAATCGAACTATTTATTGAATCTGTTTTGTGAAGTGTACTGTGATTATGCATATATTGCTTACATAAGTACAAAGCAGTGTAAGTGCATGTTAATGTCAATATGTATATTGGTCATATCGCTATTTATTAATGTAAGTAACTCAATGAGTAAGCCAGCCATTCCTACTATAATAGAAAAGTTGCTTGTTAAACAGTCGTAAGAGTTTGTCATGTTAATTCCACAAATAGTATAAATAAATAAATAAACTTGGTCATGAATCGTCTTGCACCCAATACTCACGAGCTGAAACTGATGTAATGGACGTATTCTGCATATACCTAACACTCTACCATGATAGCAAAGCTAACGCTGGGACCGTCATTGTCATGTACAAATATGCGAATCACACAGTTATACTATTCTTCCAAATTGAGGTATTGCAGGCACCCCACTAAAAATAGTGGACCGGCTAGGGCCAATAATACTCTCCTTAGTACATTGTACTTCAAAACACAAAATGACTGAATACCTCCACATCGAACACTTTTTTTTCTTGGACAACATTTAATTGCTATTTTGGTGGTAACCGGAATGCAAAAAAAATATTTTGAGCCTTTAGAACCGCAGTCGAAAGAGGGTGCCAGCTGTAAATTTCTATACAAGTGCCATATCCTATTTTCTGCGACAGGGAAATCCATTCGCATCCATTGGCCTTTAGCCTCCAAAAAGAAACTAGACATAATGGACGTTTTTATAAATAGTCAGGTAAACATTAATATACAGGCCAGCTTGAATGGCTCGTAAGATCACACACCATTTTAATGACACTAAGAACGGCATTAATAACTAAACTAATAAGTAAAGAATGACACTAAAACCAGACTAATAAAGCGACGGACTGGAATTGCTTTCGTCTATATCTTGACTATACTTTCGTCTATACATTGCCTTGAATACTGTGGATGCTAGTGACTATACCTCCTTCTACTGTGCTTCACACACTGTACTTGTTCAAGTTGCAGAATCAACCTATACCTTTATTCAGGAAAACGAGCAGAATAACTATCATTCTCTGCAATCCCCAAAGTCCATGAATACTTAAAAGTTCTACCTGTGGCTGAAAAATAACCAACTACAGCAAGCGACATACTAGAAGGCTGAAAACCCAACTCACTGACGTTTTTCCTATCTGTTTCCATTGGTGACGTGAATCGTCTGAAGAGGAAGAACGTTTCGTTTTGATGATGTTGCCTAGAATATTTATACCATAAACGTAATACCAGATACCATAAACTCTATAGAAAAAAAAAACAAAACAATAGTATATATAAATAAAGTTGACCGAATTGAAATAGAATGATTAAAAAAATCTATACTTGGTTCAGATCGAAAGTTCACCTTCAAAGTTATTTATGACAAAAATTAACAAGTTTCTCATTAATAACTGTTTTAAACTATCGCGGTTATTTTCACTATGATTTAATGAAATTACGGAATTCTTACCACGATTTTCGATTTTTATTTCGCGCGTCCGATATTTCGATGCTGTTGCAAGCACAGTTGCCATTCCGCGATCATGGTGCTTGCAACAGCATCGAAATATCCAACGCGCGAAATAAAAATCGAAAATCGTGGTAAGAATTCCGTAATTTTATTAAATTTTAAGTTTATCATTGATTAAATATGGCTACACCTAAAGTTTTAAAAGAAAACTTTCTTCGAAAATGATTATAATATTCAACTTCGTAAGTCTCTTAAGTAAAACAATAATTTATGAAATTAACTAAATATTCTATACCAGCAAATACTAAATGCCATCAAGTACAAAACTCAGCATGCGCTTAGCTCTTCGTATCATACGTAATCCAGAACTCAACTTGAAACGCAGTGTAACGTGATTGATGTAATCCCCCCTTCCCCGGCACAAGCAGGAATAGGGAGGACGTGGCAAAAGAATAGGGGGGCCGTTTGATTAATTCGTTTAATTAAAAGTACGCGTCAATATCGGTTCGAGTGTGTGGGCCGTTGAAAAAACTGTTCATACAGATGTCGATCTGTCAGGATACGTCACTTGATGTTGGTATTTTGGAATAAAATAACGTGAGCGAGGATTTTGCTGAATTGGTTGAATTTAAATTGTGTTGCAGTCGTATTTATGGTGTAGATCTAAGGTTTCAAAAACACGTTTGTGGCATAGAATATAACTTTTATGAAACGAGTTGTCTTATTACGTAGCTAAATCTCCAAATCATTATCTTTTCAGAATATTTGTAAAAGGCGTATTAAAACAAACATGAAACAAAAGTTTGATACATTTCAAGCTACTTGTATCATTGAATTTCTTAATGTAAATTGGCAAGAATTTCCTGTTCTTTCATTAGAAAGCCACCTACAGGCTTTCCTCAAGAATTTCTAAAACCTAAAATGATTGCTGTCCGAATATAATTTACTGGCGAAATTCAATAAATACTTCTTTTTCGATTTCATTACATAATTAATGGACCTCTCCCAATTTTTTAAGGATTATTCAAACGGTCAAAACACTTTACATTCAGATTCATACCCATGTAATTGTCAATTATTTCGGACAGTTGGTAAAAAAGTGCAACAAAAAATAAAAAATAGGAATGTAAAAATATTTTACTATCCACAATTTTAATAGTAGCGATACTTTACCCTACCATCTCTTTATTTCAGAACACTAACTGTATAAAGTGAATTTAGGTTTGAGTTAAAATAATAGATTTATAGACAAACGAGAACAAAGCTATTCCATCTTCATATATACTCGTATGTTTAATTTTTATTTTATTTTGAAATGAAATATTTATTAAGTAAATCTATTTATTTCCAACACGTCCACCTCCTCGGTATAATACGTGACACAAGATTGACAGCGACACTTTGATTATAGTCTTGCCTAAGGAACCATCAGAATACAAAGTGCTGACTGATTTGAACATGTAGAATGGTAAATTTCCTGCAAACCTAGCACGGATCGCAAGAGCATCAGATGTTTATGTATTTTAATAGTTAATTAGTAATTTTATTTAAAAAAAAATTGAGCACTCCAACAAACAAATCCAAGCAAAGATTTAGAAAGTTAGAAGTTTAAGAAAGGGCCAGCTAGATTTTTGTAGTCGGACGCGTCTTTGTAGATGGTACTCACTATGCCTATCTGACGGTACTCACTATGCCTTTCTATTATAACTTAAAAGAAATGTGATAGTAGAGTTTCATTGTCAATATCTCGTCTGGGGCGATGCTACAGTCCTTCCTATTTTGACTGGCATAATAACGTTTACGTGGTTGTGATTCGGTCTAAGGGAAAGAACAGCCAATGTCATTTCAGCTGCAGCCTACAGTCGGAAAAATTATGAACTTTCCTATGTATTAGGTCCTTACATATGAAATTGGCGTTTTGTCGTACTGGCCATTTTGCACACGCAATTGTGTTTCAAAAACCGTAATTCATTTGTTTTTTCCTCTTTGGTTTTTTCTTTGCGTCACTCAGTTTACAAAATGGAAAACTTGAAATATCGCGTTATTCACGAGTACGAGGTTTACCGTGGCGCCAGTGCTGCAGAAACGGCTCCAAGTATTAATTCTGTAATTGGCGGCGGTGTCGCAAAAGAAAACACAGTGCGTTCTTTGTTGCAACGTTTTCGTTCTGAAAATTTCGACCTGCGGAGCAAGCTCCGTGGACGGCCGGACACCAAAGTTGATAATGAAGAATTGAAGGCTATTGTGGAAGCGGTTCCATCGCAAACCACGTCCGAATTAGCTGTAATAGGCTGCGGTGTTAGTTGCAAAACTGTTTTAATTCACTTGAAGCAAACTGGGAAGGTGAAAAAGCTTGAGAGGTGGGTACGTCATGAATTGAGTGTGGCAAACCGACAAACCTGCGTCGACTGCTGCTTTACATTACTCAACCGGTACAATAATGAAAGGATTTTAAATCAAATCATTACCTGTGATGAAAATTGGATCTTGTACGACAATCGGAAACGCTCATCGCAATGGTTTAACCCTAGCGAACCAGCCAAATCCTGCCCCAAGTGAAAATTTACTCAAAAAAGTAACTTGGGAGCGTTTGGTGGACTAGTGCCGGTGTCGTTCACTACAGCTTTCCTTAATCTGGCCAGATGATTACGGCAGATGTCTATTGTCAGCAACTGCAAACCATGATGGAAAAGCTAGCTGCTAAACAACCGAGGCTGGTTAATCGCTCTAGGCCACTGCTGCTTCAGAACAACGCTAGACCACACAGTACACAACAGACGGCTACCAAGTTAGAGGAGCTACAATTGGACCTTGTTCCAACAGATTACCATTTTTTCAAAATTTGGACTTCTTACAAGGGAAAAAATTCAACTCCGAATTCAAATTCGATCCAAAGCGCTTTCAAAGATTTTTTTTATTCCCGCCTAATGGTTTTTTTAGTAAAGGGACTAATTAACTACCTATGAGACGGCAAAAGTGCATAGATAGCACTTTGTTTAAATAACTATATTTACTAAAATTATTTAAAAAAATTGAGTTTATGTTCCTCCCTTACAAAACACCAATTTCGTATGTAATGACCTAATATATCTTTTTATAATAACTTTCAACAATACCGAAGAAACTTCATGTATATTTAAACTAAGTATGGTTTACCTCATTTTATAATTTACATGATAAAAATGCGCAAGTTCTAAGCGTTTCCTATGTAAATTCATATAAAAATAGTATTCTTGAAATATGGTTTAAATTAAATTGTGTAAAGGTAGAGGTTCAAGAAGCGAAATAATGAGATCCAGGATTGCAATGCGCTACCTTCGTCTGTTTTTTATGAAAATATGACCCCAGGATTTTCAAAGGTTGAGTAAATAGGCTCCTCATGGACACCAGAGTAACATCATCGTCTTCATATTCAATTCCCATCAGGTGAGGCGAACGAAAGGCAAACACCAATGCACCGTACCAAAAGCATAAAAATGTTATATATATATTATACTTCCATTAAAGTCTATTACAAAATAATAGATTTGTTAAGATGGCACATTTGATACCAAGTATTTAAAGAGCTAACAAGTTCAGTCTGTAATCTAAATAACACAAACTGAAACTTGGTTAGTTTTTTTAAGAAGCGTGTTTATTTATCAGTGTAGAGATATTGAAACTTCTATTATTAATCTTAACCACTTCACTGTGCCCAATCACTATGTGCAGTAATAAAAATCTAAATATTTTATGTCTATAGATCAGGGCAACTGACTTCGTGAAATATTTCGAGAAACCAAAACGTAACTGTTACCTCATTAAAACGAAAGTAGTTGGTTAAAAAAATATCCAAATTATCGATTAAAAAGGATTTTTAAAACGAAACTACAAGCCGTCTTCAACTAAAAAATTGCAATTGAACCAAGATGCTGGCTCGGCCCTAGACAAATCAGTGTTATCAGTTAATATATATTGTAAGAAATGGTAAAAATATTATAGCTTTTTTACTGTACCCCACAGTATACCAATAACCTTCCCCTATATTTTTTTATATTTGGTTTGCAAATTCTATGTTTCCAGGGTAAATAAAATGAATTCTTATTTCCTTTAAAAACACGTAATTGTGTAAAAGTTAAATACAATATTTTTATAATTCCAGGAAATTTTGCTGCTAATTGGCCTGTATCGTCGAGAAGATAATACCAGTCCGAGGCAGAGATTTGTGGATCAGATTATAAAATTACCTTTAAATTGACTTTTAATGAATCCTGTTCTCAAAATATATGTTTATTATTTTAAATATCAATTGAAACAATAATGTTACCTTAGGAATAAATGGATGGATGTTTGTTTGTTTGTTTATGACTGTGATACGTTTGAGGTGGCAGCTTGACTTTTTCAAGAACTTTTGGAGTTACTTTGTAGTTCAATAGTAAAACCTTTTTAGGTCGTTCCACATTCAGTTTCATGTGAAACAATTTCCTTTGCTTTTATCCTCAATAACCCTCTTTCAGAAATTAAAGAATAACTTTAAATTTTACTTAGCAACGTAAACAAAGCAACCTGGCATCGTGTGTCCAACAAACATGGCTCTATCGCCGTGGTTTAGTTGCACTTAAATAATGTTTGCCGATATCGCAGTGCGGTAATTCGGGCAGCGCACGCTACGGTCGATGCCGGGGCCGCAGGCTGTCGGCCTCTGAGGCGTACTATCACGTGGAGTGCTTGCTTTTTTGGAGTTAAGTCCTTTGCTGTGGAAAAGATATTGGTTTATGAGGATGAGACTTTCTTTCTTGCTTTAGAATAGCATGTCAATCCTCGTGATGTACTGATGTATCTATTGTGAATTGCGACTTGAGAAAGGTCCTTATTTTTACTCTAAAACTTACAACATGACTAATGACCAATACTGATCAAATAACTGTATTCAGTATACAACATACGTGTGGTTTGAAACTGTGACCTTTTTTAAGAGGTTAAAAAGATGCCACAATCACAATAAGTTAGTAAATTTGTAATGATTCATCACAATTATCTAATTGTGATGAATGAATGAATCATCACAATTAGTAAATTTGTAATGATTGATCAAAATTACATATTATATGTACATAATTATTACATTAAAAAGTAATTCAATGAATGCTGCATGCATTTATGTAAATTTTTACAGTGGTATTATTTTCACTTACCTATACATGATAAAAAAAACAAAAGAAAAAAAAACTTTATTAAAAATCTTTGTTATAAAACTTTATTAAGTTTATGTTACATTGTTTTAAACACAGTAATAAGTATTTGTTTTATAATAAATTTGTTAAAATAAATAAAAATTATGAAATCAAATTAATGTACATCACAACAATAAAAATAAAAATAATCATATTGTAATTTACCAGATTTAGTTTACCGAAAAATTTGCTGCCTAAGTCCGCACACCAGTCATATCCGAATAAAACAAATGTGAAAGTGCGTTCTTTTGTTACATTTTCATGCCCTAATTACTCAAGGGATCGTCAAGTTTTCCAAACACGTAGTCAGGCATAGGATACCTTACATGCAGAAAAGTTTACTTTTCTCGAGGGAAATACGAATGACGAAACGGACGGTCAAAAGCTAATACGACTATATTTCTTCGATGATACTATCATTTGCATCCGGAAGTTTCCATTTCATGATATCGTTTTCCATAGCGGTGCCTCTATTACCCTCGGTTCGTCTTGGTAATGTAACTACTCTATGCGGTTCCTGCGTAATGGTGTCTATTAATTAATAAGTGTCTTGTGGGAACAATAATAGCTGCGGCTTGTTTATTGACAAAGTTTGGGTTTATGTTGGCTTACAGGCTTCCTGGTCGAGTGAAGCTAGATGTTAAGCCATGTTAGTACTGAATTAGAGAGTTGTTTTGATTATTTTCTTAATCGTTAGTTTTATAATGTTATAACTGATGGTTTCGTTGCATTAGCTTCCGTAAAATCATTGTAGTAACAAAAAAATAACCTAATAAGGAATTTTATTTTATTCTCCAGTTTTTTCTGTATGGTAAAAAATTATGACTCACTTTTTGCTTATTTTCGGGAATTACATTTTTGTCTGCTTGTGTTGGATTGATGATCAATTAATTTATCCCTTTTGATTCGCCTATAATTTTTTGTTTATGCAGATGTGGGACTAACTTTGAATTTTTTTAGCAAATCATTCTATAAATATCAAATACAAATATGAATGTTTCAAAAATATTTTTTATTCTATATATCAATGGAATAAAAAAATAGTCAAATATATCTCATATTAAAAATACAGTACAAAAAATATAATTATATTTCTGCTTCTGATGCATTCAGGATAAAACTAACAAAAATCTACTCGAAAATTCCTAATAAAATAAACTGAAATAAATCGAGTCAGCTCTACTTCGCGTGTTTTCATGAAAGTAAATAACATTTCGATTTGTGAAAATAAATAAATTTCAGTTTATGTCTCATGAGTTTCAGAGGCGGAAGTTTTCTGACTGCATCGGAGTAAATACTGTTTTCTTTATTGGAGTTACGAGGAACTATAAAACAACTGCTAAACACGATAGCTTTGACTTCCAAAGTCTGTAGTCATGGTATATGAGACCTGTTTGAGGGTAGTTTTGAATTATTTGTAAATAGATGAGTTTATTCTTTTAACTGAGTTTGATGCAATGCATTTTAAAATTTAATATTAATTTAGTCCATATAAGTATAGTTTGTTTGCTTTGTTAAGAAGTTTTAATGGAAAATAATAGAGAATATATACCAAAAAGTAAAATATATCATTTCCAAAATTAATAGATGTGCAGAAAAGTGTACGCTCAGAAAAGTTTTTTTTGTTCTCCTTTATTTATGGGAGGGCTTTTGATACTATCACTTACTCTACATTTAATACAATTCTAATAAACTACATTTAAAAGTGAGTTTTAATACTAATTGGCACTCGCCACCATTGTCCTAGAGCATTTGGGTAGCTAGTGATGTTGGTTCTGCTAACATATCCGGTCACATATAGACTGTGTGGCGCGTACTCTAAACTAGGTATCTCATTCGCCTGCAAGTTTTGCATATCAAAGTCCATAATTATTTTGACTGAGGTCCTGTTGATCTCAGTGCTAATTAAATTTCAATATTTATGAAATTTACTGTATTAAATAAATGTTTGGCATTAATACTGCTTTGCAAGTACGAAATTATGGAAATGATGACAGAACTTACTTAAATCTTGAAAAAAGACAATTAATGGCAAAGCAAACCTTTAAATTCGTTGAATAATTAACGCTTCACACAACAACGCATGAACGTAAAATGCGTAAAAATAACAAACAATGAAAGAAACGGAAAAAACCAGGAAATGTATCAGAAAAAGTTAAACCTTGATGGAAAAATATAGTAGAATATTCCATTGCTTGAATTCTACGTTCCCCGGTTTTCTAACCTCAATAAAATATGTATATTTACTTAACATATTTTTTTAAATGTAATACATAACTTTTTTTAACAATTGCGTTCACTAGTTAATGGATAATTTTCATCGCGTTTTCACAGCGTCAGGTGACGGGTCGCTCACTTCCCTCTGATATGGTTGAGGAGGGTGATGGCTGGATCCCGCGTTAACTCATGAACGAATGCCATTTGAGGGTGTTCGTCGTTTGGATAATTGGGGGGAGCTTACATATGTAGATAAGAATAATTATAGACATAAAGAGACTCTGTAAATTTATTTTGAAAAAAATATATTCGTGAATTTTCTTGCCGGTTCTTCTTCACGAAGGTTTTTCCGAACTGGTGGTATAGTCATGTTTTATTTAACGTTAATATGAAGTAATTGTAAGTAATTGTCACTGTTGAGAAATAAATATTTTATTTCATTTCATTTCATCATTCGTTTGAAAAAGCGCCTTCAAAAAGTTTGAGTTGCAATTTCTCATATTGCCGCAACTAATTGAAAACCAGATGTAAACTGGTATTAATACTAAAAAAAACATTCATATCAAATCACACTTATTATTTCTAAACGATGAAAAATTGTTAACTACAATAAATTCAAAAAATTATTCGCATTGGGCAATACCGCTTTTTTATACTTAAATTTTTTAAACGTTAATAAATCTTTCAAGTATACGTCAATTTAAAAAAAAAAGGTTAACGTAGAAAATTACCAGTTCGATCTTAGGCTACGTATTTCAGGAATGATGTTGTTTTTTTACGTTTTGATCACAAAATAACGAAATATAATTGGCATAAGAAATTTCTACAGGACCGTCATGTTATTTAAATATTATTTCATCATTTTGTTCGCAGTTCAGGGGCGCAGGGTACGGATACACAACATTAATTGGAAAACTTGCTGTCGTTAGAAAAAGCTCTGGAGAAGGTAATGAGAAAAGTTGTTTAAATTATTTCAATTTTTTGGATATCTACTGATATAAGAACACGACAAGTGAGGTTACAAATTGAAAATAGGTAATTAAATAAACTTTAATAAAGTTTGTATGATAGTTCTTAAATTCTTTTGGATAATTTTTTGTTAACGGAGTTTTGCCAAGCTAACAGATGGGTATACAAAAAATTTATTTTCAATGATTTTTCTAAATTTATTGTAAAAAAAATTAGTTTATTCCCAGACAAACTCACCGAGTGTTGGTGACTTGTCAGTTCTTCATGGCAAATGTCTTGCCAAACTGGTGGTGGACTTCAATATGAGCATTCAAATTGTCAATGTTAAGAAAATAATATTTAAAGGCTTAAGTCCATAGTGTTTGAGCCGTCGGCCGATGATGTTTCAGCATAAACTATTATATTAGGTATAAAATATTAGGTCTTTACCTATGAAATTGCCGTTTTTCACGAAATAAATGAAGCAAAATTTTTTTAAATATTTTTTATTTCCATTAATCAAAATAATCACCCATGCAATCAATGCATCTTTGCCAACGCATTGGTAGCTTATTGATGCCTTTCTTGAAGAAATCAGCTGGACGGGAGGCAACAAATTCTTCAAAGGCATTTTGTACTGCCTCTCGGGTATTGAATTTTTTTCCCGCCAAGAAGTTATCCAAATTCTGGAAAAAGTAGAAGTCTGTAGGCGCAAGGTCTGGTGAGTACGGCGGATGACGGAGAACTTCCAACCTCAACTCTTGTAGCTTGGAGACCGTCTGCTGTGCAGTATGAGGTCGCGCGTTGTCGTGCAGGAGCAGTGGAGCCGAACGATTGACCAAAGCTGGTTGGAGACGTGCGAGCTTCTCCATCATTGTGTTCAGTTCTTCACAGTACACATCTGCAGTAATGCTTGTCCCGTTTGGCAAGAAGCTGTGATGAATTACACCCGCGTTAGACCACCAAACAGTGACCATCACCTTTCTAGGGGTAAGTTTTCGTTTAGGGCATTGTTTGGGTGCTGAACCAGGGTCCAACCAACTTGCTGAGCGCTTACGATTGTCAAACAGGATCCATTTCTCGTCACAAGTAACAATGCGGTTCAGAATTCCTTCATTTGTATGCCTGCTGAGCAGTGCAAGGCACGTCTCCACGCGTACTTCACGCTGGCAGTCATTGAGTTCGTGGGGTACCCATTTGTCAAGCTTTTTTACCTTGCCAATTTGACGCAAATGGACCAATATTGTTTTGATGCTAACGTCGAAAGCTGCTGCTAATTCAGCCGTGGATTGAGTTTCATCAGCTTCCACAATTGCCTTTAATTCGTCATTGTCGACCAAAGTTTTCGGACGACCACGGGGTTCATTTTTCAGGTCAAAATTTCCAGAACGGAAGCGGGTAAACCAATAACGGGTGGTGCGTTCGTTTGTAGTGTTCGCTCCGTAAACGTCGTTGATGTTGCGTGCCGCTTGTGCCGCTTTGCTGCCACGACGGTACTCATACTCCATAATTACTCGAATTTTTAACTTATCCATGATGACGAAAAATGTTCGAATGCGTTGAAAACAAAACACTAACTATTAAACAAATGACGATTTTAGAAAAAGAATTCCATGTTTGTCAAATAAAATTAATTTGAAATTAGAATTATCAGTCAAAAAAAAAATATTTTCATTTGAAATGGCCAGTACGGCAAAACGGCAGTTTCATAGGTAAAGACCTATTATAAGGACAAATCAATCGCGTTACCACTCAACGCCACCATGGAGCAGCCACTTAAGTTATGTGTCTCTGTATTATTAATTACTTTTAATAATGTTAGGGGCTCTTTTTAGCCATTAGTCGACGAAGTGCTAACTCTTTAAATGATTTTTTCCGAAAACTCGTAGTAAAACGTTTGGTCTTTCAAATGTTTCTATTTGTTTATCTCTGCAATGAAGTGGTCTTTATTTTCAGATCGTTGGATTAAATATATCCTTTATTCTTCTGCTTTATAGAAGTAATTTTTCCTACAGGCCAATGTTAATTTTAGCCTGGATTAACATAAAATAATAAATAATAAAGATAATCTATTTCATTAAAATCTTATTCTAATACAGATGTAGATTGGGGTCACATTGTAAGCAAGTAATGCCTGTATTTGGAGACCCGCTCTTCCTTAACCATACAATTTATTCTAACTATTCCTTGTACCCTTTTAAAATGTCTTTAACAATTTTTTTTATTTTTCAATTTTAACAATTTTTATTATTGGTATTATTTTTTAAGTTTTAAATAAATTCAAGATCTTATGTAACACACGTGGATGTGTGTAGAGCGTGTGCAATAAGTGTGTTTGTATGTGAACGTGTTTGTTTGTGTGTAAGTGAAAGTGTAATTATGTGTGTGTATAGAAATATAAGTGTGTCATATAGGTAATTACTATTGAGCTTTCATGACGTTCGGTAAAGCAAACATTCTATTTCATTATAAGTTTTAGGCTGCACCCATTGATTGCATCAAGAGTTTTTTACATTCGTGTTGGGATTTTTCGTATAAATAAAGTTTTTTATTTATTTTATTATATAAGAATGTAGAGCGAGAGTTGGATTGTCTCCAAGCAAACTTTGTTTTGGTACTGAAAGGCTTGGCCACATTATTTATGCGTCGCATTATATATATGCGAGGGTCGAAAGGCAGGGATTTACGTATTTTCAAGGTTGTTATAAGGACATATAATTTTCTTACAGAGAGAAGGCCACTGCAATAGTCTTGCAGTGGAAAATCGGCTTTTTTTGAAATACATGACCTTAATAAGTGTTCGTTGAGCTCTTTCTAAGTGGAGAAATTGAGTGTTTGCAGCTCCACCCCAGACTGGTATACAGTACGTTATAATGGATTGCGCAAGAGAAATGTATATTCGGTTGAAAAGAGACCTAGAAGCTTCCGGCTGATGGCTATTATCAAGTATAACGTGTCTTCGGGTTGTAAACATCCTGATCAATTTTTAATTCCTACTAATGACGTGTTCTAGGTGTGGGTACTACGATAGTCTCTGATCCACACAATAATGCCCAGATATTTAGCTTGAGAGACTTTTACAATCGATGGACATGCACAAGGCTTGTTACTTGCATTCCCATTACACGTGTGTGTATTTAGACTAAATATTGTTGTTATTTAGTTACTCGGTGTACTCGAGTTGTGCTAATAAATGCTATGACACCCCTGCATCCACACTAGCAAACCCGGGAAGTTTAACTTTTTGTTTCCTCTACGAGAGGTAGTTTGCAGAAAGAGCTAGCGGAGTCCTTCTAATTCCAATAAAAAAAAGCTTGTGCACAACAATAGAAACAGAGACGGTATCAAATGCTTTTTTCAGATCAAGGAAGACCGACAAGCATTTTTTACCGTGATCAAATTGGTTTTTGATAAATGATTTCAACTCAAGAATAGCATCCTCTGTGGATCTTCCTTGTTTGAAGCCAAACTGTGTAGGTGCTGATACATTTATTTAAGTAATTTAGTAATCAAGTAGTCAGTAACTTTTCTATAACTTTAGATATTGCCGGCAAAACGGAAATTAGCCTATAATTACTAATGTCGTCTCTATCCCCACTCTTGTGCACTGGTGTAATAATAGATTGCTTTAATGGTGCGGGGAATATCCCTTTCTTAAAAGACAGATTAGTTAAGTGGGTCAAAATAGGAGCCAAGTCGTTGACTGCCAATTTCATGAAGTCGTTTGGGATATTGTCCCAACCTGGAGCGCTGCTTGATTTTAAATTTAGTATAGTATTTTTACTTCTTCTTTGTCTGTCTGCAGTAGAACAAAGGAATACAGTGGCTCCGAAATACTATTTAAGATTGAACTTATTGAGTTTTCATTCTAGATTTTATTTGCAAGATTCAGTGGGCGATGATTTTAGGTTTAGTAGTTCAGTGTTAGTATTTAGTTGTTTGTATATAGCTCATGTATATGTGACTTTTAATATTTTTCCACGGCAATTTATTGTTATTTATTTATATTATCTCTATCATATTTTCTTTTTATTTTCTTCATTAAATTATTACAATAATTCCTGTATCGTCTATATGTAATGCGAATGCATTATCAGGGTCATTTCATAGGCGCTTTTGTAATTTATTTCTGGTTTTTATGCATCTTAGAAGTCCTGCAGTTATCCACGGTTGTTTAAGTCTTTTGCTGCATAGAATACTATAGTTATAATTATAGTTGTATTTAGTTTTAGACTTTCAATGATTTATGTATTAAGTTATTAGTAATAGACAAACAGTGGATCGTCACAAAATAGTAATTCGGATAGATTTTTAGTCTTTAAGTTGTTTTTTAAATTTAGATATTGAAAGGAGAGTAGTAGAGTGATCCGTGGTAGTGGTGTACTTAATAGCTATTGATGCATTTTCTTTGATTTTTTTAGTTTTTTTCAGCCAGCAGCTTTGCTGCCATGTAGGTAAGGTGTGTCCAGCTAATATAACGTAGTTTGCAAGCATGTCAAGTAATACATTCTGTTTTTATAGGCATCTGGTGGTTCCAGAGTTTGAGGCCTGATGTTTATATTAATATCACCTGATATTATCATACTACTTCGTGAATAAGGTGACTCTAGATGAGAGTTCAATGAATAAAAAAAGTTTTAAGCATTAAATACGATTGAGACCTATAGATACATAGTAGTGTTATTTAAAACGTCTCCTTGTAAGCAAGATGCCTGATGTAATGTTATTTCTTTTACTTTTTGTTTCAGTGATTTTTAAATATAAACCGCCACAACATATACTTCCCCCATTGCTCCTTATCTTGAGAAATAACGATGCAGAGTTTACTTTGAAACAGTGGTTATGTATTGGCAAATAAGTGTTAATTACAATAGAACTAAGAGCAGTGTTTTTAGCATTTGTCCTTATATATTTTACAAATATAGTATTATTATAGTTTGCATAGTATAATGTAAAAATGATTATTAAAATCAGTAAACTATACTTAATTAAGACGATAAATTTGAAATTGTTATATAATTAACGGTCTAGAGAGGAGCCTGACATCCACGCTGCAGGAAAATCTTAATGTGGGTGTCAGAGCTACAATAATTCTGTATCAATATTTTACAAAAAAAGATTTTTTTTTGATTTAAAGAATGAAAAAATAGCAGCAAGACAAAGCGATAAATAGATAAGTAGAAGATTGATATATGTTTGATATCGACATGCAGCAATGCTTGTCGCTTATTTATTACACAGTAATAAATAGATAAGGAGTTCTCATTGAGAGTTAAAGCCTAGTTTACATTATAAAAAATATCTTTTATCCTTAAGTATCCTTTAATCCTCTTCCCCCCGGACCGGCAAACGGTGTAAACGTGTTTTAGACTCTGTATTATTTGTTCTTTAAAAAAATTAAATATAAATTTTCGCAAAAAAAAAATAGGAGTGCATAGCCATAGAAGAGGTTGTCTCAGCAGAAAAAACTAAACTGAAAGCTCCTGGACACTGCTGCTCGCCTGGTACTTCTCAGCACAAAGGTACTTTGAAATATATCGTACATAGTCAGAGATAACAAAATCGGGAAGAATATGTAATTTTGATTTGCTTCTGCTGAATCCTGCTCACCTAGTATTTTAAAAATTAGATAACTACGAAATACTAATCTACCTGCTAGCAAGCTAACTCTCTAATCGTCTGGGAACCTGGTATTACGTATTAATTATCACCATAGGATTTTTATCGAATCAAATACTCAGATAAACTAATATTATTTGATATTATTTTATTTGAAATAAAAAAAAGATAAACAAGAATTGTGGCCAGCATTAATAAAAAACTAAAAATAATTGTTATCTTGAGTACTTCGAGTTCTTTTCAGCTGAAACAAACCTTTCCGTGAAGCCCATTAAATGAAATTGTACACTTGTCTTTAATTTAAAGGAAATATTGCGCAAAGAGGCAGTTCTTGGATTTTATATTTTTTATAATAAATTATTTTTGTAAATATTGTTGATGTAAGTATCAATTTGCATCCAAGTTCGTTTATGCAGAATTGATACGCCAAACTCCCGTCCTGCACTGCAGTTATTTCAAAATCTCTTCTGCCGCAGGGCCACAAACGCACCTTGGTACGTGCGTAACGCGGACCTGAACAGACATCTTGAAATACCTACAGTGCAACAGCACCTCAAAAAACTCTCTGAAGCATTCTTCAAACGCTCCGAAACCCACCCCAATCCTCTAGTTCGAGATTCAGTCTCGTATACTACCCCTGCCATAGATTTGAAGTACAAAGTCGCTAGACCGAGAAACGCGCACACGAACGTAGCCACGCAACTAACACTAGATCTCGAAGCTCTTCAGGCCGCAACTTTTAATTCTAATATAAATTCGAATTGATTCAATTTTTATTTTCATTTTGAGCACCTTCAGTGCTATGTATTCACCTTCAGTGCTATGTAATCCCAGCGGGTGACCCCCCTGGGCCCCGCTAGCGCGACCTCTTTCTCCAATTGGTCGTCGCTCAGATGAAGGCTGTGTGGTCAAAATTTGCACGAGTCATTCAGGGGGTTTTTTAAATATAAAAATATATATTATTTAACTATATATATATATATTATTTATTATAGTAAAATAAACACAAATTGTCAAAACATGTTTATGTGGTAAAAAGTTATACCAATAAAATTTTATCGCTCATTAGGATTTAATTATGTACGAATATAATGGGAATAATTCGATATCTATTAATAATTTTACGGACCTATTTAGTACCTATTTAGCAAAGCTTTACTGCCAATCCGGGCTCTCTATATACACAAACTATCTATCCCTTTTGAGGTTGTATAGGTTTTATCAACACAAAGTAAGGTACTGAACGTTAATCTAAAAATGTTTTATTATTCTCCTCGTCGATTTTGCCTTATGTTCAATTCATTGTAAAAGTTCTTGTAAAAATATTGTGTACACTTTTTTTTAAATTACCCCGATGTATAAGGGAGGGGAGAGAGACGACATCAACAATTACAGGGCCATATCCGTCCTAATCCCCGCGTCTGATACGTCGTCAGATGCCGTCACCTTAACCGGCTCTCCTGAGCCCGCGTTCCAACTAGTAGCCAAGCGCTCCAAGAAGCGCTCGAAGAAAACCGCGGTATCCTCAATACCCGAGCCCCCCCCCCCCCCGGTGTCTTCAACACCAGCCCCCGCGCCATTAAAATCACTCGAAGTAACCGCGTCTCCGTCGGTCCCATCGAAGCCAGCGACGCGCTGCGCTCCCGTCCCCCCAAAGCCTCAGCTCCCTCCGCCCGTCTTTCTCTGCGAAAAAGCGCGGTGGACCGTAGTATCAAATCTTTGCAAAGAGCAAACAATCAATTATCTAAAAGCAACCAACGCAGGCGATTCAATTAAAATCCAGGTCGCGACCATTGACGACTTTCGCGCGTTCACCAGGTTACTCTCGTTAAAACAAATCGCTTATCACACCTACGCCCTCCCGGAGGAGCGTAAGATCCGCGCAGTACTACGGGGCGTCCCGTTCGAGCTCGCGAACGAAGAAATCCTCGAGGACCTTAAGTCCCAGGGTTTCCCGGCCGAAGCAGTGCACAAGATGCACTCCAACCGCGGTAGGCGTTTTCCTTTAGCTCTAGTTATCCTTTCCAATACTCTCAACTCGAAGGAGATCCAGTCCGGCCACACAGCTAACTACAGGGGTTGCCAGCGCGCTCCGCGCTCCACCGCCAAGAGGGTCGCGCCTAAACCGGCGCCGCCGCTCACTCCCGCTAACTTCCCGCCGCTGCGCAACCGGGATCCCCCGGAAGCAAAGCCCGTTCAGCCGACGCCTACTCCGGCTCTGTCTTGGAGGCAGCGTCCGGCCATCCCGCCTGCACCTTCCCGACTTATCCCAGCTCCCGTAGCTCCCGCTCCATCATCTGCACCTCAGTCATCGTTGGCTGAGGACATGAAGACCGTGTTCAACGTCATCCAAAACGTAGACATTAACGAAATTTCCGTACTTGCTCGCAAACTGCGAGCCGCCCGCTCTCCTCAAGAGCGTTTATTCGCGTTAGCCGAGCATCATTCGCTTCTAAGTTCGTTATAAATTTTTTATTTTTGTATAAATTCGTAAAAAAGTAAATTATAATGTCTAGACCCGCGAATCCCGCGTCCAGTCGTATTAAACCCAAGGGCTTATCCCTAGTATCTTTTAACGCTCGTAGCCTTAGCACCAACCTTCCCGAGATTAAACTGTTCCTTCAGAACAAAGAACCTGACTTATTCCTTCTCCAGGAGACATGGCTTACTCCAAACCGCTCCAGGGGATACGCTATTCCTAAGTACGCGTTTACTCGCAACGATAGACCCAACTCCGACGGTTTCGGCGGCACCGCTATATATTACAAAAGAGGTTTCCATTGCTGTCCTCTCCCTACCCCTCCTCTCCTCAACATGGAAGCCACTGTGTGTAGGTTGGCTATGACTGGTCATCCGACCATCATCATAGCTTCAATCTACATACCTAGTGGTACCAAACCAATCCGCAGCTACTTTGAGACCATTCTCGCCCTCGGCCATTCAGTCATTATGTTCGGAGACTTTAACTCCAAACATACTGACTGGACGTGCCTATCGACCAACACCAGCGGTATCGCTCTCTTCAACATCACTAACTCACTTGACTTAGACGTCATATCCCCCATCACTCCCACTCACTATCCCAACAACCCGACCTACTCTCCTGACATCCTCGACTTTGCAATTATCAAGCGAATCAATCTTGATCTCAGGTCCATCGAACCGCTCGATGACCTAGGCTCCGACCATCGCCCCGTCTCCCTCGTGCTAGGTACGCCTAACGATAACGTCACATCACCCAAGACCTTTACCAACTGGAAAGACTTTAAAAATACGTAAGTTTCAGCCTTAGAGGCCCCGAACTCTCCGCTCGCGATTTCGCCCGACCAATTAGATAGCCCGGTTAAAATAGATTCATTAGTCAACACTCTCACTGATGCTATCAACTCAGCCATCAGCGACAACGAAATTATTGCTAAGCAAAGCAAACCCGCGCTTCCCCTAGCCGTTAGCAAGAACACGGCTCTCTGGAGAGCCAAGAAATATCCCACGCCCGCATACAGAACAGCTGCGAATCAGCTTCAACGTAAAGTTAGGTCTCGCCTCGCGGAACTCCGAGACACTCAGTTTAACGATCTTATGGAGAATATCTCCCCGTCCCACCAAGCGTATTATCGAATGGCCCGAGCCTTGCGCGTAGACACCGCCTCTCACGTTCCTCCTCTCACTCGTCCCGACGGCACTATTGCCTTCGAAGTCGAAGAGAAAGCCGAATGCTTCGCCGACAGCATAGCGGCACAATGTTCGCCCAGCACGCAACCCGCGGATCCCTCCCACATCCAGGCGGTGGAGGACGAAGTTCTCCGCGGAGAATCTCTCCCTATCACCGACGACCCCGTCACAGTCTCTTATGATGAAATCTTGCTTCTCATTAGAAAGCAAAAGTCCAAAAAGGCTCCGGGTACGGATGGAATTTCCAACCACGCACTTAAGCACCTGCCCCAGCCGGTGCTTACCTTGTTAGCTATCATCTTCAATGCCTGCTTCGACCATAGCTACTTTCCAAAAGCCTGGAAAGAAGCGACAGTCATAGGCATTCCCAAGCCGGGTAAACCTCTGAACGTCCCGGCTAATCACAGACCCATCAGCCTCCTCAAGGCAATGTCTAAACTTCTTGAAAGAGTCATACTCTCTCGAATGCGGAACCATCTGTTTCCAACGGATGGCGACCCTCTCATTATTCCCCACCAGTTCGGCTTTCGCGCTAAGCACTCCTGCCCTCAGCAAGTCCATCGAATCGTCAAGTACATACTCGAAGGATTCTATCCGCGTCGTAAAAAAACAATCGCGGTTCTCTTTGACGTAGCCAAGGCTTTCGACAAAGTCTGGCACAGCGGTCTCGTTTTTAAACTCTATAAAATAGGCTTACCGGTTCGCCTAGTCAGATTAATCGCGTCGTTTCTTAAAGACCGTACGTTTCGATTCAAACATGAAGGCACGCTCTCCGCGCCTCGTCCCATAAAGGCTGGAGTCCCGCAAGGCTCAGTCCTCACCCCTCTGCTGTTCGCTTTATAAGGTCTGCGTTAGACGTCATGTCATATGCTTCGCCAGTCTTTGCCCACGCCAAACCCTCCGTCCTGTATAAGCTGCAGGTAGTTCAAAATCTCTTCTGCCACAGGGCCACAAACGCACCTTGGTACGTGCGTAACGCGGACCTGCACAGAGATCTTGAACTACCTACAGTGCAACAGCACCTCAAAACACTCTCAGAATCGTTCTTCAAACGCACCGAATCCCATCCCAATCATCTTGTTCGAGATTCAGTCTCATATACTGCTCCTGTGTTAGATTCGAAATTCAAAGTAGCTAGACCGAGAAACGCGCACACTGGCGAACCCACGCAATTAACTTTAGATCTCGAGGCCCTTCAGGCCGCAAATTCTAATTCTAACGTAAGTTCTAATTCTAACGCAAAACCGACTTAATGCAATTTTATTTTTAAATTTTTAATGTTTTTAATTATTTAATTTTCATTTTTGAGCACCTTCAGTGCTATGTAAATCCCAGCGGGTGACCCCTTAAGGGCCCCACTAGCGCGGCCTCTTTCTCCAATTGGCCGTCGCTCAGATGAAGGCTGAGTGGCAAAAATGCACGAGCCGACAGGGGGTTTTTTAGTGGGTATGGTTCTGGTAGGCGTCGGGACGAGTTCCACATAACTCCGATTGCGCGCGCGGAGTATGCGTCAGAGCATTTTTATATCCTCCTGCCCTTCCCGTGGAGGGGAACCAAAAAAAAAACGTCCTAATCGGAAAATCTAAAATAGTTGAAAGTCTGATGAACTATTTAGAATATAATTTTCTTTCTGAATCCCAATACGGATTCAGACATGGTAAATCCACAGAGGATGCAGTCGTTGCTTTGACCTCACTAATAACTAAAAAACTAGATGAAGGCATCAAGGGTTTGTCAGTCTTTTTGGACCTTAAGAAGACTTTCGACACTGTGTCTCTCCCCACCCTTATAAAAAAACTGGAACTGATTGGCATAAGGGATAGGCCATTATCCTTTTTAAAAGATTATCTCACTCGGAGAAAACAAAAAGAAAAGTTAGAGGATTGCGTCAGTGCTGATGCGGAAATAACATTTGGTATCCCGCAGGGAAGTGTGCTCGAACTTTTATATTCTCATTTATATAAATAATCTTTGCAATATTAAAATACATAACGCAAAAATATTCTCCTATGCGGATGACACCGCGGTAGTCTTCTACGGAAAGCCTTGGAGTGAACTTAAGTCAATTGCAGAGAATGGCTTGTCTGTAATTGCTCACTGGCTAAAACATAACCTCCTTACATTAAATGCCACAAAAACCAATTATATCTGTCACAGCATTTATAGTCACACCCAACCCAAGGAAAATTACCAACTAAAGATACATTTATGTAATCAACCTGATATTTATGACTGCTCCACTATAACCAAAGTCATGCACACCAAATATTTAGGAGTAATACTGGATCCCCCTGGAGTCCCCTGACGTGCCTTACAGAGAATCAGTTTATCTGTCCCAGTAAACATGCGTGATAAAAGTAAGATCATGAGAAGATTTAATATTACGGTATTTCACACGTTTATATCTAGTATATAAGCTCATTATTTCATCAAATAAATTGTCACTCAACATGTAGTCGTGTCTTAATTTACAAGCCTTTTCCTGGTCGTAATAAATATATATTGCTCTTGTACAATCGGTTATAACTTACTTGTATTGGGAAGAACAGCCAAAACTAGATTTCTAGACGTCGAACGAGCGCAGAGAGCTGTTATAAAAATCATGTACTTCACAAAAGTTAGATTTCCAACCGAAAAGCTTTTTGAAATAAGCATACTGCTTGCCATCAAAAAGCTGTATATAATACTGACTGTACTTAGAAAACATAAATTTATACCCTATGATAAAGATAAATTGAATACTTAAAAGAAGAAAATTTCATGTAGCTCAAGCTCCCAAAATTAAAACTACATTTGCGAGTATGCAATTTCAAAATCGGTCTGCACTGTTGTATAATAAAGACAATAAAATATTAAATATTTATCCAAAAAACGATCATGAATGCAAAAAGATGATTACTGAATGGATTAGTATGTTAAATTATGAGGAAACTGAAAAATTATTACTTTAATAAAGAAAATGTCAAAGTCAAATTTTAATCAGAATTAAATTTGGGTGCAACTCACATAAATACATATAAACATACAGACATACCCAAATAGACACACATATACACTCACACACATACCCACTCACACACAAATTCACTCATTAACACATACACACATTACACATTTATTTCAAAAATTGTATTCTCTATGCCATGGTTTTTAATACTTATGTAACCGCTTGTACTTATTATTAATATTATTTTTTTTAAATTGATTGTTATGGAAGAGCGGAGTCTTCTAGTACAGGCGCGAAAGTCTAAAAGAAGATTCCAAGCACCAAAATTGTATATTTTAAAACAGGTACTGAAATAAATGTTATTATTATATTATTATTATAAGTCACGCCAGAGACAAGTAAATAACTATAGACTAACCATGTCTAACAAAATTTTGTGATTTTAAAAATAGCTGTTTTTAAGATATAGAGATGGCGTTAGTTGTATTAGATTTACAATTTATTTAAATTTAGTCAAAATAATACGTAAAAAAACTTAAGATGGCGCTGTTTACAAAATCATTTGATATTTCATTGCAAGTACTATCAGTAGGTATCAGGTGACAACAAACGTTGTCAGCTAGTGCATTATATTATTTGATGCTATATTGCCGCTCTTATAATTCAGTAACAGAAAACTTTACACCACCCCGGATATTATTTGTAGTGTTACGGGGTTACTGTATTGCCAGTTTATAATTTTTCGCACAAAAATATAGCATTCATATACACAGTTTGTTCTTATCTACCTTAACATAATAAAACGAATTTCAGTGCATTTAATTAATAGGTCTTTTATATTTTACTTTATTTCTTGATATCGATAAAAATAATGTCTTAATAAGCGCATAATTTTTATTTATAATGCATACAACTCATAACTATTTTGCAGTAGTTAAAAAAATTTTTTGTTGCCGGATGTATAAAACTTTTGAAATATTTTGTAAATATTGTTTTTAGACACTTATTAAAAAAATGTTCTTTATCCATCAACTTTTTTTGTTCTTTTTATGACAACATTTTATTTGTTTGACAATTTGAATTCTTTGTCGTTTGTTGTTGTTGCTATGGGTGTGTGTTTGTTTTGGAACTTTTCCCTGCATTTCTTTGAATTCACAATATTTCTGCTCACCTACTGTGACTCTTGCAAATTTTATGGACCTTGATTAAGCTTACGTTTTGGCTGCTAAATATGTCGTCTAACATGTGCGTTTATCACAACTGTGATAATAAAAGCTTTTAAAAATAGGTTATTATGGCAATTAAAATAAGGAGGACGGTAGTGCCCAGGCGTCTCTGAACAAAATAAACTTATACCAGTATGTTTATGGTCCTTTGTAGTTGTTATTTTAACATCTATAAAGTAATAATAAATTACTATCTACCTATTCTTATTGAGTAAAATTATCAAAATCAATGATATAAAATGAGGAAAGACATTTTCCAATTTCAGGAAGGAATAAATCCTACTTGCTAAGGTGTCAGGTTATTTGATAACGCTATCTAGCAGTTTTAGTCCGTATTAATACAAATATTTTGCATTACGTTTCTTGTCAATAATTCATATAAAAATTAAAGACGACAAGGTTGGTCCAAGCTATTTGAGAGTTACATCTAGTAATAGCTTGGATTTTGAGCTTTTTTCGAGTCACGATTTTTTGTATGGAGATGGTCAGTCTATAGTTATTTACTAGTCTCTGGTCACGCCAAAGAAGACGCGGGCAAAAGCTAGAATCTAAGAAAATTTTAAAGGGCAATCGATGTTGATGTTTCCGTATGAACTTGATGGTAACTATGACTATGCAAAACTAACAATCCTATTATTTTAATGAGAGATAGTAAATGAAGACAATTAGACAATGGAGATAACACAGTTTCGTTGTGATTCCTCATTTCTTATAAAGACAGTTTTTATATGATCATATTGTACCAGTAATATTATGTTATTATCGATCTATCTAACACAAATTTGTAATTTTAATTTGTTAATGTTTGATATTCCAGGAAACTCAGAAAGTTTTGCGAACAAAGATTTTTATGTTTTAGTTAAAATGTAACATAATTTGAAAGTTTATTTAATTTTAAGTTTGCCCGTTGTCGCGGCCAGAGCTAGGAATTCATAAAAAAAATCGTAACTCGAAAACTATGAAAAATCGTATAACATACATAGGGATAATTCATATACCTCTCAACACGAGGGACCTAAAAAAAATTTTTTTGGAGTCACTTTTCTGGCCACCCTGTATTTGTTCCAAATTTAAATTTTCCACTCATTTTTTAACTAGCATTATGAAACTGATGTGTGTCTTAGAGTAATGTTTCTGCGTCCGGAACATTTTCATGCAATGCTTTTCAACCACTTCAAGTCCAACCTGAAACCTGTACCGCTGGTACACAGTTTAAGTACGATCCCTTAAATTTGAAGGAAAGAAGTGGTCGTGCTACAAGTGAAAATTTGATTCAACAAAACCAGCGAATAACATAGGAGGAGATTCAGCACAATCTGCAGATTGGATGTGTCTTTTCTTTTCATAAATTAAAGAATGTCCTTCCCACCTTGTTTACGATATCATTACTGGTAACAAATCTGGCTGTTTCAAAATGAACCAACGCCTACGAAAGTGAAACGGTCGAGAAGCGTTGTAGAATTTTTGATCGCCAGTGTTTTCTCCTTAACGGTTTATTCAGTATCAATTCCCTTAAGAAACCAAAAAAGCATCAATGCAGAGTGGTACCCTACGAAATGCTTGCTATAAGTTTGTCCTAATGCTAGCAACAAGCGACCGAACACTGGACTCCAAGGCCTTTTATTTGTAAAACAACTGTGTACTGGTGGTATAACGAGTTTAAGTGCGGATATTAAATTTGATAGATAAAGAAAGATGGCCTGACCGTTGTTACGGAAGTAAAAAATTTCATTTGACTAAACCGGAGAATCACATACAAGGAGATTCAGTACAATCAGCAGATTGGGTCGGGAAGTGTTCTACAAAACCACCTTTGCACAAGGAGAATTGTTTCGCGCTGGGTGCCCCACAACCTCATCGATGCTCAGTGCAGGCACGAATGGAATGGTGTCATGATTATGACTGATAAATTCAAAGTAGGTTCTTCGCACTGTGTTTACGATATCATACCAGTCAGTCAACATAATGACTTTTTGCCCTCACTGCGTTGCAGACTGGAAAATGTGCTTTGAAAATTGGTTCAAACGCATGAAACTTTGTATAGACTCTGGTGGAGAGTACTTAGAAAAGATGTGATAAAAAAATATAAGCTCTTTAGCTTATATTTTTTTATCACATCACAACATATTTTATTTCAATACTTTTTTAGTATCCTACTTATCATATAAGGTAATGATGATACTGGTAGTATGACATTTGTATTAGGCCTTTCAGACGCAAATTAAAGTTTCGGCAAGAATATAATTGGAAAAAAATTATAATGAAATTGCGATGACTTTCCGCAAAATAACGCCTTCTATCAATTATAATGAAATATTTATTACATGTTTATTTTAAATGCCAACATTCAGTATAAACTGTTTTGTATACAACAAGAATAATGTATAACTATATTCAGCGATTTTCGATCTCAAACTACTTTTGCGATTCAAGGAGGCAGTTAAAAATATATAATACTTTACGGATAGTATACATGTAAATCTATCGTTTTGTTCAAACATATGAAAAATACGAAAAAGTAATAAAAATACATAATATAACAATCTGTTTATTTTTTTTCTTGGAAATCCACGAGAGTCAAATAAGTAAGCTCGTTTCCGATTGTACATTTTGTATATTCGTGTAATGGCGGTGAACATATAAAGCTATTTTTGAAAACATTTTGCTTGTTGCTTCGTGAGGTAGGAATAAGTAAGTAGTTAGGTAGGTAGGTAAGAGTCAAGTAAGTAGCTGAATTATACGCATTATACGCATATACGCACACTTTTAATATTAGTGATAAACAACTGTTTTTGAATATTGCAATAATAATATTGTATTATCAACAATTTCGTTTCATTGCTCCAAATCCAGTTATTTCAACAAAATTTTCTTAAGCTCCCGTATATTCGGATACTTGAAACATTTTTTCATTAGTTTGATAAAAACATTAGGAATTTCTGCGTCATTGTCAGATATCAACCCTCATACCTTTTTTAATATCCTGTTATCGTTTAATTGTACGCATTTTCTTTCCAATTATTGATTTTTGCATGTTTGGTTACTTTCAGGGACACTGGAAGTGTCGCCCTGAAAGCATCCGAAATGCTATTTTATAAATATAAATTTTAAGATTAGATTAAGATTAAAAGGATCAAAAGTTTTTGTAAAAAGAATGTTTGGGATGTAAAATTTAAAAGTCGGCAGCTGAAATTAAATCATTATAGATTTAAAAATACTTTTAAAATGTAATTTGATTTTAATGGAACGTATTGAAATACCAATATAACACCAATTACTTATATTTTCGTTCAAGTGAACTTTAGTAACAATCCTTTTGAATGCTGCTTGAATAACAGCAAAAAATAACAACCTTAAAATCAGCCCCATAACTAACAGACGTAACCCTCCCTCGACAACACATTTTGCTTCGTCAGTGTTTTGTTCCAGCTTTTCATGTTTCAATAATACGAAAAAATATTACATTCCTTTTTTATCAGTGCCGGAACAGTCGCCTCCTCAAAATAAACCACGAAAACCCAGAATCTGCACATCATACGTTCCATTTGCTCTTTCCTTCGTAAAAAATTTAATGTATACCTAAAATTGTTATTAGAAAATAACTCTATTCTTATTCTGTGTTGAGTGAGGTAGAGTTCAAATTTGTTTGTGTTCGAGTTATTGCTCGAAAATAGTTTTCTCTTTACGATATGACACACAGAGCTACAATGAGGATAGAATACGATACTCGTAATATGAAAAAGAAACATATTGAAAAGTTTTTTTCTGCTTTTGTGGCTTTTTTATATGGGCTTTGCTCAATTTCGTTTCTCCGAGAGCGACAACATAATGCAATTCATGTCAGAGATAGGAAAGGCGAGACTGATCGATTTAGCTTTGTCAGAGCATAGGTGTGTGTATGGAAACGTGTCGTATCCGTTTTCTCAAAGGGGATTTTATTAAGTGGATTGTTGAAATATGGCCTTCGTATGTAAACATTAAGTGGGGCATGAGTTTTGATTTGTCCTTTCATTTTATTTTTGTTTCTTTGTTTATCGTCTCCATTTACTTTTATATATTCTATCTGAAATTTTTTCTGTACATGTACCTGATTTAATTTTTATAACTAAAGTGATTACTAAGAAATTAAACAATTACAATTCCTTTTAGAATAAAGAAAAGTAAAGGTATAAACAATTTCTAGTCCAGAAGTGTCACTTAAAGAATTTGATTGACTACTTTACTCGAGTGACAATGTCTTTAATTATACCTATTAAACTTATTTTCTACAAGTTTTAGATTTTAATGAAAAGTTGTTATATGTTTGGCTCAATTATACTATTTCGATCCGTGAATTCAACTTATAATTTGAGTCTTTAAGTTTATTTTACTATACTAAGAAACGACTTTTACTATACTAAGTCCATGTATGGTTCGGGTTTGTGTATGCTCAGTTAACAAAGTTGACAATATTAATTCATATTATTGCACTAGCATCAACAAAGAATCATACACGCTTTGTTAGTTGGTACACGAAGAAAAAAACTAGGCATTAAATAAAATATAATATGTACTTCAAGTTGAAAAAAAAAGACAAGAAAGAAATGAAAAGATTTGTGAGGGTCAAAAGTGTCTCAAATATTCCATTTTGGCCCGTAATGGATAAAGAATCGTATGATTGAGTTGTTTCTGAGCGTCAGATCATTCATCATTATCACCCTGAAGACGAAAATGTCAAAGTATGAAATTGTTCGGAAAATATATTGGAACTTGTACTTAATTTATGATAATAATAATATAATATTTATATTATTTTTATAGTATTTCGTAAATATTATTTTTAGTAGGACCGAGCTGGCACCATATACCAACCGATATGGCATGTTTTTAAATAACATTTCCGTATTTATATCTGTAGTCTATTGAACTTTAGTATTACGCATTTATAAATTGGAGTTCAAAGCGGTCGTTGCCACAAAAATAATGAAAGACATTCAAATTAAATTCAATACTAAAGTTCTGGGTTTGTGTCCGGCATTCAAAAAATTGGGTTAATTGTTTTTCAGTAGTTGACGTCTTATTACCAATACTCGTACTCGTACTGTAATTGGTATACTGATATCAATGGTTCAGGGCATTTTTCGCGGCCCTATGTGTGCGTCAAGCGTCTATAAGCAACTATGTACTGATTGTACACGCACACCAAAGAGACGAGAACACGGTTTGTCAAGATGGTGGCTGCCATAAGAACTTAAGTAGCATATTTACAAGCACATAGGCACATACGGCAGCGCGCACAAATGACTTGAACCATCTGTACCATATTTATGTTCATTCTGAGTTCCACTACATGATCGCTAATTGCTGTGGGTTCATACAGGTTTTTGTGTTTGTTTACAATCTTTGATATTTATTTATTGATCTTGTCCTTGTCCACGAACAATTCGTAAAATATCACTACAAAATCACCAGTTTATAATGTAACTTTTATCTTATAATTGATATTTCTGTTCCCGCTTTCCTTCTTCATTGACAAAAAACGTGTCCGGAAATCTCCCAGTATGTTTTCCATAAGGGGGTGAAAAACGATGCCTTTAGCAGACAAACGGGGTGAGAATTACAATGATGGATGGTTTACCCCTCCCTCCTCCCGCGTGGGGTGACCCTCTTTATCTAGTGCACTCCTCTTAAGAGTATTTTATGAATCAGCAATGACTCTCAGCTATTCATAGAGGAAGAAAAGTTTTGTTAGGCAATTAAACGAATAAGTTTTAAGGACCGGTTTTGTCTTTTTGCGGTTCTTTTTGTGGAATTACTACTGCAAACTAAAAGCCTCATAATCTAAACTGATACTTCTTGCTTGTCATTGACGAATCAACATTTATTTCAAGTAATTTTAACAAAAAAGTCATGTAAAAAATTCTGAGATTTAAGAACTTAAAAACGTTTTATGATAAAATCAAAATTAAATGAAATACAGTTTTATATATAGATATATCGATGCAGTAGGACTGTCTCTTAAGGATGCCGTAGAAGGATATAATAATGAATTGCACGTTGTATTAATATTTTAGCTACAGCGCTAGTTTTTTGTATTCATCAACAATTATTTAGGTAAATTTTGCAAATTACCATGAGCATCTTTTTTATAAGCAAGCAAACTATTATTTACCAATACATCTCTTTTTAAAGACACTTATCACACCATTGAAACAATTTACAACGTATTTATTAGTTTTAAGTATATACCTTATTATCCACATTATAATATATACACATGTCGTGCTAGCCCTCAATGGTGCTCACAACAGGTGTCCTTAATGTACAATGATTTGTTTGTTACAAGTTATTAAATAAATAAATCATAACCTGGCACCGTTCATTGTATAATTAGTATTTATAATTAACAATTAAACAAAGACGAAAAAAAAACAAAGAAAAACAAGACGTCTTATTCATATAACATATTAGAGTGCTGGAAAATATTAAATCCGCTTTATTACTCTCAACATCAGAACCGATGAAGTAGCACCGTACAAAATATCAGACATGTTTACATGTGTTTATAGTTAACTTTTAACGCATATACATATTGAACTTAGAACATTACGTCAAATAAAACTTACAATTTTAATAGGATAAATAAATATAAAGTACATAAAAATAATTAGGAATAAGAATAAATACCTAAAAGAGCCTTACACGTAAGAGTCAGATTTCTAACAGGTAAATAAAATATGAAATTTTATATCAATTGACTAAAGAAAAGAAGGAAAGAAAAAGTATCAAACTTCTTTCACTTGTTTTGCTGACCACTGAATCGGCAAAAAGTATTATCGTTACGTTTCGCTTACCAAATAAAATATTGTTTGCGAGAAAACAATTTCACAAGAAGTTCCCTAACGTTTCAGACAATTGATGATTAAACGCCAACCTTGCAGAATGTTGCCGAAAACAAAAATCTGCCCTCCATCTTAATTAGAAGAAAAATAAATTTTCTCCCACTTTCCTGGAGGAACAATTAATTTTGGTTCATTTCACGGCTTGAGCGAGATTTTTTGTACTTAATAAATGAAGCTTATTTTCGGGCCTTTGATAGTCTCTAATTAAGGCGATCGAAAAGAAAACAGATGGTTTGGTTCCATTTTTTAATTAAATTATAATGTTTTTAACTATTGCGGCCCTTGCAAACTCTAACATTAAATGAAATTGTTTGGTGCTTTTGATATATCTTGCATCCGCAAGGAAACTATATTTAGGAAACAAATTTTCTTAAAAGCTAATCTAACATTATTAGTAGTTACAATTTCCTTTCTTCATAAATATGTGTATTTTTAATTGGAAATCTTGTAATAGCAGTATTTTGTAGCAAATCTATAAAATAAAGGCTTAAGGCTAAACTGAAATGGCTAATAACAAAAAAAAATTTAAATCTTACCGAAAGGAAAGTGTAGTCAACGGCCGATACGACTTATGACTGGTCGTATCGGACATCGGAGCTCCCCAGAAATCATTTTGGAACACTTTCACCACACTGTTACCACCATTAACGTCACCGTTTGTCACTATTGCTGGAATATCATCATGAACAAATTCACCATTCAAACTGTTTGCGTAAGTGAGGCCACCGACAACCGCCACTAGAGCATACACTGCCCATTCGCTCTCACATAGAGTTTTGCTCTTTTTTGGCGTTTCCTCCCGCACTTGTGGTAATTGTCTTCGACGCATCTTTACGCGCTTACTCACAAGGTGTTCCAATTTCGCTTTCTTTGTTCAAAGGCTAAAACGGTTATCGAAAAGGAAAGGTGGTCTGTTCTGTGTCCGGAAACCAACGTGATGGATGACCGGCGCCGCATAAATCAACATGGTGGGTCAAAACGACCACTGATGTCATATTCATGAGTGCTCGGAAATCCGCCCGAATGATACTTCAGTGGACACAACTTGGGGCCTTTTCCTTATTCCATTTTTGAATTCTCGACACAATTTGGAGGAATTGTGATGGAGTATTTTTAATGACCGGGGCCAGTGTGATTTATGTTTAGGTACCATTCAGTGGACATTTAAATCTGTAACAAAAAGATTTTTAGTGTTTTGTTAGTTCTTTAATAGGTTTGTATTATAAAAAAAATAGGTTTTTTATTTTCCACGAAGAATTAAACTTACAAATTATTTTAAATACGTTTCGAAAGGTTGTAAGACAAAAAAAACAGAAGAATTAATAATTTCCATCTTACTTCAACCCAAAAGTCGACTAGCTTCAGTAAAACATTAGCATACATTATTACTAAGAGCGTCAAACGCACAGTGGTCCAGGCACTGACTTTTATATCTAGGGGTTCGATTCCGGTGACTATAAAATGTATCATTGAGTTTTGCAACTTAAGTACAAAAAGGCGACTGCTGTCACGCTGAAGTAAATCATCCTGAAGAAACCCTATGTGGGTTAAGAAGAAATGATTTCGAAGGTTTGTAAATGTGTAAGCCTGCCAACCCGTAGTTGGTAAGTGCGGTTCGGTGAGTACCATACCTGCTGATACTTTAATATTAAAAATTTAAGGTGAAGTGTATCAGATTACTGCAAAAGTAAGGAAATATATAGGATTTTAATAAGATTTCAAAATTTTCAGCAACTTAACGGGTGTTTAAAAGTCAATATGAACAAATTGGAACATAAAAATTTTATTACAAATGTTTTCTTGAAGTTGAACCGAAAAAGGGGTTTTTAACCTTATCTTTAGTCCATTATAAATATTTTACAATTTTGTCACTATTAAAACCTTATGGGAATTCGTATAGTATTACCAGAGTATCAATCCATATGACATAATGAATGATACCTACCCTATGTGCAACGCGAGAGCATACGTATGACATAGTGGGAATAGGGTGTGTTTAGATCTCGCCTGAGGTGGTACTATAGTCTTTCCTATTTTAACTTCCAAAATGAGCAGGTGGTTGTGGTCCGGATACAGGAAAGGAACAGCCAGTTTAAATACTGGAACAAAGGCAACTCCTACTTAAGCCTGCCAATATAATAACAATATTATTAATCAATAACATGTACGGTAATTGATGGTTATGGACGCGGACGCCATTTACCATAAGATGGATGGCGCGTTGGTTCGCCGGATATGCAAGTAAAAAAATAGAAAAGCGAAACTGATCTGTTTTACGATAACCTTGCTTAAAATGAGTTTTCAATTGTAACAATTAGTACAATTAGTCAGTATATTTTTATTAATTATTCCATTTTGACCATTTGTTAACTGATTTTCAAACAAAATACATGTTTTATAAATGTTACCTTGGGGAACTCTTTAAATTCAGGGAACGTAATTTATACACGATTCCCAAAGTTTATTGTTTCTCCAACAAAAATCACTAAAGTAACTCGCGTATCGTATTAGAACATTACTTATATTGTTGTACCTTACGGCTATCACTAAATACTTGTCCAAAAGAGTTTTATGAAATAATAGACGAAAGCTTTGCTCATTTCTAGTGAGACAGAAAAACTGTGATTCCTGAGTTAAGAGCTCTAGTGTCATTAACTTGACTAAGATGTAGATTATTTGTAGGTTTTTTTATTTATATGTTATGCAACTCCCAAACCGATTCATAAAATGTTTTCACCATTTAAAACGTACTTTATCTAAAATTGAATGAAAATGTAAATGAAATACGACTGTGTTTTATCTAAATATTACCACGAGATGTGAAGCTACCGGGGTGAAACCTTACTTAACTGTCACTTTCTTTAGTGAGAGTATTTGTTGAAAAGTTTTTTTTCTACTTTGCCAGAGCCGTTAAACGAGAACACGACCTACCTGATGGTAAGTGTCATCCGTGCCTATGGACAGAATTAATGATGTGTTTTGATTGGTTGTCATGATGTTTATTGATTTAGCGATCTGTGATGCGTTGCCGACTGTAGGCTCAAATTGGAATTGCTTTTGTTCCAGCAATTGCACTGGCTGTTGTTCCCTTTAACCGGAATACAACCAAGCAAACGTAGGACTGTAGCGCCGCCCCAGATGAGATCTTTACATATGAAACTCTTCTACCACTGTGTTATTAATGGTTTGGTGCCGATGATATCTATATGTTAAACGGTATTCTCACTGTTACTCATTAAAGTTAGTCAAGAAAGATAAGCGTTTCAGAAACCTTTCACATTCTATCTGATGGATTTATGTTGATTTGAGACAAACTTGTTGAAACACAATTTTAACACTTATTTAAGTTTCTTTTAGCAATAGATTGACTCTAGATTTGGTATTGATTTAATTTAGCACTTATGTAAACAATTTGATTGCTAAATGAAATCGAGATTTTGTTTGATTGATGATTTTGATTTTGGGTTCAGAAATTTGCTTACTTTAATACGGAAAAATAAGATATGACCGGAAACAAGAGGCCTGATTATAATTAATAATTTTTCTAGTCATATTTTATCGTAATTTTCATCTATTATAAATTCACTAAAAGTGTCGACTGCTTAAAATCCTGTTTGAGTAACATTTAAATTTGTTATTCAAATCATATGAATTCATTCAGTGTTTTACTTAGCACCGCACTTACGTATATTAAACGCTTGAATCTGTATTTAATGAATGGCTGTCGCGTGTGCCTACCTCTTAATTTTTGCGGACTATTTAATCCTTAAGTGATTGTGCTTGTATAAAAAGAACCTGTACATGTTTCCATGTTTTTAATTCAAAATATTTTAGCTGTATACGTGAGATATTTAATGTTATATTTTCATTGAGTATTTATACAGTAATAATAATTCTGTATTTACGTAGTTTTTCGAATATATAGGACCGAGTAGTAATTTCCCAGTGCTTTTGTGGGTTTGATGGCCACATCTTTGTTAGGTCAACGAGATGCTTGATGATTGAATTAAACAAGTTCATTCTTAATTTTTGTAGTTAATGTCCTTATAATGAGGCATCAAAATGTAACGGACCATCCATAAAGGTTGTTTCTCATTATTAGAATGGGTTGTTGTTTAAAGAATATTATACTTGAAGGGTGACATTTTTTACCATCCGTAAAGTGAGCACATAGGTTCAATCCATAATTCTGAGCAGATTTTCTATAAAACAAATTTCGAGCACATAGTAAACAATAAGGGAAAATGAAATATAGATGCCATAGAAAATTCGCACTGGATATGTGGTAGTTGAAGAGCCGATCTTTTTTTCATTTTCGCTTATTATTTATTATTAGTGCTCGAAATATTGCTTATTTAAGAAAGTTTCTCAGAAATGTGGTTTGAGCCTATGTACTCCTTTTTTTTCAAATAAAAATAAGAAAACAAGGCAAAACTTAATATTCTTGAATTGTTAATATTTATGTTTGGGTTTAAATCGTTTTTTCAAATCAGTTGTATTCCCTGAACTGTTTAAATGGAGATAGGCCTCTACGCACCTTCTTATTTCGTGGTTCAAATTATTTTTCATCAAATTCACCGACGAAAATTTTACCATATTTTTCCCTTAATTTTAATAAAAAGATCCTGATTCATTTCAACAGACATGACAAAAATATAAGGACGGCCGCGCCATGTTTATTTTTGTTGACGGGTATAAAGTATTTTGTTTGTATGTAAATATTTTTTCAATTAATGGTTTCCAAATCACTAGAGTAAAAAGTTTCGACAGTTCTTAGATATTTAGGTTTTTACTCGACGAAGTACTATAATTATTAAATATGCTATATAAAAATATACCTAATTGCTTCGTCGTAACTGTTAGGGTTACTTACAAAAAGGTACCAGCAGAGGCTTATATAATATTTAAGATAGCTGAATAAGCTCTTTGAAGATTTAATAAATGATTTGTTGGTAGTAAAAAAGTAATCGATAAACTGAGTGCCATCTAGTCTTTTTAAATATTATGAAAGTTAGAAATAGTCTACTACTTTGAACTTACACTTTTAGGATTCTTTGTGTATACACTTTTTCAAGGCAATCATATAAAATTCAACAAAAATTTCACAATAGCATTTACTATCACTGTTTTATATAAAACCTAATTTGTACCAGTAAATTACATTGTACATTTTCAGCATGCCATATGTAACTTTAGACCAAAAACCAACCGTTTATAAATATCGAACTTGTAATGACTAACTCGAGACTACGTAGAACCACATACATCGATATATCTGGCACCTCGAAACATTTGTAGCGCTAAACTAATCAAACATAATTACTGCGTACAAGGGTCGTAGAGCACTCGCCTCGCGAAAATTGCTTTAGTCTATATGAAATGTTCCAGTTGAATATGCTGTGTTGCGTCTGATAGTTTTCAAGATTTTATTAAAGCCATTTGTAGGTTTTAATAGTTTTCTGTGAAATTATCAAAATTTCCAACAGTAGCCTCAACAATCAAACTGCCAGTAGCTCTTTTTCTTACAATTTTATTCTAATAATGAGCAATAACTACTCACGTGATCAATGGCGAAATAGAAAATTGTTTAAATAATTTAGAGTAAACAGAATGACAATCACGTGAGATAGAAGACAATCGCGTTCCAATTTTAAATAAATGAAAAATGCATGAAAAAAAAAGAAAAAAAGAATTACATTTATTTGCTTACAACACTGAGACATTACAACAGTAACTTTCTTTCTTTCTAATAGATACATTGTAGTAGAATAACTATTGCATTAATTGTAGATGATTTTCAAACTATCGAAAATATTATCATGACCCTAAGGCTGACCTACCTCGCACAACGAATCTCTATTGCGATCCAGCGTTGCCTTCAATAGATTTTAATTTAGGTGTAGTTTTTATTTGTATCGTATTTTTATATTTCCTATAATTATTAATTTAATACACTTATATGTACATTCTGGAATTGTAAATACTTTTATTAGTTTGAAAATCAGTTACTTGGTTAAATATGATGTTGATTACACCTATAGCTTTTATTCTACTTTTCAAATACTCGTAGATCCCAGCAATTATGTAAAGAAATATGGCTGCCCTATTTAATTGTGTTTATTCTTTATAACAAAATAAATATAATCCTCCCAAAGAGCATATCTTAAACTTTTGAAAACACAATTATAAAAAGAATCACAACTTCCATTTGATGTTTAGCAAAAGTATAAATTACTATAAACTCAATATATATTCAAACATTCACATTTGTTGTTTATGATTATGAATGACCTTTGTGCATCTATACTTAGAAATCAATTGTTTACATGGTTGTTGAATCATATCATGTTTCATTAAAGATCAAGGCAACCAATAATTTCATAGAATACGTCTAAGACAAAATACAATTTTGGAATCTAATGACGTACGCCAAGTGGCGTAGTGGGTAGTAGCCATTGCCTCATCCGCCAGAGGTCCCAGGTTCGAGTTCTGGTCAGGGCTTTCATTTGTGTAGAACAGATGTTTGTTCTCGGGTCATAGTTTTTTTTTTAATAATCTGGTTTCTCTCCCTTAACTGTATTGTTATTCATAACACAAGCTATGCTTACATTTGGACCATACAGTTGGTGTGTTAGTCTGGGTATTTATTACATTGTTATTTTTAACAAGACCCGTACCGGAACAACCCCACAAATTGACGACAACTGGAAGCGAGTACGTCATTAATCTAGCCCCAACTACGGCTTATGGCCACGTCCGACAAATATTGGATTATCTATGATTGATTGAACTTCAGCTCTGAAGACGTGTATGGGGCCTTTACGATGTTAGACAATAGTCTTCAAATGACAGATGTTTGTGGGATATTTCCAAATGATCCTTGTCATGCTAAGAAGTACCTTCCTAATAAACGGAAACAGAATCAGCTTGTTTGCTTAGAAAAAAATAGTTGCTTATTTTAGCCTGTATTTTTGGAAAAGTTATTATTTTGGTTGAATTTTACTTATGAGTCTGGTGTTATACTACGCGTAGTATGTGACTTTTGGATTACATATTTTTTGCTAAATGACTTCAGTCAAACTCAACCTAATCAGAAAAGCTAAGTTCCATTAAATTTGCTTGAACATACAGTGACTATTGCTCAATTAATATAGTCTGAAAATTTCTAGCGCTGTAACTCACATGATATTGATTGACCTGAGATATCTCACCCTAAGATAATCGAAAACTCCATAAAATCTTAAGCGCCCCTTTGAATAGTAAGCAAATAATTACCGCATGACTATTCTAATAAAACGTCTTTTAATACTTTAATATCACAAACTTTATCATCAGTTTTACCTAAAGCTTTATAAAAATAAGCAAGCAGCCTAAAACCAAACCATCCTTAAAATAAAAAATGCAAATTGAAACAAAATATTTAAAATTATGAAAACAAAAGGCTGCATTGATGATGAGGGCCGCATTACGCGAGCGCTCGCATTTACATATGTTTCATTCACGGCGGATTTACATTAAGTATATAGAATTTGTTTTTATTTCGCTAACGAAGTTTTAAATGCAAATATTAATTTACAAGTATTTTTTCTATGAACTCATTTGTGACAGCTAAGTTTGCAATGCATATAACATAACACTAACGTTGCATGCAATCTTTTATATTTCATCTCCCTTAGGAATTTAATTTTAAATATTCTGAGTAATAATAATAGTAAGAAATGAGAAAATATTTCCACTGGAATGCTTCATATTACGGAGCCAATTTTAATATTTTTTCTACTATTAGAAAGCGTCATTATGCAAAAGTAACATTAAACATATAAAAAAGAAAACTCTTTTTAACGGGGTTTTATCGCGTTTATTTACATTTAATTTATTTAGTTTGCAACTCGATGTTTCGGCGTCTTAAAATACGCCTGTCACCTGAAACAATTTCTACCACGGTTTCTGTTAAGACTGTAAAAATATAATTAAACGTTATATAATCGCGTGAAACTTAAGGAGATGGAGGAAGGAGAATTTTTATCATATTTTAATATTTCTATTTATCATAAGATTTAACAACGGGGATACACTTTACACGAAAAATGGTAAGATTTAAACGCAAACGTAGCTGCAGGCGGTAAGCACAATAGTCAATTTCTAAAAAAATTAAAACTATTATTATAGCCGGCAAATGAGCACGCGACCCACCTGATGGTAAGTGGCATCCGCGCCCATGGACATCGTCAGTAATAGTTGCCAACCGTAGGCTTTGCCTTTCTTCCAGTAATTGCTCAGCTGTTAATTCCCTTTCATCGCAACACAGCCACGTAAACATTATTGTAATGGTGGTGAAAACAGGGAGAAATGTAGCACCGCCTCAGACGACATCTTCACATAATTACATAACTCCACCATCACTGTTTTATACTAATATTACTTCATAACGCATTTTTCTTCTTCATTTCTTTATTTTCTCGATGACAGCTCCTGTGAGAACTTGTGCGAGCGCTTTTTTCACAGTATGTATGCATTATTTTATAAAAATATGACGTTTACACACGTACAGGTTATATAATACTAGAGGCGGAGAAACTGAGAGCTATATCGATAAACGTAACAAACCTCAAATATAAGTAAAATTTTTCTTTCTAATAATTAAAACATTTCAAAGCCAAAATGAGAGCAAATGTTTTTAACCATATTCTTATTGTTTGGAGAAGTTGAAAAAATTGGATCTATTATCCTTACATTTTTTGTAGGTACACATAATTCTGTTTAATTATGCTCTTACACAAGTATTTAAGGTGTTAGTTAAAAAGAAAAGATAATTGAAACTGCCGCACTAGGCAGTATTGTATTGTATTATATATAATATTAATATTATTATATATAATATTGATCCAACGTACAGAAATAACAACTAATTAATTATGTTTATAGATGTTTTATACACTCGATACTATAAACCGAATTTAATTTGCAATACACACTATTATGATTAAGAGAAACCAAAAATATATGTTTTCAGTCAACACATATATGTATGTTATTATTATTATCAGATTAAAAAGAACATCACAAATACTTCTTATTTTAACTAGTTAATAAACCAATATTTTAATAGCAAGTTTAATAGTTTGCAACATACGTATTGCTAGCAAGCTGTATTTATAAGCTATCAATTTGTCGAGCTGCTTCTAAGTCACATAAAAAACGTAGAGTGGGTAATTATTTAAAAAATCAAATTCAAAAAGTACACGCTCTCTCAATTTCAAAGTAACGGAAGCATATCGCAAGAAATCGAATTACTTACATAGAATCAAAATTACATGTCATATGTAAAATTTCCGCACGATCCATCACCATCTAATACATTAGGATTTCGTTCTGAATTTTGATTCAATAATGTAAAAGTACTCAAATATGTAGGTACTTGAACGTTCTAAAATGAGACTGAATTTTCAATATTACATGCCTTGAAAATTACATTTGCTGTACATTCGCCGTCAATTATAAATGAATGGAAGTTGTGATTTTATACCCAGTACTAAAACCGAAATGTATACTCGTCGCATATGTAGATGTTAGGGTTGGTTTCTTCGTAGGAAGTGAAGATTTGTGATTGTAATTTTTTGCATAGCATATTTAAATTAGTTGTTGCCATCTCGTAGGTAGTGACATAATGCCCTTGCTGTAGAAAATTTGAGATTTCTGATTTAAAAAAAAGTGTGTGAAAAGATGTTTTCACTGTCCCCTTGATGTCAACCAAACACTTTTAAAAAAATTATTGAAGAGACCGAATCAAGTGACAATCTGAAAGTGCTAAGTCAGAGCTGCATTGTGGATGTATTAATACTTTTCATCCAAACTTACTTAATTTTTGCCAACTAAGGGGTGGTTTTACGTTATTTTGGGTTAATCTAGGTTTTGCCAGAGTCTGGGGTGCTAGACCGCTATTCCACTGCGACTTTTTTTGCGCCTTCTTGTCGTAGGTGATCCATTTTTCATCATCAGTAATCATTCTCTTCAACAATGGTCCATTTCCATCACGTTTTAGTAGAGGATTGCAAATGAGTACATGGCGTTCGTTATGTTTCTTTCTGTATGTTCGTGTGGTTCCCAAATAGCAAGGCTTTTATAAAGATTTTTTCAATTAGGTTAAAATGCCTAATGGATAATTTATAATTCTTCAGCTATGTCTGTCGTGACTACTACTGTGTTTTTCCAATTTTCAAAAATGGCGTCGACTTTATCCGTATCTGGGCAATTAGGGTAAGAAGCATCTTTGACCTCAAAATCCATTCAAATTTCTATTCAATAAACTTTATTTTACTTTTAGTGACACTGGGTTATGTCTATAAAGGTTATAATTTTTATTTCCCTTTTTTGAAATAATTTCATTATTTATAGAATTACTTTTACGACTTGCCTTTTTTTAATTAACGTAAAAACAATTGTGAAGGCACGCGAAATAGTTATTTCATATTATGAACCTTGTTTTGTTGTGTTTACAGCTAGAACCAAACAATACAACCACAGAGCAATTCAATATGTTGTATTGTAGCTAAAAAAGACTTGATACTTGACTAAACTATAACTTGATACTTTTTTTTAAATTATTTTTTTATTTTGAATCTATAGAAGCCTACGTACTTCACTTATTTTTTGGAGTGGTACAATGGAAATTCTGTATAATAAAATTTTCTTTTATAAGAGAAAACAACACACCATAATTTTTCATGATACAGGAATTTAAAATATTGCTTGCACATTGCTTTTCCAACTTTTCTACATTTACAATTATTAAAAATTTATTATTAACTAAATATACATTTAGTTAATAATTAGTTATATATTAACTAATTATTATAATAATATAATTAGTTAATAATAATTGCGATATATTTTTTACTCGAGTAAATCACCGATATCCCAATAAATCACCGCCTTTTAGATTTACTACTAGCAAATCTATTGTCTTGTTGACTGAGCAATTTGTTTTCAATGATAGTATGTTTTCAAATCTTGAAATTTGAACTGACGTAATGCTTGTAAAGTTATTTTCATGGGAAAATAAAAATTATCATATATATAAAAGATATTTAAAAAATAAAAATGATTTTTTAATAACATTTTTTTTTCTATTTAATATATTAATGTGTTTGTTGCTAGCGTGACATTTAATAAAAAAAAGCCAGCCTTAGTGTAAAATGAGGTGTAAAATTGAGTTGAAAAATCTAATTAAGACGCTAAACATTTATGTTATTTTTATAGTGAGCACTAACGAAGAAAACAACAACTCCAAGTGTTCTAAAGTACCAACTCAATATCTACAAGAGTTATTATCATTACGTAGGTTGTTTTTTTTTTAAATCATCTCGTGAAAGCGTTCTTTCTTGGTGGTTTATTTTGTGAGAAAAGAATACACTGCTATCTAAAAATCATGATGATTGTGTTTCCCTAGGACCTAAGCTGCATTTACCAATGATATATATTCCCTTCATATCTGCAATATCGCGAAAGTTATAATTTCCCTAGTCAGGTCATAACGTTTCCCGACTAACTTTTATGGCTCATTTGACGGTTTATTTTATTTGCGGACGTATTTTTAATATGCTAAAGAAATTAAAGGTATGGTTTGTTAATAGCCATGAATATTATGGTTCAATTAACAAGTGAAGCATACAATAAAATTATGAAAATAGTTTTTTAAATGTTGATTTATTATTTATGTATTAGATTTTAATCTACTGAACTTCATGTATGTATATCGCAATGGTTTAGACGCTAGCTGTAGGAGGTCCCGGTTTTAGATCCAGTGACTGCCAAATTTACTTAAATTTTTTACAACATATGTACATTAAGCAGACTGCAACAATGGCGGCTACTTGTAAATCCGAAGTAACACCTAAGAGGGTATTTCAAAGATACATGTAGAGTCTTGCGGTGGTAACGCAGTCTCGCGCAGTACTGCAGTCCTTCCAATTTTGACCGCCGTAATAACCGCGTTTAGATGGTTGTCGTCTGGTCAAAAGGAAAAAACAGCCAGTGCCATTACCGGAACAAAGGCCAACGGTTGGCTACGCAACATTAACCAATATAATCACAAGCAATATGAATATTAAAATCCTAAGATTAGTGATGTCTATGGCTGCAAATGCCACTTATCATCATGCCGATCACGTGCTAGAAAAAAATTGTCTGTCCACCTGCAGTAACCATCTGCAGGCTCTCAGTCTGATATACCTGTGTGGAAAATATTAAGTCTTTTGAGTTGGGTGATATTTTTATTATAAATCATATTTTTAGCATGCTCTGCAGCTAAAGCCGCAAGGAAACACGAAATAACTCAATCATCATGTTTATTGAAAAGCAATGTATTATGTTATCACACAACAATTAACCACCACGAAAAAACTGCTTTCACATGATGATTTGAAAAAATATTCAAGTACCTACGTAATGAGAATAACATTTTGTAGAGGTTGAATTGATATTTTAAAACACTTGGATTTGTTGTTTTCTTCTTCTTTTTCGTTTCATTTATAAGTAAATGATTAATGTACCTAAAGTTGTCGCCGCCCAGATTCAAAGCAGGAAAACATTATTAAAAAATATACTGATTAAATTACGTAGTTATTCGTTTTCTAATTTGTGTATTTTAACAGATATAAGCTTTGTACTGTTATGTTTAAAAATAAAATGTACTTAACGCTAACTAAGCAATGTACTTGCAAAGATGCATTTATTCTACGATGACATGTTTATCAGTAAATATGCTGTTATGCGTTTTTGGTCAATGAGTTTATAAATTACATTGACTTTATTAGCATTTTTTCTGTTGTTGGAGTAACAACTCAAATAAATATTCGGCAGAGAAAAAAGTGTTTTTTTTTAAAAGGACCCACAGACAGCCATCCTAACAGTACGTAGGGCTTTAAAACTACAAGACCTTATTTCAAACGGAATTAACCATTTTCAGTTTTCAAAGAAACCACATGAGATAAAGAAAAGATAGCATTAAGTTTTCCAACTTTAACCATAATTTATATTCTTTATCGTTATCGGAAAACATTTAATAAAAAATATAATGGTGAAGAGGAAAAAACTAGTAGTTAGAAACTTGAATAAAAGTCTTTACTGGCCGAGAGCCAAAGACGAAATCCGCCAAAAATGTAACAAAGCCTTTGAGATTGAACTAATCAAGGAGTTTAGTAATTCGATTAAAGTTTGAAACTTTGTTCTCTCTAATTACCTATTGTATTCCATCCGTGCTCTTTACCTAAATTAAAAGCCACTTTTAGAAACTTTTGCAGGATGTTTTATAGGGTAGCAAACAAGGAAGTGTGGAGCAAAGAAAGTTTCTCATTTATTCCTAAATATATTATGACATTTTTAAACGTTAACATATTTTTCGTTATGTTTATTGTTTTCGAAATTTGCGAAACATGGGATAATAAAAGTTTGTACTTTAAATTATAAAAAAAGGCTTTAAGTCACTGCGAATATAATCTTAAAGCTGTACCTTTTGCCCGTGTATTATCCTGTGATTATCGTTGAAAATGTTTGAATGCGAAATAATCAAATAGGCGTTAATAAATAACACAATACTCGTATCCCCAATTGCTTGAACCTAAAATTGATTACGAGCGTTAAGCTGATTTATTCGTATTAAGATTGAAATCTTTTCGTAAACATTGTTTTGAACCGGGTTTGGAATTAATCCTGGATTATCTGAAAGCCCCTGAAAATTGAAGCTTCGCAATTATAATTGATATTGTGTTAAAAGATTTGCTGGCAGCGATCGGAAACAAATAAAGTGGAAATCGAATTACAGCTCACAATCCTTCAAAAGGATAGAACCTTTTGTTGGTTTGCTTTTGATTTGATGTATATAGAGACTCTTTTGTTACTTTGATATAGTTTAATTAATTCTTTTGAAAGTATCTTAAGTTAAAATTTTAGCAAATCTGAATTTAACTGGATTCTAAGGGCCAGGTGCCATGGCACAGCAAATGCCTATTAACCATACCTACCAAAGTTTCAGCGAACAACCATCAACAAAAAAATATTTTTCAGTATTAATAGTATCATCAGACGAACATTCCATTATCATGATTTATATTGCATCTGTGAATATACATAACATTAATTATTACATTAGTTATCCTACCCGTGTTCTTTACCTGAATGGAACTCGTACAATCGTTTTGCGTTGTATAAAATGGTAGTACAATAAAAATGTGTATATGTAAAAAAATAATTTGACTACCAGAATTCATAAGAATTAATTACAAAACGCAATAGGCACTATACTATTTGTCATGACTGTCCTTCAGTCGAATTGAAATGAAAACCCGTTTCACGCTGTCAGGCCACTTCAACTCACATGAACCCAAAAATATTTGGTATTTTTTATAGAACAGTACGTTCAGGAAGATAGGTAGTGTGTTATGTCCGATCTGTGCCGTGAATCACGTATTTAAAATGTTAAAATTTTTAAAATGTTATTACGTATTTATTTTTGGAAGGTTACGTTTCAATTCTGCCTGTCATACAATTATTTTTTTATTCGAGCTTATCTTGATATGATAATAACCATCCTTCCACATTGGCACAGTCCACCTAAATGTTCTGTTGTAATTAAATCATCATTAATAAGCAACAACCAACAGTACGTCATATGAGTATACATAAAATTTTACTCAAGACAACATTTTCGTAATTTTTTATCACACCTGCCATATATTTATACGAAAATGACGTGCTATCTTATATTAATAAAATGCTAATAAAAACTAAAAGTTAGATATTCATTTGGTGCCTATTTGTGATTATAAGTTTTATGACACATAGAATATTTTTACACATTCCTAGCAAGATAAGTTCCATAACCTATGAAACGCCATACAACTTCTACCTTTTTATCTCTTATCAAAAGAAAAGAACGATTCGACAGTATAACATTTTTGTCTTCATCGTCATTTCGCGAATAAAATAAGAGTCTTAATAAGATCCTGCATTGTTTCAATGTTGGACATCACTGTAAGACCTTACATTGAGGGTGAAGTCCAATAAAACAGCTGATTATCTAAGAAACATTTAGAATACGCAAATGAACGTTACCAAAAACAGTTACATTATTAAATATTTCCGTGACCACATTATCAAGAAATAAATGCACTGATCAAAAGGAAAGTCCTATTGTATTTTTTACTGACAGAGTTATTTATATTTTTTGCAAACAGAGAGTCTCGTTTTTGCAAAGCATTAAATATGTATGTGGAATGAATATGTATTTCCGGACCAAATTAAAATGGATTAAATACATTTGGTTTTTGGGAACCGAATCATCATTTAAATATTTTAGCACCTTTAAAAAAATCTGTGAAATAACAGATCAGACGTGTTGTATCGTTTTGTAATTGGCATTTGCAGATTTGTTTTTGTCTCACCTATGATTTTGAAGAATAGTTCTTCGTTTTCGCTTGAACTATTTTTTAGACCTACCAACTTAGCTGTGAACTGACAAACGTCGCCAGTAACGTTTAAAAGTTGCCATTTTAATAAAAAGTATACTAATTTCGGAAAAACTATAAAGACCAAATTGTTTGTGAATTATAAAAATGGCAAGTTTTCAAGATGACAGCCGATTATCAAAGAACTGCCTCCTTACAAATAACTTGGTAGGTAGGACTGTAAATATCATAATTGACAGCATTGAGTTTATAATGAATTGAAACTCAATGGTTGAATAGTATATTAATATTTAATAGGATATTACTATTTTCTTTCAGTCAAAATTACAACAAACAAAAACCAGTACAAGCTAAAGTAAATGTAGTAACAATTATGTTTATTTTTGGAAGGCCAAATACCTTTCTTCAAACTGTTTTTTGGTGGACGACAAAAACTATTTAACTCCTTGTCACTCAGCTACTGCTCATGCATGTCCCTTAATCAGTATGGCGGGCATTCCGGCTTGGTATCGAACGTTCACTACGTCACGAATATTCGCAATGACTTTTAAAAACTGCATTTTGTAACGACCTTGTTATGTTTCTATACTTTGTAATCTGTGTAATTATTAGATATAAAATATTCATATAATACAAACTGAAAACAATACAAAAAACAAAAGGCCTGTTTGTAAGCCGAATATAAAGCAATGTATTCTTTAAAAAAAGTTAAATGTTATGTTATGTTATTTTGATAATAATTATCAATATATGGATTATTGTAACCTATGTTATCTAATCAACTAACCTTTTTTCTATTATTATAGAACTACGTAGATATTTTCAGTATTTCACCGTCGATTCTGAAACAAAAATATCAAATTAAGTTTCATGCGCAAGTAAATCTTAATCTATCTATGTACAAGAATTTATTTAACATTGTTACGTAGCTTTGGCATGAAAAGGTGACAAATATCTATAAGTACATTCTATAAAAAATTCAGATTTATATTTTAAGTAGGATTATCAGTTTTAATTTGTTAGGATTAGTAGTTCCATTATATAGATTAAAAATGAACGAGCGAATAAACAAAACTGTTCCCTTCTGAACATTAGTCTAAATGGCATCAATTTAAATTGTACTTAAAAATATAAATGTTGCTTCTGCTCGGTAAAGGACGAAATACGGTTGAAAAATATTTGATCTCAGTCGATACAGTGGTGTGGATTTATGAGTGTCATTTATTTGCAAAGCAAACGGAGCGGCGTCGTACAATAACTTCAGAACAAGAACCATTCGGACTTTAGCTGTGTTGTCTGAGATAAGACTGTGTTCATATCATTATTGTTTTCATGTATTGTTCCCCCTCTTCACTTAGTAACTAATGCGATACGGTTATTATATTTGTAATGTTATTTAAAAAGCAAATTACAAAGATAATAAACCTACGTCAAATCTAAAGACAAAATAAAAAATGGTCCAAAAATTGCTTTTATTTAATTTATTGTGTTTATACACAGTTTTATTGCTTTATACGTCTGATGAAATAGCATCTCGTTTGATAAAAGTCCAATCACACCATTATTATTAAAACTGAAGAACCCTAACTGCATCATCGATCGTCTACTTACGAGACTCTATAACTGCACTGTAACTAATCGTTAATTAAATATAAGAAGACAAATCTTGCAGATATCCTTCACATTTTTACAACGTGCATGTGAACACAGGCTATCCGTAGTATTTGAGGGAGGCGGCACAAATGCGCACAGTTTTGCAATCCCGCGCCGGAACGTATCGGTTTCCAGGCGACTGGCCCGCGGCGCTAGATCTAAAGCTGCCATTGTTATAATGTTGAAAACATCGTAGGAACTGACTATTGAGGGTATACGAAAAGTATGGATTGAAGGTGACAAGTTCTTTGAAAAGTTAATATTTAAAAATATGAAAAAAATATATTATTTATAAACGTAGGTTGCAACTATGCATCTAAGGTAAAAAAATTCAAAATTTAATAAGAGAAGTTCAAAATTGCGTAATTGGATATCTCTTGTACTTTTTAGCTAACCGATTCTAATTTTTGCATTTATTTCTTTAATTTTCATCGTTCGGTTACTATCACAACATTAAGAGCGTCTGTGGCACAGTAGTTAAAGCGCTGTATTCTCGACCTTAAGGTCCCAGGTTCGATCTCGGTGTCTACCAATGTACCAAATTAGTTTTACAACTTTAGTACATAAAGCCGACTGCTCTAACGCTGAACGGATACGAAGGTATGTTTTAAGTCGGTAAACCCACAATATGCAAACGTGGTGAACTATGAATTGCCTAAAACCTCCCTCTCAGTTGTTGGGCGGGGCTGATATCCCTGGAGAGGCATTAATTGGGGCTGTCATGGATTATCACGCTCATTAATAAAATCCGCGATAAAGACAGCAACAAATTTATTTGTATATTTTTAAATAGGAGCAAGGAAAACAATTATTGTTTAATGAAAGCGAAAAAATTACATTTTAACCAATATGAAACATGTTACATACAAATTGAAAACATATTTATAATTCTAGAATATACATATGAGTGTATTAAATTAATAATTATAAGATAAAAATATGCTAAAAATAAAAATAAAACTAAACCTAAACTAAAATCTATAGAAGGCGAAGTATCCAAAAACTGGCCGAATTACCACGCTGATCTTAATAGACATTTGTTTTGCGAAGTAGGTGACCCCTAGTGTCACGAGTTTCACTCACCAATCGCCTCGCTCAAAAATTACGGCTTTTTTTTTTTTGCTGCCGAGGCACCCTCGCGGGAGGGAGGTGGAAGATGCGTCATGCCTACCGCCCGCAGGTAAATTCCTCTGCGGGGGGTTATGTGGGACTCACCAGAATGGCACCTACCCACTAAAAACCACCTGTTGGCTGTAGTTATTACCGTTAGCCTTCATCGGAAGCGACACCCGTCGGGAAGTTGGGCGCGCTGGCGGAGACCCACTAGCGGGTCTTCCGCCTGTAGTGAAAGTTGCACTGAAGGTGCTCAAAGGGACATGAGTTGGTGGCCGTTCTGGGCAGCCTCCGGTGAAGCCGGGGCTGGGCAGAGGTCGGCCGAAGCATGATTTAGGGATCAATTCATTTAAATGAACCTATAATCAATTGAGAAGGGAACTATGCTCCGCCAGAGCTAGCAAACGCTCTGTCGGAGTACGTGAAGCCCTAAGTTTACGGGCTAAGACTGCGATTTCACTAACATCGACATTTTTTATAGCGTCGCAGACGATACGCATATCGTCTGCTACGGAGGATTGAGGAGTGGGTTTGTATGGGCGAGGAGCCGGGATGGGATTCGATGCGGGGCGCTGCCTCCAGTTTTCTGGGGCAGGCCTGGACTGTGTAGGCTTAGCAGCCGGAGGAACCCGGCTACACAGCGGCGGAAAGTTTTATTTATTTATTTATTTCACAATTTATGTACACACAGTAGTTAAAGAAAGTTAAACACAGTGATTTAAAGTAAGTACAAAGGTACAGCTTATTTCTATAGAAATTTCTTACAGCAGACCTATGAGTGGAGAGTTTAATATCAATGCAGTAATAGTGTGTACTCTTAGGGTAAAATTACTTTAACGAGTAACATAAACATAATTTAAAAAAAATATATATATATAATAAATATATATATACATATATTATAGTACAAGTATAAGTATAAACTTATATATAAATAAACCTACAAAAGTATTAAATATATCCAGTTAAACAGACATAATTATATACATATATCCTATAATAAATATACATAAAAATATACCTACATAATCAATAAGAAAATAAATAAATAAAGTACTTATTGTACATTACAAAAATTAAGAATCGATAAAAACAGGAGCTAACGACATTTATCATTTATCTTGGGAAAGGCGCGGGGCCTGTTTGGGTGCCGCCCTCTTGGAATTGGAGCGCATACAACGGGGTGCACGAGGGCAGCCCCTGTAATTTGCGGTGTGGCCGGACTGGCCACCAAGCCCGCAATCGGGAGGAGAGGGAGTTTCAGGAGTGCGATTGCACTCCTTAGTGAAATGAGGGACCAGGCACTTGACGCACCTGGGCGGTGCGCGGCAGTTGGCCGCCGCGTGCCCGTACAACTGGCACCGATGGCACTGGCCGGGATGACCGCGGCGATGAGGCGCCTCGATCGAGATCCCAGAGAGGCCGCATATAGTGCTAACCCCTTTGAGGATCTCCCTGGACTTGGGGACGTTGGCGAGAACCACCAAAGCGAGAGGGTGTTGCCTCCCGTACTTGCTGTGCATTTTATGCACCGCGAGTGCCGGGAAGCCTTGGGACTGCAGATCCAGTTCGATAATTCGAACGGGACTCCCCTGAGTACCGCTCTGATCTTACGCTCTTCTGACAGAGCATAAGTATGATAAGCATATTGCTTATCGGTGAGGAGCTTTGTTAAAGCACGGAAGTCGTCTATCGACGAGACTAAGATTTTAATACATTCACGCGAGTTGGCCGCTCGGGTGTAATGAATCTTGTGCTCATTGCACAATGTCGAAACCTCAGTCCATTTACCCTTTTCCCGAAGGAAAACGGGTGGTGGGACCTTGGCCTTGACAGAAGTTGGGGCCGGAGCGGGTGTTGAAGACACCGGGGCAGCTGGCGTTGAAGACGCCGCAGGGGGTGTGGGGACGGGCGTTGAGGGCGCCGGGTCTTGTTTCGAACGCTTCTTAGAGCGCTTCTTAACAAGCGTAAAAGAGGGAGATTCAGGGCCAGTTGGGGTGGCGTCTACTTCGCACTCCATGTCACTGGAGGAAGGGGACGCGGGAGGGCCTAAGACCTGAGGGGTCTCGGGAACTGGGGTGGCCTGAGAGGCCATTGTGGGCATTAACGTCATGAGATGAGGGATAAGGGAATCTAAGAAACGGTACTTATCAGCATTTATAGACATGCCTTCAGTACTTTCAAGTAACTTCTTCCTAAACTCGTCAAAGCTTAGGGAAGCCATTGCGGAGGGGTTGGGGAGGGACAATATATAAATATATATACTATGAACCTATCAACGATGACTAACTTCCTAAAACCACCCTACACGCAGTAGGGCGGTTGAGGACGACGCGGATAACTTACTCGAACACGGAACTTGAAGTCCTGGAACGACGAAACCCCGTCGACGAAGCTCACGTTCCACGAAGTACGGTTAACAACCCACTATCCGCCTTGAAAACGGCGTTAGAAACTTATTAGAAGTACGGTTAACGAGCCACTGTCCGCCGTGAAAACGGCGTTAGAAACTTATTACGGTATACAACTATGAAATTATATATTACGACAACAACCAGTGAAATTTGGGTGCTCAATTAACGCGGGGGCTAATAGAGCGGGAAGGCGTCTGCGATCGACGTGCGCTCGAGAACGCACGCAGACCGAGACTGTGAAATTACGGCTTTTTTTTTTTTTGGTTCCCCTCCACGGGAAGGGCAGGAGGACATAAAAAATGCTCTGACGCATACTCCGCGCGCGCGATCGGAGTTATGTGGGACTCGTCCCGACGCCTACCAGAACCATACCCACTAAAAAACCCCCTGTCGGCTCGTGCATTTTTGCCACTCAGCCTTCATCTGAGCGACGGCCAATCGAAGAAAGAGGCCGCGCTAGCGGGGCCCTTAAGGGGCACCCGCTGAGATTTACATAGCACTGAAGGTGCTCAAAAATGAAAAGTAAATACAAACATTAAAAATGAAAAGTAAATAAAAACATTAAAATGACTAGTAAAATTGCATTAATTCGGATTTACGTTAGAATTAGAATTTACGTTAGAATTAGGATTTGCGGCCTGAAGGGCCTCGAGGGCTAAAGTTAACTGCGTAGGTTCGCCCGTGTACGCGTTTCTCGGCCTAGCGACTTTGAATTTCGAATCTAACACAGGAGCAGTATATGAGACTGAATCTCGAACAAGATGATTGGGATGGGATTCGGCGCGTTTGAAGAACGATTCTGAGAGTGTTTTGAGGTGCTGTTGCACTGTAGGTAGTTCAAGATCTCTGTGCAGGTCCGCGTTGCGCACATACCAAGGTGCGTCTGTGGCCCTGCGGCAGAAGAGATTTTGAACCACCTGCAGCTTATACAGGACGGAGGGATTGGCGTGGGCAAAGACTGGCGAAGCATACGACATGACGGGTCTAACGCAGACCTTATAAAGCGTACGTTTATTTCTAAAAGACATTTTACTTTTTCTACCTATCATACGATTTAAGCGGCTTAAGTAGAAACGCGCGAGTTTCGTTACTCTATCGACGTGTGGCTTGAAAGAAAGCGTCTGATCTAAGGTGACGCCTAAGTATTTGATACTGCGCTTCCAGGGGATGGGAATACCTAACATTCGAATGTGGGGATCGTTGCGGCGATTACGACGTTTGTGGTCGAATAGAATGGCAGAACTCTTTTCTGGGTTGACATCGATACGCCATTTTTGAAACCAAACACCGAGGGCGTTTACGGCCTTTTGGAGTCTGGTGATGTTATACGGGATCCTTTGACCTTTAGTGTAAAGGGCGGTATCGTCTGCAAAGAGGGCGAGTTCGACGCCTTTCGGCGGGATGGGCATGTCATTAGTGTACACGGTGTACAGCAGAGGGGCGAGGACTGAGCCTTGCGGGACTCCAGCCTTTATGGGACGAGGCGCGGAGAGCGTGCCTTCATGTTTGAATCGAAACGTACGGTCTTTAAGAAACGACGCGATTAATCTGACTAGGCGAACCGGTAAGCCTATTTTATAGAGTTTAAAAACGAGACCGCTGTGCCAGACTTTGTCGAATGCCTTGGCTACGTCAAAGAGAACCGCGATAGATTTTTTACGATGCGGATAGAATCCTTCGAGAATGTACTCGACGATTCGATGGACTTGCTGAGGGCAGGAGTGCTTAGCGCGAAAGCCGAACTGGTGGGGAATAATGAGAGGGTCGCCATCCGTTGGAAACAGATGGTTCCGCATTCGAGAGAATATGACTCTTTCGAGAAGTTTAGACATTGCCTTGAGGAGGCTGATGGGTCTGTGATTAGCCGGGATGTTCAGAGGTTTACCCGGCTTGGGAATGCCTATGACTGTCGCTTCTTTCCAGGCTTTTGGAAAGTAGCTATGGTCGAAGCAGGCATTGAAGATGATAGCTAACAAGGTAAGCACCTGCTGTGGCAGGTGCTTAAGTGCGTGGTTGGAAATTCCATCCGCACCCGGAGCCTTTTTGGACTTTTGCTTTCTAATGAGAAGCAAGATTTCATCATTAGAGACTGTGACGGGGTCGTCGGTGATAGGGAGAGATTCTCTGCGGAGAACTTCGTCCTCCACCGCCTGGATGTGGGAGGGATCCGCGGGTTGCGTGCTGGGGGCGAACATTGTGCCGCTATGCTGTCAGCGAAGCATTCGGCTTTCTCTTCGACTTCGAGGGCAATGGTGCCGTCGGGACGGAGGAGAGGAGGAACGTGAGAGGCGGTGTCTACGCGTAAAGCTCGGGCCATTCGATAATACGCTTGGTGGGACGGGGAGATATTCTCCATGAGATCGTTAAACTGAGTGTCACGGAGTTCCGCGAGGCGAGACCTAACTTTACGTTGAAGCTGATTCGCAGCTGTTCTATATGCGGGCGTGGGATATTTCTTGGCTCTCCGGAGAGCCGCGTTCTTAGCTTTAATGAGATTGCTAACGGCTAAGGGAAGCGCGGGTTTGCCTTGCTTAGCAATGATTACGTTATCGCTGATGGCTGAGTTGATAGCATCAGTGAGATTATCGACTATCGAATCTATTTTAATCGGGCTGTCTAATTGGTCGGGCGAAATCGCGAGCGGAGAGTTTGGTGCCTCTAAGGCTGAAACTAACGTATTTTTAAAGCCTTTCCAGTTGGTAAAGGTCTTAGGAGATGTGACGTTATCGTTAGGCGCGCCTAGCACGAGGGAGACGGGGCGATGGTCGGAGCCTAGGTCATCGAGCGGTTCGATGGACCTGAGATCAAGATTGATTCGCTTGATAATTGCAAAGTCGAGGATGTCAGGAGAGTAGGTCGGGATGTTGGGATAGTGAGTGGGAGTGATGGGGGATATGACGTCTAAGTCAAGGGAGTTAGTGATGTCGAGGAGAGCGACACCGCTGGTGTTGGTCGATAGGCACGTCCAGTCAGTATGTTTGGAGTTAAAGTCTCCGAACATAATGACTGAATGGCCGAGGGCGAGAATGGCCTCAAAGTCGCTGCGGATTGGTCTGGTACCACTAGGTATGTAGATTGAAGCTATGATGATGGTCGGATGACCAGTCATAGCCAATCTACACACAGTGGCCTCCATGTTGAGGAGAGGAGGGGTAGGGAGAGGAAAGCAATGGAAGCCTCTTTTGTAATATATAGCGGTGCCGCCGTAACCGTCGGAGTTGGGCCTATCGTTGCGAGTAAACGCGTACTTAGGAATAGCGTATCCCCTGGAGCGGTTTGGAGTAAGCCATGTCTCCTGGAGAAGGAATAAGTCAGGTTCTTTGTTCTGAAGGAACAGTTTAATCTCGGGAAGGTTAGTGCTAAGGCTACGAGCGTTAAAAGATACTAGGGATAAGCCCTTAGGTTTAATACGGCTGGACGCGGGATTCGCGGGTCTAGACATTAAAATTTATTTATTTACGAATTTATACAAAAATAAAAGAATTTACAACGAACTTAGGAGCGAGTGATGCTCGGCTAACGCGAATAAACGCTCTTGAGGAGAGCGGGCGGCTCGCAGTTTGCGTGCGAGTACGGAAATTTCGTTAATGTCGACGTTTTGGATGACGTCGAACACGGTCTTCATGTCCTCAGCCAACGACGACTGAGGTGAAGATGACAACGCGGGACGCGGCCCTACGGAAGCTACGGGAGCTGGGATGGGTCGGGAAGGTGCAGGCGAGACAGCCGGACGCTGCCTCCAAGACAGAGCCTGAGTAGGCGTCGGCTGAACGGGCTTTGCTTCCGGGGGACCCCGGTTGCGCAGTGGCGGGAAGTTAGCGGGAGTGAGCGGCGGCGCCGGTTTAGGCGCGACCCTCTTGACGGTGGAGCGCGGAGCGCGCGGGCAACCCCTGTAGTTTGCTGTGTGGCCGGACTGGCCGCACAGCACACAGGCAGGGGGGGAAGTGGATTCAGGAGTGCGAGTGCACTCCTTTGTTATGTGTGGATCCAGGCACTTAACGCACCTGGGGGGAGCTGAGCAGTTAGCCGCTGCGTGGCCATAGAGCTGGCAGCGGTGGCACTGCCCAGGATGGCCGCGGGGGTTGGGACGCTCGACGGAGATGTTCGAGAGTCCGCAGATTGTGCGAGCCTCTCTGAAAATCTCCTTCGAGGAAAACGCCTACCGCGGTTGGAGTGCATCTTGTGCACTGCTACGGCCGGGAAACCCTGAGACTTAAGGTCCTCGAGAATGTCTTCGTTACTGAGTTCGAACAGGACGCCCCGTAGTACTGCGCAGATCTTACGCTCCTCCGGGAGGGCGTAGGTATGATACGCGATTTGATTGATCGACAGAAGCCTAGTGAAAGACCGGAAGTCGTCGACGGTCGCTACTTGAATTTTGATTGTATCGCCAGCGTTGGCGGCTTTTAAGTAATTAATTTTGTGCTCTTTGCACAAGTTTGAAACCGCGGTCCAGCGCGCTTTTTCACGCAGGAAGACGGGCGGAGGGAGCTGAGGCTTCGGCGGGACGGGAGCGCAGCGCGTCGCTGGCTTCGATGGGACCGACGGAGACGCGGTTACTTCGAGCGATTTTAATGGCGCGGGGGCTGGTGTTGAAGACACCGGGGAGGGCTCGGGTATTGATGATACCGAAGCTTTCTTCGAGCGCTTCTTGGAGCGCTTGGTGACAAGTTGAAACGCGGGCTCAGGAGAGCCGGTTAAGGTGACGGCATCTGATGACGTATCAGACGCGGGTTCGGAGTCGCTCCCGGGAGCGGTACGCTTGCGACGCGACGCGTGAGAGGATGCGAACGATTCGCAGTCCATCTCGGACGAGGGCCGGGGTTGAGGCCTGAGGGACCGGGGTTGAGGCCTGAGGGGTCGGGGACGCGATAGAAGCCTGCAAGGCCTGCGTTAGTACGTCAGCGGGTATGCTTACGCCGGACGCAGCGAGCGCCTGGGCGAACGACCTAAGGATGTTTACAAGGTCCATTGGAGGGCTTGAAACTACAGTGTATAATATATAAATATATAAAAATGCCTAGGTTCCCTAGCAAACCTAGCACCTAAACCTCCCTACCCGCGGTAGGGGGGCTGGGGAGAATAACTTAAAACTAACCGTAGTATGCCGAAGGCCGCTACCTAGAACCTAAAAAAGGGTGCGCAGGTAAAGAGTTGACCGCGTTAGGGTCAACCTTTACCGACAGAAAGGACAAATACACACGAAAACACACAGATATGATAAAAATAAATATGAAAATTGGAGAAAATAAATAAAATGTAAAAGAGAAACAAAATAAAAATAAAAGGACTGGTTCAGTACAAATTCGTAGTCACCGCTACCTAGAAACCTAAAAAAGGGTACGCAGGTAAAGAGTTGACCGCGTTAGGGTCAACCTTTACCGACAGAAAGGACAAATACACACGAAAACACACAAATATGATAAAAATAAATATGAAAATAGGAGAAAAACAAATAAAATAGAGAAGAGAAATAAAATAAAATAAAAAGGACTGGTTCAGTACAAATTCGTTGTCACCGTTAAGTATCCTTTGTACTGAGACCAGACTACTTACGCTGGGCACAACACTGCACTCAGCACAAGCACAACACAACTTAGCACAGCACTTTGAAGACTAAGGGGCTTAGTCGCAAGAAAAATCGCACTTCGATAGCACTCAGAGGGAGTAGGAAAACCTTGAAAACCGTAGCACGGAACCAACACGCTAAACTGTGACGTCAGTAGACTGAGCACCACGGAATATCGGGAAGGGACCAAACAACGGAGAACGGGGTCTTGCACGTCCGCACTGGGCGGCGATCGGAGCGAGAATGTTGAGATTACGGCTCAACAAGTACGTCTTCTTATAGTAGCGTCGGGTGACGGATTGCTCACATCCCTCTAATATGGGTGAGGAGGACGATGGCTGGATCCCGCATTAACTCGTGAACGGGTGCCGTTTGAGGGTGTTCGTCGTTTGAATACTTGGGGGGAGGGAGACTTGCCAAGCTAACAGATGCAGATAAGAATAATTTTGTGTAGCCATAAAGAGACTCTGTAAATTTATTTTGAAAAATATATACCCAGTTCTTGCCAGTTCTTCTTCGCGAAGGTTTTTCCGAACTGGTGATAGAGTCATGTTTTATTTGACGTCAAGAACGAGTAATTGTCAATCTTGAGAATAAAATATTTCATTTCATTTCATTGCCTCATAAAGAGATGTCTGGATCAATAACAACTATGGCCAAACCAGGATCCGATGTCGCATCTTCAGATGCAGGAGGTACTAATACTCCCGAGAGATGAAGTTGCTAGTGGTAGTTCTTTTGTAAAGATATCGTCTGGGACCTAAAACCACATTAATTATAGAATCAAAAAAAACAGCAAAGTCATTAAAGAAAGAAATGCATATCGAACTTAGACGGTTCCAACCGTTGCTGTCATCATCAATACATCGATAACGACAACGATTAATAATATAGTGGGGCGTAGCTATTGATGATAAAGAAAAAAAAAACAAATACGTCCCGAGACTATTGATCTTTTTTTTGCATTATAATATTTTATTATAATCTTTCCAAAACAATACAACAACCGATTCACATAACAACCTGATTCATATAGCTATGATTGTGTATACACTTATCAATCAACATCAAGAAGTCTTAACTAAAATATTCTGTGTACTATATGTTGTAAATGAAGTAATATTTTGTGAAATATATCACTAGTGAACATATAAGTTCTTTGTCTGCGTTTAATTTTGCGCAATTAGAAAATGGTTAATTTTCGAAAAGGGTACAAGAATGTTATAACTTAAAATCAACTGCCTCTTTATATTCTTAGTCAGGTACGTTCATGGAATTTTCAGAGAATCTTTTTCAATCTCCTACCAGCGAATACTTTCACGCACAATTGATATTCCAGGAAATAAAAGGGTTCCACAGGTTTGACTTGTGCCTTGAAATGGCAATCATATCGTTAGTTACGCTTTATATTGCAAATTTTAATACGGAAATATACGTTTTTTAGAAATCTATATCAGAGGGAGATTTCGATTTAGTATCGCATTGACGTTATCTGCTTTCCAATTTCAAGCCAACAACAGATCATTGTGTCAATGAAAACTGAATCAAAACTTTAATTTCATACCGAAGAATAACACCGTCATTAAAATTTACACTCCAATTCCTTCCACTTTCTGATACACTGCGTCCAAACCTGGCATACTGACATACTTGTACAAAAGCGCATCGCGTGAATCGAACCATTGTGGTTTGTTTTCCGCCGTTCCAAGCCACCATCTTGCTTGTGGCCGAAGATTCCCGCGCAAACCATTGTGACCTAATTTACTACGTGACCTAACTGCACAGTACACTGACTTCGCGGTGAATTGACAGCCCCCCGTCATTCTTTAGTTAAGCTCCATGCTGTAGAAAATTCACAAATCGAAATTCCCTGTGAAAATTGAAAGAACGTGCCTTTTGAGGTTATATTGTTGCTGGCCAACGTCAGCTTCCAGATATTTTTGACGGAAATAAAATTGTGTCAGTTACAATTCGTGTGCAATTTTAAAAAATTGAACGGACTGGCTTCATAGTGTTGTAGTCTACATTTGCAGTGTCTGTATGTTTTGAAATTTGTTGACGGTAATATTACTGTTATGTTATTCTATACTGTAGTGTAAGTCTTTCAAGGGAATTCTAAAATGGACGACAAGCACTGTCTACATGTATTGGAATTCCCTATACACTAGAGTAGAGTCATCTCAAGACAATAGACAATGTTAATTTAGGTCAATGCATCTTGAAACTTATAATTTATATCAACATAAACACGTGACTAAATAAAAACGAAAAGTTAATTGGAAAAATTATCAGAGGGCAAAGAAAGTTGATTACTTTTATGTTTTTGGTATATCCTAAAGTTTTTGCGACTCAATAAAACAGTTTTTAACCGGATTTTTACCTAGAAGGGCCATAAAAGCCATTGAAATAAAAAAAACCCCAAATTTCAATAGAGAAGATGGTTGGAAACTTACTCCAACATGGAATCCTATACTAAAAATATCAAATCCAACGAACGGCAAACCTCAAGCTCCAGACACTGTGAGCACTTTCTGTCCTAACCCTGAACTACGCTCGCAGACTGAGAAAGAGATGGAAATGATTGAATACTGTTAAGACGCCTGTCATCTTAGTCACTCGTGACCACAGTAACTATAAAGGTGCTGAAACATCGAGTTCAAATGTAAAAATTGAATTAAGCGCGATAAAATCAGGTAAAAAAGTGTTTTACTTTAAGTTTCTTTTTGATATTTTACTTTCTACACCTTTTGAACAATAACGTCTCGTTACAGCTATTCTATTAATAATTTTAACAGATTGCTTGTCTGGATTATTTTAATACTTTATTTGCCTCATTTACTTAAAATAGATTGAATAATTACACCTAAGACACTTTTTTAAAACTTCTAGCATATACGAAGTAATCACTTTTATTAGGAACGGCAGGTTTTTTAACCAAAAGTCAGTGTTTTTGAAATCAAATTTTGTAAAATTTTATAAACTATTAATGCTGTTTAAAATACTAGCAAGCTATCAAATAGTTTATTATTGTATTTACACTTTTATATGTATAATGGGCTACTTTTGCTACCGTCCTGGAAGAGAGCACATGAGCTCAAACCAACTATGAATTTATAAAGAAGTAGTTGAAAAGAAAAATACTACAAATACCTGTTCTGTTGCTAACTAGATTATCATATCAGATATAGAATTAATCAGCGTTAATTTTTTATTTATTTATTTATATTAATTCCTTGAATTTTCTTTGAATTTTATATTTATAGGGTCCTTCCTTGAAGCTGAAACAATCGCTAAGCTTTGGCACTGGTCCGAAATATCTACTGCTTTCTACATACATGAAATGAATATTGTCTAGCTGAAATTAATTTTGTGCTCTCAAAAAATAAATCTTACAGTACATTCCGATAAGACTAAAAAAATTCAAGCTTATTGCTAATCTACGTTGAATCCCAATTTAAAAATTGAATAAACACTTAATACACCGCTAAGCTGTTAAATGAGGCATTTTGTCGTCGGCTGCGATTGCCGGCTTTTCGCCCGGAACTGGTCCGGATGAGGCGGTATTTGGACCGTTCCGGGAGTTCGCCGGATCGCTGGGGGATATCGGCTAATATTGCAGACGGGGAGGCGCTCGTTAGCAGGGACCATTGAGCTATGAGTCAATAGACAGGTCAAGTGAATTAGTGTTGTGGAGAATTGCTTTTCGTCTGTGATATCAATGATATAAAAAATGTGAATTAACGTGTTAGGGCTCGCGTTAAAACGATTTGGTAATTAATGAGGTTTAATTAACAATAGGAAAAAGAAAAACAAGAAAAGGAAACCATAAAAGATGGAATACAACGCTTAAATTATTTTGTTCCAAGGGCAAAGTGGCCAAAAGGCTGGCAGAATGCTATCGATAAACGTTGCGCAAAATAAGTTCCAGTCTTGGGGTCACGAGTTTCAATGACCAATTGTTTAGAAATTTTAGTAAACAGTCTTTGAGCACCCTGACCCAAAGACCTACTGCCTCAACGCCAAACGCATCAAAAATATAAGCATTACCTAATTTGTGATAATTCCTATACTTTATACTTTTCGCAAAGCTGGCAAAGTACTAGAGATATCAGGCCGCTTGCCATCATCACGCAATAGTCCCGATGGCGAAATGGAGGTGTCAATCATTCAATCTGACATCGCGAGATAGTGTGTCGTCACCACGAGAGTACGACAGACATATTCGCTAGAACGGCAACAGTGCTGTGCACATAATTTGGCGCCACTACGCAAAGTACAATATATCCTAAAGCTTTGGCAGTCTAAAAGATTTGCAGCGTTAGGATGTGGAAGGGCCTGCAACCAGAGCCCGGATTCCAAGTTCGAGGTTTAACAAATTGTTAAATATAAAGTTTAGTCCTAACAATATAAATTCCTTTGTTCGTTCAAAACCTTTACAGAAATAAGTCCCTTACTATCTATTCTATTACAATGAGACCATGCTCTTACACTTTTGTTATGTTAAACTTCTAAGTTATGTGAGGCAGTAACTGTACATTCTATATGATTTATAAACGATGTAGCGACGCACTGTTCCGGCAATGGCATTATTTTTAGCAATACACTACTATTACTACTCCACGGTATACACACTCGTTGGTTTGAGCAATAAAATCTAACTTGGCAATCGAAGGCGAATATGGGAAAGCAGATGTGGGTGGCATGAACCAAATTGTGATCATTTTCACTCTTTAAATGGTTTTTCTTATCAATTTCGCAAACAATAACGTTACTGATAGAAAAAGGGTTACCCATTTATAATTATCAATAATAAAATAAACTATTTCACGTATCGTATTAAGACTTCCTCAACTAATGCGTATTCCGAGAAAGTTTTCGGTGCCCACGAAAACTTCTTGGACAGGCAGAACGTTACTTAACCGCAAATTAATTTATTCTGGCATTTTAATCAAACCCTTCCTGACTCTGTGCCTCAATAACTCAAAGTTTTGCATGAAACTCATTCAATAGAACTTAACTCATTAAAATATTAGTGGCGGTGTGCTTCAATTAGGCTTAATACCGTGTTATAGAGCGGCAAAACTATCCGAGTCAAAGTAACTTTGACGACCAAAAGTCCGGGTGCTCGTAGGCCTTTTGGTATACGCTCTATTCAATAACTAAGAAAAACAATATTTAGTCGGATATCACTTTGCATAAGCGCTTTATTACTTAAACTACTGATATAAAAATTATTGGGCTATTTATTACATATGTTGCCTCATTTTTTAATAAAGCACTTTTTACAGAATCTATAATATTGTCATGTAAAAGTCTGAAAGTCAAAACAGCTATTCGTTTAAGTGATTTTAAATCAAATTAAAATTGAAGCAACTTGAATATAAGTAAAAATATATTGACAGAAGTTTTAGCAACCGTTATTAAACCTAATGTTCATAGTCAGCCTAGCCAAATAAAACAGTCTCAAATCAGCGAATGTCCCGACTAGTCACTTTATGTCATTTAGCGGTGTCCAGTCACATTTGGGTAGCAATTTGACAAATTGATTCAGTTTCGGTCACATCTTGCGCAATTATCGGGGCCGGATCGGACCGGCGATACGGCAACCGGAACCGGCTATATTGCCGTTTGAATGTTCTGCGGTTGTTCGGTGATTGTTATCTGAACCGACCTCAATAAATTTCGAAATGACTGTAAATTTTTAAGGTTACACACATGTGCGTTTTGAATTACGATTGAGTCGATTTGTTGGCTTTATTTTTAGTTAATTGCATTTTCGCTGTTTTTCCGATTGCGCAATTTTAATGGAGAATTGAGTTAGGTAAGAATGTAATTAATTAAAATAAAAGGACCTTTCGTTTTGATTCATTTAAACAAAATTATTCAAAAACAATTTAAGAAAAACGCTGTTAAAACCCCGTTATTCAATTCACTTTCTTCAAAATCAAATTACCAGTACTATAAATGTGAAAAATAATAAGTTTAAAAGTAGACATATTTGTAAGGATTACAATCTGTAAGGATTATTTTTAAGTGTCCAAGACGCAAAATAAAATATTTAAGTACTTACTATATTTATTTATTTACTACAAAAAATATTTAATTCAAAATCAATGCGCTAAAACAGTTCTGGTTTATTATATAGAAAAAAAGTAAACGAGTAATAAAATTATATAAAGTGTGTATTTTCCTTGATTGAGATTCCTGTACAAATTTATTTTCCTCGCTTTACTAAATAAAAACATCTTTATTTTAGTATAGGTACTACGATTTGATTAATTTCAATGGGATCCAGATGGGTCTCCAATATCGAACTAATTTATTGCCTCATAAAACAATGTTTTAGATCCTATTACACTGGAAGTACGTTCGTGCATTCATAAAACGGGACTTCACTGTATTTTATAAATTCAAATTTCACTATATTTATGTAGCTCTTGAAAGGGCAGCATTTTAACATGATGTTAAAATAGCACCTCTTTTTTAAGCTTGCGTGACAAATTATGATGACATTAGCTTCAAGGTTGAGCTTAAGATTGGATGATTGCAGATAATTCCACAAAGATTCGAGAAATCAAGCCTTACAAAAATATTTTTGGTTCATTTTGATATCAAAGGTCATTAAGACCTGATAAAGTTTGATACAAATACTAAGTCGAAACTGATCTACCGCTTCGATGTTTTTCAGTCTGCTTTTTGTGCAGTCGTAGATTCCATCTACAACACAAAAATGTAAAATCAATACGTGTATTTATTCCTGTACCTCTCCAGTGTTTTAAGTGAAATCTTCTATTTTAAGGTTGAGACCTAATTTCTTTTAACTCCTCAGGCATTCGCTGACTCACAAATAACATACTCGTAGATCTTAAAATTGTTGTGTAATATTTTCTACGGAGGAATTGTAACAGATTATAATCAAATCCAACATAATATTATATATAAAATATAAAAAAACATTCACTCTCTTCAGTCGTGATGTCGTTTGTTGAGTCTGTCTCTCTATAAAAATATGACCGTATGTCAATATTTGTTAATTTGGTAAGATGTAAAAATAAGTAGTAGACCGGGAGCTGCATGGCTAAATATGAGGACCGCATTCTGGGAGTTTGCAGATTTTCCACACAGCTTGCAGATTTTAATTCTGGATGTTGGCGGTAAGTTTTTTGATTCAATTTTGAGGCCTCATTTCCTTGTATCAAGTTAATCAATTTAACTACTGTAATTATTGTTTAGCGATAATACCTATTTCTTGGTGTGTTTACATAAGCAAGTTCAAGAAGATTGCGGTTTCATATTTGTGGAGGTTTGATTTTCCAAATTACAAGGCTCTTGATTTTTTAGGTACCTGACTTATGTAAATTTGATTCATTTAGAAATCGTTTGGAAGATGTATCGTCACATATACGCATGTCACTAACGCAGTAAAAATGCAAATTATTCTTCAAGTCTTCTTAACAAAAATCTTCAGCGATGATACTCGTATTTTTTTCTAGTTGGCTCTAGCTATAAGTAACATTAATCATGCCAGAAAATTGTAAAAAAAAATCACTAAATCAAATTAAAAGTGGCTCTTAACCACTTCTTCAATCGATATACTTTATTTCTAAGAGGATGAGACAAAATAAATAAAAGGAACGTCAAACTTTCTGGTAACACTCAGTATCATAATCTGCTAGCTTTTCTGAGCTTAAAACCATTTAGAGAATACCGTTCTCAAATTTTGCAAACTCAATATTTTTTAGCAAATACACTTTAAATAAAACGGAAACATCGACATTTTTATATTCTTCAAACTACAAAAGTCCTTCATTGAAAATTCTAGGACGTCATTATAGGTATTGTGTAGTTTTCAAAATATCATTATTTGTGAAAAATAAAATATACGCCGCCATTTCGCCTCGTCCATATCGATATTTTGATATAATTTGACAGAAACAAGGTATTTTAACGTACCAGCAATCGCAAGACAAGCAATCAAATTTAACATCAGATTATAAGAGTTTGACGTTTGTTAGATCATGATGGATCAGAAATTGCCCTTAATGCCCTGTTAATTATCTAATAAGGCATTAATTTACTAAACACAATATCGTGAAATTGAATCTGAGGCGAAAGAGTTTAACTTACCATTATTTTTTGTTTTATTTATTTGTATGAAATTGCAAGCAACACAGTTATTCAAGTTAACACTGTAGCAGCTTCCCATTAAAGCCATTCCTTCATGTGATATATAAGGTGCCTACATCAGACCTCGTCTGCAAGAAGTTAATTAAATAACTTAGCCATCTTAATGCGGTCCGAATTTTTCCTTTTTTTCTTTTTGGCATGTAAACTACTTTACTTCAGTTATTGTTCTGGATGTTTCTGAGATATTTACATTATTGTTCATCATCTTATAAAAGCTTCAACATGTCTGATAATCTGATGTGTACTATATTATCGTCATTTTCTCGCTGTAGACTCGGTCGTAAATCATATTTTCTCACTGCAAACTCCGTCGTAAAACTTTATTATGAATATCAAAGGCAGTACTAGTTATAATTACAATATATTTCGATATGTACTTATTGAAGTTGTTTTATACTGACGTTAGGCTTTATAAAGATGGGAAATACGGTCAAATTAATCCTAAGAATCTAAAGCTACAGGGTAATTGTATTGTTTATTGTGACTTGGATAACTGATAAGGACGGGAAAAGTCATTATTCCAATGTACGGGAGAAAGAGACAATATGATTTTTAGAAAGTGTTATTTATACTTAATAAAAATATTAAATTACATATGTTTTAAATTTCTATGAGCCGCCTATAAAAATACACTATCGATATTTGTGCTATGACTATTTGTCAGAGCACATATCAAAATCCGCACAGGTCGATACTATTTACACTGACTACACAAAATGCTTTGACAAAATAGATCACTTACTACTCCTCCGTAAAATTCGATCGGTTGGTATTAAAGGCAATCTATACAGATGGTTTACATCATACGTTCAAAATAGAACGCAAATTGTTGCACTTTACGGCTATTCTTCTGCAGCATTGTTAATTCCATCTGGTGTCCCACAAGGGTCTTTGTTAGGGCCTCTTCTATTTAACATATTTGTAAATGACATATCATCATGCTTTCATTTTTCTAAAATATTTTTATATGCAGATGATATGAAAATTTTATGTCCAGTTAAATCTGTCACTGACGCAAATCGTCTCCAAGATGATTTATGTAGATTTGAGAGTTACTGTAATACTAATAAATTGGATCTGAATGTATCCAAATGCTTCATTTGTTCATACACTCGTAAAAATGATCCTTTACAATACACATACACGCTCAAAAATCAAATTATTACCAGAGTTACCACTATACGAGATTTAGGAGTAACTTTTTATAGCAAATTACTTTTTGATGATCATGTTAACAATATAATAAACAAAGCTTCTAAAGCGCTAGGTTTCATTTTGCGTTTGTCTAATAACTTCAACTCAATTAAAACGGTAAAGATATTATATTGCGCGTTTGTGCGCTGTCACTTGGAGTACGCTTCACAAATATGGAACCCGTTGTATAATGTTTATATTAAGCGGATCGAACAAATTCAAAAACGGTTTTTAAGGTATCTCCAATTTAGAGTTAAATCTTATGTACCTAACTATAATAGGCGTTGCCAAAAGTTTCACATACTACCTTTACAGGAGAGAAGGCGTATAGCAGACCTTGCCTTTTTGCTTAATATAGCTAACGGCTCGGTTGATTGCCCTGAGTTATTAGAACGTGTATATTTATATGTTCCTGGCAAATCTCTGAGAAATCCAAATATCCTCCACGTACCTTTTGCTTCGACAAATTACAGGCAAAATTCTTACTTATTAAGAGCAAGCAGGTGTTTCAATAAACTGTGCAGAAGTCATGATATAGATCTTTATAATACTTCTGTTGGGCAGCTTAAGCGGTTATTTACTAATCGCTTCTTTATGTAAAAACTTTATGAAAAAATAATATGTATGTGGTAGTGTTATTTTTTTTTTGTCTATTTGTATTTGTTTTAATGTACATGATATTGGCTAGTCTTCTACATTTTGTATGCAATAGGTAATGTGATCACCTTTGTTTTGATTTTTACTATTTACTTGTCTGTGGAAATTTGTAACTGGCCTTCTGTATCTATCTTTCTGTAAAAAAAAAAAAATAGTAGCTGTAAATTTCCCCAATATTGTTAAATAAATAAATAAATAAATAAATTACTTATCGACAGCAATAATACACAAGCACTACGTGGCTTCTACGTCATCCCGTATGGCTCGTGAGTGGGAAAGAGAGAGAAACACTAACGGCACCGCTGCTACTTTTTATGACCGAGTCTGCAGCGAGAAAATAACGATACTATAATACCGACGTACTTTGAAGTTTGACATCCACATAGATTTAGGGGTTCGATTTGAAGTTATATTATATAATAAAAAATAAGTCTTGTTCTGGGTTACTTACTCAGAAGTAAATCCATTTTCCGTTTCATTTTTTCCAAACTTAGAACAAATCCTTTATATTTCCAGAGTAAGCTTTTAAGGGGATTAAGCTATTTTCGTGATATCATTTTGTTAGATAAGTTGGTCCTAAATAACATTCATATGTATGCTTTATTTAATATCTTAATAATCTTAGCCATCATTGAAATCTAAATAACAAACAAGTCGTGTCTAACAATGAAGATATTTTTGAGAATTGTTATTCTTTTATAGATCAGCTTTATTAATTGTCATTTGTTATATTAGAAAAAACGCTAGATTTTTCATATTGAGTACGGTATACTACTATCTGTTATACCATGTATAGATTGGAAATTAGAAAATGACGGCCGAGTGACGTATGTGGGCAGTAGCTCAATTGTTGTATTCTAAAATGTATAATAATATAAAAACTAGGTTTCATCGCAGACGCTGTAAGCTAATTTACATTGCCAACATTAACCGCTTCTTTTTTTTCTAACAATCACACCACATTATCTAGCCCAAATTAAGTATCACTAAGAACTTGTGTTATGGATACTAGATAACGGATAAATAAACTTAACACACATAAATATATTTTTTATAATATAAATATTACAAATAAACTTAAATAAACATACATACACATCCATGACTAGAAAGCAAATATGATAAAATGTCTGCCCCCTACCAGGATTCGAACCCGGGACCTCTGGCACGGAAGGCAAGGCTACTTACCTCAACACCAAACAGGCCGTAGGTAGGTTACAAAAGTTAATTGGAAATTAAGTGTTGAAAGCCGTAGCTTTTAGTTTTTATGTCCTTTGTCTGGTGCTTATTTTAAACCAAATATAAATATAAATTATAACCGTAGTTGAATAGGTAAAATGTATTTAAGTAAATTAAAGTGCAAAGGTTCTTAAGTTATTCGCCCATACTTCCTTTATAAATAGGAATGATTTATCGGTTTGTATGTACATTAGTTATGGAAAAGCTCTGAAATATATAAATCGATCTTAAGAATAAAAAAGAAACCATTCCAGGTTGATGTAACATAGGTTTTATTATCTGGCTTATGTACCTATCGCGAAAAACAGTTCGCTTTTCATAAAAAAGTCTACTTGTTGGATATTGTATTTTTTGAAAGGAAAAATCGCAGCCGTTACATGATTCAGACAAGCTGTGAAATACATTTGAAACGTTATTTTCTTTTTTTTTTATTGGAATAAATGAGTTGTACCGATCTTACAATTTAATCATCCATAAAAGCCCAATATTACTGTTGATTAAGTTTTCTTTGATTTTCTAAAGAAAGCCTTCATTTTATCCTCAAAAATCATAAGTATAAAGTAGCATATCTTATTTACAATTGATTCTTTTAGTTCTTTTTTTTAATTTATTAAGTAATTTATAGAGATAATGATTCTGCAACTAAGGTCTATGGTCTAACCTTTAAGAACTCGACGTCGAATCAGAATCTAGTGGTTATTCCAGTTTACCGAAAAAATTAAAAAAAAATCTGTCATTTAATTTTAGACATGTACAAACAAATTGTGAAAAAGAAATACTAAATTATATAAAAAAATTATTATCTAGGTACCTGCTTTTTGTGGTATGAAGTATTTTGTTATAATATTTTTGAGGTCCTACAAATGGCACAGTAAATAATTGATATCAAATAATTATAAAGCTAGGCAACTACAGGAAATATTCTGTTATTAGTGCGTAAAGACGTTCTCAAGGATATATACATTCGGGAATCGTTCGCAGATATTAGTGAAGTTATGTCAACTAAGTTCGTTAAAAAAAGGAAATTTGTACCAGCTCATTATTTTTGAACGTTTAGATCCACAGCAAATGCGAAAATAGACAGTTCAATATTTCGAAGAAAACGAACATTACTCTTTGGCATTTTATTAAAATTGTGTTAATTACTTAAACGATAACAAAGACAAGCGTCTATACTATAATTAAAACCGCACCGAGGATCTTTAGTGGATAAAATAATACTTCTACCACAGATCTCCTCAAACATTCAATCAGGCAATCATTTGATAACAGTACAATTTTACAGCCAAAACAATTTCTATGTGATTTTTTGCCTGCCCAGTTTCAAGCTTATTACATATGAAAAAATAGTCTTTGCAGTCTTTATATCAAAATATAAATGAATGTAAAACATATTACTAAAGCTTTGTTTAATCGAACCGAAATCGAACCCGTAATCGAAATATCCTTCCGAAGGGTTTTCCGTAAAGTGACCCCTAGGTAATGGTGCGTGAATCCAAAGGGATGGTTGATTTCTTCATCTCCCGGAGTTGCCAACGTAAGGCCATCAATGTCTTGAATTTTTTGCCAATGTTTGGAAACCTGAGTAAGCGTCGTTAACTTTATAGAATTTGTTGAAGATTTTGTTATATTAACATAGAATGTGAGATATTTCCCTTAAAGTAGGTAAAAGCTAGTTTTTATTATAATTTTGTGACTGTAAGATACTTTGAAATAAAATATGAACTACAAAAAATATATCATCATTATTAAACATATCGGCGTCCACTGTTTCAGCTTTCCAAACAATATATGGTATAAAAGAATTATAAAACCAGCATTTTTTTTAATGAAAAGCATATCAAATATAGTCCCTCACAGGACAACACATGTGAACTAAAATAAAATACGTTACATTTAAAGATTGGATAGCATGACGTTTTAAAATGTGATTCTTTTTACCAACTCATACGAAAAGAAAGAGTCATTTGAAACATTTTCAGTCGTATTTTGGATTAAGGCTACTTTTTACTTCTATCCTACCATCTGTGATATATTACTTAGTTTTTGGAACATATTGCATAGTTTAGAATATACTAATTCACAGCTTATTAGAATTTCACACATAAACAATTGATAAAAAAAGAGCTATCTAATATATTTCTGTACACTAATGAATGGCCTTCCTTAACTTAGACGAAAACCATGCATGCTAGTGTAGCGCTAAATGAATTGTATCTTTAAAACAATTAATTCGATACTGATATTGATTGTTTCTTACAAATCTGTCTTGACTTATAGCCTGTTGGGACCTTTTTTTAAACCCTTAATTAAAAAGGGATACATAACTATCCCAATTTATGTACGACAATTTATGTAGTTAATTTTTTACTCGTTTAAACAAAAAAGCTCGCTTTTTCCCGTCACAACACTAACATTGTTGATAGGGATCCCTACCTTATAACCTCTTGAAGTAAGATAAAGTTACTCTCAATTCCTCTTCCAAGCCCCACCATAAATCATACAGAAGCGTCATTCATTTTTCACAGGATACTTTTTCATGACAAACGCTCCAACCACATGCAAAATTCACTGGTACAAAAAAAGAGGAAAAATTACGATAATGAAACGAGGCACGAGTCTCGCATTTCAAAGGTTTCCAATTTATTTGGTAGCGAATAAACAAACCGGCGTCATAAATAATGGGCAGCGTTTTCCCGCGCTCGTCAAAAACCCTTCGCGAGCTGCTTCTGCCCCTGGCGCTGGCATAGATTAACTTAATGTAGATTGTGCTGGGTTCTGGCATGTGCTAAAGAACTTTAACTAAAAGAATAAGAGAAGATAAGGAAGACTGCAGAATTGGCCGCCTAAATGAAGGTTTCGGAGATTCAAAGCTTCAAAATGCATTTGTAAATTTTTTTCATTCTTATTGTAGAAAGGTTATGTATAATATTTTGGTATTTTTACGTTTTATAGATGTTTTGTGAGGTGAGATATAAGTCGTCTTAAGGTAATCAATTAAGAAATCTTTGTCTTGCATCTTTCAGCCATATACAATTCATAAGTTAACCGTGTCAAACAAAATTTGCAATGTAATTTCCATCTTAGTAAAATCTCAATAGCAAAATTTAAATTTTACTCATTCCAATTATTTTATTGATACTTCTGGTATCTGAAAACTGTTTCTTTTCTGAAGTTATTGATTATTTTTCAGTATTATTTGTAGTGAAAGTGATATTTTTTTTTAATGTTTTTAAGTTGTTGTCTTAAGTTAAATTAATTAACATGAAACAAACTTATGTTTTTACGATTATTCGTTACATTTTAGTAACGACACTATACAAATGACACTAAGACAAATAACAGTATATCTAATTTAGTTGTTCATTTATGCGAAGCTTGGAACGTTAAAGGTCAAATCTTGTAAATGGATCCAAAGCTTAATAGAAAACCGATTTGCTGAATAAATTAAACGATGGTCTATAAGAGATTAAATTAAATCCATGATTTAGTTACGGGCTTTCTAAAACAGAGAAGCGAACTCACGACACCGTTTCAATTTTGCTTTGATGAACTGCACGATTCATCTTTTGGTAAGATATAGAAATATTATTAAATATAGCACTCAAATTAAAATACATAACCAAGTTACAATTTATGTTAAAATACAGAAAAATAAATTAATAAACATAAAAGTAAGCGAATAAGTATTATTTGATTAAGCAACTCAAAACCTCGTTACAAACTCCACAAAAAGAAATATTTGCTAACATATTAATAAAAAATACAGTTATTTGCTTTCTTAACATAAAGGCCTCCGAAAAGGGTGCAGAGTAAAGTGTTACTGCGAAAAGATCCCTATTGAAAAAAAATTGACACCAATCTTGTCAAAATGAACGCCATTTTTTTTAAATTTAGATTTTCATTCAAAATAAGTGTTTAATTATATATAATAATTCATTATATTAAGAAAAAATATACAAAATCCTTTCTCGGCAATCGCTCTTATTGCATCCAACTAAATCCGTAGCATAATTTTAATGGGCCTCAAGAAAAGGAAAAGGTGGCCTTCTACGACCAGTACATGACAGTAATTACCTAGTCTTCTTAAAACATAAACAATAAAAAATTGGTTTGTAATCAACAACTTCTACTTAATAATAAATCTGACTGGTTTAAAATTAAATACTAGCTATATTTTCCAACCACGAATGGCAGATTCCCGTGGAACCAGTCATCTTTTCCCCCAAGACGCACTTATTAAACCCAAGAAAAGGGCCGACGCATAAATACAGCTTACGAAATTAAGCTTGTCCAAGAAGCCCATTGTACTTCAGACATTAATATTAGAATTTAATACCTTCCCTGCGTTATTGTGCCATCAAGCTCAGGATACCATGAATTGATAATGTATGGACTTTTCTAATCGCGTTTTTAAGGATTCCTTTTGTGTGAAATTTTAACGCCCCCATGTTTTATGGTTCGTAAGAGCCTGAATTTTACGTTCATTTAAAATTTATTTAACTGTTATCCTCAAGTAATGTAAGAAGTTTTTTAGTAGCGCCATTTCTTGTCAAAGAGATCATTGCACGGATGAAGATCAAAATTGAATAATATATTTTTATGATTTAGTTCCTTTTGGTTAGGCTTATTTTTATTATCTTTATATCCTACTTATATAAGGACAGTATTAAATTAAGGAAATTGTGTATGTTTGTTGTTCAATCGCGCTGAACGGATTGGCGTTCGGGCAAAATATGATCCAGAATAACATATACGTTAAGATTTATACCGAAACTACTAATGTCACAAACGTGAAAGTCTGAATATTTGTGCATTTAAATATTTTTTTTCTAAATCACGCAAAATCACCATTCAGAAATATGATCTGACATCAACATAAAGGCCCGAAATTCCAAAATATTATTGACTTAAGAAAATACGCACTATCTCCGAGAGACGCGTGAACGCGAGCAAAACCTAGTAAAGTGAAAGTTTGTATCATTGAATCTTTGTATGTTTGGTACTCCATCACTCAAAAACGGCAGAATAAATTACATAAAATTTGGCATCCTGAGATAATATGGTCTGGATACAGGTTTACTTTAATCCCAAAATATTAATTAATGAAACAGAAAAACACTATTTCGAAAGATATGCCAGCGAAGCCGCAGACAAAACCTAGTGTATTAATAATTCGAATTGTCCATCCCACAGGAGAAACTCAGTGCAGTCCCTCAAGTTTACAAGCACTCAAGTTTTTCTCATTTGATATGGATCCCTATGAAACATGTATAAAAGTAACGCAGAACTTCTAACATACAATAAATATAATTTCGCTAAAACAGTGACAGCATAAACAAAATTTACTTCAGAAATATCTTCAAATATTCACATTTACATAAAGTTTTACGTATCATGTCATCTGGGTCTTTTCGTGTTATTCTAATATAATGGTTATAGTAAAATGTTATTGAGTCTCGTGAAAGGAATATTTTCTGTGTTCATGCTGTACATAATGAAAGTTTTATTTGTGTACAGCAATTGGATGTTTTATTTTCATTTCTCAACTGTTAGCTTTATTGATTATTTAAAATTTTCAGCAGATGCAGGTAAGCCGCAAAGTCCGATTAAATCTAACACATCGATTTATATATTAACCTGAACAAATACCATTTTCTAAAAATACAAAAAGTTTTAAGAAGCCTTTTAAAAATGCTTTTTATGTACATTTTATTAACTAAGAATATAAAAGACGTAAGTATAAAATTATTGTGGATTATTAAGGCCCAGAAACAAAAAAAATCATGCTTTATGTTCTGCTTTGACAATTTACATGCATTCTACTTACCATTATTAAATTATAAATGAACTATTAATTTCTTTAAAAAACTACTAAAGACAAATTAACTATGCAACCGTCGCTAATATAAAACTCATAACTTTATGTAATTCGTAAGCTATTCCAAAGCTCGTGTCAGAAACGTGCACATGAATGTCGCACTTATGCGAGTAAACCCCCTTTGATTGCAGTATTTGTGCTCGGGAAATGTAATCACTGAAACGACATTGCACTCAACACAATTATGTTTTGTTTTGGTTTTAGACAAATTATTTCTTTTGTTTCTACTCTATTTTAAAATAAATACACAGATAGTTACGGCATTTACCATGAGCGGGACGACTACGTGATTTTAGAATAGACTGATATCATGCTCACACCCTGTTCAGCGAAGATATTACATCCTTTATTTTGTTTCTTTGGCTACCTACAAACTTGAAATGTTTACATATTTAGACTTCAAAAATTTTTGGTTATTTGTTCTATTGAACCAAATATTTAAGCCGGTTTTCATCCAGAAAATTATAACACAATTTTAACAGGCCCTACTCTATCACAATCCGGACAATTTGGGGCGACACTACAAAGGACATCAAAGGTCTGGGCGACCCCTTTACAAAAAACCTTCATTAAATATGCGTGTCACTGCACATAAATGTTAGATATATCGCAAATTATGAAACCGCACGACCGCAAGGTGGCGTGCCGGGGCCGCGTCGCCGAGAATATTTCGCATACTGCGATGGGTACAACAACATAAGGCGGCGTGTTTAAGGAAGCGAGGAATTTCATTTATTTATGAGAAAGGATTCTATTGACGGCTTGTGCTATAGAAGGCTAACACACTGACCAGTGATATGGAATCTAAATAAAAGGATAGATAACATTTGTGTGTTTTTGCAGTTATGATTGTTGTATTTTTATGTCATTTCTTGATTTTTTATTGTACAATGTAAGTTTTCCTTACTTGCGAGAGAGCGATTTAACATATTTGAAATTATTATAAACTACAAAAAAATTGCCAGATATATAAAATAGTATATATAATAGATATATATAATATTTGTTAGTTTCTAGTATGTCTACACCTATCTGTTTAATATATATATATAATTTTATTTAAACCAAAGATATATTTTCCATCGGAAATAATTTTAATTACAGCACAGAATTTACTTATTTACTTAAACTACAATTAAATACATTTAAATAATATTTCGTAAGATTAAAATGCGGCCCATTTAATTTAAACTTCATAAATATTTCAACGGACAGGTCGCCTTAGGGCGGTGCACAATCTAACCGCTAGCCTTTAATATTACTGAATCCACCAAGAAATACCAAGAACAACTTTGTATTTCCAGCTTTGTATTTCCTTACTAAGGAAACTTTAAAGTTAAAACCTTGGCGTAACCTTTTCAAGTATCTTTTTGAACGAATTTCATAGTTTTAATGAAAGATTTTTAAATTTAAATTTAAGATTATTTTCGTAATTGTTTATGCATTGGTCCATAGTAAAAAAGAAGAATTTTGAATATTATTTATTAAGCCTACATTAGTTATTTTTTAATTTAATAACTTATCTTTACGCAAGAAAAGTGAATTATCGTCTTTAAATCTAGACGATAATAAGTGTTATCCGTGTAACGTGCGTGATATAATAAATCACGGCTCCCGTCAAAAATATCAAAATATTAAAATGGGAGCCGAGTTCAGTATTAGGAATATGCGTGATTGTCGACTTCTCCGTTATGTAGATAATCTTGATATTTTATTTCAACATTATAAAAATAAAACACAATCTCTCTTTTTTACTTTTTGCCAGGAATTGTGAGGAGGCCAAATTATACATATTAGGGAATATACCAGGTGACTTATTTAGTCATTATTTAAATTACTTACTTAGTATTTTAATTAGCATCTAAAATGAATCGATTAAATTTCTTTATTTTTGCTGTATGGTGTCGTTGGGAAAGTTTCATAGAATTATTTTCTGAACCCAAGTGCCATTTTCCGAACGAAAAAAATCACCCCGTAAAACTTTTGTCGAACAAAAGTAAGTTATAAATTTGCATGTAACGTGTCTTGATTTGTCCAAAGAATAATAGAAACAAACGTCTTCGCGAGCATTTATTTGTACTAATTCGTAACCTACCGTTCGAGCTCAACGTTCCACAAACATTATTCAAGAAGGCGAGTCTCTAAGTTATAAACATCCAGGGAGCTAAATTACCTGCGAAGGCCACATGATAACTTCAGCAACAATCCTAGTTTACTTACAGTCCTATTAACAATCTAGAAGAGTATTATATCTGAATTTAACAGTTTGCATGAGAAAAACTTTTTGTGATGTAGCTCGAAATGTACGGTTTGTCATACGGCCCACAAGACGCCATTTTGCCAAATTTAAAGTTTCTAGATCATCTGCATGAGTAAGTTTTGAATTGACGCGCTGCAGCATGACTAGGTTTTACTTGACAACCGTACCTTAAGCAGAAATATATTAGTATATCATCAATGCCAAAATAATAAAAAAAACAAGAATTAAACACAAGTTTATTGAAATATCTGCGAATATTAAAATAAATTCTCCAATATTAATATACGTAAAAGCATATTTTGAATCAAATTTAGAATTTGACAAACAGTATTAAAATCAAAAGAGCTATCCAATAATTACACGCATGCTATTAATACTTCCATAATTCTTTAAGTTCTATATTACAAAATCATCATTGCATAGTAACATACTAAAATTTCTAATCTAAATCTACATCACTCTACGCTTTGAAACGAAATATGAAAATGCACATTTTCTGTTGGAATAATCGTCTTCAAAATGTGATTCAAATGCGGATAGGCAACTACAATCATTGCTTTATTGTTCATTGAATGCTAACAAAACCATTGGACTTCACCGCGACAAATCACGTGCTGCGTGGAACCGCAATACATAATGACTCCCGCGGCACACCAGACTACGATGCAATTATTGTGACAGGTTTTGTTGAATGACGTGTTTACCACACAAATCAAAAATAACATTATTGAGATGATATCTGGCCAAATTGTATTTTCATAATAAACAAAATCTCAAAATGTGCTGCGTAGATTACTCATATACCTATAGCTATACATTTTGAGCTCTATGAAAAGATAATTAGAAACATGCACAAACACAAAAGCCAAACAAATCGAAGGAAGATTATAATAAAAAGATTTACGATTGAGTTTACTAATGTACAATTTTTATTTATAACAGTAAAGTTGCATTAAGAAATGTTTTATATCTAAAAGTGTATTACAAGGCAGATACATTAAAAACAATTTAGTGCTGTGTACATAGAACAAAACAAATCAATAAAATTTCATTTATTTATTACATAATCTTTTAAAGTTATCTAGACGTAGAAAAATATTTATCATATATAACTTTTTTTGACGTAGTTGGTTTGGTTAGTAGCCCTGTTTCATTCGCCAGAGATCCAGGTTCGAGTCCTGGCCGGGGCATTCATTTGTGTGATGAACACAAATGTTTGTTCTCGGGTCATGGTTGTTGTATGTATGTTTATTCTGGTTCCCCCCGTTCACTGTATGGTCATCCATAACACAAGCTCTGCTTAATTTGGGGCCATACAGTTGGTGTGTTGTCTGGGGATTTTTTATTTATTATTTATTACCTTAACGAATAATAATTTTCATTGTGTTCAAAACTAATGCAAATAACTATAACACGCACAAAGCAAAAAACGTCATAGTGTTTTTAGTTTTTTTTAAATTATATTATTCATATCTAAAACATATTTTATAATACTTTTCACCGATCCCTGTCACTTTTATTAAATCAAAGGTATCTTTGCAGACACCGTGACAAAGTTTTTAGCCCTTTTAATTAACACAAATATTGCTAATCCGTTCTATAGACGATTATTATTTTATTGAATTAATCATTTTTCAATCTTTGCCTTCAGAAATATATATCTGTATCGATGGCAAAATATAGTTAAAGTAATTTATGAAATAATACTTCTCGAAGTTTAAAGAGAAAATTGTTTTTCCACGAGTCGATGTTCGTCCGCTGAAGTGATCCTTCTTCCTGTGTCAACGTGTCAGTGTACGTTTTTTCTACCAAAGACATTGCGCCCAACCACTGCGTATTTTATGTTTTTCTTATTGAAGTTTATTTGTATTATTCCTAAGTCAGAACTTTGTGCAGCTCTTTATTCAAGGTGCAGTAAGATTTTGATTGCCGATGAGCCGAACTAAACGGTTCGATAGCTCATTTTTGGTTCGTGTTGCCAAAGAGTGGAACGATTTGCCTGCGTCTGTTTTTCCAGACAAATATAACCCTGGAGCTTTCAAGTGTAGAGTGAATAGGTACCTCTTAGACAGGCGTGTATGATTCTCGTCTTCATCGTCACTTTCCATCAGGTGAGATGGAAGACTAACGCCTGCTAATTATTAATAAAATAAAAAAAAATAAAAAAAAGTAGTACTCTTCTGGTCCAAAGCATATTTTTTGAAGTTCTTTAAATTTTGGAAATATAATACTTTCATTTTTAATCACATCTAAGAACAATTACCTCTTACTGTTGCTATTTGGGTGGGGTAATTCGATATTACCCATATTTAATTGTTAAAGATCAGTTTGTCAGTGTAATTAACGAGTAGGCAGTTAAAACTTTTATCTTTGAAGTTCGATTAAGTGTTGAGTGGTTCCTCGTCACAGAGACTTACATTATTTTTATCATTAACAACCACAGTGTTGTGTGCCTTTATGATAAATCAACTTTTCGAAGTGGGCTTTTACACTTGAGAAGCCAATTTAAAAAAAAATCGTTATATTGGCTACATAATAAGCACTTGAAGTTATGACAACAATTCGAATGTAGAAATTGCACAAGTGCACGCTCTCGCTTTTTTGCTAGATTTGTTACTTTAAACCATTAAACTTCTTTGTTCTTATTATGACCATTAAAATATGTATGTTAAGAACAAAAATAATAGTTTTACACTAATTTTATAGCAAACATTTACATATTATGACTAATTTGAATTAGACATAAAATTTATATTTGATTTGAGTTTTAAAAAATATATCTCATAATACATTAAAACAATTTTATATTATAAAAGACCAATAGGTCTAGTTTAATTCTTTCCTTAAGTTTTCACGATACATACTTTAAATAAAACACTTTTTACCGGATATTATCGCGTATATTTTAGTTAAGTTAATGTTAGACTGCAAACTCAGGACACAGTCAGTGCCTTTTGTGTCAATCCGGGACGTTATGCGAGAAGACTGAGAAACAGATGGCGTTAATATGTATTGACAATCATGTAGTTTTTATTACTGGCAATAGATGAACAACACCTTAGTCTATCGTGACCACGGCAACTGCAAAGATGCCGAAACGTCGAAATAATTTTAAAATTAACTAAAATATACGCGATAATATCCGGTAAAAAGTGTTTTATTTAAAGTATGTATCGTGGAAACTTAAGGAAAGAATTAATTTCCCGCTACGGAGCGGTAGTTGCAAACAAAATACGATCGCTTGAGTGCATGAAGAAAAAGAAATCACGGCTGCTGACATCGTTAAACTTTCTCAAAAGATGTCGGGATAACAACCTTCTCCCGGTATGTGTGAGAATATCTCCGAAGAAAGACATCCGGGGGAGTGCCGAAATTCTTCACCAAGCAAGCAAAAAACTACTGATCAAGTTAATACAACAACATCGGTATGACATATTTCGAACAGACGAAATTATTCAAAATTCAAAAAACGATCTTGCATTGACTCTGTCCCATTCGGATTTCGCGAAAGTTGAAGATTTTACGAATAAAAGGGCGTACTATGTCTACAACATCTATAAAAATAAACAAATTAGCAAATTTCAAAAACTCAATAACAAAAGGATGACTCATGAACCCTTTCAGCCTTCAATCAGCTCAACCACAGAGAATCAATCAACTTTTTCGCTTGAACGTACAGTTGTCAATGTGTCAAAACAAACATTGGAAACAAATGTTATAAAAGTTTTATCGAAGGGCTTAAATTTTGCACCAACTCCGTCTAGAATACCGGTAGAAGACATAATCTGTCGCGTAGAAGACTGTCTTTTCACAAACAAACTTTCAAAGGAAGATTCTGAAAGTATACGGCAAGATATCTCCGGCGTATTAAGACGCAATAGTCTACCGAAATCGAATCTTTCCAGAGAAGAACGCCTTGCATTGAAGACCTTACGCAATAATGACGAGTTAACAGTTCTCCGTGCAGATAAAGGAAATGCTACCGTAGTGATGGATACATCTGAATATAACGAAAAAATCTTGGAGTTGTTAGCGGATGAAAACACATACAAAATGGTGAATTACGACCCCACCAACAGGATTATGAAGAAAACATCCACTTTAATACAAAAACACAAAGATTTGTTACATTTAGATGTGAAAAAGTTAACACCAGCAAGTGCAAAACCACCAAAATTGTATGGGTTACCAAAAATACACAAAGCTAAAGTACCTTTGAGACCTATTGTGAGCCAGCTAGACACATCAACTTACAAGCTGGCCCAGCACTTAGCAATTGTGCTCTCACAACTGCGAGGAAAGACAAGTGCATATGTAAAGGATTCTTACCATTTTGTTAGTGACCTTAAAAATCTCAAGTTAACTAACAATGAAACTATGGTTAGCTTTGATGTGTCGTCTCTATTCACCTCACTACCTGTTAGAGACTGCATTGATATAGTAAAAAGGAAGCTAAGTGAGTCAAACTTGCCCGAGGAATATGCAGAACTATTAGAGCTATGTTTAACATCTGGCTACTTCATGTGGAATAACAATTACTACATTCAAATTGATGGTGTTGCCATGGGGTCTCCGGTGTCACCTGTTGTAGCTGACATTTACATGGAGAACTTCGAGGAGCAAGCGCTCCGAATGGCACCTGTTGTGCCGAAGATATACAAGAGGTACGTTGACGACACCTACACTATATTACCTAAGCATGAAGTGACTGCATTCCTAAACCACCTCAATTCCCTTAATTCTAAAATTAAATTCACTATGGAATTGGAGCAGGAGAACAAATTAGCTTTCTTAGATGTCTTAATACAAAGAAATCCTGATGGTACACTTAGCCATACTGTTTATAGGAAACCCACCCACACTGACCGATATCTAAATGGGAAATCCCATCACCACCCGAGCCAATTATCTGCCGTAGGCAACTCTTTGTTTCAGAGAGCACATGGAATCTGCGATCCCCAACACATTAATGAGGAACTCAACCACCTGGTTAAAGTGCTGCGGGATAACGATTTAAAAACACCGCGTCGCCGTCGCAGAAACCGCGTAAAGCCACTCACAGTTGAACGAAGACCAGCATTCCTGCCTTATATAAAGGGTGTTACTGACAAGATAGGAGGCATTCTTCGGCGAGCTTCAATCAAAACTATCTACAAGCCGCACTCAAAGATAAGCCAGCATCTTCGTCCAATAAAATCAAGCATCCCTTTACAAAATCCAGGCGTTTATAAAATCGACTGTGACTGCGGGCTCTCTTATATCGGTCAAACCAAACGAAATGTGTCAACTCGCATTAAAGAACACATCTCTGATGTTAAAAATAAACGAACCTCAAAATCTGCAGTTTGTGAACATTCCATAGACAAGCCCAACCATTATTTAAGATTTGATACCGTGAAGATCCTAGCAAAAGAGAAACATTTTATACCTAGGATGATCAGAGAAACTATTGAAATTAAAAAACATCCAAATTTCAATAGAGAAGATGGTTGGAAACTTTCATCAACATGGGATCCAATACTTAAAAACATCAAAATGAAAAACCAGCAAACTGTTAGACTGCAAACTCAGGACACAGTCAGTGCCTTTTGTGTCAATCCGGGACGTTATGCGAGAAGACTGAGAAACAGATGGCGTTAATATGTATTGACAATCATGTAGTTTTTATTACTGGCAATAGATGAACAACACCTTAGTCTATCGTGACCACGGCAACTGCAAAGATGCCGAAACGTCGAAATAATTTTAAAATTAACTAAAATATACGCGATAATATCCGGTAAAAAGTGTTTTATTTAAGGTCTAGTTTATGTGTGCAAAACTTTTGAGTAAGCACAGGTTAGCTCATTTTAAGTAATTGCTTTTCAGATTCCATAAAACGTAAAATAACAAAAGATCTTTACTTAGAAATATGGCATTTGGCATACCCAAATAAGAAAATTACCACTGTATTATAGTTTATTTTAATCAATTCTGTTTCTTTGAGATAGTGTTTTTATTGTAGAACTTGTAGTGGTAGCTTGGATGTATTAAAAACAAAATATAAGTCACGGTTAGAAAACGACCATTCTTTAGATTGCGTAGTTCTCGGTTCTATTTTAGGAAACATTACGAAAAGCCGACAGAAAACCTAACAAAATTGTAACAAATTAATTTTGCATAATAAAACGACTTTAGAAGGCAGGCATAAAAATATAAAACGTTTCAGATAATACCATACACGACAAAGGTCTAGGCAGCAAACAAACCATGATCTCCTTACTGTAAGGTTATTTTGAAGATCCTTGTCTATCAACAACCAAGGCGAGTAATAGGTCTTTACCTACGAAACTGCCGTTTTGCCGTACTGGCCATTTCAAATGAAAATATTTTTTTTTGACTGATAATTCTAATTTCAAATTAATTTTATTTGACAAACATGGAATTCTTTTTCTAAAATCGTCATTTGTTTAATAGTTAGTGTTTTGTTTTCAACGCATTCGAATATTTTTCGTCATCATGGATAAGTTAAAAATTCGAGTAATTATGGAGTATGAGTACCGTCGTGGCAGCAAAGCGGCACAAGTGGCACGCAACATCAACGACGTTTACGGAGCGAACACTACAAACGAACGCACCACCCGTATTTGGTTTACCCACTTCCGTTCTGGAAATTTTGACCTGAAAAATGAACCCCGTGGTCGTCCGAAAACTTTGGTCGACAATGACGTATTAAAGGCAATTGTGGAAGCTGATGAAACTCAATCCACGGCTGAATTAGCAGCAGCTTTGGACGTTAGCATCAAAACAATATTGGTCCATTTGCGTCAAATTGGCAAGGTAAAAAAGCTTGACAAATGGGTACCCCACGAACTCAATGACCGCCAGCGCGAAGTACTCGTGGAGACGTGCCTTGTACTGCTCAGCAGGCATACAAATGAAGAAATTCTGAACCGCATTGTTACTTGTGACGAGAAATGGATCCTGTTTGACAATCGTAAGCGCTCAGCAAGTTGGTTGGACCCTGGTTCAGCACCCAAACAATGCCCTAAACGAAAACTTACCCCTAGAAAAGTGATGGTCACTGTTTGGTGGTCTAACGCGGGTGTAATTCATCACAGCTTCTTGCCAAACGTTACTGCAGATGTGTACTGTGAAGAACTGAACACAATGATGGAGAAGCTCGCACGTCTCCAACCAGCTTTGGTCAATCGTTCGGCTCCACTGCTCCTGCACGACAACGCGCGACCTCATACTGCACAGCAGACGGTCTCCAAGCTACAAGAGTTGGGGTTGGAAGTTCTCCGTCATCCGCCGTACTCACCAGATCTTGCGCCTACAGACTTCTACTTTTTGCAGAATTTGGATAACTTCTTGGCGGGAAAAAAATTCAATACCCGAGAGGCAGTACAAAATGCCTTTGAAGAATTTGTTGCCTCCCGTCCAGCTGATTTCTTCAAGAAAGGCATCAATAAGCTACCAATGCGTTGGCAAAGATGCATTGATTGCATGGGTGATTATTTTGATTAAAAGAAATAAAAAATATATAAAAAAATTACGCTTCATTTATTTCGTGAAAAACGGCAATTTCATAGGTAAAGACCTAATATTACGCGTGTACAGACCTGTACAACCGATACATTACAGTAAAAGATATATAAAATATTACATAACTAAATTGTAATTGTTAATATGTTATGTTTTTTAAATTAAATATGTTGATTTCTGTTAATTCGTATCAGATAAATTGAATAAGAATGTTTATGTATAAAATTTTATTATTTATTATAAGCCACTGCATACAATCGCAACACGGGCGATCTGGACATTCGGTTCAGCGCTGTTTAAGATAAAAAATAAAATATATCTGAACAAGCAGTAGTTTCTTAATCTCTCATGTCTCTCAATGAACCACAAGGTCTACGCTAAGTCCCTGCCTATGCGCGTCAATACAGGATGCATATGGTGACAGACTTAAGTAAAATCCCGCGTCAGGCTATACAAAAATGAAAAATACTACACATTTCTCTTTTGTTGACATAAGTTTGAGTACTTCAATTAGGTACTTAGCTATGCAGTGAGTACTTGATAGAAACTAGTGAAGTAACCGGACAATGAAGAAAGCCGTCTTCAAATTAGGCTCCTACATTTGCAATACAGCGCGAGCGTTTGATCAGTCTCGGTCTGCGTGCGTTCTCGAGCGCACGTCGATCGCAAACGCCTTCCCGCTCCCTTAGCCCCCGCGCTAATCGAGCACCCAAATTTTACTGGTTGTTGCCGTAATAAATAATTTCATAGTTGTATACCGTAATAAGTTTCTAACGCCGTTTTCACGGCGGAAAGTAGGTTATAACCGTACATCTAATAAGTTTCTAACGCCGTTTTCACGGCGGACAGTGGGTTGTTAACCGTACTTCGTGGAACGTGAGCTTCGTCGACGGGAATTCGTCGTTCCAGGTGCCTCGAGTCTTCGTGTTCGAGTAAGTTATCCGCGTCGTCCTCAACCGCCCTACTGCGTGTAGGGTGGTTTTAGGAAGTTAGTCATCGTTGTTAGGTTCATATATTGTCCCTCCCCAACGCCTCCGCAATGGCTTCCCTAAGCTCTGATGAGATTAGGAAGAAGTTACTTGATAGTACCGGTGCTGAAGGCATGTATATAAATGCTGACAAGTACCGTTTCTTAGATTCTCTCATCCCTCATTTCATGACGATAATGTCCACAATGGCCCCTCAGGCCACCCCAGTTCCCCAGACCCCTCAGGTCTTAGGCCCTCCCGCGTCCCCTTCCTCCAGTGACATGGAGTGCGAAGTAGACGCCCCTCTGCGCCGCAAGCGCGCACCCGAGACTGAGTCTTCCTCGGACGCCACCCCAACTGGCCCTGAGTCTCCCTCTTTTACGCTTGTTAAGAAGCGCTCAAAGAAGCGCTCGAAACAAGACCCGGCGCCCTCAACGCCCGTCCCTACACCCCCTGCGGCGTCTTCAACGCCAGCTGCCCCGTTGTCTTCAACACCCGCTCCGGCCCCAACTTCTGTCAAGGCCAAGGTCCCACCACCCGTTTTCCTTCGGGAAAAGGGTAAATGGACTGAGGTTTCGACATTGTGCAATGAGCACAAGATTCATTACACCCGAGCGGCCAACTCGGGTGAATCTATTAAAATCTTAGTCTCGTCGATAGACGACTTTCGTGCTTTAACAAAGCTCCTCACCGATAAGCAATATGCTTATCATACTTATGCTCTGTCAGAAGAGCGTAAGATCAGAGCGGTACTCAGGGGAGTCCCGTTCGAATTATCGAACGAGGCTATCCTGGAGGATCTGCAGTCCCAAGGCTTCCCGGCACTCGCGGTGCATAAAATGCACAGCAAGTACGGGAGGCAACACCCTCTCGCTTTGGTGGTTCTCGCCAACGTCCCCAAGTCCAGGGAGATCCTGAAAGTTAGCTCTATATGCGGCCTCTCTGGGATCTTGATCGAGGCGCCTCATCGCCGCGGTCATCCCGGCCAGTGCCATCGGTGCCAGTTGTACGGGCACGCGGCGGCCAACTGCCGCGCACCGCCCAGGTGCGTCAAGTGCCTGGTCCCTCACTTCACTAAGGAGTGCAATCGCACTCCTGAAACTCCCTCTCCTCCCGATTGCGTGCTTTGTGGCCAGTCCGGCCACACCGCAAATTACAGGGGCTGCCCTCGTGCACCCCGTTGTATGCGCTCCAATTCCAAGAGGGCGGCACCCAAACAGGCCCCGCGCCTTTCTCAAGAAAACTTTCCGCCGCTGCGTAGCCGGGTTCCTCCGGCTGCAAAGCCTACACAGTCCAGGCCTGCCCCAGAAAACTGGAGGCAGCGCCCCGCATCGAATCCCATCCCGGCCCCTCGCCCATACAAACCCACTCCTCAATCCTCCGTAGCAGACGATATGCGTATCGTCTGCGACGCTATGAAAAATATCGATGTTAGTGAAATCGCAGTCTTAGCCCGTAAACTTAGGGCTTCACGTACTCCGACATAGCGTTTGCTAGCTCTGGCGGAGCATAGTTCCCTTCTCAATTCATTATAGGTTCATTTAAATGAATTGATCCCTAAATCATGCTTCGGCCGACCTCTGCGCAGCCCCGGCTTCACCGGAGGCTGCTCCGAACGGCCACCAACTCATGTCCCTTTGAGCACCTTCAGTGCAACTTTCACTACAGGCGGAAGACCGCCGCTAGCGGGTCTCAGCCAGCGCGCCCAACTTCCCGACGGGTGTCGCTTCCGATGAAGGCTAACGGTAATAACTACAGCCAACAGGTGGTTTTTAGTGGGTAGGTGCCATTCTGGTGAGTCCCACATAACCCCCCGCAGAGGACTTTAACTGCGGGCGGTATGCATGACGCATCTTCCACCTCCCTCCCGCCAGGGTGCCTCGGCAGCAAAAAAAAAAAAAAGCGTTTGATCCGACCTCCAAACATTTTTTTCATTTGTAAGCTGATGTAGGTATGGCCTTCAACTCCTTCATCGAATTTTCTATTATAGCGTCACCCTTCTCCTTCACTTAACTCTATATCTCGTTACCAGTTAATATGCATTCCATGAACGTGCAGTCTATAGAAGCTTGGGAAATCATATTTTCAGCAACCAACGATGCTCTTTATGGACAAAATTGAGATGAACCATGCCAAAAATGTAAGTTAGAATATTACGAACGTGCTATGAAAGGATAAGATGTGTTCACCTCTAGAGTTAACTCTCTAAAATACGATGATTTTAAAGTACCAGTTTTCTGATAAGATTTATGTTTTCATCATTCGCAGTGTTGGGGGTCCACCAAAACGAGGCAAATGAGCAACTCCTTATTGGCCTTATATAAAAACTTTATACCATTCATCTGCCCAAATTTTTGAGATACACAAATTACTGTTATCCTTCTGCAATATTTCCAGTGATTAAGCACAGGAAATTTCGTTTGATTGTAAGCAATTTGCTTTCACACGGGTCGCTCAGCAACCAATGCTCATAGTCTGAGAAAAGTTGTGGGATGGTATAGGTGTTTTTGCGGCGTACACTACTCTTGAATTTTTAGAATTACGACACAATATACCACGCTTGGTTTGATTAAATTATATCTTTTTAATATAAAACATAAAGTTGACATTAATAAGTCTTCAGTAGAATCATCAGGGTTTGCAGTTCTAATTCTAATCTAACTAATTTGCAACTCTTCAGCTATCTGCGACAATTTAATTCTACGGTTGGCCAATACTGATTTTTCAACTTTTTGAATGTTTTCTTCAGTGACTACCGCCACTGGGTGACCCGGGTGGGGGTCGGGTTTACAGCTCTCTCTTCCTTGTTGAATAAGCCGAGCCCATTTTTTACTATGGCCTTATATTTATACGAATATTTATAATTATATTGTATATTATTATATAATTATATATAATATTTATATTTATTATACGAAGGCCCAAAATCTTGAAGAACCGATGAAATTTCTTAAAAAATGTCTTTCGGCGATTTTCCTTTCTTCACAAGGAATTTAATCACTGCGCGGTGCTCAAAATAGCGGGGAATTTTCAGTTTCGGTCGACATGGTGTTGTTGCTTGTTCCATGGATGAAGTGTTAAGGAACCGAATTAAACAAAGGGGTGTTATTTATACTACCACTTAGTTGTTATCAGTATCGAGATGATTAGTCATCGCTAAGTACAGGTCGCGAACTTATCAGCCATCCTGGTACCAAAATGGGAACCGTATATTGATGAGCTAGCGAAAAAAACTAGGTATATGCTGTTAAAATAATGTGAGAAATCTCAAACGAAGCAACTGCTCGGAATATTTAATTTGACCACTTCCCATAAAAAAATTTCATGTGACATCTGTTATGGGGGAATGCTGCTGTCATCGATACTCTATTTGTTATGCAGATAAGGGCCATTCACGCGCTGTACCAGCTCGGTCCAAGAGTTTCATAATAGTAAGCCTCATTAAGCCACTAACTCATTAAAGTTCAGTGTATAAGCTTTATTAACAAAGCTCCTGAGCATATCCAGGGTCTTGCTACTGATAAATGTAAAGAAATTATAAACCAAAAAGACTGCGCTAAAGCTTTTTATAAATTAGCCTAGTATTTGGATGACAAACGTCCTTTGGTATAATCTCCTTAATTTGGGGTTTTGCTAGTATTTGTCTCTTTTTTAGTTGAGTTCTTTGTTCCGACTAATTTTTAAAGCATCATAGTCTTTGAAAGACATCTTCTTACGGTAGAGTAGGGTAAGCTCGTTTATTTTTTCTTCAAAGGGTTTGAGAAAGGCGATGGTTAGCTCTCGCACTTTGAGCACTAGGACTAGTACCGTGCGTGGAGGTTCTTCGTTTAGACGCAGATAATTATTTTGTATACTTATGAAATACATTATAATAAATGACTGCGTGAAGGTTTTTTGCCAGGTTTTTTTCACGAAGGGCTTTCTGGACTCGTGGTAGAGTAATGCATTACATATCTTCAAAAAGAACGAGGAATTATATGTGTTGAATAAAGATTCAGCTCAAAGACAATATTCTGACATTATTTTTTATTAAGACTTTATTAATAGGTTAAATTGGTAATGAAGAAATTGATTGGTTAGAACTTTTACACGATACTGTCACAAAAGTTGACTATTATTTTTTTTTCATAATGTATTTGGATCTAGTTTTAAATGTAATAAAAGTGATAGAGTTTAAAGTTTTTTAATTTGTTCATTTACAAGACAAAATAATTTAAATTTTTAACTAAATTACATTTTGTCAAGTTATTTATAATTTATTTTTTTCCTGTTTTTATTTTACAGCCAATTTAAGCAAATTGGTGTAAAGCTTAATAAAGATTTAAAACGAAAGACTTTATTAAAAGTCCACATGTCTCCGACCGCTGGTTCACCTTCGATACCGTTCGGTGACTTAATTCGTGACTTCTTGCGTCCGAGCCGAGGTAACTTTACATAACTATATACTATACATAACTATACATAATACTAACACATCATATATACAAGAAATGCTACTGACACCGATGTAACTTAGCACTGTAAGCATCTCCATTGAATTGTTGTTTTAGGTAACGCTTTAATAGCTTTCTATGATCATAAAACGTCAGCAAAGTAAAAAGAAAAGAATGCTTACCCACATATCAGTGAAAAAATCTACACATCTATAGGCTAGCAACAAACACCATTATTTTATAATACCCGTAACATCTACAAACAAGCTTGAAGATAAACGGAAACAGGCATTATGAAAGTCATCAATCAGTCACTTAATCCATTTCCTACTGGAATAAATTGTTTGTAGATATAAGAACTCGTATGAAATGTATATTTTCCTGGATTATTACAAGATCATTCACTGCCCTCTTCATATATTGCATTTAAGGCACAGATTGCTACTGCGAAAAAAATCACAAGAGTATATTCAAGTAAGCTATCGTGCTTTCTTAACCCATTTTACTAAGTATTACAATTAATGTTCGTCTCACAAAGAATCCATAACAAATCGATCATACACCGTTTTATAAATATTGTTAATATTTAGATCCATAGATAGTAATACTTTATGCATCTTTTCATGACCTATTTCCTGTTACACGTTGTTGTAGTTATACACTTCTTTGTGAATAATGTAAACAAAATAAATTAAAAAATACTTAGACATAGAATTTAGAAAGGGCCGTCTTTTATCGAAATAAACGCTCTGTTTGTTTATAGTCTAATCTCATGAGCCACATTTTTTAGCATAATTTTAGCTTCATGGCTGCGTAGGGGATTTGTGTTAAATATATTATGTACTTTCATAATGTATTATGAAGCAATAAAAGACATACAATTGTAATGTCACCTTGCATGAGCCATACGATACTTTATTGATCGGCATACGTGGGTCCCATTTTTCAATGTACGATCACTTGTCATATGGAGTTAATTTATCTTTCTTTAGTAGAATCCTAAAAATTCACTTTTCAGGTTGATAATACCTGGCATTTCTCATATAATAAACCAGTATGGCTCAATACTATATAAGCTTAATTTCATCGTTTTAAATAGTGATCTTTGAGCTCTTTCGAGAGGTGGAACTCAATACAGTAGCCCAGAAGTGGTTGTACTTAAGCACAGCAAACTAAACTTAAGTTTTTAAAGTCTCCTGAACGTCTTAATTTTGTTTAAGTTTATGTCCAAGTTTCCACAAGTTATCACGAGAGGTAACAAGATTAATGTGAGCTCGCCTGTCCATACTGACGGACAAAACTGCTTAGTGAACAAATGGCACTGCGTGGTAATTGACAAGACTAAAGTTTTTGGTCTACGTTAACAGGACGGGTTCTAGCAACGTTGAATTTAAAAAGGCGCCAAGACTCCTCCTAATGGCGCTCATGAAATATAATAGCGGTATCATCTACGGAAATAAAAATTTTATATATTAATTTTTATATTTGATTAAGGTGGCAAAGGTCATTTATATGTGTATTAGGAAGAAGCTCGGCCCCAGTTTCCTTGTGGGACCCGATAAGATAAAGTGGCTTTAGTACGAAATGAAATAATATTAACTACATAAATATATATTTATATAATTACAATAATATTGTCATTCCACATAGTATCATCTTTTTGTTTACCAGGATACTACGTACCTATTATCTGTTTTAATAAACCCTCTGGAGATGTCACACTCCCTTCCTGAGGCTCAAGTGTGAATTCATAGTATTTAAATAATACCTCTCCTTGCTCTACCCTTTACTCGGAACACAACATTTACAAATTGCGAATATATTGAGATAAACAGGGTACACTGTGGTATCTTTCCTTCAGGTAAAAGGTATATTACGAGAACCGGCGATATATCCCGACCGCGTATCTTATTTCGAGGTTAAACTAAAGGGTTAAATGAGATAACGAGGTTAGAGTGGTAGGTATTTACTCTCTTGTTAAAATCTAAGCTGATTGAAAACTATTATTATCTTATTATTACCTTATATGGAATATTTGGCATCATTCGAATGTTGTAAATCTTTTTTAACACTGACAAATTATTCTGCATACTTTAAAATTAGGTGTATAATATGATCGACAATTTCCAGAAATGTTAATTTATCAACATTTTATGTTTTTCTGTTTGAAATAAGAAAAAGTTTTTGTAAACCGATTTTAATATTGTATAAGAAGTTTTTAATATATTTATTTTGTAATATCTATATTTGAAGCAACCTCTTCACTTGTCTACTCAACACACTATCACACTATTGTAGGTTACCAACTTTAATACCTAAATAATTATGATATTAGTTATGTTTAAAGTATAAAACTAAAGACGAACGATTGATGTAGTGGTAAGTAACTCTGCCTGATACGCTGAAAGTCCCAGGTTCGAATCCTGCCCGGGGCATTCATTTGTGTGATGAACACAGAGGTTTGTTCTTGGGTTGTGGTTGTTTCTATTTATGTATGTATGTTTTGCTTACTACTTTGGGGCCATACAGTTGGTGTGTTTATCTGGGGATTTCTAATTATGATTATTAACACGCTCCCCGTATGATGACTTACCCGGATGTTACGGTTCGGCAACAGTAGTCTGAGCAGTGAACAATATCAATAGAGTTACCGACGCAGTTCAACCGTAACTGCTAATCCTGTGAGAATGTTAGTATAAAATAAAGCCTTTGATACTCCTAGTGTAGTAGGTTCCAAGTTTATAGATTACATGTAAACAAACCATTCTTCTTCATAATATTAGGTCATTACATATGAAATTGGCGTTTTGTAAGGGAGAACATAAAGTAAATTTTTATAAATATAATATATTTATTTAATCAAAGTATGCACCATTGCGATCTATGTACTTTTGCCATCTCATAGGTAGTTCATTGATCCCTTTACTAAAAAAACCATTCGGACGGGAATCAATAATATCTTTGAAGGCGCTTTGGACTGCCCCATCGGAGTTGAACTTTTTCCCTTGCAAAGGTTATCCATATTTCGAAAAAAATTATAATCTATTAGAGCAAGGTCCGGAAAGTACGGTGGATGTCTAAGATATTCCAATTGAAGCTCCTCTAACTTGGTAGCCGTCTGTTGTGCATTGTGTGGTCTAACATTGTCCTGAAGCAGCAGTAGCCAAGAGCTATTGACCAGCCTCGGTTGTTTAGCAGCTAGCTTTCCATCATGGTTTGCAGTTGCTGATAATAGACATCAACCGTAATCGTCTGGCCAGATTTAAGAAAACTGTAGTCAACGACACCGGCACTAGTCCACCAAACGCTCACACAAACTTTTTTTGAGTAAATTTTCGCTTGAGGTAGAATTTGGCTAATTCGCCAGGGTTCAACCATTGCGATGAGCGTTTCCGATTGTCGTACAAGATCCACTTTCCATCACAGGTAATGATTCGATTTAAAATCCTTTCATTATTGTGCCGGTTGAGTAATGTAAAGCAGCAGTCGACGCAGGTTTGTCGGTTTGCCACACTCAATTCATGAGGTACCCACCTCTCAAGCTTTTTCGCCTTCCCAATTTGTTTCAAGTGTATTAAAACAGTTTAGTCACTAGGACCGCAGCCTACAGCTAACTCGGACGTGGTTTGCGAAGGATCTGCTTCCACAATATTCTTCATTATCAACTTGGGTCTCCGGCCGTCCACGGGGCTTGTTCTGCAGGTCGCAATTTCCAAAACGAAAACGTTGGAACCAAAAACGCACTGTGTTTTCTTTTGCGACACTGCTGCCATACACAGCATTAATACTTCGAGCCGTTTCTGCAGCACTGGTGCCACGGTGGAACTCGTACTCGTAAATAACTCGCGTTATTTCAAGTTTTCATTTTGTAAACTAAGTAACTAACGCAAAGAAAATCCAAAAGAAGAAAAATCAAATGAATAACGGTTTTCAAAACACAAATGCGTGATTAAATAGCTGTATAAATTTGAAATTGGAATTCTTAACCAAAGAAGAAATAATACAGATCAAAGTGGCCAGTACGACAAAATGCCAATTTCATATGTAAGGACCTAATAATATTAAGACAACTGTTTTTGCAATTATATAGACCGAGAATAAACATACATATATAAAAATCAACAACCGTGACTCGAGAACAAACATCTGTGTTCACATATGAATGCTCTGACCGGGACTCGAACCTATCCTAGGTTTATGTTTATGTTTAAATAAATTGTTTATGTTTCTTGTAATGCTGAATCAAAAATATAAATTAAATAAAATTTGTATTTCAGAAAATAATATTTAACACTCTAAATCATAAATAAGAAATTAATTGTCTTAGTAAATTCAGAAATTCAAAAGTTAAGAATATGCAGCCACAAAATAGCTGTCATTTTCTTTTCGTAAAAACAAGTAAAAGTCACTTTTTGCGTAAGAAAATGTTGTTATTTAAGAATTCTAGCCACGGTAATAAATGGTCTAAGTAAATGAGTGTTAGAGTGTATCTACTGAATACTCAATCATTACACAATTAAAATGAATGACATGGTTATGCTTCTTTATTTAAAAGAAAATACCAGCTAACAACAACACTCATAAGTACCAAGGTTGAAAAACGTGTCAGTCGCACTTGCAATCTCTTAGTCTAGATTACTTACGCCTTGACATTGTAACGCATTCAGTACGATCATATATGTAAGGAAATCCAACGTGAGTTTCATACTGTTGCATTTTTAAGCTAATTATTTCGCGGTTTAGCTGGCGCTTATATTTCAAGGTTGGAATTTTACACAGAAAAGTTTTTGTATAAATTTTGGTGTTTTAAATTGCATCTGGTGAAAATGTGAATAAAAGGCAATCTAAAAACTGGGTACTGTGTGTGGGTACTTATTCTTTTCCAAACTAGTAAATAAATAAAATTCCAAGGAACCCGATTGAATAAAAATCGACCTCCTTTAAACAGGACGAAAGCATTGCGAAAGATGATCATTGATGCTATTAAATTATCCAAAACGAGATAAAGTATGCATTTTAGAGTAGTAAAATCTGCTGATACAAGTGGCAAAGGGCGTGCACATACGGGCAGGTAATGCCTGTCTGCATTTAATAAAAAACTGCTTTGAAAAGTTGTCAAGATAAAAATTCCGACTGCCAGCAATATAATACACCTATTAGAACAATGTTCAACAATTCCACAAACATCCCTTCTTCGCAAAGTTTCGATCTCATCCCCCTCGAACTGCTCGATCTATTGCTCTCAAAACCTAAAACGCCAATATTATTTTTATTCCCATTTCAATCGAATTAGTTGATAGCTCGTAACTATCAGGAATCACTCACAATAACAAGTTTCTCTTGTCGACCATTTTGCGATAAAATATAGCTATCGGATGTGTTAGTACCGAGTACATTTGTTACTTTACCTTCCTCGGTAAAGACAAAAACAGCGGCGTTCCGAACGACAAGCCATAATTCACGGCTATATTGCAAGTGTGGTACGAGATTATCGATATGTGGAGAATGTATCGATAGGTTAGAATGTGATTTTGTGATCAAATGGAATGGATATTTAAGTGGAAGATTCCTTTTGGTAACGATTGCAATTTTTATGAATTTCTCAATCATAAAAATTTCCCTGTGTAAGTGAAGTACAAATGCTAAAAATGAAATTTAAAAAATAAGATAAATAATCTAGTTAGAAATACGAGTATCGAATACACAAAACATCAATATCATATCCCGTATATGCACAATAATGGGAACCTGAATTTTAGTTATTATTCCTCCTGCACAAAATGTTGCACTTAATTCATCAAAACATATCGATTAACAAACATCGATACTAAAATACCATCACTAAAAAGGCCCGATGTGAGCCATCCATCGCCTGCCTCAATATCGACACCGTTCGTTTTGTTACACAAAATAGCCGATCCATCGCGCCTGAACGTAATATACTCTATTGTGGAGTGCAATCAATGCCAATGTGGGGTAGTGGGTGGAACGCACCATTAGGTAAAAAAGTTTAGAAAAGTTATCAACGAATTGAAAAAAAATTGCATTGATACATAATAATAGTTTTTCAACACCTTTAAAAGTCAGTATAATATTATATATCTGAATAGATTCCATAGTACAAATATGGACACTGTTGTGAAACGTTTGTCGATTCGAAGGGCAAATGTAAGGGGAAGATATTACAAATATTGAATGTTTAGTAAACTCATATGTAATAAGATTGAAACATTTGGGAAAATGATAAAAACACGCTCTATGCAAACTTGATGCAATATATAAAAAAAACACATCCATCATTTGTAAAAAAACATGCATAATGTATGGGCAAAGGCATGAAATGCGTATGCCTACTAGGAGTCGAACCCGGAAACCTGAATGTATGTACACTTATAACATATTTTTAATTTCTTGTTGTTGTGGCTTCGGAACAATCCCTAATGTTTCCTAGTCCTAATATCAATTCCATCCTTACTATTTAAATCTCCCACTCCTTGCACACTTCCGTCTGTGCGCCCTCTAGCGGCGCAAAAAAAGAAAAAAAAAGCTTCTCGAAAGACCGTGGACACGTTCGCATGCGGCTAAGCAAAAATATTCTATAACCGTAGTAAAACCTTATAATTGTGCCTTAATAAGTGTTCAGTGTACGTATGCAGACCAAGTGCACCGTGACAATAAAATAAGTCTGCTGAAAACTTAGTGGATTAAGTGAAATACATCTACGCTCACGCGCAGCCATAAATCTGGTCCAATCGAACCGGATAGTAAAAACCTTAAATCTCGTTAATTAGTTTATCGTTTTATACTAAAATACAGTCCATTCGCTAGTTTTACAAATATTGATTTCGATTTCGTGTGAAATATTTGTTATTTCTACTTATTCATAGTAATTGAAAGTAACTCATTTATTTCAATTATAAGTAGTTAAAAAGTGAATGCTTCGTTTTACTTGCATAGTGCTCAGACAACGCGTTCTATCTTATTTCGTTTGGTTATACTTGCTACGTTGACTTTGTATGTGCATTGAACATTTTATCGGCTAACTTATATTTTGTATTATTTCTTGAGGGTAATTGTAAAACGTATTTGTTTGAAGAAATATTTCTTTGTTCTTGTTGGAATTGTCAATTTGCAGTTATGATGGTACACATAAGTACCTATGGTTAAATTAAATCTAAAGTATAACTAGAAACTTTAGAATACTAGGTATTTAGGTTTTAATTTTGGTTTGCTATTTACCTTGTACTTATTTTACTTTAATATAAATACGTGATCGTAAGTACCTAGGTGATTAAAGGTTTTAATTTTTGATTGTGAAGTAGTATTGCGAAAATCTGTTACTAACTTCTATTGTTTGCAAACAAACATCTTGATTGTTTTAGTTTGACTATTTTATTTATTTGGTTTTCGTAAACTATTCAGTGGTTATTTTATTCGGTAATCATGTCGAAAGAAGAAAGTTTATTGAAAGTTTATACGTCACAACGCGAATATGTTTTTCGTGCGATACAAATTATCTTAGACTTATCTGTTAAAATACGGGAGAACCCTAACCCTTCTATTATCAGTCAATTTAAAGCTAGATATTCTAAATTAGAAGGTATTCGAGAGGAATATATAACTTTAACGGAGAAAATTAACAGTTTGAAATTAGTTTTGAATCCTAAAGACAGTATTGACATGCAGGCGATGTCTGCATTCGATGATATGTACTATGAGGTGTTAGGTACCGCGTCGGAACTGTGTCCGGTGACCGCGGCGGCGCGCGAGTGCGCGGCGGACGGCGCGGGCGGCAACCACACAACACCGTCGGAACAAGTTGCTCATGCTAGATTACCACAAATCGAACTTCCGAAGTTTGATAGTAGGGTTGAAAATTGGCAAACATTTTACGATACGTTTTTGACATTGATTCATAACAATAATTCGATTTCTCCAATTACTAAATTTCACTATTTATTATCTTGTTTGTCGGGATCCGCTCTTGGACTTGCTAAACAAGTTAAACTTACGTCGGATAATTACGAAATAGTTTTTAACGAACTTGTAAAGCGATATGAAAATAAACGAATTTTAGCTGTGACGTATTTAGACCAAATAAATAACTATCCTGTGTTAAAAAATCCTGCTTTTCATGATTTACAAACCTATACCAATATTCTTTGTGAGTCGGTCAATGCCCTCAAGGCCTTAAAGCTAGAGAACTTAGGCGATTTTATTTTATTTAACTCAGCGTTTCGCGCGCTTGATAACAATACGCGACACCGCTTCGAGTTGCAGAATAAATCTGATTTTCCTTCTTTTCAAAATCTTATGCAGTTTCTTCAAGACTATGTTAAAGTTTTAGAAACTACCTATCACTCGTCGCATGTGAATGAAGCTAGTGTCAGTTCGCGGTCTTTGCAATCTTATGGCGGGAAACAAATAAAAAATGTTTCCTCGCGCCAGCAGAAGTTGAATCATTCTGCGCTTACTGCTCAAGAAAATAATCACTCTAAAGGCTTGATATCATTAGAATGTTACCATTGTGGTGCAGCGCACAGTATTTATAAGTGCCCCACTTTTCAATCATTAGGTTCACAAGCTAGGTTGAACTTTGTCAAACAAAATAAGTTGTGCATTAATTGTTTACGTAAACATTCTGTCAATAAATGCGTTTCAAAAATGAAGTGTTTTACCTGTGGACGTAATCATCACACGTTGGTTCATAGCGACACCCAGCCTTCACCTACCACGGCGGCCACCGGTCCGAGCAGCTCCCACGCCAGCACTAGTGCGTTGGTCGGGCGTGCTCGCGACTCGTGCGTGGTGCTGCTCGGTACTTGCGTGGTGCGCGTGCAGGACGCTAGCGGCACGTTGCAGCCGGTCCGGGCGCTCATCGATAGCGGCGCTCAGGATTGCTTTATGACTATGAAGTGCGCAAAGAAACTCGGGTTTCAATTACGTCGGTGTAACACAACTGTGGCCGGACTTGGACAGCATCCAGTGTGTCAAGTTAGAGGAGTGACTCAATGCTCCATCCGCCCGGGTGATTCAAATGATCCGCAGCTCCATATCAAACCTATTGTTATCGACAGTATTACTTCAAAAATGCCAACTAGCAAAATACCCCAAGCGGTTCGAAATTATTATAAACATTTAGTTTTAGCTGATCGTAACTTCGACACACCGTCTGATGTTGAATTGTTGCTCGGCGCTGAAGTGTTTCATCACATCTATGACGGCCAAGTGCTGAAGCCGGAGCCCGGCTATCCAGCCGCTTTGCACAGTATTTTTGGGTGGATCCTTTCTGGTCCAACACATGTTGCCACTTTACAGGACTCGTGTGCCACTTCTTTAGTCGCAACCACTTTTGCTATAGATGAAATGGTCAAGCGATTTTGGGAAGTGGAGGAACCTCCTCTCAAGCCTATTCCCGTTCCAGAAGACGTAGAAGTCGAATGCTTGTACTCTAGCCTTACTTATAGGGAATCAGATGGTCGCTACGTTGTACCGCTTTTATTAAAAGATCCCAATTCTCAATTGGGGGATACTTATGCTAGTTCTTTGTCGCAGTTCATTAATCTAGAAAAACGTCTAAATCGACAAGAAAAACTTATGTGCGACTATCGCGAGTTCATGCGCGAATATGAAGAACTCAATCATATGCAAGTTACGGGATATAACCAACCGAAAGGTCGCTATTTCATCCCACACCATTGCGTGCTTCGTCCAGAAAGTACAACCACGAAACTTCGTGTTGTATTTAATGCGAGCCACAAATCAACCAATGGTTTATCTTTAAATGACATTGTTTTTACCGGTCCAAAATTACAATCAGAAATCGTAGATGTTATAACTGGGTTTAGAATGCATAACGTTGTATTTACTTGTGACATTTCAAAAATGTATAGACAAATCTTGATTAGGCCTGAAGATCGAGCGTGGCAGCACGTGCTCTGGCGTGAGTCACCGTCTTCACCTGTTCAAGAATTTGAACTTTCAACTATCACTTACGGCGTTAAGAGCTCTCCCTATTTAGCAATCCGTACCTTACATCAATTAGCCTCGGATCACGGCGATCAATACCCTCGGGCTGCGGACGCTCTTCGGCATCATACTTATATGGATGACATAAATTCAGGCGCTTCCTCGGTTGAGGCAGCTCTTCAAATCAAGGATGAGCTGATCAATCTTCTCAACTGTGCTAAACTAGAATTGCGTAAGTGGAGCAGCAATAGTTCTAAATTCTTACAAGAGGTTCCTGTCGAACATTGTCAGACCCCAAAGTCATTTTGCGATGATGGTTATTTAACACTTAAGATTTTGGGAGTCCAGTGGGACCCTGCTAGTGATTACTTTACATATTCCGTCACACCTGTGGACGTTGAGTGTACGAAACGTTCAATCCTGTCGAACGTTGCTCGTATTTATGATCCGTTGGGTTGGCTGGCACCATTCATTCTTATAGCTAAATTACTTCTTCAAAACTTATGGCGTGTCCAGTTATCTTGGGATGAACTCATTCCCGCGGAACTGTCCAAAAGCTGGGCCAACTTTGTGGCTGATTTAGCTAATTTAATACATATTAAAATACCACGCAAAATTGTAACTCATTTAAAGGCTGACCATCAACTTGTAGGCTTTTGTGACGGGTCTACAAAGGCTTATGGATGTTGTGTGTACTTAAGGTCTAGTTTTGGTGATCACGTTGAGGTTAGTCTTATAATTGCAAAATCAAAAGTTGCCCCGATAAAACCTCTTACAGTTAATCGATTAGAGCTGTGCGGCGCAGTTTTGTTGTCACGCGTCCTTAAACATATGCAAACATTACTAAGTTCAAAATTAAATTTATCTCTAGTTTTAGCATTCACGGACAGCACAACAGTCCTGGCTTGGATAAATAATGAACCTTATAAACTTAAAACTTTCGTCGCGAATCGTGCAGTTCAAATTACTGACGCCTTTCCGCCATCCATCTGGCGTCATGTCAGCACTGAGGACAACCCCGCTGACTACGCGAGCCGAAGTATGTCTTGCGCCGAGCTAGTCAGTTGCGATAAATGGTGGTCAGGACCGGAGTGGCTGCGCAGAAGTCCAAGCTTCTGGCCAGCTCCATTCCGAGCTGACGAACAAATGGAAGTTTCCGAGTTGAAAACAACTCATTTGGTTCAATCTTATACTCCAGACGCTAATATTTACCACTTATTATTAGATCGCTGTTCCTCTCTTTCTAACTTGCAGCGAATTCTAGCCTGGGTTTTTCGATTCACTTATAATGTTCGGCGAGAACCTATGAATCGCATCAGAGGTGCTCTTACTGCTGATGAGTTAGAGCACGCTTTGCTCGCTGTTATTAAAAACGTTCAGCAAACTAGTTTCTGTGAAGAAATTTTAAAATTGGAATCTCTAAATTCCCTTCCAAAACATTTACAAAAATTATCTCCGTTTCTTGATAACTCGGGTCTAATCCGAGTGGGGGGACGTCTCCAAAATTCAGATTTACCTGATCACACTAAACATCCGTATTTATTGCCAAAGGAATCTAATTTATCAAACCTTATTATCAATTTTCATCATAAACATTATTTGCATTGTGGACCTCGCACTCTGCAATCGTTAGTTCAACGAAAATTCTGGATATTAGGTATAAGAAACCTTATCCGCTCACACTTATCAAAATGTGTGACTTGTTTTAAGTTTAAACCTGTACCATTTCAACCTATTATGGGAAACTTGCCCCCTGTTAGAACGCGGCCTGGGTTTTGTTTTCAAAATGTTGGAATTGACTTTGGTGGTCCTTTCTTAGTCAAAGAGAGTAGACGGCGTAACGCACGAGTTAGTAAAGCGTACATATGCTTATTTGTCTGTCTATCAGTGAAGGCCATTCACTTAGAACTCGTGTCTGAATTGTCCACTGAAGCCTTTTTAGCGGCTCTGGATAGATTTGTATCTAGACGAGGAATTTGCCATCAGATCGTGACAGATTGCGGTACAAATTTCATAGGCGCAAAGCGTTATCTTAATGAAATGTTTCAACTCCTGTTAGATAATAAAATTGACATGTCATCTCAATTAACTTCTCGAGGCATTTCATGGAAATTGAACCCTCCGTCTAGTCCCCACTTTGGTGGAATTTTTGAAAGTGGTATCAAATCAACAAAATACCATTTGAAAAGGGTTGTGGGCTCTCAAGTCCTTACCTTTGAAGAACTAGGAACTGTTTTAACCAAAGTTGAGGCTATGCTTAACTCCAGACCCTTGTGTCAATTATCTTCAGATCCCGGTGAGGTAGACGTTCTCACCGCCGGGCATTTTATAATAGGACGGCCACTGGTGGCTATTCCAGAACCAACTCGCGAAGAAGTAAATCCTCGAACTCGTTGGCAATTACTTCAAAAACTAACACAAAGCTTTTGGCGAGTGTGGCAAAAGGATTATCTGCACACCCTACAACAAAAGGGGAAGTGGTTCAAAGACGATCAACGTCGACCTGAGATCGGACAACTTGTTTCTGTACAGGAACCTAACTTACCTCCAAACGAATGGCGTTTAGGTCGAATTGTTAATGTTTATCCTGGAAACGATAACATTATTCGTGTTGTGACGGTAAAGACCCAAAAGGGCCTAATTAAAAGACCAGTAGTCAAGATTTGTCCTCTGCCACTTAATTGAAAACTAAAAATTGCTTTATAAAAATTAAAGAAAAAAAAATATATATATATATATAATAAAAATATTCCTTTATGTACAAATAAAAAATTAGGTTACTTAAGCAATCTTGTCTTAAAAATATAAGTAAACTTAACACTTCTACTCGTAGTATGAAATACCTAAGCAACCTTGTCTTATGTAATTACTCATATTTGAAATCAAAATAGTTTTATCAATGCACATATATTGGTAGTTGGTATAACTTTCATGTTCGATTTCCTGTTATATTATTTCTGTCTGAGCAATAATGATCCTAGATATTGTCGGGCAGTAGTTGTCTTGTGAAATCCCTGGGTGATTTCAAGTGGGGGGAAATGTTGTGGCTTCGGAACAATCCCTAATGTTTCCTAGTCCTAATATCAATTCCATCCTTACTATTTAAATCTCCCACTCCTTGCACACTTCCGTCTGTGCGCCCTCTAGCGGCGCAAAAAAGAAAAAAAAGCTTCTCGAAAGACCGTGGACACGTTCGCATGCGGCTAAGCAAAAATATTCTATAACCGTAGTAAAACCTTATAATTGTGCCTTAATAAGTGTTCAGTGTACGTATGCAGACCAAGTGCACCGTGACAATAAAATAAGTCTGCTGAAAACTTAGTGGATTAAGTGAAATACATCTACGCTCACGCGCAGCCACTTGTAATTATTAAGAGTATATTTCACAGAATTACGCTTTGTCTTCCTGGATTCTCAGTCGCACCGCGTTATTCTGTTAGTATATCAAATCAAATACTTCCTATGCGTGTCAATAAAAATGCAATACTTAATTCTAATATCGTACTAGTCAAGTAATTAACAATATTATTGGCGACTTGAACCTTTAGTAAAATGTAATATGATACTCAGCAGAAACTCCATAAAGAGGTAAATAAAGAAATCACAAAATCGTTGCATTATTCCTACATGTCAGTCGAAGATCAGAGATTTGACCAAGCTTTTCTTATTTTTGATAAAAAATTCAAACCGTAAATTCTATTTAGGTTACTCGTATTTCGTAAATTGTTAGCCTCAGAGTGATTATAATGTCTTTTTCCGAAACCATTTTGAATTGTTGGCTAATTTCAACACTAATCTTCTTGGTGAAAGTCATTAGCCATATAGCCCTTTACTTGATATTTTTATAAATTATCTGTGAACCTTCTTTTGTTTGCTACAGTGGACGTCTCGGGGAGAGCTCACCAGTGCCTATGCAAAGTGTCATGCGTAAGTCACCAATTTTTAAAGCACAATTTCCAGTCTGCAGCAGGTTCTTCCTCAACGCCCTTCTCGAACACAGTGAGAGAAACTTCTTTCTAGCGATAAAAACTGTACCCCTTTAGCTTACTTTTAATTTTAGGGAACAAGAAGAAGCCACACGCTGCCAAATGAGGGCTGTAAGGCGAATTACCCAAAAATTTTACCGGTGTGGTGTTTAGGAAGTCCCTGGTCTAGATCGTGGGGGGCGTTATCGTGGTGGAGCCAAATGTAATAAACACTTTCCGATCCAATCTGCAGATTGTGCTGAATCTCTTCGTATGTGATTCGCCGGTATTGTTGAATCGAATTTTTCACTTGTAGCATGTTTTCTTCCGTCACAGCTGTCAAAGGACGATCACTTCTTCCTCCATCCTTCAAATTTAAGCAACTGCACTTAAACTCATTATACAGTGGTACACAGTTGCTTTGTATCTTGTTTATAAAACTAAATGAAGTTGACTAAACGATTCATCAGGTTTCAAGTTGGCCTTGAAGTCGTAAAAAATGTTCTCGAGGCAAATCCATTGTACTATGCCACACAAGAGTTAAATTTAATTTTGGAACAAATTTATTTTTACTTTTTTATGATCAAAATATAATATAACTCGCCGGCATTCCAGAGTGACCCGGTACAAGCGGCTTGCGTTAGTAACAATTACTTATTGGTTCCTTGAATTTAAGCGTAGTCGAGAGAGTCTACAAAATGAAGATAAAAACCTGAAAATGGTGTCAAGGTAGAGTGGCTATCGCAGGAGAATAGACTCATATAATAAACTTTTTAATATTTTTACTATTACTCATTTTACTAACATTTTTTTGAAATAAATTGAACAGTCTTGAAGATTTCGAAAGACTGTGACAAAAAAGTATCTGAAGTCTGAACTCGTCGTAAGCCACTATTTTCAAAGAAGTTCCTCGGTGTTGGCCCCGGTTTTTGTTAATTTATCATAATTTATAGTCGTGAAGTTATTATACACAACGCCCATAGTTATTTTAACGATAAATGATTAGACAACCGAATTATTACATTTTGCAATCATAAAAGTGTGAAAATATTTTATCCTATGCATGTATATGCTTAGATATCTTTTGGTTATGTGAGCTGTAGGAAACTTATATTGATAAAAGAACTGATTGAAGGTAGAGAAAAGAAAAACGTTCGTTTAGTTAAATATCGTCGGTCTTCGGTAGAATTAACCGAATCTCGATAAACTGACATTTCACGTGTGCCTAAAATACGGGGTTGATCTATTATTGAATATAACCAGCCAGAAAACTGGGTGCATCTGTAAGTAGTACCCCTAATCGCCACTCTTAAGATATTTTTATTTAAACAAATTGTGTCATCGTATTGTGATTCAACCAGATCCAGATCCAGGCAGCTGATAGCCGTGACAGCCTGTTTAGTGTGGAGGTAAGTACCTTTGCCTTCCATGCCAGAGGTCCCGGGTTCGAATCCTGGTAGGGGCAGATGTTTTATTATATTTGCTTTCTAGTTATGGATGTGTATGTATGTTTATTTAAGTTTATTTCTAATATTTATATATGAAAAAAAATCAATTTGTGCTTATAGGTATATTTTTTAAGTTTATTTATCCGTTATTTAGTATCCATAACACAAGTTCTTAATGATACTTAATTTGGGTTAGATAATGTGGTGTGATTGTTAAAAATATTTTATTTATTTAATTTATTTTAGCTGGCCCATTCATGAAATTGTTAATTGTACGATCACACAACAAACATACAAGATCGTAAATAACACGGATACAGATTTTTTGAAAAAGAGTATTATATTTTTCCAAAGAAGATTTGCTACCGGTTAGCTTGAATAAAATTAATAACAAAAAAACATTAGAATGATATTTATGGAGGGCTAACAATTGTATGCGAAAATCTATGCTACAACAAGGATTTTACATCTCAGGCAATTATTATCAAACACCATACTTTTGTAATAACTTGCTTGTCTATTGAAGTAACTTTCATAAGGAACGAGATTCAGATCCGTTGCCACGTTTAATTAATTGATCTTTGGCGAATCCTGTAAAGCCTTCCGAAGAATCCGCTTGTTTTATGGTTATTAGAAAGCATTTCAAAGGTTTTCAGATTATTTGATATAATAGAAGGTTGAGCTCATTTAGATTTTAAAAGGATATTTCAGACTGAATATTTCCATGAGGAATCAGGAATTCTATTCGGTCCAAAATGATTAAAGTGATTTATTAGAGTCGGAACGTATTTATCGCGCATAATCTTAGTTTTAATTATTCCAGTTAGTTATTTACCAGCAGCTTCGGTTTCGTAATTGATCAATTGAGATTTATCATATTTTTGACCATTATGAAAAGTTGGGTTTTATTTAATTTGTTCATTGTGGCATAAATGGTTACTTTACGCAAATATGTAGCGAAAGCTCTTGAACATGTCACGGTGTATAAGTCTGGTTCGTTAATATTTGATTTAAATATTTCAATTACAATTGCCTAGCGTCACTAACTAGCACACCAAAATAATGAGAAATACGGTAAATAACACATACCTTAGTCTTTAAGTAGATTTTTACATGGCTCCTTTCAATCTGGTTTTTAAAAATCTTAAAAAAGGATTTATCTGTTTACTGACTTATGTTGCTAACCGTTGTACGTTGGAACATAAAGAGTTTTTTCATGTATAGTACCGATTATAAGAACAATTAATATAAGATACTAATACAATTAATATTACCGATTATAAGACCCTACACAATAACTCATAAAAAACAAGCTGAAGAGTTGCTATAATGTAAGCTACATGATTCAATATAGTCCTAGCAATCTTAATCTTAATCTTATAAATCAACAAAATCAAAATATTAGTAGCAATCAGAGAAGGTTATTCTAAGTAATCAAAATTCAAAGAAGTCGAATTCAAAGCATAATAGTCTTTCTTTACACTTGCATCAAAACAGAAGGGCTTCTCAGTATTCTCAGTATTTTATACTATCTCAAAAGGTTTATTAAGTTTAATCTTCCTTGGATGAGCGTATTCTAAAGTTGAATTTATATAAAAGTCACGTCAAGTCTCGTATCCATGGACAAGAATGATATTTTTTAGTACATATTATATTTGTACGCACAAAGAAACACTCAACACAAAGAGTGCTTTTTACATTATGGTAATTGTCATATCTTGATAAATGTAAAAAGCAGTTCTTTCCGAGCTCACAAGAATTCTCCACAGTTTTCATGAAACGGGTCTGACCTGTGAACTAAATTAACCACTTTACTTAAAGATGGCAAGCATTTCAAATGAGGCGTATCATATATTAAATAAGTAAAGAGAAAACTTTGTACCTCTCTTGCCAATATGCTTATCTCTTAATTACTCGCTTGCCTTAATATACCGAACTTCCTAAACATTTTTAAAGATTTTCTTTGGATAGAAGAAAAAGAAAAACTCAAAAATAACAAAAATGTTGAAAAATAAGAAGACATAATTTAAATTAATATTTCATGTTTGTTAAAGTTTATGTGAACATGTAGGTACGATCCTAATTAGACCTCGACTATTTTACATAACTTTAAAATTGTCCAATCACAGTCATTTCCATACTATTTTCTATATTTCGAAGAAGATGTCTTCATAACTAGACTTATATTTTGTCACCACGACCCAAATTAAGTTCAGGAGACCAGACAGTATAACCTTCTTTATAATTTTTCTACCGGGTCACGAGCGTTTATGTAAATCCGAGAAGAACAGATTTTTATTAACCTCCCAGTTCCTGTCACCCTACCCAGAAGGGGACTTTCAGTGGCTTCAATTAAGCCTTCTTTGAATATTAATGGCTGAAGTTAATTTGCATCCAGTAGGTAATGTCAAATATGGAGGTAATTTCGGAATTTTCAAAGTACCGGCAGATGGGAAAAGACACGTACTTTGTTAATCAAAGTTAACGAGTTCCTAGAGTTTTTAAAGTAATAAAAATGTTTTAATAATGTTGTCGGTACCAGATATTATTTACGAGTATTGGGTTATTATGAGGTAATCATTTAAGTTTCTTAGGTAATAAGATTAATGCTGATTTGCAGAAAGGACTCTTATTACAATAAGACTACTATTATTTTTAAAAAAATTCACGATATCCTGATATAATTATAAACTAACATGAACATTTTAATATACCTTGCAATTTTTTACTGGAAATGTATTTATTACAAATAGATAATATTCAAAAATGTACATGGGTGATGATAAGAAAGAAGTTAAATAGAACTAAATCATGATAGAAGAAAATCGTCATCGAAGAAAACCTGGCGCAGATCCTGGCTCCTCGGCATTAAACTAATAATGCTGGCAGAGCTATCTCGTTATATGGCAAAGCGCGAGGTAACTGCCAGTCTTATGGTCGCCACTGATGACCATGGGCCCAATGTCTCTGCCACTAGCGCCATAAACTCGTGATTATATTAGGTTCGGGTATTTACGGCGCTTTAACTCCTGAGCCGCTCACAAGTGGGACGAAACCAGGGTCCACATACGTTGAGAGCACAAATGAGAGATCGCCCCAACCGCCAGGGTACGAGCGTTGCTCCATCAGGTCTTTTACAATTATCGTCCCTTGACAATCCAACGGCTTCCAATAATAATGGAACCGAAACAGTGGGAAGGGCCCTTCGGGTCTAGTCGTTCAATGAGCTACGGCGGAAGATACGGCCAGATTTTTTTGGGCAAGACAGTCCGTGGGCACACATCTGGATTGGTCTAAGTCTTTTCCACAGGAGCATTTATATTCAACCAACACTAGATAAAATTTAGTTTTCTGTCTCTCTTAAGTTCAAGTATTTTATGTATCCTCCAATAGGTAAACGATTCGTATGATCATATTTCGTCAAAGTATCAGAATTTATTATTATGGATTGAATAAATCATTGACGGTATAGTAAAAAATCATATCTTACTTATTAATTTTAGTAGTTAACAATCAATGGTAAGAGTAATCTTAGTCTTTGGCCTTTTGAATGCGTTCTGGCATAATATTATTTTAATTTATCTGCCACAAAATATTAAAATCATCAGAAAAATAAATAAAAGCATTACGATAAATCAGATATAGGTAATATTATTTTTGAAACTAACTTCAATTTTTAGAACAATTTTTGAGATACATTTTTAATTACAATGCTCACATGATGTGTGATTTTATCAAACAATATTTTGCCTACCTTGTAATCAAGCCTTTTGTAAAATTTTAATGAATAAGGTTCCATCTTGAGAAACCTATACGTTTTTAAAACTTTATATGTAGTATATCAAGCGAACTCAACATCAAGCATCATCTCCCACTGCACATTGACTCCAGCTTCCAAACAATGCGTTCCTGCGTCGCGTACTATAGTTTGAGCCTAAATCAATTCAAAAAATAAACAAATCTTCTCTTACAGTATTGGTATACAATGACTCCAATAATACGTACTACCATCACAAATGAATTCAATCCCAGGTTAACTATAAATAAATAATAAATTAAATAAAGAGTACCTCACAAAACTCACATAAATCGAATTCCAATTTACTGCTTTACGTCTCTTCCTTCTGTGTTTCCAAATTTACATAAAAATACTTGTTTAAACCTTTTTTCTTAATAATGCAGTGAAAGAAAGAATGAAAGAGCCAGGTGATTGCGTATTCATGGGTAGAAGAACACCTGCTAGACCCGACCCGACTAGAATGTTCCGTGAAACATTTAACAGAACATTATGTAAATGTAACTGAAGTTTTAAACTTTAATTCGGAATGGACTCTTCCCTAATGTATGTGTTTGAAGCAGACAGGTAAAACTCAGTATTCTGTAATGTAATGCTCCTGGAATAATTGTTTTAAGTTGTCTTGTACTTAGTGTTATATATTTAAGTAAACATAGGTTTTGCTAGATATAACAATTTCAAATTATTTTTTATCAAAGAAAACTAGCCTGAATTTTATCACTTCAGCAAATTATTAAGGTATAAATCGTAAAATTCTATTTAAATTAGAAACTTTACAGGGTTTTGTATGGGTTTTGTACATGCCCATACTATACACATAAAAAGTGTCCAGAAGTTAAGTAAATTTATTAATCCAGTCTACCAGAGAGACTTTATGCTTAAATTCCTATGTTTAAATTAAAAACTTGCCCCTTTATTTTATAAAATTTAAAAAAATGCTCTTTCGCAAATTGTGGGAAATTAACTTAAATTAACGGCGTCAATCAGATGGCTTTAAAATGACAAAATAATGCTTTTATATCAAACTAAACGGCTTTGCTTGATATTTATATTTTATACACGTCAGGAATTAGATTATTTCTTGTAGCAATAACAAAATAAAAAAATAATAATTACTTAAATAAAACCCCAGACAAACACCCCAACTGTATAGCCCCAAAGTAAGCAGAGCTTGTATTAAGGATGACCATACAGCGAATTGGGGGGGGGGGGAACCCAGAATAAACTTACATATATAAATATCAACAACCATGACCCAAAAACAAAAATCTATGTTCATCACACAAATGAATGCCCCGGCCGGCTCGAACCTGGGACCTTCGGCGTATGAGGCAGTGTTACTATCCACTAAGCTACACTAACTTCAAATACTTCCACGTCTATAAAATAGTACACGATTGTATAAAAAATGGCTATTATTTTAATAGTTTACACAAATAAAAAAATATATAGATCGTCGATAGTGCACTGCTTCATATTTCCGAAATGTACGCCGATCACTGCCAAATGAACTAGAGAGTTTAATATCTCGTGTTAACGAAGTCGACTGATCTGACGATGAAGAAAAGTATACACCTAATAAATTATCAGAACATTATACGTAAAGTCTGCAAAGCCGCCGTTGGCAGTTGTGGTGGGCTATAAACTGCCTAGACGCCAGTAGCACGGTATCAAGGCTGTTTCGGAATCAAATAGTATAATACAGCATTATTTTTATATTATACTTAAGGTTTCCATAGTAACATTTATTTGTTTTTGGAATAACATTTGATTTGTGGCATATTAACCCTAGTAAACTTTGAGTTTTTCTTGAAAATATTCGGGTTGCAGTTTTTCTAACTCAAAAATTTACGACATGGTCCCTAAAAACAAATATTTTATAGTTTCAGACTTTCCCATACTGATGGGATGTGAATCACCTTGTATAAGAACATCATTACGTAAGTGAACAAATAAAAGAAGCCCTGCCTAGTTGTAGCTTCGGTTGCAAATAATTATGTACTCCAAATAATAATATTATATCTGTTATGCACTAACGACAAAATAAATATTTTAATAATGTTGTCGGTTCTGTATCTATCAAATTGATAATGCCTATCCGAAAGCCTATTTCTACCAATGAGTAAATTCCTTGCGTATATCTAATGCAGAGTTTGGTTTTGGAACCCCTATACAATCAGCTTAAATAAGTTAACTTAGTAGAGGTCAAATAAGGAAAACCTCCTTAGGTAACGATTTCGTCTAATATCCCTACTAATGAAACGTGTTTATCTCAATTAAATAGCCTGCGGAAATACACATTAAAGGTAATACACGTGTCGGCGAAGGTCAGTCTAAGGTTTGCAAAGAAATTTTTGAAAATAATCTGCAAAGTTACAATATTGAAATAAATTAGTATAATAATTAGTCTACTTTTAGGAACTATTGTTATACTATATCTTATTATAAAACAAGGTTGTTGTTTTGTTTTCAAAATTGATAATTAAAGTTTATATACGTTTTCCATATAAGTATTGTTCGGCCGTATTTACTTATACCGTAATTAATAACAGAATCGGTCAGTGACATGTATAGCATCCGTAATATTTTATATGGTAACTGGTCTTCAGTAGGTATTCTATCACTAAGACTACCAAATATACTTAGGTATATTTATAAGGTAACCTATTTATGTAATCACGGAACCATTCCAAGAGTGGTTCTTGTATGCTATTCTGTTCTTATTTTGAAAATACGGTCCTATAGTTTAAAATTTTAAAAGCTAAAAACAATGAACGCGGCGAGTACATGTTGATGATATTTGTTGTATTTATTGAGGCCGTTACTAAAGCGAGCAAGTAATTGAGAAGTATTTTTGTTTTTTTTTTTTTATTATTACTTATACACAGTTTCATTTTGATCAACAAATTTATTTATTTCATTTACAAAATATCTATCAATTATTTTATCTGTTATGGGTCTGTTATTGTTCGTGTAAGTATTTAGAATACTCTCCCTCCAAGTGGCATTGCCCATTTCCACCCTGTACATAACGCTGCCTCAGATATTCAGCATCAAGCTATAGCAACTATAAATTAGTCATTTAAATTTAAATCATTATAATTTAAATATACATTTCATTTTATAATTAAGATTTGTCTGTTTTTTTACCTACCATCGATAAACTGTGAAAGTGCCGTCCGATTATAATATTGTTTTCTCAATTAAAAAGCTTCAATATCCAAAAGTAAAATTTTCTCTATTCCATTGTTTTTATCACACGGGACTAGAAGAATAGGCCGTAAGTATCCACGTGAAATTCAATTAAACTTCTAATCAAATTAGTTCATCGCTGAAAAACTAAAATGGCAGGTTTGGTATTAATTTATGTTTAACGTCTTAATCGGCCGCGACTTAAGTACAGTTAAGACAGTAATGGCTATAGAAATTGAGAGTGATCTATGATTATTGGACCACTCACAAATTTCATAAGGCAAAAAGGTTTGATGCCTAAGCGGCGCTATCTTAGCGCTATCCACATGTTTGGAATGGCACATTCGGATCGGCAGTGAGTTGTTGAACGAGAATGCCACTCCGAACCAACTTCTATATATTTTCGGCAAGCACCGATCAGGTGATTCATTTGGGCTTTGAACCGGTCAGCTGATTGGGCTCGTAACGCCACAGCCTGAATAGCAATGGCCGGGTGGCATTCTTCCCGTACGTTCATCTACACATATTTGGTCTTGCCGCCCGGTACTGCCAATGGATGCCAGCCCGAATATTTGGGTTGCACTCATGAGAGTTTTTCTTGTTATGAGCTATAAGTGAAATTACAACCTTTTCCATTTAGCTTTGATCTTCGCAGTAGTAGATCACTTTATCAGGCGATTCTCTTTTTCTTGCTGTTATTTTTAGTTTAATGATATATGCCAATTGGCTGATTTTATATTTTTGCAGTTTTCCTATTTGACAAACGGCCAAATACCAAAATTTAAAATGCCAAATTTTTAAATATTCGGATTTTCACACGTACATTTAGAGTACAGCTGTAATTGTTTGCCTTTGAACAGTTAGAAACTAACACAGTAGGCTTATTAATTTGACGAAAGTTGTTGATAAATCTAATTGTTATAAAGTATTAAAACAAATTATTGCAAAGTTTCTAAAATAACTGTTTTATGATTTGATTAAAGCCTCATAAATACTTCAAAGCATCTTAATAAAATCTTAGAAACAATATAAGTATTAGGTTTGATGCTTACATATTAAAATTTCCGCAACAAACATATTTACAGAGAGATAACAGTTTCTAAAAGTAAACCTAACCTTACTTTCAATGAAAAGGAAACTTGAAAAATATTGCTATCTCGTACCCAGTTCTATCATGAAAAAGCTGTAATCAAAAGTAGAACTCAGTAACAATATAAATGTAAAATAAACCTGTACAGACATTTCATTGTTTAACTGGTTTCTTTATGGCACGGTGGCACAAATTACAGTTTTTGATGTAGAAATAACTGTAGAATTACTCTCTTGGATGTAAAAAGAGAATGATTTAATTTTCATAAAGTTACAACAATGTTTCCCGTTCAGCAACTAAGTCATTTGCTGTGGCTTTCACAATAGGCTATTGGACTAGTTTTCGAAAACCATCTCACATTATTTTGTGATGTATAAATTCCCTTAAAATTTTTTAAATTATTTTAAGAATTTCATTCAAAAAAACGAAACACAATGTACATTGATTATGTATGCTGTCAAAACGATTGCTTCAGCAATATGGCACCTAGAATTACCTGTGACGTCACGCCGTGGCGTCAAGACACGGCATGCATTGACAGAAACAAGATTTTGACTTACCTGTGATATCATTTAAAACTTGGCCAATCAAAACCGTTTATGTGTTGATGTTCCAACTCAAAACAATTAAGTATATTTGTGTATTTTTTTTGAAGAAATATTCTTTATGTTTAGTAATGCGAAGGGCCTTTAAAATACATTATATATGCGGATAGCAATAAATATTTCATTATTTTTTATAATGTCAAATAGCCTATTGTTTTAAAACTGACATTTCGCAGTTTCAACTTCAACTTTGAAAGGTTTTGTAGTTGCTGAATATTGAGTATCCTTGCTTTAAATTTATTTTAAGGGAGTTAACGAGTAAAATTGGATGATGATTAAACATTTCATTTTAGGTTATAATTTTTTTTCATTATAGAAGTACAATTGAAATTAGGTGATAGTATTGTTGACAAAAGTATTATATAACTGTTGCCTAAATTATTCATTTTATAAAATGAACTGTAAATTTCTGTCAAGTCTCAAAACAGTTTTATGAGTTGTTGTTTTATTACTATGTTTTATTACTTGAATTTTATCCAGGGTTCATTTTATCGTGCGTCACAGTCAGAGAGATGGAGAGTATTATCATAAGTCGTACCAATCTTATTTCGGTGCAACTGTTATATCTAAGTTTAAGTATTATTATATTTACCTATAGTTGACGTTAGGTTTTGTCATTTTCGTAATGCTTACTGTTACACAATGAATTTGCATCTGTATTTCAAAATGACCATTTTTATATAAAATACAACAAACATGATATTTTAGATAATAATCAGAAAACTGCAAAAAATTGCATTGATTTATTGTTACATATATTAGCCTTTCCAAGTAAAATATTTTTATTATAGAATATGTTTGAAGACAGTTTTCCTCTCAAAGTATTACTGTTTTCAAAAAACTTAATTAACAAGAAGATTTCTTTTAAATGTATTACTGTCCTAATGAAAATCATGTTTGCCTTTTCGAAATGAAGCTAAGAGTATATAATATGATACTCTATCAACAATCACTTAAAGAGGCTTATTATTTACTCAATGAAACAAATTTATTAACAAAAGAAAAAAGTAGATAAATAATAAACTCCACATTTACTATTAAATCAAAATAATAATATTCAATCATTGTTTAGTTCACAATACTTTAAAGGAAACGCAACGCAAATAAGTGATATCGTTTTACAATAATAAGCTTATTATTGCAATAACAAAAGCCCGACAGTATTATGAAAGCCTAGATACTCAGTGTTTGATGTCAAAAGCTAATGCCACATAACGTTCGGTCTACTCTTGTTATGTCAAAGTGATAAAACGTCGGGTTTCATCTGAATGAACCAGAATATCCGTGAGTGGTAAAGCCAATAGCAATTTGACCTGATGCGACTTTGATTTTCACGTCGATATTAATCGGGTATTCTAAAGGAAATGTTGAAGCGGATTTAAGTCTAGTTAATATTATAATTTTTGCCAGTGTTATGATTGAATTTTATGTCCGTTTGCTAAATAATTTAGGCTCAAGCTGTTTTTATGAAACATGACGCCTTTTATGTCTCAGACCTAGATTAATTCAGGCAGATCTCAAAATTAATGGAGACGGAACTAGCTGGTATTATTGCACGGACAACACAAAATTGTTTTAAATTTACGAAAGACCTATCTTTTGGGGATGCGTTAAATTCAAACGTAATTTGGTGACTACGAACCACTAACCAAGTAATACACATCTTGCATTCAATCACATCTCAATTCAACGATATCGCAAATGTAAAGACAGTTGATCGATACCAACTTGTCAATGTACGCCTCGAAGTCTAAAGCCTGCCGACTACCCCAAACCGTGGAATTCATACAAACGCTACGAGCTGCCTATTTTGTACAAGAGAGTAGAATTTTATTATACATTTCCGTGTTTTTGTGTGTCTGGGAAAGTTGCTAAGAATTATGTTCTGAGCCATTTTTCCGAACGATCAAGTCATCCGGTCATCCGGTATACGTATATATTTAATTTAAACCATCCATAATACATAATAGTTTTTTACCAGTGGATATTTATTTCGATTTGATTCAAGAGTTTTCAGGTTTTCTACATCTTGGTATCCACAAGGAAAGTCCGTAACGAAATGAATTATAGGTTAATGATATTTCGTAGATAAAAAAATTTACATTTTTGCCAAATCCGTTAATTTCCCACTAAACTGCACGAACAAACTTTTACCAAACTATCCTTGAGAACTTTTGATCGATTTAAAAACGGGATTGCAATAAATATTTCATTTCATCGCAAACATGGCGTCCTAGGAACTCAATCAATCGGGACCTTTTGCATCGCAGACACGTCCGAGAGCGTGATCAAACAACGCGTGACAGCTTACATGACCATGGGAACGGTATTTGAAGGCAAACTCTAGTCATTGAAAGCCTTATTCTGTAATGTATCTTTTAGCATTGGTATCATGAATATATTTAAGGTCGAGATTATAATTCTCTATTATCTATTTTAAAAAAACGCCAACTCTTACTCACAGTCATGACTAGTCGATGTAGAACATTCAAGTATGTACAGTGATTCCATACAAAAGTAGGCCACCGCAAAGAAAAGATTTGGCAATTAATTTTAGTTAACTGAAATGGTGAAGTATCGGTATTAAATTTATATAGTGATCAATTTCTAGAAAAACTAGGGGGAAAAGAAGTAAATCTATATATACGTCTTTTACACTCTATATGTACAGATGTTCTATATGAATATGTACCTATATATGTTTGTTATGAGGTGGTCCAACGTATGATTATATCACTTAGTACGAGTATTATAAATAAGGACTCATTTAAAGTGATGGCCAGCTGTTATTGGGACTTGAGCCCAAGAGGCAGAGGACTGCCTGATGGACTAAAAAAATCTATCAGGCAGGACTACTCCAATCGATACTTCGGGGTCGTTGTTTTCAGCATAGCTAGTAACTAGCATATAATATGACAATATGAAGTTGAAAATATGCAAATATTTAGTTTATATGAAGCTTACGCATAAGGTGCCTAAACTTACACCCTTATTATTATTTTGTGTAACAACGCGAGTGCCGACGTATACAAACTAAAATGAGATTTTCCGGATAAACTGATCAAATAAGGAACTCAATGAAACGCAACCTTTAGTAAGGAAAACTCGGGCTTATTTCTGGATGTTATTCCTTGGGGTCTAAACCCGAAGGTGAACGCAAGTCATACAATGCCCGTCATACAACAAAAAATAAACAGCTTGTTACTTTTAGTTTTTCGTTATTTATCACAACTTGTGTGAATATTAATTTTGTATTGACACCACACATGCTATTGCTAATTTTTAAATGCTCGTATGAAAATATTTGGAACTCAATTATTATCTAACTGTGTTTTAACATATCCTGGTTGATTAACAGTCTAAATGCGTTAGCATATAGTTATAAAAGCCTAAAATTATGAATGCTATCAAAGTTTCTAATGAATTGAGTATATTTTTTTGCTTACTGCAAATGCAAGACGAACAAGGCTATCAACAAAACCTAATAATTAATTAACACTATCACATCAAAAAATCGACTTGAATAGTAAGGAACCAACAAAATATCGCTTTTTCAAGTTCCTGAATAGAAAGTCGAGCGAGTACCCTAGGGACGCACTTCGGGGCGCGCACCAGTAATCAGATCCCGAGTTCGCATGTTATTGACCGTAAAGGCCACGTAAACCATTCTTGTTGACATTTCGTAAGGAAACGTAAAAAAAAATCATTAACCGCTTCTTTTGTGTTGTCTGTAAGGGCGAAACTCGGCGGAATAAAAACGAATCGTTTGATGTTTAGTTTATTCTGGGAGTTAAACGAGTCTGTGTGAAGAATCTTAAGATTTTTACCTTGAATTTTATTTCGGTACATAGAATTTGAATGGGGGATGTTTTCTTATTAACTGTCCCTTTGTACTTAGTTTTTATGAAACTAATAACTCAATATGTAATTTACGTACAACTGCGTTTGCACGTTTGCATGAAACAAAGCTGCATGATAGTGTGATATTATTGTTTTTGCATTAAAAGTAAACATGGCTGACTAAGTGGTTGGCTTATTGATAAATATTACACTAGAAGTAGGCTTAATAAGGGATTTATTGAAACTAAACCCCTAAAAGGGAGAAAAGGTAAGTGTATTAAGATCAGTCGCTTGAAAACTCAAAAATTTTTCATTTGCAATGAAAGTAAAATGCGCAAGAAAAGCAAGAGGCAGGCCAATAATAGTCTCCATTTTCACAATTCACTGCAAATCCACCGCTTTGATAATTACTATATAATTTTTTTCAAAGTAATTAAATAAACTTAACCTGTCTAATTATAATAACATGACTTGGCCGTGACGTCTACGCAATTTGCTCAAACTCTTTAAGATCTTTGAATTATTAAATTAATAGCTAATAATGTTATAGCTAAGAGGGATTTTATAAATTTTATTTAACCCCGTTTTTTTTAATTATAAATAATTATTAGTTTCGATTGCTTTTCTCTACTAGACGCTCATACTGAAAATTTTAAGGTCAAACAATTTTTGGAGTTAATCACTAAATATTTTTTGAATTTTATAATTTTATGTGAGAATAATAAACACTTATTCACTACTTTATAATCTTTTTAAGCCATTGAATTACAATAAGAAACTTACTAAGATTATCAAATGTACAGTACATAATTTTAGAATTATTTAAATAAGAACATGTTTGGATTCAGATTATGTATTCGTTGTGCAAATGCTATTGTAAAATGAGGCCCACCGTATATATTTTCATAAAAATGAAACAACAGAATTTTCATACCGTGTAGCTCTTAGTCAAACTTTTACCTTCCAGGTTGAAGAATAATTAACCATATCTGTCGAATCGTAACGTTATTCGTCTTGTAAACATTCTTGACGAAAAATACTAAACATTTTTGCACAATCATACACTTATGTGCGTTAGCTCTTCGTCGTCTAAGCACAAGCCACAGATATTAGATAAAACGTCAGTTAAATACATTCCCCTTCAATAATTCCTTGATGTTTATTTGGGTAACAACACGTTTGGGTCTTCAGGAGAAATTTCTCCGTTAGGGTGACAATCCGATTACGTTGTTTATAGACAAATCAACTTCATGTACAGTCGCCTCGAGGTTGTTTGCTAATAATTATTCTTGCATGTTTTACTGTTAACTTGAGTGATGGTTGGTACTTACCTTGTTTTAAAAATTGAGTAAAGTGTAGAATTGTTAAGTTTAAGATATATTGTCCTAGAGAATAGGAGGATTAGAATTGCTTATTATTGAGAATTTTAAAATTTTAAAATTTAATTTTATAAAATAAAAGTTGAAAATTGAAAATCCAATTCATGAAATGTTGCAACTTCGGCTTCTATCTTTATCAATCAAGACAAAAATATTTCTTGGAAAATAGCCTCCCGTTTTGTAATAATAAAACACATTTTCACAAGTTGCCCAAACTTCAGGCTGACACCTAATAAAATAGACTATTCCTAGAGTTAGTTTGTTTGTACTCAGTATAATATAATTCCCTGAAGGATATGAGGTCCGAATCTGATATAAATGAGCTCATTTTCACAACACACCATATTAACAGTGGGTTTGGCAGGAGATCAAACCATTAAGCAAACCGTTATCTCTTAAACGCTACAGAATCCCGTATTCCGTATGATAGATAGTAAATATAAGAGCTCAGATGTATCATAAATGTGATATCAATAAAATAATTAATTAATTACGAACAATTTTAATATAAAAAAATAGGTCACTGTTTATATTAACAATAAAGCATAGTAGATGTCGATGAGGAAAATTAGTTTGAAGACTGTAAGCTGTTGAGCTTATATTCTATGAAAGGTTTTCATTATAAAAACTAATAAATGCTATAAAATTAATTTAAATTCTCGAATCTACAACACTTAAATAGAAAAATATATTAGAGAGAGAAAAATATACTAATTGCTGATTTTAAAATCATCAGATAATTATTATCTGAAGAATAACTTTCATACTTGACAAGAATTTCTATAGAAATTATGTCAAATTTTGAAAATAAATCTACTGATTAAAGGTATTGAAAAATGAGCCCAAAGAAAACTAAATTATTTTAGTTAAATATTTTCATCAGATGTCAAATGTACTAAGGTTTCTTAATCAAGAATATCTTCTTAAATTGTTTAAGTAAAGGCCGTGTTCCACTAAACTTGTTGTTTAAGTTGCTGCCAAGCGGGGGCTTCGTTAAACAACAGAATCTCACAAGAAAATGAACCCCTTCTGTCCTTTGTTTAAGGATGTAATCTTCTGAAAAATATACCTTAGTATAAATTAAAATATTACGAGAGAAAAGTTTTTGTTTTGGCAGAAAAGAGGTGTTATTTGGAAGTATTTTGCTGTTGGTGGCTTTGCAGGCGTTTATCATTGGCGGTTTTAGCTATGAATGTACTAAAAAGATTGAATTGCCGAGTGGCGTAGCAGGCCCTGCCTCATACGCCATAGGTCTCAGGTTCGAATCCTGGTCGGGGTGTTCATTCATGTGATGAAGGCAGATATTTGTTCTCGGGTCATGTTATTTTATATTTATATATGCATGTGTGTTCTGGGTTCCCAATTCGCTGTTTGGTCCTTCATAACACAAGCGATGCTTACTTTGTGGCTATAAAAAAAAATATTTTTGTCATAATATATCAAACAACTCACTACGTGGCATTTATAAGATATTAATATTAAGAACTGATTAAAATGTCGCAACTTAAGATAGTGCCTACAAGTTTTGTAATATTTCTATAAACTGCGTTCCATCATTTATTCTTATAATTTGTCTAAACTATCGTATATTATTCTGTTCTACTACAAAATGTTTAATTGGATTCTATTAGTATTATAAATAATTAATAACGTCAATAAATTTATTACAAGATACATTCATTTCATTTAAAAATGATGATGATGATTAAATTTATATATTTTTAAATGATATTGCTTTATTCATGCAAATATTTAAAGCGAAATCAAATGAAAATGAAACAAAAAATAATTTTAAAATTGAACACGAAGTTTGTATATCAGGTGAATTTTTACTCGGAAAATAGGCACATGGAATCAGACCAAAGTTCTGAGCAACTTTCCTCAAGAAACCATATAGCACGGCCCTTCTTTCTCTACATGCGGGTCAGATGCCGGGTTTGTATTTCGTACGAAGAGTTCATTAAAACTTATTTATTTCATTTTTGCCATATGGTTTTTTGGGGAAGTTGCTCAGAGTTGAGTTGAGTTCTTCGTCCCGATGAATATCTTAAGCGTCATTGTCACTAAAGTACGTCTTCTTATGGTAGCGTCGGGTGACAAGTCGCTCAATTCCCTCAAAATGGTTTGCCGAGCTAACAGATGCAGATAAGAATAATTTTGTATACACATAAAGAGACTCTGTAAATTTATTTTGAAAAAATCTTGCCAGCTCTTCTTCCCGAAGGTTTTTCCGAACTGCTGGTAGAGTCATGTTTTATTTGACGTCAATAAGAACAAGTAATGTCCATTTCGAGAAATAAATATTTGAATTTGAATTTGAGTTGTGCCCATTTTCTGAACGGTAAAATAGTTCACCCAGTACCTATACGTCAATGCTTTCAAATATCAAATCAAACACCTTTTCACTTTAAAATTTTTATTTACTATTTACTACATTATAATATATGCGATCCGTTATACAGTATCAAAAACTTTCCTTTTTTTTAGTATTTTTTTTGCATTTAATTATGTCGTTATATTTTCATTGAAAGTCATCTTTAGAAAAATTGATATTATTTGTGAATAGTTAAACATTTCAACTGTGGAAGACTTTTTTATTTCATTAAATAGTTTGAAAGTTACAACAATCCTAAACAAAAAGCATCTCCTTATACTCGTAATGTTAGTAGAGAAGAGATAAAGATCAACATGTTAAAGCTCAACCGCGTGGAACCACTTTGTTTTCAGAAAACTTCTTTGGGATGGCCCCTAGAATATATAATAAATTACCTACAACTATTAAAAATGTAACTAATTATGATGAATTCAAATATAAGTTAAAATCATTTCTATTAAATAAATGCTATTATAGGACATATGAATACTTAAATGACAAATGTATAAATTGAGTAAATTCTAATTTTAAACGTAATCCATCAGTAATGTAAGTTATAATATGTGCATAATTGTAAACTTTAAACGTGTAGGTATTCAAAAACCCTTGATATAAATAAAAAGAAATAAAACATAATCTGTTTGTAATATATTGATGATTTTGGTACTTATATAGCAAACCTAACCAACGCATAGACTTTTTAAAATCTTAAACAAAAAAACGTTTATTCTTTACATTAAACGTATATTCTTTATTGTTTAATATTAACGAATAAAGTTTATTAAAATAACTGATTGTTATTATTGGCAATTGACATTCGTTGTATATCATAGTAAAATACCAAAAAATATACAGTGATTCTCACAATAGCTAAAACCATTCTCTGATTCACGGAAAAAGCATATATATAGTGTTTATATTTATTTACTGAGTTAATTCATTATTAAATTATTTGAAAACGATATAACTAACACGAAATTGGACCCTAGATTCCAAGTCAGAAAACTTAAAAAAGCGTTGACAGATTGACAATTGACGAAATGGAAAGTTCCAACGGTATGGATATTTGTCTATTATTTGTTGTATTGTTTAAAGCTATGCATAAAGTAGAAATATTATTACACAAATGCTTAGTACAAATTTCATCCTGATAAAAATATCAGCATTTTTTTTTGTCCAAAAAAGTGAATTTAAAAATCGAATCTTCTTCAGAATGCAAAAAAGTCAACGTCAAATAAGGTCATAAATTTTCTTAAATGATTGACGGTTACCATGTTTTATAACGATGTTCATGTTTAATTACATTTTTAAGTTATAATTTATTTCAAAATCAAATACACATAAGTAGTCTAAAAATAATCTTATACAGGAAAAAATATCTAGCGCTACAGAGTCGATACTTAAAATAAATTATATACAATAACATATATAATACATAATATACAATAATAATACACTTTTTGGTATAATTTGATGCTTTAACAATATGCGTACGAATCAAAACATGAGCTAAGCAAAGTTAAATTATTACAACAATATTCAACAATAATATAATCAGGGAACAATAGAAAATGTTTTCAGACCACAAATAATAAAAAAACAGTTTCAATACGCCGAAATATTTCTTCCATAAAAAATAATTCTTCTCATCAAGTTAACAATAAAAAACGGAAACACTGCAAGAAATTGTACCGGGTTCCTATTCTTTGAATTAAGAAAAGGGAAAACAAATGAATATTATTTATTGAAGGGCCGTCTCTATACAAAATGGAGCTAAAAATCCTATTTCAGAAGCTCCTTTCATTCGGTTGAAACAACCTCCTGGATATTTATTACGCCCTGCTACTAAAAAATATAAATAAGCCCAACGAAATAATAAATATACGGTAAGAAGTTTGAAAAATATAAATGAGTTGAAAAATGATCAAACCTTATGAATTAATTGAGACCGTAACATTGTATGGTGTTTTTAATAAAAGTTATGATGACAATATAATATGTAATACGATATAATGGGGCAAGATATTTTTAATAGTTTTCTTTTATGACTTCTAGCTATCCTTTCTATCAGTACATCTACTGTAACGACCCGTAAAATTGTAGTAAATCTGTAGGTCTAACACGTGCATTCTTCGCTATGAATTTCCTTGACCAAACTAGACGAACAGGCATATCCTTTAAATTCACAAATAATAAAACAAAAAGCGCTGCGAAAAAATGTATACTCACAGCTTCCGTAACTTCTAAAGCTAAGTTTAGTCAGGTTAATAAATGCTGGCATTAAATGTCGAAATAAATAATAATAGCACTGTTGTATATATCAAAAATACATACATCACGTTTGACAGTCGTTTAGATGGCTTAGTCAAACAAGTCATATGGCATGCAGTTATAGAAAGATGTCTTCATTTCACTGTCAAATTGACTTTATATTCGCTATGTTTAGGGCTTCATGTTAGACCCGTTGAGCTATTTTTATGTTCTCTTATTTCACAATTTTTTTCTCTAAACTAAACCTCTCAAGCACCTTGACACAGTTTCACACCATGCATTTGCTATTCACTTGAACATAGAGATTGTTTCAGATAGAAAACAAAAATGTCGATGCTTTGATTTTAAATAAAAATAAACAAACGTAGTGATATAAACCATTGATGATAGATAGCAAATATCTATGATTTGTAATTAAACTGAAACTAAAATAAGTAATTATCCTTTTGATGTGGATTGCAAATGTACCACTACTGTCTAACCTACTCTTATAACATAATGACTTTAAATACGACAAATAGAATACATTCCGTTTTGTTTTTCTTTAATACAAAAATTTATGAAGGAAACATCGTTGTTATCAACAGTAATATTATACATTTCTGAAAATTCCGATCCATTCTTCAATACCGTAGGGGTACGTTTATAAAATAGAAACCGTCATCCTTTTCAAAAGAAAACAACTCGAAAATGTTTCCGCTAATATATTATTTTTAAAGGACTTAAGATCTGTATTTATCCCGGCAGCACTCATTCAACTAAGAGAAAGATAAATAGACGTGCGTAAGTAGCCAGCAAACACGTACGCGAGCTGTGAATTACATATAAACCCTCCAATTCTACGAATACACTAAATAAAATTCTAAGCTTACCGTGATAAAGCTGCTTTTTATTCAAAAGGACAGTTTATATCTCTCATTTTTCATGCTTAGATCACGTGTCACGAAATTTGATCGTCGTATGTTTTTGCGTACGCGAACGTACGTGGTGTAGAAACGGCAAAGAACCGCCTGCTTAGGCCGACGACTCGGGGCCCACTGCAGAGCATTCAAAAGGCCCATGTATCCTGCATCAGTCAGGGCCCACGGCGCAGGCGTCATAGGGACCCGTAGAGAATATAGTCAGCTGATAGCGGGTACTTAAGGTCACTGTGTCACCGAGGTGCAATAAATTCCTTAAAATGTGAATCCCTTGACAAAAATTTGCGGTTTTATTTTCAGATTGCACAGCTATATTTTTAAATTTTGTGATAATTTCCATGAAACTTAATTTAGAACTTCGGTGCTCGCAAAAATGGAGAGTTTAAAAGTTTTAGATGGTTAAAATTCCCACGCAATTTTGACTTTTAGAGAAACTAAGCGACTTGAAATTTTACAGATGTACCTAACCTCTCTTGATCACAAAATAAACGTTTCTTGACTTAAAACGCAACATGTTTATGCACTTATGCAAATTGATAATTTGGTCATAAATTTTAATTTTAAAACATAGCTATTAAATATTTGTCATGATTTCCTATCAGGGAACATACAGTGATCATATAAACTCTAATAGGATTCTAACTCCTGTCCCCTGGTTTTTAAAGAAAGGCTACTCTATCACTTGTGCCTCGAAGTCTCTTGCCTGAAGATTCTGTTTGTTACTTCAAAGTTAACATAAAACCTTTTTCGTAGCGGGTTTGTGTTTGTTGATAAATCTTTTTAACCTTACGCAACATTTTGAGTACCGCGATCAAATTGAATTTAGTTCTAGAGATAGGATGACGAAATACGATTTTATAAAGTGGAACACTGAACCACACAGATTGAGATGGGTTAAAGATAAATAGTATGATATTATTGGAATTGAAATCTAAAATCATGTTTAAAGCATAAATCTAATTAGCTGTGTAAGAATATTTTTATTGAAAATATTGCAGGTATCTATTGAATTTCGATTCGCGCGCGCAAAACATATATTTAGATTAAAGCTAAGTCCTATCATTCTATCATCAAAACCGGTCGGGTGACGGGTCACTCACTTTTCCCTAATACGGTATCAAAAACTTTCCTTTTTTTTGTATAAATGTAGTTAGTGATATAAGAACATTTGATCCCTCAGATACTGGTGATATAAAGCAACTTTGTCAACGAGAACGGGAATTCGCGCGAACAAATTCATGGACAAACTCTAGTAAAATACCGATTGACTTTCTTACCATTTTGAAAACTGCGGGCCATAGTCTCCACAGACCATATTCTGAGCAAATTTGCCAAAGATACCAGAAAGCAAATATGAAAAACGTAATCGAGTCTTTACACTAACCCTACCGATTAGCTGGCGATTTGTACTCAAAGTCGAATTTTCTTTACAATAAAAAATCTATAATAAATGTCATTTGCTTTGAAGTTCACAACCGAGTTTTATATATCATTTAAGTCATTTTAGCGCTGGTACATACAAGAAAAGTGCACTAATTGCGTGTACTATAAGAGCCACACAAAATTAAGTTGCGCACAAATCATTTGACTCATCTAAACCTAAGTGCAAATTGCTACTTTTATTTTTAAGTTATGAGAGATCTCACCAGCCTTGATTAAGATTAAAAACAAGTGCCTTGTGTAGAAAAAAAAAATAACACCCTGTTTCTATTTTGTCTATATATTACTGTGTAAGTATAACTTGATGGAACAAAACGTACGCTGCTGTACGCCATGCTACCAAACATAACAACGATACTTGGCAGAAATACACGGCCGTGAGCATAAGTAGATTAGAATGAATTGCCAAAAGCAGGTTCGCAAACAAACTTAGTAACGTACTCACGGCACTTTACAGCATAGCTATATCAGTGGATTAATTCGCTGTGTGCAGATATTTTATTACGTAAACTTATCTTTACAACTTATAACATAGCGATATTGTCAAAGAAATGTTTAAGTGCGATATAAGTTTACCAGTACCAGTAATGTTTTATGGGGTAAATAATAGGTGAATGTATTCTAATTGTTGTTTTTTAAAAACAGGAAGGCATGCTAAATCTTGTCCTGGATGTTAAAGCGATGTTTTATAGATGTGATAGCGTGTTTCTTTATCGGTTGCTGGACTTTACTTGGAAGACCTTCTTAAAGTAATTCATCTAAGTGGAATCTGTACAGACCAAGCACAGATCTTTCGTTATCTTGATCAAAAGATGGAGCTTTCATAACTTTATCGCTTAACCTTTTTAAGGACCAAAATAATCCTAGTGTGATGCCTGAAAGCCTAATGTATGATTCCGTTCCGACATTTCGTTTGTCGTCAAATTTCATTCTTTTTTTGTTCGGAAACTCCGGATTCAACCGAGCTAAGCCCAAAAATAACTATTAATAGATACACTCTTTTAATATTTCATAATTTTCAACCACTACTTCCCCCCACCACTATTGAGTGGAATTCTTACTTTACTGGTTTCATTTTTAAGATGACGTCTGGGTCGGACTACATTCCTTCCTAGCTTGAGAGCCGTCATAATCACGTTTACATGTTTGTGTTCCAGGCAAAGGCAAGGAACCGCCAGTGACATTACTGCACCAAAAATGTAAACTGAAGACTACGGTCGGCAACGCATCATTAGTGGACTTGATAATTGCATTATTATTAATAAATTAATCTACGATTAATGGTGTCTATGGGTGCGGACGCCGCTAACCATCAGGAGGGTCGCTGGCTGTTTTGCGGCTTTGAAGAAAGTAAAAGAAAAAGGGCAATAATTACTATTATTTTTTTTTATTGATAAGGTATGAGACGTTTGTCTTCTATCTCACCTGATGGACAGTGATGATGAAGACGAAGGTGTTACACGTCTATCCCCGAGATACCTATTCACTCGACGTTTGAAAGAACAGGGACTATAGTTTTCTGGAAAAGCAGACGCAGACAGTTCATTCCACACCTTGGCGACCCGCACCAAAAAAAAAACTATGGAAGCGTTTGGTTCGACTTCTTCAGATATCTATTATAAAGGGATGGAAGTCCTAAAATTCTCTCGAAATTTTAAAGAGTTAAAGAATTAATTGATAACGTTCTGTTGCCTGAGTAAATGGATAAGTTTGATCTTGATTTAATAAAAGGATTTCGTAACAGAAAATATCAGTCTCAGGTTCGAGTTTTAACTGCGACTGATGTTTCCTTATTTTTCTCAATTTAGTCTCGATTATGTATGAATTTTCTTCTTCATTTGTCGAATGAACAGAAAAAACTATGTTGAAGGAAAAAAACGAAATGAAATGAAAATTTAATGGAAAAGTTTATTGCCAAACCAGTTACAAAAAAAATATTGAAATTAACCTACTAAAAGAGAATGAAAATATAGGTGGCCTTATCACTAAAAGAGTGATATCTTCCAGGCAACCTAGAAACGAACGTTGTGCTCAAAATGTGCTTACATTATTCTTTTAAATAATAATAACAACATGGTCCAGAAGTTAAGTACCAAACTACACTTAGCATATCAATCAATCAAATAATATTGATATATTTTTCTGTTATTTACCGTGCACTTTGTATTTTTCCAACTGCCGTATTAAAGCTGGCATTAACAGTAATTAAATAAGTATCCTACAATTTTATTCCCCTCTAAAATCGAATTTTACAGCAAACAACAGTTTCATTAGTAAAAACAAAAACATTTTATTGCACATTGAGCTAAAAAGAACCTATTACATATCTGACGACAGCTCATTTTATTAGCATTGATTTGTCACACAGTGTCCATTCCAAGATGCTCATGGAGGTGTTAAAACTTTCGACACACATTCTACATACATTTAGATATCTATTAGATTACTTTGTCCTTAGAATAACTGAGTGAATTAAGATCTATTACTCTAACCGTACGCACCGCAACAAAAAACGCTATAAATTCTAATGCACCTTCCATTAATGTGTCTACCGCATTCTGCTATTCCATAAAACCATCAAATCTACAGCCTGCCTGTAATGAGCGGTATCCGGTATCAAGAACACATTTTTACAGCACCTCTGAGATTTACTCGCGGCCGCCTATACGTCACTGCCAATAACTACATTGCCACTATTCTTTAGTGTAAATGAAGTGAATAGGGGAGCTTGGGGAGGCACCAAGAAGCCTGGTTATTGTCTGTAGGCTGCGGATTGGATTTAAGCTTTGTGTACGAACCATTAGGTTGTTTTATTTCTTCGAACGTTAATGTAATGGTTTAAGTTTAATAATTAGAATTTGTTAATCATTAATAATAAATAATAAGTGTACTTATCAATACTTATATAATACTGAAACTAAAAACTGAAACTTATTTAATACTGAAACAATTTTAATAATAACCTTAAATTTGCTTCATCCAGATATAATCAGGCATGTGAAGGTTATTTTTGAAGACCTGTGCATTAATTTTAAGTATTTTTTAATCCAAAGAGTCTAATAAAATAACATAAATTTGACATACTGAATTAATATTTTCCGATATTTTTTCTAAATTTTCAAAGCAAGCAATGAAACAAGTGAACCCCCTGTGGCACGGATGTCACAGATGTCTTTAGACATGAACAATCACTCTTAAAGGAATAATATTGATTCCTTTAATAAAACATGCTGTAGACTAAAGAGAACACAGTCTCGGTCTGCGTGCGTTCTCGAGCCCCCTATTAGCCCCCGCGCTAATTGAGCACCCAAATTTCACTGGTTGTTGTCGTAATATATAATTTCATAGTTGTATACCGTATTAAGTTTCTAACGCCGTTTTCACGGCGGACAGTGGCTCGTTAACCGTACTTCTAATAAGTTTCTAACGCCGTTTTCACGGCGGATAGAGGGTTGTTAACCGTACTTCGTGGAACGTGAGCTTCGTCGACGGGGATTCGTCGTTCCAGGACTTCAAGTGCCGTGTTCGAGTAAGTTATCCGCGTCGTCCTCAACCGCCCTACTGCGTGTAGGGTGGTTTTAGGAAGTTAGTCATCGTTGATAGGTTCATAGTATATATATTTATATATTGTTGTCCCTCCCCAACCCCTCCGCAATGGCTTCCCTAAGCACTAGGGAAATTCAAGATCAGCTGATCGCTGCTCACGACGCTAAAAGCTCTTACTGCACCCCTAATATGATTCATACACTTCAATCCTTTCTCCCTCACATCGAGGAATTGATTTCCAAACTGGTCCTTCAGGCCACCCCCGTCCCTCAGACCCCTCAGGTCTTAGGCCCTCCCGCGTCCTCTTCCTCCAGTGACATGGAGTGCGAAGTAGACGCCCCTCTGCGCCGCAAGCGCGCACCCGCGACTGAGTCTTCCTCGGACGCCACCCCAACTGGCCCTGAGCCTCCCTCTTTCACCCTTGTTAAAAAGCGCTCTAAGAAGCGCTCGAAACAAGACCCGGCGCCCTCGACGCCCGTCCCTACACCCCCTGCGGCGTCTTCAACGCCAGCTGCCCCGGTGTCTTCAACACCCGCTCCGGCCCCAACTTCTGTCAAGGCCAAGGTCCCACCACCCGTTTTCCTTCGGGAAAAGGGTAAATGGACTGAGGTCTCGACATTGTGCAATGAGCACAAAATCCATTACATCCGAGCAGCCAACTCGGGTGAATCTATTAAAATCTTAGTCTCGTCGATAGACGACTTTCGAGCTTTAACAAAGCTCCTCACCGATAAGCAATATGCTTATCACACTTATGCTCTGTCAGAAGAGCGTAAGATCAGAGCGGTACTCAGGGGAGTCCCGTTCGAATTATCGAACGAGGCTATCCTGGAGGATCTGCAGTCCCAAGGCTTCCCGGCACTCGCGGTGCATAAAATGCACAGCAAGTACGGGAGACAACACCCTCTCGCTTCGGTGGTTCTCGCCAACGTCCCCAAGTCCAGGGAGATCCTCAAAGGGGTTAGCACTATATGCGGCCTCTCTGGGATCTCGATCGAGGCGCCTCATCGCCGCGGTCATCCCGGCCAGTGCCATCGGTGCCAGTTGTACGGGCACGCGGCGGCCAACTGCCGCGCACCGCCCAGGTGCGTCAAGTGCCTGGTCCCGCACTTCACTAAAGAGTGCAGTCGCACTCCTGAAACTCCCTCTCCTCCCGATTGCGTGCTTTGTGGCCAGTCCGGCCACACCGCAAATTACAGGGGCTGCCCTCGTGCACCCCGTTGTATGCGCTCCAATTTCAAAAGGGCGGCACCCAAACAGGCCCTGCGCCTTTCTCAAGAAAACTTTCCGCCGCTGCGTAGCCGGGTTCCTCCGGCTGCAAAGCCTACCCAGCCCAAGCCTGCTCCAGAAAACTGGAGGCAGCGTCCCGCATCTAATCCCATCCCGGCTCCTCGCCCATACAAACCCACTCCTCAATCCTCCGTAGCAGACGATATGCGTATCGTCTGCGACGCTATGAAAAATGTCGATGTTAGTGAAATCGCAGTCTTAGCCCGTAAACTTAGGGCTTCACGTACTCCGACAGAGCGTTTGCTAGCTCTGACGGAGCATAGTTCCCTTCTCAATTCATTGTAGGTTCATTTAAATGAATTGATCCCTAAATCATGCTTCGGCCGACCTCTGCCCAGCCCCGGCTTCACCGGAGGCTGCCCAGAACGGCCACCAACTCATGTCCCTTTGAGCACCTTCAGTGCAACTTTCACTACAGGCGGAAGACCCGCTAGCGGGTCTCCGCCAGCGCGCCCAACTTCCCGACGGGTGTCGCTTCCGATGAAGGCTAACGGTAATAACTACAGCCAACAGTTTTAGTGGGTAGGTGCCATTCTGGTGAGTCCCACATAACCCCCCTGCAGATGAATTTACCTGCGGGCGGGTATGCATGACGCATCTTCCACCTCCCTCCCGCGAGGGTGCCTCGGCAGCAAAAAAAAACTAAAGAGAAGTTCAGTTGAAAATACGTTAGTTTTTGCGATTGCATTTAACCACAACAACAAAACGTGGTTAATGTTGAAGGAAACAAAGGACTTTTGGCATTACAAAATGTGTACAAGATCTTCACTTCATAATCATAATTGCAACTATTTGTGAAGTCATTTTTTAAATATGCACTTTACCTGATTGCTAAAATTATGCAAAGATAGATAGAAAGATCAAATCTTTATTGGTACTATAAAATCACATATATATTACACTACATTATTATTGACACACCTTATTATTATTAAAAAAACAACAATAGCATATTACATGATGTGTGTTAGGTACGTGTGATGTAGCATCGCAAAAGGAGGCAGCTCCGCATTCACAGTTGCTCGGAAGAGAAAAACGCTGATTTTCAGCTGCATCCTGAAGGGACTAGCAAACGCGATATTTAATTATGTTTGCCTAGACGTTGAAATTAACGATAATTATTTAAAGATGTTACAAATTTAATTGATACATTAAATAATTAATATTATAGTAGTAATAATCAATCGTGATCATAAAATTATAAAAATAAATTATATTATAAAAATAAAATAAGTAAGTGATATTATGTCAACATTATATATTAAACAGGCATTAATTAATAATGAATCATAATCATAAAATTGGAAAAATACATTATATTATAAAACATAAAATAAATCAGTGTGGACGCGTCATGTACTGGGCGTACCAAGCTCCAGAACTCTCCAGGGCTTTTAAGCAAGCGGTAGTATGATAGTAGAAGATCCGTATCAGTGCAACTACGAGATGGTATTTAAATGAAATTGAATCCTGTTGCCGTTCCGTCGTCTCCAGCACAACACCGAAATCAACTCTTCACCAAAGAAGAAGTGGGGGCACTTACTTGATGATCCAGCAACTCCTTGTTCCGGGTCCCGGTTACGAGTATCGGCTGGCGAATTACACTTATACGTAGCGTTTAGACTGTAGACACTGGTACGAATAAACTGTAGAGAATAAGTTCAATAAATCACATTTTCATCACAGCAGGTAGGTATACAACTGGTAGGAAAACGAGCATAAAGTTAGCACACAACCGTCACCGTTGCGCGCTGCGAGAAGAACGCGTCAAATTCAAATCTGCGTTTCGTTTGACGCAGGCGAATTTGACAAAACGGCCAAAACAAAGTGTAATCACATAAGAGCCTTATATATAAAATATGACTCTTATTCCTTTTAGTTATCCGTTATCTTATATGTTAATAGTTACTGTTTATCCAAATAATGAGCTTTGACTTTTTTTTTAATGATTTTTGATATTTAATTATATAAACTTATTTCTAATTCATGAAACATATCCACTGACGCGGCGAAACTTGGCAGCCACCGTGGCTCAACTTCTGTGTAGTTATAGCGCAATTTCCGCGCGCAATGTTCTGAAATATTTTACTTTATTCCTGTTTAATTTCAAAATTATTTGCTCATTTTGACATACCTCTCCTTCACCCAAACCCTTGTACCGCTCCGCCGTACTATTTTTGGGACACCCTTGAATCGATGATCTCAACAAATGATCGAAATATTACAATGAAAACTTTTACCCAAAACAAATTAATAACTAATAGCTACGCCTACACGAAAAGGATCCAAAAACTAAAATAATCACTTTAAAAGTGGCCACATACCCAAGCCCTTTATATTAAATAGAACGCGAACTATGTCGAAATACCCACAACAAAATTCATAACCGGACTGAATTGTAGATTTTCTATACGAATGGTTCACCGCAGCGAATAGAAATGTAGAATGGACGGTGAGCGCCGGCCGGCGGCGGTGACCGGCGACCGGAGCGGTCGACCGCCGAGCAGTTACATTTATTGTTTCCCGACCTTAATGCAGGTAGATATTAATATTTTAGGATTTAGCAGTAAGATGTTTCAGAAGTTGAATGTTTGATTGGCTACCGAGGTTCCATTGTAGGAGAGTAAAATTTCATTTTGCAATGTTACTAAAGATCTAAGTAACCCCAGGTTATACATTAGTGAATAACAATGGGTTATAGAGTAAAACGTGCTTTTTACCTAGCGTCCAAATAATATATTTAGTGGATTTTACACAATGACGATTTTAGGTAAGAATGATTTAAACATGTTTTAAAAAATTAGTTGTATAAAAAATAATTTGTAATATTAATAAAAATACATCGAATCAATAAATAATTAACTAAATTAAAAGAACAATAAAGTTTAGGACCTTTCAGACTGAGCGTCCACTAGAATATTTATGTTCAAAAATAAAAATAAATCGGAAACATTAACTAGCTTGCAGTAGACTCTTACGGCCACTAAACGCCGGGCGGGGCTCTAATGAAACCTACTAACGATATTAAAGCTAGAAACATTAACAGAAAACTAGTTGACACTTGGTTTAGTGACAAATTTCATAAGGGTTACTGGTAGCTGTAAAATGAGAGTCAGAAAATTGTATGGTAATAATTTGTGCAATATACGTTTAATTCTAACATCAACAAAATCTCTTTCTATATCTCAAAATATATCATCAACCCAGTGCGAAATTTTAAAGTTTTCTGTACTTATTTTATCATCATAAGTAGTTATTTATGATGACAAAACAATTATCTCTATATCAATCCTCCCCTAACTATAATATCAATCGGTACCTAATAAGACCTATTAACCTTGACACCTTCCTACCTACTGTTAATTACATAATATAAGGACAAACGAGAAACGATTCCTACTGATTTTGTCTCAATATTGCGTTTATTTCATATTTCTCAATATTTCATATTTGTTTTGATACGCTTAACGCATGGTTTGAAACAGACATCGAGCACATTTAGACTAACACTAAAAAAAATCCTTGTAGCTTGTTACTTTTACAGAAACTTCAAAATAGGCTTTACGACCATGGCAAAAAAAACTTATAAAACAATAATTCAATAACGTTTTTACACATCGAAGTTAAATCCCTCGTAAAACGCTTCCTTATGGTTACCATTGAAAAGTTCATTCCTCTACGTCATTTAGTCAACTAAAGCACTTCGAGTTCTCTGCAAAAGGCGACACCTACTTGACGCCTCGTGTTCAGTTCACTCAATTGTTACTCGAAGGTTGCTTGTTTACTGTCTTTAATAATAATAATAATAATAATCTTCACTTATTCTTCATTTACAATGCACATAATAAGGTGGTAGATCTATTTACTTTCACAATTTATTCATGTACTAGTGAAGACTGGTGCCTGAGATTTGCCGAAGCATGGACATCTTTGACTTGGAGCTAGCTTATACTCAAGCAAAGCTTAAGAATTTGTAAAGTTTTTTTAAGTAGGTACTTTTGTTTCAAATAAATTGAATAATATCATAAGTTTTTGTAGGAACAGTGCGAACTTTATCAAATTATGCTTGTGTTTTTAATGTCCACCTCATTCGCTCAGCAATTTATAAAAGATATACATACATGTAAAAGTGTCGAATACAAACAAACTTCTAAACACTCTAACACTTAAAAACTATATTTATTTTTAAGTATTAGAGAGAGCATCTCTTTATTTGAACCACACTATATATATTTATTATCAGTTTCAAAACTGCTAATATCCACAACATTTCTACATAATATAAAAATCTAAACTACACTCATTACTGTTAAACTGCAACATCGAGAAACAATATCAATTTAATTTTCCTACCAAAGCGAAGCTTAACTTAATCCAGGAACAATAGCCCGAAACTTAGTCCGTACGAGCTTGTCAGGGCGAAGTAACTTTACCTTGATTGGGGAGCTACCGAAAATATCCTCTTATAAAGTGTAAATTACATCCAGGTGCGGTTACTAACTTGTAGTTGTGCCTTGGGTCTAGGACTTAGGGTTCACACACATTGAAGAATGAGAAGTACGAGTCCTTAAGAAAGGCTCTATTTGCATGTATATTGAGTTGGAAGTGTATAAACATCCAGTACACATAAAAATATGTACACCATAACAAACGTACACTGATACAAGTCAACTTTTCTTTAGTTTTCCAACTAGTCTCTTATGTGTGGCCTGGGACTGTGGTCTGTCATTTGTTTAGATGTAGGCATCATTCATAGCTGTTCGTTTTTTTTGTGAATTTAAAGAGACTCCACTCACTCATCTTTTGCTCAAAATAAAATATACAAAATCAAAGTATGACCTCTCACAACGTACTCCGAACTCACGGTTACGTACGAACTCTAGCAATCTGTGCTCTGGGTCCAAGCGATATCCGATCCTTTAATTCGAACTGTTAAACAGTCTCGGTCTGCGTGCGTTCTCGAGCGCACGTCGATCGCAGACGCCTTCCCGCTCTATTAGCCCCCGCGCTAATTGAGCACCCAAATTTTACTGGTTGTTGTCGTAATATATAATTTCATAGTTGTATACCGTAATAAGTTTCTAACGCCGTTTTCACGGCGGACAGTGGGTCGTTAACCGTACTTCTAACAAGTTTCTAACGCCGTTTTCACGGCGGATAGTGGGTTGTTAACCGTACTTCGTGGAACGTGAGCTTCGTCGACGGGGTTTCGTCGTTCCAGGACTTCAAGTTCCGTGTTCGAGTAAGTTATCCGCGTCGTCCTCAACCGCCCTACTGCGTGTAGGGTGGTTTTTAGGAAGTTAGTCATCGTTGATAGGTTCATAGTATATATATTTATATATTGTCGTCCCTCCCCAACCCCTCCGCAATGGCTTCCCTAAGCCCTGAGGAGCTTCTGAATAAGCTGATCGCTGATTACGACGCCCAAGGCACTCACTGCCCCCCTCATATGATTCGCACACTGCAATCATTTCTCCCTCTAATCATGGCACTGTTCACATCGGCCCCTCAGGCCACCTCCGTCCCTCAGACCGCTCTGGTCTTAGGCCCTCCCGCGTCCCCCCTCCAGTGACATGGAGTGCGAAGTAGACGCCCCTCCACGCCGCAAGCGCGCACCCGCGACCGAGTCATCCTCGGATGCCACCCCAACTGGCCCTGAGTCTCCCTCTTTTACGCTTGTTAAGAAGCGCTGTAAGAAGCGTTCGAAACAAGACCCGGCGCCCTCGACGCCCGTCCCTACACCCTCTGCGGCGTCTTCAACGCCAGCTGCCCCGGTGTCTTCAACACCCGCTCCGGCCCCAACTTCTGTCAAGGCCAAGGTCCCCACCACCCGTTTTCCTTCGGGAAAAGGGTAAATGGACTGAGGTCTCGACATTGTGCAATGAGCACAAAATCCATTACATCCGAGCAGCCAACTCGGATGAATCTATTAAAATCTTAGTCTCGTTGATAGATGACTTTCGTGCTTTAACAAAGCTCCTCACCGATAAGCAATATGCTTATCATACTTATGCTCTGTCAGAAGAGCGTAAGATCAGAGCGGTACTCAGGGGAGTCCCGTTCGAATTATCGAACGAGGCTATCCTGGAGGATCTGCAGTCCCAAGGCTTCCCGGCACTCGCGGTGCATAAAATGCACAGCAAGTACGGGAGGCAACACCCTCTCGCTTTGGTGGTTCTCGCCAACGTCCCCAAGTCCAGGGAGATCCTCAAAGGGGTTAGCACTATATGCGGCCTCTCTGGGATCTCGATCGAGGCGCCTCATCGCCGCGGTCATCCCGGCCAGTGCCATCGGTGCCAGTTGTACACCGCCGCGGTGCCGCGCACCGCCCAGGTGCGGCAAGTGCCTGGTCCCTCATCTCACTAAGGAGTGCAATCGCACTCCTGAAACTCCCTCTCCTCCCGATTGCGTGCTTTGTGGCTAGTCCGGCCACACCGCAAATTACAGGGGCTGCCCTCGTGCACCCCGTTGTATGCGTTCCAATCCCAAGAGGTCGGCACCCAAACAGGCCCCGCGCCTTTCTCAAGAAAACTTTCCGCCGCTGCGTAGCCGGGTTCCTCCGGCTGCAAAGCCTACACAGTCTAGGCCTGCCCCAGAAAACTGGAGGCAGCGCCCCGCATCGAATCCCATCCCGGCTCCTTGCCCATACAAACCCACTCCTCAATCCTCCGTAGCAGACGATATGCGTATCGAGAGGCTGCCCAGAACGGCCACCAACTCATGTCCCTTTGAGCACCTTCAGTGCAACTTTCACTACAGGCGGAAGACCTGCTAGCGGGTCTCCGCCAGCGCGCCCAACTTCCCGACGGGTGTCGCTTCCGATGAAGGCTAACGGTAATAACTACAGCCAACAGGTGGTTTTTAGTGGGTAGGTGCCATTCTGGTGAGTCCCACATAACCCCCCCGCAGAGGAATTTACCTGCGGGCGGGTATGCATGACGCATCTTCCACCTCCCTCCCGCGAGGGTGCCTCGGCAGCAAAAAAAAAAAAAAAGAATTGTTAAAAATTGTTAGTCTGTTTATAACTTCACACAATACATATTGGTTCACTTCATTTTTTATGTTCAGTGTTGTTGTATCTTAGTGGCTGCTTTGACTCCTTTTTAAAACACCTAGTAAGTCTAGAAGACATTTAATTACACTATTTTCATGTACAAATTCTTCGTTTACAAAAGTACTTTAAAATGTTTACCTACTTCAAAACTTTATCTATATAATGGATAAATCTTCTTAGTCTATGTACATAAAAACTCAACACGTATACGAGTGTCTCGACTTCTCGAGACCTTCACAACTAACTTAACTATGGTATGGTGAAGTCGTAAATACACTCATTAGTTTTTAAGATCCTGCCACACCGAATCTAGTAGCTGGTATAGCAGAAATGAAGCTGTACTTTACCCAAGAGCTGACTCAGTTACTGACCTAGTTAAATTTAAAGTTTTCTGTTATATTTAAACAACAGTGGTACCAAACTGTTATGGATGTTCAATTTCTTTTGATAACTGAATAATGCAAAACAAAATTGTGCGAGTTGTTCGTGAACAGCTTCCGTATGTGTGGCAGTAAGAGTAAATTATAATTTTTGCTAACCCCTTATAAAGCAAAGGGAATAAATTTCCCACAATATTTTTGGACTGCACTTCTGAATGTAGTTGGCGTCTAGACGCCACTTTGACAATGCTCCCTACCATCCCAACCCGCTGGTCAATAAGTCAGCTGACTACACAGCCAACAAAGACGCGATGGTTCGTTATAGGCGTCCGCGTAATCTCTGAACAGATCTCGACGACGCTATAACAACAAGGAACGCCGGTGTTCCAGTTAGAAATAGGGCAACACGGCATTCGAATCGCCTAACCCGCCGGTGGGCCAGGCTAACGCGTCGTACGCATTCCTACTGAGTTTCTTGCTGGTTCTTTGGCAGTAGATGCCCCTTCCTAACCATGCCCTCTGGGGTGCCCTTATCCGATGTTTTTCCGATCGGTTAAAAGCCACCCGGTATAAATGTAATTTGCTTTGACGTTATTTTTACTTAGACTACCGATCTTTTATTCTAAAGTTTTATGAAAGTTTGCCCCACAGCAAGTTAAGGCTAAAAACTGGCGTCTGTAACGAGGGCTTCGAAGAAATAATTCTTGGAATATTTGCTATTCGTTTGTTACTCGTTCAAGCAAAATTACCTGGTAGAAAAAATTATAAAGAGACGCTATATCTATAAAGACCTACGTTAGAATAAATTGACGTAACACGTTAATGTTGCTGAGCGCTACTAAAAATAACAATGATACTTAGCAAAAATTTAGAGCTTTGAGCATAAGTAAAGTAGAATGAATTGACAGTAGCAGGTTTGGAAACAAATCTACTAACGCAGGCAGTCATTGCACCATACTTCAAAAGTGTTTGAGTGGATTGTTTCACTATGTAGAGATATTTTATTGCATTAATGTAACTACTTAAGATCAGTAGTTGATTGGTTAATATAGGATAAAGATTGACGGCCGAGTAGCGTAGTGGTTAGTAGCCCTGTCTCATATGCTGCAGGTCCCAGGTTTGATTCCTGGCCGGGGCTTTTATATTTATTTAAATATAAAAATATTATACCTACTTGACAATAATTTGTTTACTTGTCCATCGTAGGCTTTGATGATTTATGTATTCTGGGATCTCTTTTTGCTATGGGTAAATACGATTTTTCCAAACAGGGGAAGGCATACTAAATCAAATGTTAGATGGTTATAGCAATGTCTGCAAGTTGTAATATAATGTTTCTTTAACGGTTGCTGGACGGTTGGTTTATTTGGAGCACTTGTGAGTGGAAAACTTCACAGACCCAGTACAGATCTTTCGTTATCTTGGTCCATAGATGGAGCTTTTACAACATTTTGCTGCATCTCTTTGAGGTCAAAAAATAATTCAAGTAAGATGCCTGAAAGCCTTATTGTATTAGGACCCATGGTTCAGTTAGTAAAAAAATAAATGGAAGATTTCGTTATTCGCCAAACTTTTTGTTCTGCTATTCCGGATACATACTTATTTTTAATGTTTCATCATTTTCAACCCCTACTGCCATTTAGTGGTAGAAGAATTTCTTTGTTAAGATGTCGTCTGGAGTGGTACTATAAGGGTGGTACTAAATTCCTACTTTGACCGCTATAACATCACGTTTACATGCCAATGCAATTACTGGAACAAAAGCAATTTCAAATGCAGCGTACGGTCCGCAACGCATTATTAGTCAATATAATATTCATATTATTAATTTAAATGTTTAATCGATTAATAAATTAAACACCTACGATTAACGGTGTCCATTAGTTTGGATGCCGCATACTATCAGGCGGGTTGGTACTGGATTGCCGGCAATGAAAACAGTAAGAAGAATAATTTATTTTTATTCTCTCGATTATTATTACTTTTAATTAATTGGTAGGTAGGTAGGTCTGAGTAATCGTGCTGCATCAGAGAACTGTCTTCAGCTCGTAATTTATTGACTCGCCGGGTAACTGGTTTTGGAGGGTATCGGGATCCGAAGAAACGGTGCACCGCTGGCCGACCGTAGGTAGTAGGGGGCCCAAGTAGTGTGCTAGCCACATGTGAAAGGCTGCCCCGCCACCTCGCCAGCTGGCGACTGGTTAGAGAGGACCCGATGACAATCCCCGGGGGGGTTCGGGCGTCCCCGTAGTCTCCAAGCCAGTTCCCCGATGGACCGTGGTCACCCCGACCCGAGAACACGTGTACCGTAACCGCTACGCTCGCTCGCGCCTCAAAAAAGTCTTCTAAAATCGAAAAAAGTGGGTTTTTTCGCAGTTATTATTGAGTGCGATATATCAAAGTGTGCGGAAAAATCGCCCCTACATAGTGGTGAAAATAAAAAGTGAAAGTGACACAGTGCTGAAGTAGAAAGTGGAGAAAAGTGATTTTTCTAACCTCGAAAAATCTTTGGAAAAATACGCTGAGCGTTTAATCGGCCTGACCCCCAAGTTTTTTGGTGTCGCCGGAAGCGCCTCAGCGAGACCTACAATTTGACACCCCATTTGGATTTTTTCCGCCCCTACGGGCGACGTAAAGTCCAAAAAAACAACTTCCACGTGGTCACGTGGAAGCAGTTCCCGTGACGTCAGCAACAAACCACCCACCCGGAGCGACGCGCCGAGCCAGCCCCATCCCGGATCAGCTTTTATAATTTAAGTACCTGTTATAGTTTTCGAGTAAATTCATTTCAAAAATTAGGCTAAATTTCAAAAAATCATATAAGCTAAAATAGATCGATAAGGTATATTTTAAAAAATTTATTATTGTTTAGCTAGTCAATAGCAAAAACATATTTGAAAATAAAAAATTTTTATTGGTTAGTTTCGAAGATATTTAGTTTTTAAATTTTAAGGGTTGCTAGAAAGGGTGGAAGGAGCCCCCCTAGAACCTTCTAAATAATTGTAAAAAATAGTTACTGTAATTAATAGTATTGGAAAAAATTTTCAGAATTTTAAATTAATAATTTCTATTTTTAATATCAAATCTTAATTAAAAAAGTGTGTTTTTGTGGATGGAAAAATAGTAAAATTTGTTTTAAAATTTTTATTTACCAATAAACGTGTTGGCCGCAGTGAGCCCTTTCAAACGAGCCCAAACTCGGGTATATTACAATAAAAGGGGACTGAGTAATAGTAGATTTAAGATTTTGGTCGGCCATTTTGACCGCCATTTTGTGACCACGAGCCTTAATTATTTCTAGTTTCTAATCAGCAAAGTCGATAGCAGAGATTTCAACTCATCTGTATTAACATAATTAGTATCGAATTTACCACTTTAGTCTCACCCCCCTACCCCCCGGGAAAAAATTTCTCCCGGATTTCATCCAGACTTTGGAATTTTATTGCCTGGGACTCGAGAAGACCAGGGATACCCGATACACCCCTGTCCGACCATATTTGCACATAATACCAAGTAATTTGCAGAAAAATTTCAGAATCCCCTATTTTCAGTATTTTTTATAAAATTATAGGAAAACAACAGCGACAAACGGGATACGGGATTCGAACCGGGAACTTCCTGGCCAGCCGTAGCAACCATTAGTTTTATCCCGGGACTAATAGTTTATTTTTTAGAAATTTTTAAAGTTGCGAAGGGCCCCGGACGCCATTCGCAACTAAGTTGGTAACCCTTATTTAAGGGTGAAGGAGCGGGAATTTCGGGAAAATAACAAAAAATTTGATTCAGTCTGATCTGAAGCAGTTTCAGGGGTAATCTACCTGTACCCACCCCCAAAACTCACCCCCGGGAAGATTTTTGGACAAAAGTCGAAAAATCTTGGGGTTGCAAACCCCCATTCCAGAATCCGACTACACTGCCAGTAAATTTGGCACCCCGGCTAGACGTTCCCGAAAATCCCGCCCCTCTAGGGTAATATTAGACCCCAAAGCCAACCTTCTGAAGCTGGCAAAAACCACCCCCTCAGATTCCAGACACCACAACAGTCGCGCCCCCCCCCTAAAAATTCCAAACTTCATCGCGCCTTGTGCGCGCACCATCCCTCTCCCCCCAACGTAAATTTCCTAAAATCCTTATCATAAACACCGGAGCTATCACAGGAACATCAAGAATAGCCGGGCAGTCTACAAACGCAAAAAATAAGATTGTATTGATAAGGATTTTAGGGAATAATCCCCGTATCTCGGGAACCGTTCGTCCTAGACCAAAAATAGCCAAATTTTTGGCCCCCCCTCCCTAACCCATTCCCCTTACCACCCAGACCCTCCATAGATATATCCCTCCCAGACCTACCCCCAAAATTTCAACCCCCTACCCCTAAATTATAAAAATATTTTTGTAGTATAAGTATTTATGTTGTACGGGGTACATCTGTAGGGTGTACCTTAGTATATATATTTGGTAATTTTGTACAGTTTCTACTAGGTGTAACTTCGGAACCCCTGGTCCGATTTAGCTGGGACCTTCACTGAGGGGTTGGTTTTTGCGAGTACTACCACCTCCCCCCCCCCCAACTCTACATAGAGTTGAAAAAATTTCTAACACTTTGTTCTGGTAGGGACCTTAAGTCCAAGTGCTCTATTTGTCCCCGCACCCCCCCCCCCGACCACCCCACCCCCTTTTTTTTTCAAAATTTTTAGCATAACTTAGACAATAGAATCCCTGAACCCAACATACTTAAATATCATTTAAATAATTTGAATACGTGTTTGAATACGTATTTAAACACATATTTACATACGTACTTAAACAAAAAACTTCAGAACCACTGGTCCGATTAGGCTGGGACTTTCACCAAAGGGTGAGACTTGGTGAGTACTATCCCTTATTCTCCCCCCACTGTCTCTACATAGAGACAAAAATTTATTATTATTATTATTTTATTATTTATTGTTACTAAATTATTTTTGACAAAGGGGTGATATAGGTTTAAGACTGACTCTACATAGAGCTATCTAGAGTCAATTGTAGAGCAAAATAAAAATTGCAAGAAAACGTAACTGACTCTACCAGTTACACTGAACCGGGGATTTTTACAAAACAAAGTGACTCTACATTTATTTAAAATTATTTATTATTATTTGATAAAAAATTTTTTATTGTATTCTGATTTGATTTGATTTTGATCTGATTTGATTTAATTTGATTTGATTTTATTTAATTTTAATTTTATTTTTATTTCATTTTTAATTTTATTCAATTATTCAATTATTTACACGATAATAGGGACATTATACACCCCTATTATCACGACTGAAATAATAATTCTAATTTAATTTTATTTTACTTTATTTTATTTTATTTTATTTTATTGTATTTTAATTGTTGACGATTTGCGACTAAAATGGCGCTCTATCGTACCCCCAATAAACTGACTGATGGCGTAACAGACATCTCCGTCCCAAAAACCTACGCAACAACACCGAGAACAAGCCAGGCAGGACCTGACAGTAAAATAAACGACTGGGTGTCAGAGGCCAAGATGTGTAGGGAGAAAACGTTCGAACAACTTAAAGCGTCTCGAAACACAAAGTCGGAAATAAAAAGGGACATCGCTAGAGCATGCGATAGGCTATATATGTTAGTCAAGGAGATGGCCAAAGAAATTGAACAGGGTGCGAAACAGGAATTGGTGGAAAAAGGTGACATGAACTCGGAAATACACAAGTGTTCACTCAATGAGGAGTTAATAATGGAATTGCAAAAAACCCGAGATTTTATAGCTGATAATAATGGCAGAATGGAAGAGTTACAAGAAATCATTGAAGCTCACAAACAATCAGCACCCAGTGTCAGACCGGACAGCTACGCGGGGGCGGTGTCGGGCCGATCAAAAGCTAATGCTTTTGAGCGGACGACGCTGCACTCAGTAGTTGTCTCGTCAGGAAACGAGAATGACACTAGCGAAAACGTTCTGGAGAGAGTACGGGAGGCCGTGAAGGCGAGGGATGGCTGGATCCGGGTAGAGAGGGCAAGAAAGGCAAAAGACCAGAAAGTGATCCTGAGCTGTAGGACGACCGAGGAAAGGACAGAGGTCAAGCGGAGGATCGAAAAGGATGGCGACAATTTGAAATGTGAAGAAGTCACAAATAAGGACCCCCTCCTACAGCTCAGTAGCGTACTCGCAGTGCTCACGGACGACGAAGTCGTAGAGGCGCTCAGAATTCAAAGCCCGCACATCTTTTTGGGACTTAACGGGGAAGATGATAGGGTGACCGTTAAGTTCCGCAAAAGAACGCGAAATCCGCAGGTCAATCACGTGGTTCTGAGCGTCTCTCCGACCATCTGGAACAGGAGTTTAAATAATAGCGTGGTGCACATAGACCTGCAAAGGATCAGGGTTGAGGATCATTCTCCCTTGATCCAATGCACTCGATGCCTTGGATTCGGCCATAGCAGGCGCCTGTGCAAAGGCACAGCAGACTTGTGTAGTCACTGCGGAGGTGAACATCACAAGACAGAATGTCAGGAGTACCGCGAGGGCCTCTCGCCAAGATGTACGAACTGCGTTGCATCTAATGCACACCGAAATGAAGTGTGCCACAATGCGTTTAGCCATTCATGCCCGGTCCGGAAACGGTGGGACGAATTGGCTCGCGCATCAGTGGCATACTGCTGAGGTGGCCACCGCGAAATCAGCCTGCTTGCCGAAACTCTGCCTCCATAACATGCAGAAAATTGCAAGTGTATATTAATTGTATGTATGTTTATATAATATCTACACGCACAGGGCAGGGATCGGAAGCTGGTTGGGTATCTTCGCTATTTTAATAGATAGTGAAACCGGAACCTAGCCTCTAGATTTAGCCCAAGACACCATAAACTTTACAAGCACCAACACACCGTTTTTAATATAGCTGGTATAGTCAATTATACTCCTCCAGAGTGTATTGGGTTAACTATTCAAAAATTTTGACAATGGCAACTAACTTATAACTCTGTAGTTGCCAACAGTATCATTAGGGAAAAACACAACCCCAGGAAACCTAAAGTAGAAATGGAATAATAAATATGTTGGCAAAATATTTTGGTAAATATTGGGACAACATACAGTCAAATAAGAAAGTAATAAATAAACAATATAATAGGCTAAGACAATATGACATAATTGAGTGGAACTATGTAAAAGAAAGAAATAGACATTAATAAAAAGCTTACTTATAATCAAATAAATGTAGAGCTACAACTCTACAATTTTAATAATAAAAGAATGTATTACAGTGACTAGAAAAATATATTGACCTGAAATGTAAAGTGTTATACTATTAGTATTAAATATATTGTACAATAATAATTAGATAATAAGATAATAATTTAAACAGATGTATTTAATTCAATAAGCATATAATATGAAAATGGATAAAAATGTATAATAATGAAACAGAAAATAAACAAATTATAATGTAGTACATAAATCAATAACTGTAAACATTTAGACCTAAAGAGAGAAATAAAACATACTGAATGTAAAAATTTACTATACTATAGAAATTATAAAAGACAAAATTCTAAAAGAATTGAAATGTAAAATTGAACGCCTAAAATTAAGCACACTGTAATAAAAATAAAACGTCACGTGTTACCCCATTCTTAAACCCTGTATTAGACAATAAGCTGAAAAGTAGCCATTAAATAGGGTACGATAGTCGGGAATCCCACCCGTAAGAGAGTAAAAGAGATGAATGTGAGAAAGATAAAGTATGAAGAATGAAAGTGCGAGAAGAATAAATGATAGAACTGGAATGAGAGGTATTAGCGCGTAAAAAAGTTAGCTTCCCCCATGGAGCTAGGTAGTCGCAAAAAAAAAAAAAAAAAAAAAAAAAAAAAAAAAAAAAAAAAAAAAAAAAAAAAAAAAAAAGCCAGTTCCCCATCGGTGCGTTGTTTATTGCGAGCTGCTTGGTTACATTTGCAGCGCTTCACTCAACTTCTCTCCTCCTCCCTATTCACTCACACAAAAAATATGAAAAGTCACAAGAAGAGTAAAGTTCTACAGCGGTTGCATTTCTGCAACATCAGAGGAATGCACTCAAATATCAACGATGTCCACCACCATCTTGAGACAGAGAGGCCTCACCTACTCTTCTTAAAGGAGACGCAGATCTGTAATCCGTCAGGGTACATCCTGGAGTCCAATTTCCGCCCGAACGCCGGGGTGTGCGTGTATGACAGTGACGAGATCTGTTGTCATCGTCTCCGTTACTTGGAAGATCTGGACTTTTCCGTTATGTGGGTTCACATTGATACCGGCCTGACCAATTGATCTATGCCGGTATATACCGGTCACATAGCGGAGATCGGGAGACAACGAAGCTCATGGAGTATCTCAGCGAAGCAGCAGATAAGGTTCGGCAACGTTTTCCCCCATCGCAGTTGGTGTTCCTGGGGGATTTTAACGCTTATCATAGCTGTATCCTTAGACATTTCCAAGGCTTTTGATAGGGGCTGGCATGATGGTCTCTTGAGTAAGCTTTCAGCATACGGAATACCTAAAGGGCTCTGCGACTGGATATCTGATTTTCTGAGGGAACGGTCAATTCGAGTAGTCTTAGACGGCTGTTCTTCTGACCTAATGGCAATTAATGCCGGGGTAACTCAGGGATCTGTTCTCTCTGCAACGTTATTCTTGCTGCACATTAATGACCTGCTAACCCCAGGCATTATTGGTTACGCTGATGACAGCACCGTTGTAGAGAGATACATGTCCAATGCGCGAGCGAGTCCTCAAGAAATCCGGGCTTTGAGAGAGTCCATGATTTGGCCTTAAAAAAAGTGTCCGATATGGGCGAGTCCAACTTGGTCAAATTTAACCCGTCGAAAACACAAGCGTGTTTATTCTCCGCGAAAAAGAGCAGTTTCGACCTAACGCCCACTTTCCAAAATGTTTCTGTTCCCTTTACCGACCACCTAGGGCTTCTGGGCGTAACTATATCGTCCCAACTAAACTTCGGGCAACAAATTGTGTCCATGGCTCAAACTGCTTCAAAGAAGTTGGGAATCATCTCGAAGGTCCGACGGTACTTCAGCCCTGAACAGCTACTTAATTAGTATACAGCTCAAGTTCGATCTTGTATGGAGTACTGTAGCCACCTTTGGGATGGTTCTGCAAAGCACCAACTAGAAGCGATGGATGCAGTTGACCGAAGAGCCCGAACAATTATTAACAACTTTCACCTCACCACCAAAAGACTGCAAAACCTCGACCATCGTCGGAAAGTTGCCAGTTTAGCAGTCTTCTACAGATTACATTTTGGAGAGTGCGCGAATGCTCTTTTTGATCAGATTGAACCCACACCCTTCTGGCATCGGACTACTAGACGCAGACAGACCTTCCATCCTTTCATGGTAGATATCCCAAGAAGTCGAACCAAACGCTTCGATAGTTCCTTTTTGGTGCGGGTCGCCAAGGTGTGGAATGAACTGCCTTCGTCTGTTTTTCCAGAAAACTATAGTCCTAGTTCTTTCAAGCGTCGAGTGAATAGGTATCTCGTGGATAGACGTGTAACACCTTCGTCTTCATCGTCACTTTCCATCAGGTGAGATAGAAGACAAACGTCTTATCCTTGTTCAATAAAAAACAAAAAAAGAGTTGACCCCATACTTTCGATACTATATACTTATCGTATCGAAATCGATATGCATTAAGTATTGGGATAAGTCAAAGGATTTCGTGACAGGAAATGTCAGTCCCAGGTTCAACTGTACAGTTTTACCAACTGCTGACATTTTATCAAAATCAATAAATACTAATTTTATAAATACTATAAATGTAAAAGCAAATGGCAAAAAATCCCAAGATGACAGCTAAATTTAAAAATAATGCCCTTTCACAAACAGCTTGGACGAACTTTAAAAATTTAACCTTGGCAATGCCTTCTTATTTATTAATTTGTCGAATAAACAGAATAAAAAAGATTTTTGAAATAAGAATATTTAAATTGTGTCTATCTCATTCGTTTTACAAGGAACAAATTATGTGGCAAAAAACATGCCAATTATTGATCGAACAATACTATAATACTCGTATATAATATATTGAGCGGTTGTTCACCGTGCACGTTGTATTTTTCCTTCCCACTGCCTTATTAAAACTGGCATTAAACGTAATGAAATAAGTATCGTCGTGTAATTTTATTACTCCCTAAAATAGTACTTTATTGTAATCAACGAAACTTTTCAAAATAAACTAAAAAGGAACTATTAAAAGTCTGACGACAGCTTATTTTATTGGCTGATAAAATGTTTCTTAATTAACCATTAATTTGTTACACAGTATCGGATCCATTAATCTTGTGGAGGTGGTAAGAATTAATTATCAATACTTAACAAATAATATTTGTCATACGTTTAGATATCTGCTAGACTGCTTTTTCCTTAAAATATGTAAGTATATTAAGATCTATTCACACTAACCATATAAACCGCATCAAGAATAGCTATAAATTCTAATGCCTCTTCCATTAATGTGTCTACCGCATTCCGCTATTCCATAAAACCATCAAATCTACAGCCTGCCTATAATGACCGGTATCCGGTATCGGGAACACTCGTAAGGGCCTTTTTACAGCACCTCTGAGATTTACTCGCGGCCACCTATACGTCACTGCTACATTACCGCTATTTTAGTGTAAATAAGCAACTAGGGGGCGCTTGGGGAGGCACCAATTTTGGGTAATTTAAGATTTGATGACCATTAGGTTGTTATTTTTTTTTAACGTTGACATTTTGTGTTTAAAGGCAGATTTCGATAATTTTATACCTATATTAGCTGACCCGGCAGACATTGTTCTGCCAATTTTGTTATTTAAGCTTTTGTGATATTTTTTTAAATCTATACAAAGCGACCGTTCCAGAACAACTGGATTATCGCTTCGTGCTCATCAGTTGCAGTACCATTAAGCACATATGACGTACATATTGCGTAAGTAGTAACTCGGAGATGTGGTGAAAGACGGTCCTTTCTTGAATCTTACCTTCTACTACCTACCTATCTTATCTTACTTTTTAGAGAGGAAGAAGGTTATACTACCAATATTCTGTTCAACCACCGCTACTTGTTTACTTTATGTTAGGAAGGTTGAAGCAGTCAGTGAAAAAAATATGAGGAACCTATGTTTACCGGTTTATGTATAGCTATTGTTATTTTCAAACATCGGAGTTCATCAAGACCTACAGCATGTGCGCAGGTAATAGTGAAGCAGAAATCTAAAACAAAATGGTTTGTTGTATTTTGAAAACTTACGTACAGAAGAATTATTTATTTATATTATAAATATTAAAAATTCGTTTCTTTATTTATTTCGTATAAATCAATACTTAAACTTATTTAATAATGAAACGATTTAAATAACTACAATATTCAGAAGGCACTAGGTGGTATTATTTGTAATTTTAAGTATGTTTTATCCTAAGCAACTATTAAAATCAAAACAGTTTCTTGTGGAATGAATGATTCCCGATATTATTTTTATATTTGCATCCGTGCTTAAGTATGTTACTTTTCCCAATTAAAGGATTTATATCGATTATTATATTGTAATATGTTTCATACCAAAAACAAATCTTCATTCATGAATCACAAATACAACAAATTGTGTAGTATTTTTTTTTATAAGTACTTTACTTAATTGCATGTTTTATGCAAAGATGGAAAACATACTACTCGTAGTTTTTCTTTTTTTAAATATTTTGAACGTCGGGTTATAGTTGTTGTCTCACCTCGACATGATGTACAGGGTGTCCCAAATATAGCACATCAGAAAGTATCGAAGAGAGATGAGAGAATGCTCGAGATCTATCAAAATAGGTTGATTTGATCACTGTGGTATTTAAAATTTTATAGGTCTTCAAAGCTTTTCCTTTTTAATCCTAAAACCTTATTTCCCCTTATCGCGTTCTATTATTTTACGTCTAATTTATTATTTATGAAACATACTCGTATCCTTTGACATGGTCCTTTGATCAGGTCGACAGCCGCTGTGGCTCAACTTCTGTGTAAAGCTACTGCGCAATTTCCGCGAGCAGCTTTAGAAATATTTTACTTATATTTGTTTTAAGTTAAAATTTTTACAAAGGTCACATTTACTTTTTTCTACATACCTCTCCTCAAACAAACATTTGTGTCGCTCTGCCTTATCATTTTTGGGACACGTTAGAGTCAATTATCTCAGCAAGTGATCGAAACATTACAATGAAAACGTTTATTCAAAACAAAATAAGACCTTCTATTGAATCTACACGAAAATAATTCAAAAACTGAAATAACCACTTCAAAAGTGGCCACACATCCAAACCCTTTACGTTATGTAGAGCGCGAAACCGCACAACTATGTCGAAATACCCGCAACAAAATTCATAACCGGACTGAAATGTAGATTTTCTGTACGAATACTCTAATTTAGGATTGAAAAGCTAAGTTGTAACGCGTAGGTTCCAATGTAAATAAGATACCAAACCTCCAAAACGTGAAACATAAAAAAAAAATAAAAAAAAAATCAAAATATCCAATGAATTTTAAACAGTGGCATTTTGACTAAGAATTACGTAAATCAATTTTAATATAGCGATTAAATAACAAGTTATGAGTTGAATCATTTGTAGTAAAAACAAATAACTACTGAAAACAAAGAAAATCTGAAACTACAGAAAGGCAACGTCTGTCTAAAAAAATGTGCACTCATATTTAATAAAGGGTGAATCTTTATTTACCAACTAAAAACACTTCACCCTTCCTGTCTTATCTTCCCTATATCGCACTTTTCTGGTCAAACATAATGGCAACATTAACCAGCCTGCAGTAAACGCTTACGGCCACTAAACTCCGGGCGGCGTTCTAATGAAACCTGCTAACGATATTAAAGCTGGCAACATTAACAGAAAACTAGTTGACACTTGGTTTAATGAAAAATTTCATAAGTGCTTCTACTGTAAAATGAGAGACTCATAAAATATTACGTTGTTGAGTTGTGTGCTCGTATTATTTTTGCAATGAACGAATGATTTATAACGTATAACATTTCCAGCTAATAGTTACATTGAAATACAATGATGTATTAAAATTATCGAATACATTTTTTGAATATTTTTATCAATAAAATAAATATTTATTAAATAAAATTTTATATGAACTAGAACTGGACTCTGTTTATTTATATCTCACTTATGATCAACGCACTGCGTAAGTTAAAAGTAATCCGTATTTATTTTGATCATCGTAAGTAATTGTTTATGATGCCAACACAATTATCTCTCGATCCATCCTACACCAATAATATCAATTGGACCTCAATAAGAACTATTAACCTTAACACCTTCCTACCTACTGTTAATTACATAATATAAGAACAAACTAGAAACGATTCCTACTGCTTTTGTCTCAATATTGCGTTTCATATTTGTTTTGATACGCTTAACGCATGGTTTGAAACAGACACCGAGCACATTTAGACTAACACTCAAAAAAGTCCTTGTCGCTTGTTACTTTTACAGAAACTTCAAAATAGGTTTTACGACCATGGCAAATAAACCTTATAAAACAATAATTCAATTACGTTTTTACACATCGAAGTTAAATCCCTCGTAAAACGCTTCCTTATGGTTACCATTAAAAATTCCTCTACGTCATTTAGTCAACTAAAGCACGTCGAGTTATCTGCAAAAGGCGACACCTACTTGACGCCTCGTGTTCAGTTTACTCAATTGTTACTCGAAGGTTGCGTGTACTGCCTTTGACTCGCAGCTACCCTCAAGTAGAGCTTAGGAACTTGTGAAGTTTTCGAAATTTAAAAACTAGGCGTGATTTGTTATGAGGTACTAGCTTATATTTGCATATAATGATTTAATAAATTGATTCAAATGTTTATTTCTCTACCTTCTCAATTACTTGTTCTTGTTGACATTCAATAAAGTATGACTATACCACCAGTTCGGAAATACGTTTTTGAAGAAGAACTGGCTAGAACTTCACGGGTATAATTTTTTCAAATTAAATTTACCACTGTTCTTTGTCTATACAGAATAATTTTTAAGTGTATCTGTAAGTTCGGCAAGTCTCCCTACCCACAAACTATCCAATCGACGCCATCCGCAGACAGCATCCTTTCAAGGAGTTAACGCGGGATCTAGTCATTGCCCTCCTCAACCATATTATTCCTCACCTGACGCTGCCTTAAGAATAGTACTCTAGTGATAATGACGCTTTAGATATTTATCGGGACGAACAGCTCAACGAACAGACACATTACACAAGTTTTATAGAATTACTCACAACAGCCTGTAAATGAGGGGATTATAACGGGTGTTTTTTTGCTTGAGAACTTTAAATAATAATACTAATAATAAGACAAACATATTGCAGGATAAATTCTGTATTATCATAATCTGTTAGATAATTTCATGGCATTTATTTTTTAAATACGATTTCCGGCATATGCCCGCCGCGGCTACGAGTTACATGGTCTATTCGGCAGTCCAATTTTTCACAAATTTTTCCAATAAATCTGGCCGTATGGCCTCAATGGTGGCTTGAATATTGGCATCCAATGCTTCAAGGGTTGCTGGTTTGTCGGCATAAACCAATGACTAAACATAGCCCCATACAATGTAATCAAGAGAAGTCGCACGAACGAGGGAGCCAGTTAACAGGAACACTTCTGGAAATAAAGTTGTCACCAAATTGATTATGCAATAAATTGATGGTTAAGCGCGCTGTATGGCAAGTTGCACCGTCTTGTTGGGATGAAATATCGTTGATGTTTAGCTGATTAAATTTTGGAATCGAGCAGAGTAAAATAGTGCAAAAACGATTAAAGCCGTAAAATTGACGAACTGCTGTATGAACTTCACGAACAGATTTATTTTTTTCGAAGTAAATTTCCACAATTTCGGAACGTTGTTCTGGTGTTAAACGAATCATGATGAATTGTCAAATCTTACTGAACAGAAATGGCAACACAGTTTTCCATTTACAGCTATCAAACCATAAACAACTACCATCGAAACTTCTCAAGCAGCTAAAAAAATACCCATTACTTAAGATCTTTTATCGTCCAAATACTTGGATAGATTATAATAAGCACACAATTTTTTGTAACATATTTTCAATTTAAATCAAATTCGTTCTGCTTTCAGCATGTAAAAGTGTTGTTTTTTTGTTTCCCTCCACGGGAAAGGCAGGAGGACAAAAAATGCTCTGACGCATACACTGGCGCGCGCGATCCAGGTAATGTTGAACTCGTTCCGAGCCTACCAGAACCCTATCCACTAAAAATCCCCCTGTCGGCTCGTGCAATTTTTTGCCACTCAGCCTTCATCTGAGCGACGGCCAATTGGAGAAAGAGGCCGCGCTAGCGGGGCCCAGAAGGAGTCACCTGCTGGCATTTACATAGCACTGAAGGTGCTCAACATTGCAAAGAGAAGTTAAATTGAATTACATTAATAAAAACAGTTAAAAAAGTTAAGTTGATTCGGCTTTACGTTAGGATTAGAATTTACGTTAGAATTAGAATTTGCGGCCACAAGAGCTTCGAGATCGGCTGACAGTCTGGTGGAAAAGTACGCTTGCGCATTCCTAGGCCTAGCGACTTTGAACTTCGAATCTAAGACAGGAGTAGTATATGAGACTGAATCTCGAACTAGAGGATTGGGATGGGTTTCGGAGCGTTTGAAGAACGCTTTAGAGAGTGTTTTGAGGTGTGTACTGTGGGCAGTACAAGATCTCTGTGCAAGTCTGCGTTACGCACGTATCATGGTGCGTTTGAGGCCCTGCAACAGAAGAGATTTTGAACCACCTGCAGTTTGTGCAGGAGGGAGGGTTTGGCGTGGGCAAAAATTGGCGAGGCATATGTCATGACGGGTCTAACGCAGACCTTATAAAGTGTACGTTTGTTTCTAAAAGACATTTTACTTCTCCAACCTAATATGCTATTAAGGCGGCCTAAGTAGTGACGGGCGAGTTTCGATACTCATTCGAAGTGTGGCTTGAAAGAAAGCGACGGATCTAAAGTGACGCCTAAGTATTTAGTACTGCGCTTCCAGGGGATGGGATCGCCAGCGGGACGACGGCTTTGTGGAGAACTCTTTTCAGGGTTCACATCGATGCGCCATTTTTGGAACCATACACGGAGGGCGTTTACGGCCTTTTGGAGTCTGGTGACGAGCTGCGGAGCACTGCGACCTTTGGTGTAAAGTGCGGTGTCGTCGGCAAAGAGGGCGAGTTCGACGCCTTTCGGCGGGATGGGAATGTCATTGGTGTACACGGTGTACAACAGAGGGGCAAGGACTGAGCCTTGAGGGACTCCAGCTTTTATGGGACGAGGCGCGGAAAGCGTGCTTTCATGTTTAAATCGAAACGTACGGTTTTTGAGAAACGACGCGATTAACCTGACTAGGCGATCCGGTAAGCCTATTTGGTAGAGTTTATAAACGAGACCGCTGTGCCAGACTTTATCGAAAGCCTTGGCTACGTCAAAGAAAACCGCGACTGTTTTAAAACGACGCGGATAGAAACCGTCAAGTATGTACTCGACGATTCGATGGACTTGCTGAGGGCAGGAGTGCTTAGCGCGAAAGCCGAACTGATGGGGAATAATGAGAGGATCGCCATCCATTGACAAACAGATGGTTCCGCATTCGAGAGAGTATGACTCTCTCGAGAAGTTTAGACATTGCCTTCAGGAGGCTGATGGGTCTGTGATTAGCCGGGACGTTCAGAGGTTTGCCCGCTTCTTTCCAAGCTTTTGGAAAGTAGCTATGGTCAAAGCAGGCATTGAAAATGATAGCTTACAAGGTAAGCACCTGTTGAGGCAGGTGCTTAAGTGCGTGGTTGGAAATTCCATCCGCACCCGGAGCTTTTTTGGACTTTTGGTTTCTAATGAGAAGCGAGATTTCGTCATTAGAGACTGTGATGGGGTCGGCGGTGATGGGGAGAGAGTCTCTGCAAAGGACTTCATCCTCCCCCGGATGGATGTGTGAGGGATCAGCAGGTTGCGTGCTGGGCGAGCATTGTGCGGCAATGCTGTCAGCGAAGCATTCGGCTTTCCCTTCCACTTCGAAGGCAGTAGTGCCATCGGGACGAGTGAGAGGAGGAACGTGAGAGGCGGTGTCTACGCGTAAGGCTCGGGCCATACTATAGTACGCTTGGTGGGACGGAGAGATATTCGTCATGAGATCGTTCATCTGTCTCGGAGTTCCGCGAGGCAAGACCTAACTTTGCGTTGTAGCTGATTCGAAGCTAATCTATAGGCGGGCGTGGGATATTTCTTGGCTCTCCGGAGAGCCGCGTGCTATGTATTCACCTTCAGTACTTTGAGCACCTTCAGTGCTGTGTAATTCCCAGCGGTGACCCCTTCTGGGCCCCGCTAGCGCGGCCTCTTTCACCAATTGGTCGTCGCTCAGATGGAGGCTGTATGGCAAAAAATTGCACGAGTCATTCAGGGGGTTTTTTAGTGGGTAGTGGCTCTGTAGGCTCGGAGCGAGGCCCACATAAACACGATCGCGCGCGCGCGCGGGTTTGCGTCAGAGAATTTTTTATCCTACTGCCCTCCCCGTGGAGGGGAACAAAAAAATTGGTGGTCGCAACTTTGCAAAATATAACGTACTTAGGCCATAAAAGGTACCGAAAAAGACGCTATTTTTGAGATTGGGCAGAAAATGTCCTTAACAAAAATTATAGTTTACGTATACTGCCACATAAAAAAAACTATTCACGAATACCTCACATAATTTTGTGTAGATTATTTAGCTTTCATAAGAAATTACCAGGTTTCAGAAATGTTTCAGCTTAGTACCACATTGTATAAATATAACAGAAACCTTCACAGTTAAATAGTTCAGTAACTAAGTACTCTCTTGAAAAATTTATGGCTTAATTTATGCTGAACTAGCCACTAGATTCGGTGTTGCAGAATCTTAAACAGTAATTGGTGTATTTACGACTTACCTATATCAAAGTTAAGGTTTTTTGTTAAGGTCTCAAGAAGTTGGGACGTGTTACATCATAGTGTATATTAATAAAAATTTGTCAATTGTACAGGCGATTTAGAACCAGGGTAATTCTTTTAAACAGGAAATTACTGAAAAAGGAGTTGTACATAACAGGCGTTTAGTAAAGGGTTCAAAACAGCCAACAAGATACAGTGACGCTTAACATAAAGAATAATGTGAACCAATATGTAACGTACCATAACCTCTTGTATGTTTTTGTCGAGCTGTGAGATGTTATATTTTGATGCCCTGTATTTTATTTCAAGCAAAGAATGAAACTAATTAATTTTGAATTCTCTTAAGTTGAAATAAAACGAACGCCTACATAAATGACAGACCACAGTACCAGGCCACAAATACTACTGATGGTACTACCTGTAAAACTCAACAAAAGCCGGCTTGTATGTGTGTACGTTTATTATGGTGTATATATTTTATGTGTACTGGATGTTTATACACTTCCAACTCAATATACATGCAAATATAGCCTTTCTTAAGGACTCGTACTTCTCATTCTTCAATGCATGCAAACCCTAAGTCCTAGATCCAAGGCACAACTACAAGTTAGTAACCGCACCTGGATGTAATTTACACTGTATAAGAGGATATTTTCGGTAGCTCCCCAATCAAGGTAAAGTTACTTCGCCCTGACAAGCTCGTACGGACTAAGTTTCGGGCTATTGTTCCTGGATTAACTTAAGCTTCGCTTTGGTGGGAAATATAGTTTGATATTGTTTGTCGATGTTGCTTTAGAGGCATTGCAAGTTTAACGGTATTGAATATCTATTTAAGATTTTTTATTATGTAGAAATTCAGTACATTTTGGATATTTTCAAACTGATTAAAAATGTGTGGCTAAAATATAAAGGTGGTGAGAGAAATTGTCAGATTGGCAGACCGTATAAAAGTGTGTGTTTATTTGACACTTTTACACGCTGAAAGCAGAACGAATTTGATTTAAATTGAAAATATGTTACAGAGGCACACAAGTCTTACAAAAATCTACAGCAAAAATTGTGTGCTTATTATAATCTATCCAAGTATTTGGACGATAAAAGCTCTTAAGTAATAGGTATTTTTTTAGCTGCTTGAGAAGTTTCGATGGTAGTTGTCTATGGTTTGATAGCTGTAAATGGCAAACTGTGTTGCCATTTCTGTTCAGTAAGATTTGACAATTCATCATGAATCGTTTAACACCAGAACAACGTTTCAAAATTGTGGAAATTTACTTTTAAAAAAAATATATATCTGTTCGTAAAGCTCATAGAGCACTTCGTCAATTTTACGGCTATTAATCGTTTTTGCACTATTTTACTCTGCTCGATTCCAAAAATGTATCAGCTAAACATCGACGATATTTGATCCCAACAAGACGGCGCAACTTGCCATACAGCGCGCTTAACCATCAATTTATTGCATAATCAATTTGGTGACAACTTTATTTCCAGAAGTGTTCCTGTTAACTGGCTCCCTCGTTCGTGCGACTTAGAGCCTCTTGTTTACGTTGTATGGGGCTATGTTTAGTCCTTAGTTTGTGCTGACAAACCAGCAACCCTTGAAGCATTGTAAGCCAATTATTCAAGCCATATGTTTATTTATTTTTAAGGTTTACCAACAGAAGTACACCATAAAACAGTTTAAATCTTAAATCTAATTTAAAATTATAGTGCAATTCCAATAACAGGTAAACACAACTTATGTCTAAAATTGTTGTAAGATTGACACTTAAAACTATAACAATTTTATTTAAACATACACTAAAATTATATTTGACTAATATTAGTAACATAATCATACACAGCTCTCTTATATCTAGACAAAGGTACAGTATAATGTAAATCAATTTTGGTATCTTTATATATTTTGTTATGTTCACGGCATATTCTAGACACGGTGCTGTAACAGCCAATGTTAGTTCTGAAAGTTTTGGTTGCGAAAGGATGAACGTTTGTGATTCTAGCATTGGAACGTGGCACCGAAAAGTTTATTTCAGATAATAATTGCGGGCAATCGATATGATTGTGTAAGATCTTGAAGAGAACAATTTGGTCCATGATCCAGCGCCTCTCAGATAGTTCAATGTATTTAAAGTAAGTTAGTCTTGATTTGAAGGAGTTTAATATTCTAAGTTTTTTTTGATGAACGGATATGAAAAACATAAAACTATTTTGAATTTTCTCTAATCTATACACGTCGCATTTATAGTGCGGATTCCAGACGCTTGAACATTAATCAAGATTGCTACGTACTAAACACGCATACAGCATACGTGAAGCTTGAATATTCTCGAACTGTTTGCAATTCCTCCAAATAAAACCAAGCATCTGGTATGATTTTTTTATTATATGCTCAAGATGAGGCTTGAAGGTAAGACGGCTATCTAGAATAACCCCTAGATCACTGACTTTGGAGACTTCCTCAAGGTTGTATATTGTATTTGGTAGTGAATGGAACACGTTCCACTCACTAACACGTAAACATGATATGTTTGCATTTATTTATATTTAAAGTGAGTTTATTCGTTTTAGACCAATTAGAAATACGCGTTAAGTCTTTCTGAAGCAGTTTGGAATCATTTTCGTTTCTTATTATTTTAGAATTTTTTAGATCATCTGCGAAAAAATTTAATTTAAAATTTTGTATTTCTTATATGTATATATATAATATTCAAGCCGCCATGGAGGCCATACGGCCAGATTTATTGGAAAAATTAGTTAAAAAAATTTGACTGATCAAATGGACCATGTAACTCGCAGTAATTGTAATTTGCAGGTCTAACAATTATATTTACTATTTAGAGAATTTTAACTAATTATAGAATTTATAAAGAACTAAGTAGCGAGTGATGCTCGGCTAACGCTAATAGACGCTCTTGAGGAGAGCGAGCGGCTCGCAGTTTGCGTGCGAGTACGGCGATTTTCCTAATATCGATGTTTTGGATAACGTCGAACACGGTCTTCATGTCCTCAGCCAACGACGACTGAGGCGAAGACGACGGAGCGGGACGCGGGCCTACGGGAGCTACGGGAGCTAGGATAGGTAGGGAAGGTGGAGCGGACGGACGCTGTTTCCAGGAGAGAGCCGAAGTAGGCGTCGGCTGCACGGGCTTTGCTTCCGGGGGAGCCCGGTTGCGCAACGGCGGGAAGTTTAGGCGCGACTCTCTTAACGGAGGAGCGCGGGGCGCGCCGACAACCCCTGTAGTTAAGCCTAACCAGCCACACAGCACACCTGCAGGGGAGGAAGTGGATTCGGCAGTGCGAGTGCACTCCTTTGTAATGTGAGGATCCAGGCACTTAACGCTCCTGGGAAAGTCCGCAGATTGTGCGAGCCTCTCTGAAGATCTCCCTCGAGTTGGGAGTGTTAGTTAGGATTACTAATGCGAGTGGGAAACGCCTACCGCGGTTGGAGTGCATCTGCACTGCTTCAGCCGGGAAACCCTGGAACTTAAGGTCCTGGAGGATTTCTTCATTCGCGAGTTTGAACGGGACGCCCTGTAATACTGCGCGGATCTTACGCTCCTCCGGGAGGGCGTAGGTGTGATACGCGATTTGACTAAATGATAAGAGCCTAGTGAACGCGCGGAAGTCGTCGATTGTCGCAACTTGAATTTTTATAGTATCGCCTGCGTTTGCCGCTTGGATGGAGCTGACGGGGTCACGGTCACTTGCAGTGACATTAACGGCGCGGGGGCGAGTGTAGAAGACACCGGGGTGGGCTCGGGTGTTGAAGATACCACGGCTTTCTTAGAGCGTTTGGTGACTAGCTGGAACGGGGGCTCAGGAGAGCCGGTTAAGGTGGCGGCGTCCGATGATGCATCAGACGCGGATTCTGAGTCGCTCCCAGAAGCGGTACGCTGACGGCGCGACGTGCGAGATGTGTCCGACACGCAGTCCATCTCGGAGGGCACGGGAGACGCGGGAGGAGAGCTAAAGACCTGAGGGGTCTGGGCGTTGGTGGCCTGAGGAGCCGGGATTGGGGCTGGACGCGTTAAAAGTTTAGGGAGGGGTTGGGACTAATTATATGAATATATATATATATATATATATATATATATATATATATATAATCCTAGCAAACCCTAGTGGCTAACCTCCCTACCAGCGGTAGGGGGGCTGGGGAGAATAACTTAAAAGTAACCGTAGTTCGCCGAAGGCCGCTACCTAAATCCTAAAAAGGTTACGCAGGTAAAGAGTTGACCGCGTTAGGGTCAACCTTTACCGACAAAAAGGACAAATATGCACGGAAAGACACAAATATGATAAAAATAAATATAAAAATAGAAAAGTAAAAAAATAAAATAGTCGCAAGGAAAAAAAGTAAATAAAAGGACTGAATCAGTACAAATTTTGTTGTCACCGTTAGGTATCCTTTGTACTAAAACCAGAATACGCTGGGCACACACAGCACTCAGCACAAGCACAACACAGCACTTTGTGACTAAAAGACTTAGTCGCAAAGAAAAAGTCATTTAGATAGCGCTCGGAGGGAGTACGAAAACCCAGAAAAACCGTATCACGGAACCAACGCGCTATACTATGACGTCAGTAAACTGAGCGCCACTGAATAACGGGAAGAGACCGATCAATCGGAGTGGTCTTGGAACGTCTGTACCGGGCGGCGAGCGTCGAGGCTATGCAGTTTTTTATAATTTTTAATTTTTTCGGTCTCTTCGGTCAACTGCGGCCATGTGAAATATTATGCTTTATTAAATATATTATATTTTAATATTATTTAATTTATATTTGGATACCTTAAAATATTTCAAATATTTTGATACTGTAAAAAGGGCCATTTAGGGTCTGATTTAGGTACATTTTAAGAGTTCAATACACATTCATTTACTATAACAAAAATACTTAGCGTTAGCTAACATGATTGTAGTCAAAGCTATGTAGTCAATTACGATAGCTGTATGTCAGACATTGACAAAACATTTACTAAAAACTATTATCTTTGCCAGATTCAGAAAAAAAACTTTGTAAACACTGAAACGTCAATGACCCTTTGGCATTTTAGTGATGTACCCATACTGATTATTGAATTATTAAATCTAATCGCTTTGGCAAAGCGATAATCGACATCAACAAATCAACAAAATTATTTTTTTATCCAAATTATAATTTCTTTTTATTAATGTAATAGAAAAGACTTCTTTATATTTTTAAAATAATAGGATCAGACAAAAAAAAAATAAACAAAATGTTATGTTTTCTTTCCAGATTACACAATCAAAACAAAAAAACCAATTTAATGCACTTCTAAAATCAATTTACATTTTTTATTCATATTATACAAGAGTTACTCTTTAATCAGTCTTTGCATTACTCAGAATCAGTCACATTTACTACATAATTAGTATGACATTGCTCAAAACAAGCAGGGCAAAGCGGATTTTTGCAAATCTTATACCTAAACCTTGTTTCCTTGCGCTTTTTCTTTTTGCTGCACAGAAGGCAATTAAGGTATTTAATGTCCCTCTTTGAATTTTCTGTAGTCGGAATGTCTTCAGGCCAGTGACCATTGTAAACTCTCTTTGCTGGCTGTTGCCTTGGCCCTGGCCTTTTGATTGTAACTCTATCATTTGTACGTCTACTGGAATAAATACCTCCTATTCTGATAACATTTTTGCCCTTTAAGTTACATTCGACTTTAGTCATCTGCATAATTAGCTTATCCCGATAGCTCTAAAAGTTTTCCCTACTAGGTAGTTTGCAATCAGGGAATAAAGCTGACCTCCCCTGTGAATGAGGGGTATGCGTACGCGCTACAGATATGGGTTTGCCATCATAAACCCAGTTTAAAGTTGCCGCATTAAAAAATAACATTTGAAATTAATATTAATGTACAATGTAGTTTAATGAAATTGAATAAAAAAAAATTAAACTAAACATATTTAATTTAAAAAGGAATATTTTTTCTCCCGAATAGGACTTATTGTACCAAAAAACGACACATTCTAGTGGTACATTAATTCACGGATTATATATCCGTGAAAATATCCGGATACATAATATTCACGGATACATAATAAGCAGAACGAATTATGCTCAAAACTCACCTAATAAAAGAATCAGTAACAACCACAATATTGTTCCAACGGCAAAAAGTATTTGTAAAATCATAATGTTACTAAATTACACTGAAAGTAAATACATTCATTATTACATAAACATATTTATCTGACCGATTTAGTCTTATCGGATCTTGTTGTATCGATACATCAAAATGTCGATACGAATCGAGAATCGATACCTATCATTCATTCATTTTCATTTTATGTCGACGGTTATCCCTGATGTTTTTATTTAAAAAAAAATCAATTTTTTTATCTAATTGTATTTTTTTTAGTTTTGCAAGTTTTAGCTCCAAGTACTACTTAAAAGTTGTTTAATAAAAGGGCGGCAGTGTTTTCTGAGTTACTGGTGTGCAATTTTAGTGTCTTGGAAGTGAGATTCTTGATGAAATTGACGAATTTATATCCGGCAATGGTTTGTTTACAATTTTTTTTGGAATTTCGTATATATACTCTTACTCTATATACTCTTTACTAAAAAATATTAAAATATGAAGGGCCGTAAATACTGTATTAAGGGCAATGCTCGGAAAACTTTTATCAGTATAATAAATTTTGAGAAATTGACATAATTAAACCGCTTTAAAGCAAATTTTTATATATTGTGTAATATTTAAACGTCAATGCAATCATACTTTGAAAAGGCCTTTTTTGCTTTGGGAATTTGTGCCACAATAATTCGTGATGAAATAAATTATCCTCAGTATGCGCTCAGGCGCCGTCAAGAAAAGGTCTCATAGCTCGTGGATAGTAAATGACAGATTAAAAACATCGCTGTACATACACAATTTATCACGTAAAACAAGACGTGAAACTATAAGTAAACGTTTATGAATACAAAACATATGAAACCTGGTATTCCAAGATGTATTTGTTAGTGAACTGCTAAAGTGAGCTGAAGGTACTGCGAAGTCTGTTCCTGGAACTCCTAGATGGGTAGTTGCGGTTGCGACGCGTACCTGCTATTGGACCTGTTAGAGTGAACTAAAGGTGAAGTGAACTATTTTGAAGATTCCTGCTGGAACTTTTAGGTGCGCTTAGCTAGAAACGTCAAGCTTCGGTTCATTTTGATTATTTTTTGTTGCGATAAGACCCTACTGCTGGACCTGCAAGAATAAGCTACAGGAAGCCTACTACTGATAAGAATTCCTAAACGAGTAGAGCTAGTTTTATCGAGTTTAAATTCATTTCCTATGTTAACAACAAGATCCTAGAAAAATTAACTGAATGTATATTTTGAAGCCTACTACTGATAAGAATCCCTAAACGAGTAGAGCTAGTTTTATTGAGTTTAAATTCATTTCCTATGTTAACAACAAGATCCTAGAAAAATTAACTGAATGTATATTTTGAAGCCTACTACTGATAAGAATCCCTAAATGAGTAGAGCTAGTTTTATCGAGTTTAAATTCATTTCCTATGTTAACAACAAGATCCTAGAAAAATTAACTGAATGTATATTTTGAAGCCTACTACGGATAAGAATCCCTAAACGAGTAGAGCTAGTTTTATCGAGTTTAAATTCATTTCCTATGTTAACAACAAGATCCTAGAAAAATTAACTGAATGTATATTTTGAAGCCTACTACTGATAAGAATCCCTAAACGAGTAGAGCTAGTTTTATCGAGTTTAAATTCATTTTCTTTGTTGAAATGAGTTCTTACTTCCAGCCTGGTGGAAGCGCTGAGGATTGCTAAAGGTATTCAAAGACGAGTAGAGCTCTGCTAGTTTTATCGAGATCCTAGAAAAATTAACTGAATGTATATTTTGAAGCCTACTACTGATAAGAATCCCTAAACGAGTAGAGCTAGTTTTATCGAGTTTAAATTCATTTCCTATGTTAACAACAAGATCCTAGAAAAATTAACTGAATGTATATTTTGAAGCCTACTACTGATAAGAATCCCTAAACGAGTAGAGCTAGTTTTATCGAGTTTAAATTCATTTCCTATGTTAACAACAAGATCCTAGAATAATTAACTGAATGTATATTTTGAAGCCTACTACTGATAAGAATCCCTAAACGAGTAGTGCTAGTTTTATCGAGTTTAAATTCATTTCCTATGTTAACAACAAGATCCTAGAAAAATTAACTGAATGTATATTTTGAAGCCTACTACTGATAAGAATCCCTAAACGAGTAGAGCTAGTTTTATCGAGTTTAAATTCATTTCCTATGTTAACAACAAGATCCTAGAAAAATTAACTGAATGTATATTTTGAAGCCTACTACTGATAAGAATCCCTAAACGAGTAGAGCTAGTTTTATCGAGTTTAAATTCATTTCCTATGTTAACAACAAGATCCTAGAAAAATTAACTGAATGTATATTTTGAAGCCTACTACTGATAAGAATCCCTAAACGAGTAGAGCTAGTTTTATCGAGTTTAAATTCATTTCCTATGTTAACAACAAGATCCTAGAAAAATTAACTGAATGTATATTTTGAAGCCTACTACTGATAAGAATCCCTAAACGAGTAGAGCTAGTTTTATCGAGTTTAAATTCATTTCCTATGTTAACAACAAGATCCTAGAAAAATTAACTGAATGTATATTTTGAAGCCTACTACTGATAAGAATCCCTAAACGAGTAGAGCTAGTTTTATCGAGTTTAAATTCATTTCCTATGTTAACAACAAGATCCTAGAAAAATTAACTGAATGTATATTTTGAAGCCTACTACTGATAAGAATCCCTAAACGAGTAGAGCTAGTTTTATCGAGTTTAAATTCATTTCCTATGTTAACAACAAGATCCTAGAAAAATTAACTGAATGTATATTTTGAAGCCTACTACGGATAAGAATCCCTAAACGAGTAGAGCTAGTTTTATCGAGTTTAAATTCATTTCCTATGTTAACAACAAGATCCTAGAAAAATTAACTGAATGTATATTTTGAAGCCTACTACTGATAAGAATCCCTAAACGAGTAGAGCTAGTTTTATCGAGTTTAAATTCATTTCCTATGTTAACAACAAGATCCTAGAAAAATTAACTGAATGTATATTTTGAAGCCTACTACTGATAAGAATCCCTAAACGAGTAGAGCTAGTTTTATCGAGTTTAAATTCATTTCCTATGTTAACAACAAGATCCTAGAAAAATTAACTGAATGTATATTTTGAAGCCTACTACTGATAAGAATCCCTAAACGAGTAGAGCTAGTTTTATCGAGTTTAAATTCATTTCCTATGTTAACAACAAGATCCTAGAAAAATTAACTGAATGTATATTTTGAAGCCTACTACTGATAAGAATCCCTAAACGAGTAGAGCTAGTTTTATCGAGTTTAAATTCATTTCCTATGTTAACAACAAGATCCTAGAAAAATTAACTGAATGTATATTTTGAAGCCTACTACGGATAAGAATCCCTAAACGAGTAGAGCTAGTTTTATCGAGTTTAAATTCATTTCCTATGTTAACAACAAGATCCTAGAAAAATTAACTGAATGTATATTTTGAAGCCTACTACTGATAAGAATCCCTAAACGAGTAGAGCTAGTTTTATCGAGTTTAAATTCATTTCCTATGTTAACAACAAGATCCTAGAAAAATTAACTGAATGTATATTTTGAAGCCTACTACTGATAAGAATCCCTAAACGAGTAGAGCTAGTTTTATCGAGTTTAAATTCATTTCCTATGTTAACAACAAGATCCTAGAAAAATTAACTGAATGTATATTTTGAAGCCTACTACTGATAAGAATCCCTAAACGAGTAGAGCTAGTTTTATCGAGTTTAAATTCATTTTCTTTGTTGAAATGAGTTCTTACTTCCAGCCTGGTGGAAGCGCTGAGGATTGCTAAAGGTATTCAAAGACGAGTAGAGCTCTGCTAGTTTTATCGAGATCCTAGAAAAATTCTAGATAGTAGGATTAAATTACATATTAAACTATATTTCAACAAAAATAATATTTGGATTTCGGTATATCTGTGACGAGAACGCCCTGTGAACGGTCTAACTCTGTTGATCACACGCAATCAAACACATTATAGCACGCACTATAACTTGTTTTGGGTGTTTTATGAGTTTTTGAGCTATTTCTGAAGCAGTCTATTGATAACTTTTGATACATTTAATAAATCTAATTTTATGTTATAGTTTCACTGTTTGGAGTAAAAGTAACAACTCTTGTTTGTCATACCATTGTTTTAATATTTCATTTTTAAGTAACTTAGTAAACGTTTTGTTAAAAAATAGAGTTTCCTGTAAGTCTATCAACTGTCAACTTTTTTTTCTAATTGGGCAAAAAATTACTCGTGTAATAATAGTTGAATATTTCGTTATGACGGGCTATTTTGTGCATTTTTTTCGACTGTAGAAAGCTATAATAATAATCATTCCCAGACAAACACACCAACTGTGCTTATCTTGCCAGTCTGAACGAAGAAATACATTGTTTATATTTATTCACTACTTATTATACATACAAGTCTTATTTCTAACACACCTTAAACCTGTAAGGTTGTTTGTATTTACCGCTTCTTTATTTTTATATTTCTATTGTTAGATAAACTAACAGATTAATTGTCTTTTTATCGCTGTCCAATCTGTCACTGTTTCACTAATTTACTAGTTGCCAAAAAAAAAAAATGTTCAGAGGTCTGACCAGGGTAACTTCCGTCATGTTTAACTAACTGTTGCAAAAGTTTGTTCCCATTTTCTTATAGTAAATTGACAAGGAAGACGAAACAGTTTTTTCAGTATACGGCCATAATTTTGCAAAGTATACAGTAAAAAATGTACCTCTTCTTGTTTGTATTTTAACAATCAGCGTCCCCGCTGACTGTATTCTAAAAACATTTAACACCAATTTGGCCAATATGGTTTCACTAAGATTTTCACCACCACGATGAAATCCTCTTATTTGACCCTTTAGCTGATATAAGTCTAAGTATGCTGTATAGATTTCATCCCTCATGAATTATCCACTAATTATATATTCAAATATATTATATTTTCTCATTTATATTTTCCATTGCAAGTTCTAGCGCTATTACATAGTCTACAAAGACTTTTTTGCTCATAATATGATTTACTGGTATAAATATAACTTTGAAATAAATTAAAACTTAAAACTGGAACCAAACACGACGGCAAACATAGTAAAATAAACTTTAAATGGTTATTTACTTTAGACTGGTTAGTTTAGGAAACAGGCTCGCCGAATTCCCAAGTTGTAACTTAATTGTATACCAAGGAAATGTAAATTGAAAATTACGCCCTAAAATATACCTGGGTTAAAAATGTTTATGGTAGTTTTTGGGCGTTTCATAAGCTAAGGCCATTTCTTTGTGTGTAAAGTATTTGTACAATTGCAATGAGAATTTACTATGAACGAACAAAGCGTAATAAATAATATTAAATAAATAAATATTTCTAACAATCATTAAGAAGTGTCATTAAGAACTTGTGTTATGGATACTAGATAACGGATAAATAAACTTAAGAAATATATAAACACACAATGATTTTTTTTTATATATAAATATTAGAAATAAACTTAAATAAACATACATACACATCCATGACTAGAAAGCAATGTGATCAAATATCTGCCCCTACCAGGATTTGAACCCCGGGACCTCTGGCATGGAAGGCAACTATACTTACCTCCATACCAAACAGGCCGTCGAAGCAAAAAGGTACACGAATAACATTTTAAAACTGTTTGCATGCGCGCAGATATTTGTGACGATGCTTCTAGTTTGTGCTACTTTGCGTCATCACTTCTCACAGCCAGCGTATTTCTTAATGAGTACTATTTAGTTTTGAATAAGCCACCATTTACTTACTTATTTTTGTATTATAAAAACTCATAAATCATTATTTCATCATTTCATTTAGAAGTTGTGTCACAATAGTTAAAGATAAAATAATCTATCTGCGCTGTCAATTGCTTTTGGCATAAGTAATAATGGAAACCATCGAGATTGAGTTTATTGATTTGTGTGTAAGCAATAAAAATGTTGTGGTGGAATTCAATGCCTTTTTTTATTGGAAACGCGCCATTGGAATTACCTTAAAAACTTATTAGCTGACTTTGTCAAAATTCGCATAAAACAAACAAAAATAAATGCCTAATCGTCGAAGATCTTCTGTAGACTTGGATATCTTAATTATTTACCGAAGTATTAAAACGTGTGTTCTCTAATAATGCAAGAAAAACATTTCCTTTCTATTCAGACAACTTTTTAACTCACGCATTCAAAAATGGAAAAGCTTAATTTCCAAAGCTGATTTCTACCAATTACTTCTTTTTCTTTGTTTTCCAAACAACGCGCTGAGTGTAGAGGAACAGATGTTCACTGTGACATCTAGATGACCGCAAACACGCAACCTACGCAAAGTTTATGTACCAGGTTTTCCAATTAGTGTCTCTCTTAAAAAAAAGTATGTTAAATTATTATTCTCAATTCTGTGTTGTTAAGGTTTACCTTAACAATTTTGCAAAAGCCATTGCGAAGGTTTTGAAAAAACTCTGGAAAGTAAAAAATTGTAATGAGTAGTTAGACCTTTCTTATGATTTTTTCATCATCAAAGCCTATTTTATTATTCAAATACCTAAAGTATTTTTGTTTATTGTAAAATTGCCGAATGAGTCTCTGACTATTATATTCACCTTCACTGTATATTTTCTATCTCATAGTACTAACTTTGATGCTGTCACTTATTTCTTATATCCAACATACACACATCAAAAGTATCTTGGGATCAAGTACGTTTTAGAGTATATCTTTGGCCAATTTGGAGAATGGCCAGTTGTGTCATTCGTTTTAACTAATGCACGACAATGCACATCCACTCACGGCTAGAGCCGTAACACGCACTTTTGGCGAAGCTGGTATAAACGTTCTGCCGTGGCGTGCTCAATTGCCAGACCTCAACCCAACTGTACATGCATGGGATATGTTCCAAAAAAGAGTTTTGCCGGGTATGGGTGCACACCCAACAACAGCATTTCGACTTGTTAGCAGCCATTCCTCAAAGTGACTTTGATGAACTGTAATTAAGCATGCTAAATCACTGCGCTTGTGTTATTCGTGTCAGTGGAAAAACACAGACTATTAATATTCTTATCTACACAATATAAAAGTATAAAATCTTAATTCTTGTCCTTTTATCCATTTTGTTTGACGCCGTTAATTTGAGTTAATTTCCCACAATTTGCAAAAAAAGCAATTTTTCTTAATTTTTACAAAATATAGGGTGTTTTTAATTTAAACATAAGAATTAATGTAAAAGACATTTTGGTAGACTAGATTTAGTAAATATTGATGGGATAATGTTTTTTTCAAAAAATTTACTTAATCGTTAGACACATCAAAAATGTGTGTAATGAACTTAATAACCTACTCATAACTTTTATACGTCTTAGGATTTTATCTTTCATTCAATAATTAGTAGTATCTAAGAATAATTTATTTTATTTAACTCCATCAATATGGGCAATAAAATTTTGACATTATTATCTTGAATAATTACTTTGATAACTTATTTGAAAACAAAAAGAAACTGAGCAGCACAAAGTTAAAACTTGAAACGGCGAAAGAGCGTCCGAAAATTGAGCGCTCCGAAGCAAAGCAAAATGAATTCGAATTAGCTTCTTTGTCACTCTTAGCGTTATATTAAATACTTTTATATAACGCCAAAGTTCAGCAAGTTTGATAGAAAAAGTTGTGGGTGTTGTAAACACAATTAGGCTCTTACTTGATCGGGTGCCAAGTTTCTGGTCCCTCGAACTCCTTTCCACGGTAACTTTTATACCCTTATTATGAAAAAGTCTATTCATACGAATGAACTTGATTAATAAGAGAGAATATTGTTAAAGAGAAAATACTTCTGTTTGGATGGTTCTGTAAGCTTGTTGTGTACATACACAATTTCTTTTGTAAATGCTATTATGCTCTGATTGCTGTTTGGTTGCTGCTTAGCGATTTTATAGGGTCTTAATCGTGTGAAAAATATAGATTCATTAAAATTGATCTTACGATATCTTTTTTCTAGCTAAGTATACTAACAATTTTTGTTTTTAATTTCCAATATTTTCAATAACTTTATTTACCATAATGTTTACCATTACGTCGAACAAAAACATTCATAACAATCAGGTTTTTCAAATGAATTTGTTTTGGTTGTATCTGATTTCTAGAAGGAAACCATTGAAGACAATAGCAAAGGTAACTAGATATTCGATCCAATTATTTTTGCAACGAAGGCGAGAAGTTCATTACAACCACGTTGAATTATATGTGGATAATGGTATTTTGAAGCAAAGTTTCTGTTTGCATTAATGCTACGAAGAGACTTATGAACTAAATCATACAAATAATAAATGGGTAAATAATTTATCACTGTTGTTGATAAAATGGAGGAAATTTGTTGAACAACTCCTGACAGTTTTGAAGGTAACAAAATGACTGTTCGTGCATTAAAACAAAGAAACGGATTTCTAAGATTTCTAGTACTGGTTGGGTGAAAACTTGAAGTGGTTGTTTCAAGGTTCTGCTTAAGTACTCAACTGCTCAGCTCTTCACACATACATATGTACATGGGCGGCGACCCATTGTCATTGAAATATTAAATAATAAGATAAGTTTTATTGTCATCGTTAGTAACTATTTACTCAGTTAGTTGCCATTATGTAATGGTTTTGTAAACCATTGTAACTATATTTTCATCGCTTAGTTTTAATTAATTTGTCGTTATTGTACTTTTCATTTGTATTGTAACTTTCCTATTGTGATGAAGTCACTTGGATTATTCTGGTGGCGTAATTGCAGTAGGAGGGTTGTTTGTTCCTTAACATATAAGCCTGTTTTATAAGCGACATTCTGTTGCCAACTATCATACAGATTGTTACTCTGAATGAAACCCTCTTTTATTTTCAAATTCGGAAATCGTTATTTATGGAGCACAAAATTGAGAAGAATATTGGTCACGTACGTAATGATTATGCAATGCCTTATTAGGCAACAAAATAAAATAACTTCTTTATTACCTATTTTGACAGGTGACGTACAATATTGAAGCGATTCTTTAAACCTTTTTAATTTATATTGTTGTATTTTATATTGTTATATGTGTATGCAAGCTGGACTCACTTTGATCACTGCTTACTTTATGGCGTGGTTTATGCATTTATCATAAAAATTTATTATTTTACAAAGTATATTCAAAGGTTCCTAGATCCATGTAACCGTATTCATACAAGTACGTCGACGTAACAATCACGCTGATTGGTGCATTTTTAATTACTTCATAATTGCAAGCCGACAATAAAACCCACGGCTTTGGGGATTTGCTCAAAATTGATTGATGAAAAAATAATAAGCGAATCAAGCCTAGGATTTGTGGCGACTCATTTTTTATTATAATTGCTTTGTAAATTATAAAGCGTAGAGTTTTATGTTTGTGCACATCAAATTAATAATGAATTTTCATATTAAGTTTTGTTATTGCCTTTATTACTAAAAATTCCAAAATTTGAAAGAAAATGTTTTTGTGAATGTTCAAAAATTTATTTATTCTTTCTGAAAATATTCTCCGCTTGCGTGATTGCACTTTTTCACACGAATATACCAATTTTGAAAACATTCGTGCCACTCTTCCGTGGATTGGCAACATGTGTGAGAACTGACACTGTCGTGGTACAGATAATAATAAAAATAATAAATCCCCAGACAAACACACCAACTCTATGACCTCAAAGTAAGCAGAGCTTGTGTTGTGGATGGCCATACAGCGAACTCGGGCGGAACCCAGAATAAACATACATATTGAATTGAAACTGGGACCTTCGGCGTATGAGTCAGGACTATTACTACACACTACGCCACTCAGCCGTCGATGCTACGGAACTTGCGGTTATTTAACGGAGGTCATGAATAACTTCCGGCAAATGGTCACGTTCTAGTCACCATTTACAAAAATTACCCAAAGCAACAAAAAACAAGTTTAATTAAAAATTAAACAATCATCTATTTATATGCACTTTGCATGCGCGTCACTTCTTGAAAGACCTCTATGCTTGAATGCTGCTTTATTTTGATACCGTCGAGACCATGTTTCGTCACTTGCTATCATAGCCCACGCCAAGTTTTACTCCCCTTCTTTAAAATATGGTAATCAGGCCATTGTATTAAGTAACGCGATTGGTTTTTTTCTCCCTCAGTCAAATTATGTGGGATCCACCGCGAGCACAGCTTTTTCACACCCAAATGTGTGTAGAATGTATATTATAGAAACAAGGGTGGCTATTTTTATTACAAAGTCGTAATATTAACGCTTCGCCATTATCATAACTCAAGAAAATCATCCTCATTAAGATTAACGTAACAGGTGTTAAATTAATTTCAGATAACCTATTCATTACAGGTGTAATCTCCAGGAGTTGAAGATTATCTTATTGCCATTGACAAGAGACAATTTGATGGACAGGCTTATACAATGTGCAATATGTTCTATCTCTATATATTGATTATTCTGTAGCGTAATAAGCTGCATAGAATCTTATTACGTAGATATTATCCAGGGTACAGTAATTACCACTGACAGTCGTATGTGCAAATAATTTCAAGTTTATCTACTTACTTATATTGACAATATAATTACATGCCGCGTTCAATCAACTGTACAAGTGTACTCTACTTGTTTAGCGAGGTACCATAAATTATTTGAAGCAATATTTTCCCGTTTATTTTAGTTTTGGTGGTAATAAACAAAACATTTATTTACCACTACCACAACAGCCTTAACATCACACTGTGGGCATACCAGCCTCGACCACCTAAGAGGGTGAGTTCAAGAGCTTTATATTCCATGCCGAGAGTAGGTCGGCAGACTGACAAGTCTTTGTGAACACACCTGTATTGTTTCTAGGGTATATAAATTCACTCACGATGTTTTCCTGCACCGACGGAGAATAGTAATGTACATAAGTCATTAAAACTTAATGGTTTGACAGTCACCGGTATCACAAGCAGATCCAGAAGGAGTAAATTGATCTGAAAATTTTCCTTTATAACTTGGAGACCAAAGAATATTACCTACATCTATAAAAAAAGTACCGTTCCCGAGAGATACGCACGCGAAACCGCGAGCACATCCTAGCTAAAAATAAACATGAAAACAAACGATTGGTATCTATAGATAAATTATATTTCTTAATAGTTGAATATCAATTATAGGAAAACTATTAAGCCAATCCTCTAAATTATGTAAATAAGCGAGAGGCTTCAAACTAAAAACCTAAAAGTCAACAAAAAGTGCTCAGTTGACAAACAAATCCTAAGCTAGTCTAATCATTAAACAAAATAAGAAAACTTCATCAAAACAAGATTCTGAGCTGAAAGGAATATGAAATCTAATTTCAAAAGCAATCAGTACGAAGGCATGTATTATAATTAGAGTCCAGGCAACGGTAAATTGGCTTTACGTAAAATATCATATAAACGTCGCTGGGAAACACAGATTTAAACTAGAAGGAATTGCAATGAAATGTTTGTGAAAGTTTACACGGATGAGATTATTTCTTGTTACTTCTTTTATTTTTCACGTTAAGGAACTATTTGCAAAAAGGTTATTAAAGATTTTTAATCGACATCCAAGTAGCAAGGGATTCAGAAGATCACCTATTTGCCAATAATTGACATTCGCTGACGCTAATACTATTCAGACAACTTATCGACCAGTACGAATTTCGGTGTTCGCGGCAAAATTGAACTAAAGTATCTGTGTGCCAACCATTATTCAAAATATTAAAAAAACTCAGATATATGAATTCCAAGATAAAAAAAAGTAAGTTTTCTGGGTTTTCTCATACCTACCATCAAAGCTAACCATTACAGACGTTAATGATAGTAAGCATGATTAATCCAGACTATTTAGATCAACAATACTCTTGGTAATGTCATATTTCTGCAATTAATTTGAATTTTTTACAATCTGTGTCAGATTGTCTGTGTTCCAAAAAGGCAAATAAAGTAGATTATTTTATTTGAATGTGTATCATACGGAGTACGGACTATTGTTTGTTAAAAAAAATTTAAATCACACCATAACCCATTTGAAATAAGTAGAATCAGAATTTCAGTGTTCGTATTCAATATATGTGTAACTGTGCACGTTGGCCTTCGGACAACGAAAACCTTTTTAGAAATTTACTAACTTCATTGGCAGCTATGTATTCTTTTAAACTTGGACATGGAACGTCAATGTCAAAAAATTACGAGGATTTACTATTATTATTACTAGTTTTAAATTTCAAGCTGAATTTAGGTAAAATTTACTTTTAGGAATAAAGAGACAGAGACCGATGTTGATGTTGAAATTCTTTAGTGACGCGCAATACCATGAGGCCGTTTAGACAAGTAATGTTTAACATTAAACACGTAACATATACGTTATGCCTTTGGTTAGATCCTTTGTATTAATTTCTTTACTATGTAGTTATTTTCTATATTTGGTAACCATGGTTTATAGGTCTTTTTATTGTTATATCCTATTCCTATAAATAAATATAGAAGATTTACTGGCTTTTTTTTTATTTTCCGGTCCATCCTACACAATTTTTATTTTTATACAAGACTTTTAGATTTAAATTTAGGGAAGTTTAAGGGGGAAAAGGTTACTCATGAGTTAATCTTTCATGTTTACTACTGACCATTAGCAGGTAAAAATCACTTTTACTCCAATTGCGAGTAATAATGCGGTTACATATGCAGGCATTACGCGTAGAAAACTAAGTAAACACGTGGAATTATGGAAATTCAAGATGCCAGTTCAAGTCATTATAAATCTAGAACTCCAATTAAAGCTAAAAATATGTTCACTAGGAAAAAGAACATGTCCTACATTGACATTTGAACATTGTCAGCGCTACGTGACTCATGTTATATTACAATCTATACAAACCCCATATAATTACCTATCATGTCTAAGACACTGCAACCAATGTTTGACAAAATTTGACAGTGAAGTCAGTGGTAGACCCTGCGTCAAATGCCAGAGGTTGTAGGTTTGAGGCTTCGGGTCATAATTGCTAATATGTATATACGTATGTTTACTATGGGTTCCCCCCCCCATTTCGCTGTGTGCCCCATTCCACAACACAAGTTCACTTTGGGGCCGTACAGTTGGCATGTTTTCCGGGAATTTTTTTTTTGAAAATCGTGCCATCACGCGACCCTAGTACGTCATCTATATGGTTATATCTATAAACAACACAAACATTAAATTCTGTAGTCTACTCGAACCAATCCGTATTGTCCAACACAACGTATATGTAAGTGTCTGTATTTTTAAAAATCGAATTTCAATCACGTTCGAATGTGTAAAGGCGCCGATTCAAACCAAACAAAATTTAAAATCATATAAATACAAGAGAACAAAACAAGTTCAGTTGATTGGACGGGATAAACCAACGCAACGCTCAATGGAGCTAGGGCGTTTGAGTACAGTGTAAGCATATCAAGCTTTGCTTTTTAAATCTGAATAGCCTTTATTCCTTTCAAATAAGATTGGAGTTTGAAATGAATATTGAGTTCCATTCTGTACATTCAAAATCAAATGGAGAATTTATTGAAGTTCACATATTCAGAAAGTGAGATCATATAATACTCGTACTGTTAGAACAATATTACAAAAATAGCCCTAATAATCTTCCAGGTTTCCGCACGAAGTCTTCCTTCACCTTTAGTGCAGTCAGCTTGATGTACTTAAGCTGTTAAAACTCATTGGTATACCTGCCAGTCATCGGGGCTCGAACCTTAGACCATAAGATTGAGAAGCCAGTTCCTAATAAGCTGCGCTATCGCTCCTTTATTATAATATCTACATAAATACTCCTAATTAAATCCATGTTTCTTTTCCCACAAAATAAAAAGAAGAGAGGGATGGTTTTTAGGCTTACAGGATAAAAAACGTTCAGTGACGAAAAATTAAATGATTGATTGATAAAACCATGCCCAAAATAGCAAAAAAAATACAACAGTGAATTGAAATTAATAAGCGAGATGTTTGTGACTGTACCCTGTGCTGTTTTTTGTACTATAAAGTACGCATGTTTGATTTGTATTTGTTGTATAATTGAAATGCTCGAGCACCTTTTGGTTTTTTTATTTATCTCTTTGTGTACGCATTCCAAATTTGTTTGTTTACGTTCAATATTAAAAACAGCGGCAATTGAAATTGATGTTTTATGCATGTGACCAGCGAACATATTATTTATGAGTATCACACAGATTCAGCATTGTTTACCAACTAGACGCTTGATTTCAATTCTCTTTAGAATATTTCAACAATATCATTGATCAATCAAAAGCTTCAGTTGGTTATTATGAACATTACATGCATATTTTTTTCGTTCTAAAGCAGTATAATATGCAATTGCAAAAATGCACATCTTGATTCGGATACTTGAGAAGTAAAACATCAGACGAACATGTATCCAATAATCTCCCTTTTTAAAAGTTGGTTAAACACGTTAAAAACGTACTTCGTCTACGAGAGGGTCCTTTTAATTAAGATTAAAACAGATACCAAGCTGTATTTAATACAGAGCAAATGATTTATATATCATTTTTGAATATCTTAATTCTATTTTTATCAAAAGGAAACTTGATGGATGCAACATATTATGTACTATTTTAACTCCATTGAGCTTCAATAATGAGTATATTCTTTAATTAAATACCTTGACAGGTACGGAATATTAGTTATTTTATTTAAATTTACATTACATAAAATGGCGTACACAAAAGCAAACAATGCCAAAAGTGACGGAGCATTTCACAATTTCCCTAAAGCACTTACGTTAGGCGAGCAGCGTGACATCTGCAGCCAGCTCGTAAGTAGTCCTACTAGCAGTTCATTAAAATCTGTCGACAACTTTAAAATTACTTTAGGACGCCTCTAGCAAGTTTTTCTTTGAGCTCCAGCAAGTTTCTAAACTAATCTGCATACGTAATACTTGTAAATAAGATTGAAGGAAACTTTTCATAGTGTGTAAGAGAATTTTAAGCTGGAAATACAGTTAGTTAGATTTAGATTTTATAAGTTAGAACTGTTTTGGAACATTTTGTTAGTTTCGAAGTAGAAGTGTCCGGGCCAGACGTGGATGCTTTGAATTCAATGTGTGCTGGCTGTTACTCGTTTGCAGTTTTGTTTTGTTTGTATAAACTGGAGTAGGGAAAATGTAATTTAATCTATGTCTAAATTAATATGATTAAGGGGAAAGGGAAATTAATATGATTATTTTCTCTGTAATTAATAAACTTTTAGCCCGATTTTGATATTTCTTCGCCACTAGACGATGCATTGCCCATATGCAGCATAAGAAACGATTTATTTATTTTAGTAATCCCCTAGGTGCTGCTCTGCTGAAACTAAACTAATGTTAGTATATGTACTTAATGTATAAATTAATGTTAAATCTAGTGCAGTTTTGTACGGAAAAACATTCAAACGTACCTAGTATTTTTGAAACGTCCATTAAGACCAAGTTGATTGCATAAAAACCAGCTAGAAATGTGATTGTACTTAACTGCACAAAATTGCATACAGAGAAGCTAGGGAAAGCTATAGATTTTGTAATGAACTTGGATATACTATACATAAAGCCGAATTATTCTAGACAAAATACCTAATTAAAAGTTTTTTCAAGAACTTCAACTGTTGTTGATATCTTATTTGTAGATACTTTCTAAATTTAATTGTACAATATGATATATGTCGCTGTTTAACATAATACTCAGCTAAACAGATAAAACAAGAATTTTTCACCGTAATTTATTACCTTCGTTGCTTATATATTTCTTTCCCAAAAGTCGATGAAGTGTAACTCGATGCTACGATTCGGATCCGAATAAAAGAGGCTCTTAACATGAAGAAAACTGGAAGCTTATGTAAAATTCCGCAATTAATAAATTCTTCAACATATTCATTGAAAGAAACCTGTTATCGTTTTGAATACCTTATTAGCCTTCTATGTACATAGTAAGTAATATCTCAAAAATCATACATATACACGTACACATACACAACTATTATTAATTAATCTACTAGAATAATCAAAACCTACAATAAATTGTACGTGGAGTGGTTATTAAATATGAGATAATAATCAATTATCACGCCATGTTTAAATTAAGTTAGTGGTTTCATCATTACAGGTAATTGAAAAAAACAATTTTAATATTTATTACATATATTTTTTTTACCTTTTGGCAATATTACTTTTAAATTAAAAATTAAATATAAGTTTCAAATGAAAGAAATAAAAGAAGCAGTACATTTTGACTTGCTCCATCATCGGAGTCTGATGTACTAAATTGAAATTATATATAAAAAATAAAAGATAAAGTTACATCAAATCAATATTTTATTAAAACGCCACGGTACCCACCACTATAGTTGTTTTCAAACGTACAGGGTGATGGCGAAAACATTGAACAAATTAGCGTTAATAGCTTTTTTCGTCCTGTGACTAGTCAATATGGAAAAATTCTAATTATAGATGGATATATTATGTCCCACAATAAAACTTTAAAAGACGCTCATTATTGGTCTTGCGTGAATAAACATGCCGTAAACTGTAGGAGTACCTACTGTTTGTAACCGAATAGTTAGAGAAGAACATTTTATAATCAAGGAAATGTCCAGTCACAATCATGCTCCTGAACCAGATACGTAGATAAATTTTTTTCGTTTTTACCTACTTATACATAACCTTAACTAGTTTATTACTTTAATTTATATTCATTTTATAAGTTTATATTTTTGTGGTAATTTGCAGATCGCATTGATGAATTGAATTTAAGGAACAATATAAAACAATCAGCCGTTCAGAGCAATGACACACCAGGTAAAATAATCCGTGAACACTTCTCTTCATTGCCTTCAAGTAGCACAACTTCGATACTTAACAAGAATGCTCTGCGGCAAATCATACAAAGAGCAAGAAAGAAAAATATGCCTAAAGAACCCACATATGTTAGTGAAATAAACATACCTGATGAAGGATCTGAAGGAAATAAATGGAGTAAAATGATTGGCTCGTAACCATGCATATGGGAATAACCAACGCCTGTTGTTATTTGCAATCGAACCTTAGGAGTTAAGTGAATCAGAAATGTGGTTTGTAGATGGTACCTTTCAAATTTGCCCTACAATATTCACGCAGCTTTTTTCTATTCACTGTATAGTAGGTACTGGTGACTGCAGACGCATAGTCCCATTAGTGTGCGGGTTACTAGACAGAAAGACAGAAGAATCGTATATTGATTTTTTTTCTCAACGGAAAGAATATTTTGCTGAATTTAACATTGAGTTGAATCCAGGGCAAATCATGTCGAATTTTGAACAAGCGATAATAAATGCAATTCGAATCGAATTTCCAAACACACTTCAAAGTGGTTGTTTGTTTCACTTAGGTCAAAATATATGGAGAAAAATTCAAGCTTGTGGTTTAAGTGCGCGATATGGTGCAGATAGTAATTTTGCGGTACAAATGCGATGCTACGTAGCGTTTGCCTATCTACCTGTGGAAGATATACCAAATATCTTCAGACAGTTTAAAGATATTCTCTTCCCAGAAGAAGCCGAAGAAGTAACTAGATATTTTGAAGAGTATTATGTTTTAGGACGACTGATAAGCCGCAGTATAGATGACAAAAATTCTCGTTTTACGCTTACAACCACTTTTTCCACCGAGCCTATGGTCTATAGAAAGAAATAACAACTTATTCCTTCCACGTACTCAAAACAGTGTAGAAGCCTGGCATCGCCGCTGGAATTTTTTGTTAGATAATAAGAGACTTGGACTCTATGGATGTATTCGAAAACTTATTGAGGAACAAAATATTACGGATCTTAAAATTGAGAACATTTTAGGTAATCTAACTCAGGAACCACCTAGAAAAAGGCAAAGAGTTGCAGAAAATGCTATTTGAGCAATTTCGAACAAGAAAAGTACATTTTTTTTTGTTCCCCTCCGCGGGAAGGGCAGGAGGATAAAAATGCCCTGACGCATACTCTGGCGCGATTTCAAAGTTATGTGGGACTCGTCCCGACGCCTACCAGGACCATACCCACTAAAAACCCCCTGTCGGCTCGTGCATTTTTGCCACTCAGCCTTCATCTGAGCGACGGCCAATTGGAGAAAGAGGCCGCGCTAGCGGGGCCCAGAAGGGGTCACCCGCTGGGATTACATAGCACTGAAGGTGCTCAAAGCACTGAAGGTGAATACATAGCACTGAAGGTGCTCAAAATGAAAATCAATAATTAAAACAAAAATTAAAAAATTGCAAAATAAAATTGAATTAATTCGCATTTACGTTAGAATTAGGATTTACGTTAGAATTAGAATTTACGTTAGAATTAGAATTTGCGGCCAGAAGGGCCTCGAGATCGGCGGACAGTCTGGTGGATGAGTACGCTTACGCATTCCTAGGCCTAGCGACTTTGAACTTCGAGTCTAACACAGGAGTAGTATATGAGACTGAATCACGAACTAGAGGATTGGGATGGGTTTCGGAGCGTTTGAAAAACGCTTCAGAGAGTGTTTTGAGATGTTGTTGTACTGTAGGCAGTTCAAGATCTCTATGCAAGTCCGCGTTACGCACGTACCACGGTGCGTTTGTGGCCCGGCGGCAAAAGAAGTTTTGAACTACCTGCAGTTTGTGCAGGAGGGAGGGTTTGGCGTGGGCAAAGATTGGCGAGGCATACGTCATAACGGGTCTAACGCAGACCTTGTAAAGTGTACGTTTGTTTCTGAAGGACATTTTACTTTTTCTACCTAACATGCTATTTAGGCGGCCTAAATAGTGACGAGCGAGTTTCGAAACTCTTTCGACGTGTGGCTTGAAAGAAAGCGTCGGATCTAATGTGACGCCTAAGTATTTAGTACTGGGCTTCCAGGGGATGGGAATGCCTAACATTCGGACGTGGGGATCGCCATCGGGACGACGGCGTTTGTGGTCGAAGCGCATTGCAGAACTCTTTTCAGGGTTCACATCGATGCGCCATTTTTGAAACCATACACCAAGGGCGTTTACGGCCTTTTGGAGTCTGGCTACAAGGTGCCGAACACTGTGGCCTTTGGTATAGAGTGCGGTGTCGTCAGCAAAGAGGGCGAGTTCGACGCCTTTCGGCGGGATGGGAATGTCGTTGGTGTACACGGTGTACAGCAGAGGGGCGAGGACTGAGCCGCGAAAGAAAACCGCGACTGTTCTATAACGACGCGGAAAGAAACCGTCAAGTATATACTCGACGATTCGGTGGACTTGCTGAGGGCAGGAGTGTTTAGCGCGAAAGCCGAACTGATGGGGAATAATGAGAGGATCGCCATCCGTTGGAAACAGATGGTTCCGCATTCGAGAGAGTATGACTCTCTCGAGAAGTTTAGACATTGCCTTGAGGAGGCTGATGGGTCTGTGATTAGCCGGGACGTTCAGAGGTTTGCCCGGCTTGGGAATGCCTATGACTGTCGCTTCTTTCCAAGCTTTTGGAAAGTAGCTATGGTCGAAGCAGGCATTGAAAAAGATAGCTAACAAGGTAAGCATCTGTTGAGGTAGGTGCTTAAGTGCGTGGTTGGAAATTCCATCCGCACCCGGAGCCTTTTTTGACTTTTTATTTCTAATGAGAAGCAAGATTTCATCATTAGAGACTGTGACAGGGTCAGCGGTGATGGGGAGAGAGTCTCTGCGAAGGACTTCGTCCTCCACCGCCTGGATGTGTGAGGGATCAGCAGGTTGCGTGCTGGGCGAGCATTGTGCGGCAATGCTGTCAGCGAAGCATTCGGCTTTCTCTTCGACTTCAAAGGCAGTAGTGCCATCGGGACGAGTGAGAGGAGGAACGTGAGAGGCGGTGTCTACGCGTAAGGCTCGGGCCATGCTATAGTACACTTGGTGGGACGGAGAGATATTCGCCATGAGATCGTTCATCTGAGCGTCTCGGAGTTCCGCGAGGCAAGACCTAACTTTACGTTGAAGCTGATTCGCAGCTGTTCTATAGGCGGGCGTGGGATATTTCTTGGCTCTCTGGAGAGCCGCGTTCTTAGCTTTAATAAGATTGCTAACGGCTAAGGGAAGCGTGGGTTTGCCTTGCTTAGCAACCTTTTCGTTGTCACTGATGGCTGAGTTGATAGCATCAGTGTGAGAATTTACTAATGAATCGATTTTATCCGGGCTATCTAATTGTTCGGGAGAGATCGCGAGTGGAGAGTTCGGAGCCTCTAAGGCTGAAACTAACGTATTTTTAAAACCTTTCCAGTTGGTAAAGGTCTTAGGAGATGAGACGTTATCGTTCGGCGGTCCTAGCACGAGGGGAACGGGGCGATGGTCGGAGCCTAGGTCATCGAGCGGTTCGATAGACCTTAGATCAAGATTGATTCGCTTGATAATTGTAAAGTCGAGGATGTCAGGAGAGTAAGACGGGTTGTTGGGATAGTGAGTGGGAGTGATGGGGGATATGACGTCTAGGTCAAGGGAGTTAGTGATATCGAGGAGAGCGATACCGCTGGTGTTAGTCGATAGGCACGTCCAGTCAGTATGTTTGGAGTTAAAGTCTCCGAACATAATGACTGAATGGCCGAGGGCGAGAATGGCCTCAAAGTCGCTACGGATTGGTCTGGTACCACTAGGTATGTAGATTGAAGCTATGATGATGGTCGGATGACCAGTCATAGCCAATCTACACACAGTGGCTTCCATGTTGAGGAGAGGAGGGGTAGGGAGAGGACAGCAGTGGAAGCCTCTTTTGTAATATATAGCGGTGCCACCGAAACCGTCGGAGTTGGGCCTATCGTTACGAATAAACGCGTACTTAGGTATAGCGAATCCCCTGGAGCGGTTTGGAGTAAGCCATGTCTCCTGGAGAAGGAATAAGTCAGGTTCTTTGTTCTGAAGGAACAGTTTAATCTCGGGAAGGTTGGTGTTAAGGCTACGAGCGTTAAAAGATACTAGGGATAAGCCCTTGGGTTTAATACGACTGGATGCGGGATTCGCGGGTCTAGACATTATAATTTACTTATTTACGATTTTATATAAAATTAAAAAAAAAGAATAAATTTATAATGAACTTAGAAGCGGGTGATGCTCGGCTAAAGCAAATAAACGCTCTTGAGGAGAGCGGGCGGCTTGCAGTTTGCGTGCGAGCACGGCAATTTCGTTAATATCGACGTTTTGAATAACGTCGAACACGGTCTTCATGTCCTCAGCCAACGACGACTGAGGTGCGGATGACGGAGAAGGACGCGGCCCTACGGAAGCTATGGGAGCTGGGATGGGTCGGGAAGGTGCAGGCGGAACGGCCGGACGCTGCCTTCAAGACAGAGCCTGAGTAGGCGTCGGCTGAACGGGCTTTGCTTCCGGGGGACCCCGGTTGCGCAGCGGCGGGAAGTTAGCGGAAGTGAGCGGCGGCGCCGGTTTAGGCGGGACCCTCTTGGCGGTGGAGCGCGGAGCGCGCGGGCAACCCCTGTAGTTAGCTGTGTAGCCGGATTGGCCGCAAAGCACACAGGCAGGGGGGGAAGTGGATTCGGGAGTGCGAGTGCACTCCTTCGTTATATGAGGATCCAGGCACTTAACGCACCTGGGGGGAGCTGAGCAGTTAGCCGCTACGTGGCCGTAGAGCTGGCAGCGGTGGCACTGCCCAGGGTGACCACGGGGGTTGGGACGCTCGACGGAGATATTCGAGAGTCCGCAGATTGTGCGAGCCTCTCTGAAGATCTCCCTCGAGTTGGGAGAATTAGACAAGATAACTAAAGCTAACGGAAAGCGCCTACCGCGGTTAGAGTGCATCTTGTGCACTGCTACAGCCGGGAAGCCCTGGGACTTAAGGTCCTCGAGAATGTCTTCATTACTGAGTTCAAACGGGACGCCCCGTAGTACTGCGCGGATCTTACGCTCCTCCGGGAGGGCGTAAGTGTGGTACGCGATTTTTTTAAGCGAAAGTAAACGAGTGATCGCGCGGAAGTCGTCGATAGTCGCGACTTGGATTTTTATAGTTTCGCCTGCGTTATTTGCCTTGAGGTAATTGATTTTGTGCTCTTTGCACAGGTTAGAAACCGCGGTCCAGCGCGCTTTATCGCGGAGGAAGACGGGCGGTGGAACTGAGGCTTCGATGGGACGGGAGCGCAGCGCGATGCTGGCTTAGACGGGACCGACGGAGACGCGGTCACTTCGAGTGACATGAGGGGCGCGGGGGCGGGTGTAGAAGACACCGGGGTTGGCTCGGGTGTTGAAGACACCGCGGCTTTTTTCGAACGCTTCTTCGAGCGTTTGGCTACTAATTGGAACGCGGGCTCAGGAGAGCCGGTTAAAGTGGCGGCGACCGACGAAGCTTCGGACGCGGCGGAGTCTGAAACGCTCCCGGGAGCGGTACGCTTCCTGCGAGATGAGCGCGAGGATGAGACCGACGCGCAGTCCATATCGGATGGAACGGGAGACGCGGGAGAGCTATACACCTGAGGGGTCTGGACATTAGAGGCCTGAGGGGCCGTGGTTGAGGCCTGAGGGGCCGGGGACGCAATAGATGCTTGTAAGGCCTGCGTTAGTACGTCAGCGGGTATGCTTACGCCGGACGCAGTGAGCGCCTGGGCGAATGACCTAAGAATATTAACAAGGTCCATTGGAGGGCTTGGAATAACAATATGTAATATATAAATATATAATGTATGCCTAGGTTCCCTAGCAACTCTAGCACCTATTTATATAACAAATGCCTAGGATTCCTAAATAAAAAACCTAGCGAACCCTAGCGGCAAACCTCCCTACCAGCGGTAGGGGGGCTGGGGAGAATAACTTAAAACTAACCGTAGTACGCCGAAGGCCGCTACCTAGAAACCTAAAAAAGGGTACGCAGGTAAAGAGTTGACCGCGTTAGGGTCAACCTTTACCGACAGAAAGGATAAATACACACGAAAACACACAGATATGATAGAAATAAATATGAAAATAGGAGAAAATAAATAAAATAGAGAAAAGAAATAAAATAAAATAAAAAGGACTGGTTCAGTACAAATTCGTTGTCACCGTTAAGTATCCTTTGCACTGAAACCAGACTACTTACGCTGGGCAATACACAGCACTCAGTACAAGCACAACACAACTTAGCACAGCACTTTGAAGACTAAGGGGCTTAGTCACAAAGAAAAATCACACTTCGATAGCACTCAGAGGGAGTAGGAAAACCTTGAAAACCGCAGCACGGAACCAACACGCTAAACCGTGACGTCAGTAGACTGAGCGCCACGGAATATCGGGAAGGGACCAAACAACGGAGAAAGGGGTCTTGCACGTCCGCACTGGGCGGCGATCGGAGCGAGAATGCGAGAAAAGTACAATGGGCACCCTTGAATTTATAAGAGCTTTAGCGTTAAGTACTCGTATATACTAACTAATACACAAACGATGCGCACCGATGCACGCATAGTGGAGAACGTCAAATAAATTTAAATTGCTGCAAACAAAAAGAAATAGGATGACGGGTTTTAGGTTGAAGACGCTCTGGGGGATTTTAAAGTGGTTTATAAAATTGGATTTGGAATTTTTAGGACAACATTCTAATTTTAACGAAACGTCACAACATTTTCTTTGCAAAGTTAAGATGGAAGTCCAATAAGCACAAAATATTACATTTATTTCTCATGAACGCACAAAATTAGCAAGGTTAATTTTACTTTTTTGTTACATGTTTTGCTAACTTTGCATTTTGAACTTAGGCCTGAAACACGACCCAATACAAATTAAACAATCTTCCTCTCAATCGTCACGTCACATGTGCAATTGATTCATTTCGAAAAGATAGGACCAAGATAATACTTGAGTAGACAATTGTTTATAAACATCAGTCCTAGATTTTGTGTTACACATACAAAATCATTAAAAATGTACAGTTTAGGTACTAATATTTTTCACCGTTAAAATTTGTTGATAATATAATTAATAAATGTTGGTTGACACCGAATTTGTTGTTTTTCATTTACTACTTGAATATTTTTATACACATTGTGACTGAATAAAGCGAAATCACAAGCATTTGAGCGTATGAGGCAGTGAAAATGTTTTTCGAAACAGCGTCATTCGCGACTACATCATTCGAGTCCATAAGCTTTCGAACCTATGCGGCAGTGGAAAAAAAATTCGCAACAGCGCTGCGTGTGTCGCAACAACGGCATTCTAAACTACGTAGCGGACCCGTAATTACCTCACTTACCAAGTTTTAATTATTTTGGTATTATTCCCTTTAGTAATGTGACTATTTAAAAAGATAAAAATATAATCAACTTTATAATCTATTCAATAACGGGTCCGATGTGTGTTTCTATCACGGACTTTAAATTTAAAACAATAACCTACATACACTGAGTAAAAATTAAATATCACTACGTAGGTTTGAGTGTGGTTATTATCGACAAAAATGAAAGAGCACGCAGAAAAATTATACGAACAAAAGACTATTGTCTAAAGTGACTAACTTGAACCTTAGTCGCGTGGCTTTAAATCGTCCTTCATTAAAATAATTTGTTCCTGACGTTCTCGTACTTTTATTAAAAAGAGCTCATTTTATTTCAAAAAACGAAGTTCTCATGGCGCCATTCCACGGTAACAATTTTTATAATTCTTAACAAAATGTACTAGTAATTTAACTATAATATGTCACAGTATGAGAAAATACTCCTCATATAAAAACAATCAAGTAGTTTTATCTGCTATCCTCCTTCAGAACAAAAGCATCAACTATCAAAACCACTTAGCCGCCTATTAATTAGGCGTATTATGCACTATCCGAGCGCCCGACGGCCGCGGTTAGGCTGCATATTCATGAGATAAACCGCTCGGCTCCGATCCCGTCCAAATGATACGCCGTTTTTACCTCCAGACCTCCGCTTACACTTCATTGGCCGTATTTACCGATTAATTCTGAGGTCACCGGGTTTATGAAACCTTTTATTAAGGCGATAAGCTCATTATTAAGGATTCTATTTTTGTGTTGCCCCACAAAGATTATGAGGCTCCTGTTTATTTCGTTTTCGAAGTTTTATAGGATTGTGAAAGGGGTGGACTTTTTGGCGACTTTGGGCTGTTTTGTTTTGTTGTTTGTTTCGAAAGAAGTCTTTGCTTGATAAATAAATAATAAATTGCAAGCCTTATTCAATTCTACTTTAACTCTATTTAAGGCGACGTACAAAGCTGAGGATTAGTAGTTAGTATTAAACAATAATGTAAGAAGTATAAAGTTGTATATGTCACCTTATGCAAAAAGAAAGGCATATCTGTTACCTACTGAGAATTAAATATTCACCATTAGTTACGAAAGTAATTAAGAAATGGTGTACCTACATTATTATAGTTGTAGTATATTAAACACTATATTCTTCTAATAGTACTCTAACTACAATATTCCACGAAATGAGTAATTTTTTTTAACATTTAAAAACAATTAAGTACATTTATCTGCTATGTTCCTTCAGAATAAAATCATTAATTAATAAAACCACGAAGCTGCTTATTATAAGCACTCACACACACCCGGAGTTATATAAGCACTAAATAAGATTCGTTTACAATTTTTTTTTTGGTACAGATTTTTTTATTTCGTTAACTTCATTTTGAAAAACTAGAACAACAATATAAACTCGTTTTCTTCGCTTACGATGTTTTGCTTGGTTAACTGAAATCACTGCCGGCTGACTCTCCACATACGAACTGAGTTTATTTAATACATAAAATGAATACATCCATTTTTGAGATTTACACATAGGTTATCTTTCAACCAGAAAAAGCATCGTACCCAGGGAATAAGCGGGCGAAGCTGCAGGCAAAATCAAGTGTTTTTAATCAAATGAAATAAAATCATTGGTGATACCAGATATGTGTATAAAACGGTATTGTATAAAACGGTATTGTATAAAACGGTATTGTATAAAAGATTATATTTCATGTACAGGATGGAAACGATATTTAAAACCTCACTCAATTATCCTTTTTTATGAGGTTTGATTTTACATGAGTTGATGGTTAGACGGTGACGCTACTGTAACCTTGTGTGACAACGACGGTGGGTTTGAATACAAAATTCTAATTCAACATTTTTTATTTCACCATAGGTAAAAAAGTAACACTTGTTAAAAGTCTTCATTGAGATTGCGTAAATACGTTTTAACTTCGCTTTCTTAAAAGGTATTGTAGGTAGAACGAGAGGGAAAAAACCGGCATAAAAATACCTCTCTTGTCAAAATTGTTAATTACATGATGTAGGTAGTTAGGTATTCCGTGTGACTGCGACATGAACAAACACAAAACACCTAATTGACTGTGCTAATGTCAAGCCCTAGTATTAATATGTTATTTTTCAGATAGCAAGAAGCAGAACCTAATTCCCATGCCCTTTTGTCAACCAAATACTCTTAGATTTTATAAAAAGTTTTTGACATAATATTCCCTTCTTTTATATCTTTCTTAGTTTTAAATTTATGAATAATCTTGTGAGTGTACAAAAAATTCATAAATTTATTGTAATGCAAGGGGTAATATTTAAAGAGGTTTAAAGAGGTTATTCCAACCTCTTTCAACTTTTATTTTAGTGATTCTCTATTTCCAAACTTATATATTCCACAAAGAGCCATTTTCTCAAATGCTACTCGCGAGTTGTGAAGTATGGACTCTTAAAATCCATAGTTATGCCAAGGAGGCACAGTATTATCTATTATTGTTTAAATTGTTACCTTGGTAATGAAATGTGTTTTATACACCTGCCATACCTACCACTAATGCTATGAAGAACCGACAAGTCCAGCGGAAAGACTAGAGATGGATTGATAGAAAGGTTATTCTAACAGTTTATCGAAATGTAACTCTTAATATTTCTAATTAAAATGAAAATTTTTTAAATTTAAAAAGTAATTTTATACCTTACCATACTTGCCGTTTCTTTCCTCAATTGCATAAAATTAACAAAGTGAACTAACTGGAATTGGTTAGAAGCTCAAGAGGATTAACAAAGTGCAGTTTACTGTGCACGGCCAGCTTAGTTTGTGATCTAAAAAAAACCACAAGAGAGGATGCGCGGAAGCTATTTCTCATGGCTCGTTTTTTAAGGAAATTTATATTGTAAAACGATACAGTAGCAGACTTAAGCTAAGATATTTCCAATAAAACTTAAGGTTACATGCTTACTTAATTAACAGTAGAAGGTAATAAGACATGTTTTCATTTTATTCAGTACCACAAAGTTAAAATTTTTTGAATAGGAAAAGAAGAATGTAATTTGAAAATAAGTAGGTGCACGCACAAATCGAGATCACAAGAAAATCGAAAAAGAAAGTACTAATAAGTTGACGCGTATTTATTTTTCGCAAAGCTAATGTTGCAACCGAGGTTAACTTTTTAATATCATGAAAACACGTCACTAATCTATCTCGGATATTCCGCAAAGTAATCGCGCTGCGGTAACAGGCGGTGGCGCTTCGACACTCGTGCGATGTATGACCCGTCGAACTGTACCACGTACGCCATCATACATTATTCACGTAGCCAGTACGGCCGCGGGCTAGCTCCTATTGTGACCCAGTGAAGTCATGCGATGATCCCATGAATGATTAGTTGTGTGGTGTGTGAAGGTCAGGTCAGTATTTGGCAAAGTTTCAAATTTACTTATACTTTATAAAATTAGTAACACAGTGTAAAGTCATCTACCCGACATTGTCCTCAGTCACAAAAACATTTTGAATAGTCTTAGTCATATAAATAGATGTAGCAAAGAAAGTTTTAACAATACCCATCTTGTATGTAGTTAAATAGTTGTTGTTTAATATCATTTTCTTTCATCACTCATTCCAAATCTATCTAAATTGAGTATACTGTAATAAAAATATATATTTAAAAAAAACTAATATATTCCATATATTATAAGTATACTAAATCCAGATATGTAAAATGTAAATACTTCTCTTTCAAAAATACTTATTTCTTTAATTTATCGTTTTAAGTGAAAAACTAGTTCTCTATGACCAACATCTTGCTATTCAATAATTAAATTATATCGGCGTGATCGGAACAACCTGAGGGCTCTGCGTAAGCTTCCAATATCAGTCACGTGTCGACCCACCTCAGCTGAATTATCCCACGTAGTTGCGAGTATATATACCCGTGATCTCTATATATAGCAATGTACTTACATGCCCTGTAGAAGTTTACTTTTTGGGTCTTAGATATGAGACTATAGACTTCAATTTTGTTACTTGATACCTTGTCTACAAATTGAGATATGTAAAATCTTGAAATATAGTAACCACCCTTTCTTAGACTACGGAGACAAAATTTCCACTTATATCTTATGAAAAATAATTTATATTATTATATATAGACGAATAAAGCACTTTAGAATAAAGATTTTTGTGGTGATTGATGTAATGAATTAATATTATCTTATAACCTAAACCACTACTAACAAAGAAAATTAGCACCCAGCTAATAGTTATATTATTAGACTTGTTTTTTTTCTCAGGTCATGTTTCATTTTTTTTTAATATTTTTTTTTAATACGAGGGTCAAACTGAAGTTCTTAGAACTGGCCACTTGTAAACAATATAATAGCTGGCCAAAACGTAGTAAGCCTACGTGCGACAGCAGTTTATGCTACGCATGAATATTACCAATTTTTGTTTTATCGTACAATTTACATTAATTGTAATTGTATTGTAATTAACTATGAATGAAAAATAACATAATTTACTAAACGTCTTTGTTTTTTTATATATTCATTATTGTATATTTTTTTAATGATTCAGTAACAATGAACCGGGTTTGAAAATTTTTCTTTTTATAACGTCAACAACATCCATATGTGACATCGGATATATTCAAAAGTTTCCACGGGATTAGGATTTCCAAAACAATACAATCACTCATTATTGATTTGATCGCAATCTACTAAATTTATATTAAAAGTAGTGCAGCATTACGTAGAATTATAAATAAGCAAAATCTATGAGTAGTTTTCCAGATATTTATAAAATTAGCCTATTATACGTTAAAGGAGGCTGAGTAGTCGTGGGCTGAGTAGTTAACACGTAGAAATTCGTATAAAAAATAAGTTATATTAACTTTATTATAAATTTAATAAATCGCGAACGATTTAATTTCTGGAAATAAAATTCATTCAAAATACGAAAATTCACTGTGATTTTTATGAGTGGATTTAGTTTTAACGTCGGCACTAATACTAATTTTTTCCCCCAATAACGAGCGAAAAGAACGAACGATACGTACGTGATTGAAAAGTCACTCACCCATCCATGCCGTCAAATGGCCGCCATTCTGATACTCGTTTGTTTGGCTTTGTTCCATGCGCTTGAGTTGTTTTATGGTTTTCCTATTTTCTTACGACTTACCCTTGTTATACGGACTAACTACGACTCTTCTTTACTCGAATACTTTCTGCTTGCCACCGGATCCCTAGAACCCGCCTAACACGACGAATAATGGTTTTGTTCCCTTGGATACCCGATTTTGCATTTTGACATGGATCGCTGTGTTAACTGTGACATTGCGTTTGGTCGCTGTGCTACTGTTGGCAAACAAATTTTAAATGAAGAAATATTGGTTGTGATTTGACAATCGCGTATGACTGAAATAGCAAGTAATCTGCAAGTAAGTAATCTGAAACAGTAAGTAATTGCAAATTTTTTTATAAGTTTACACTACATAAACACACACACACACACACACACACACATGCACACAGACACACATACACTTACACATTCATACAATAAATAAATAAATAAATAAATACTTTAATAGTATACAAACGAATTAGTCCAAAATGTAACTACCTAATTCCATGTAAGAAGTTTTTCGCTGATACACGGGGATGCGGCGCTGACTGTCGTAATACAGGGTAAAACCTAGCACGGCAGCAGATACTACATTATCTTTAAGTCAATGTAATTAAAATAATATTGATTATTCAAACCAATAATTGCTTTTTGGACTAATAAAGAATTTATTTATTTATTATTATATCTATTATATTATATTATAATCTATTTTTGCGAATAATTTCAAAGTGAACAATATAGTGGTTTAGAAAAATGTTTATCCTAGTTTGGGGAGCAAACAAGGAGTGATATCGGTTATGTTATTGAAGTTTGCAAGAAAATAAGCAGCAACCTTCTGCTAGAGCTGTCAACTTCAAATGCATCATGGCTTCTCCGTGGTCGAATCTAATCGAGACAGATTAGCCGAAAGACATGTTTTATTTATATATTAGTTGACAGCTCTCTAAGGGGCAGAGAGTTCATACTACAATATTATTGTAATTGTATTGAAGGTAGGAGGATTGTGGGCTGCTGCGCCCATGTGATGTCGATTATATCGTACCTCAGCTGGGCTAGGTACCAACAAAATATTGTACCATCAACTCAATCCTTGGATTATTCACTAATAATAATTGAAGATGATTAAATAATTTAAAGATAAATATGTTTTGGTTTTATTTATACAGAATTATCAATGTATTTATTAACTTCCATATATATTCTTATATTTATGGAAAACAAGTAAGAAAGAAGCCATGTGGCCTGATTAAACACTGCCAGTCTTAAACGACTTACTTGTTTCCCAGTCAGAATGATTTTTAACATTCAGTTTAGTTTTACTTTGAAAAGTATGTTGAATTTTGTATTATTAATTTTTTATTATTTTGTATTACTGTCTGTATACATTTTTTATGTATACATATTCCTCAAAGTATATTTATACATAAATATGTATAACCAACATTAGTAATCTTATAAATAAATCTCGTCACAAAAACATCAAGCTTCAAGATAGATATCTGGATGTTAATACCTAAAAATAATGTTTTATACATACACGATTCATTTTGGGATATCATTAAGTATAGTATATTTAAATAATTTGTTGAAAATTCAACGAAATAATTTAAAATAACATTCTCATAACCTAACGAAACTGTATATGATACTACTAAAATATCTTATATCTTAAATTTTAGAAGTACAAATGTTTCCAAATTGTATGTTTCTTAGAGAAAACACCATTTTCAAGTTGTTAACACCATAGCCCAGAATTGTATGGGACGGTATCTGCCTCCTTTATTTATATATGCGTATTTTGAAAAATCCCTCTCTGACAATTTACACGCTAACGGCGGCACTAAGAGGCGTCAAAATATAGCCTATTTCAAATCTAGACTTAGATAAATGATGGATAAACTCTAAACTCGCTAAGCAAAATCTGTAAAAAGAAATGAGAAATATTGAGAAAATATTTGACACCTTAAGTGCGACCGTAAGTCCTTAATCCTAAAAAGAGATATGGAAGGCTTCGAATACAGCTCTGAGTCTATAAAGCTTCAATTTAATATTATTTCGAAAACATTTTTTATTATCTTTTGCTCAAAGAAGTATAATATACTGGAAACCAACTGGATTTCTTCCCAGAATGTTTAATTGTTAATAAAATCATGGAACAAGCTTTTTAACAAATATTTATTGTTCCACAATGTGTGTCGAAAGTATATTCTCAATACAATTTTTAAATCTGTTTTAATGTTTATGACTATGTTTAATATTTTGAAAATTATGTTGGTAGAATCGAGTTATGTAACGCACGCGATAACTTTTCGGCTTTTAATGTACATTGGCAAATATGGTTTATATTCTCATATTCGTTTTCAGTAGGTACCTATTGATTCTGCTCATGTATTGTGGTGATTAAGTATATATTTATGTGTATATTGAGAACGTGAGCATGGTTTACTAAACATTTATATAGTATTTATACAGGATTTTTTTATTGAAAGTCTTAAAACGAAATAAATACTAGAATATTTTCAGAAACTAGCAAGCAAACATGAAAATTATTTATATAAAGTCAAAGCTAAACCTCTTTCAACATAACACAAAAACTGTGTATGCTAACAAGCGTAGGTACTTGTCATACTTAAGTGACTGATTTCAGCCTGTATATAAGTACTGTTTTTATACTGATAAATTACTAAATGATTTAATACCACGTGATAAATAATTGTTAGTCAATATTAGCAAATTATGGGCATATCAGTTTAAAAAACATGCTCTAATGCGTATAATAAGATTGATAGCTTTTCATTTTATTCGAAACAGCATTTAGTTATTTCATAATATTGTTTTAGGATTACTACCAGTAAAATAAGCGATTCTTTTTTTCAATTACTCCGTCAACACTAAGGCAAAGCTATAATCTCGTAGTATACCAATAATCACCGACACAGAAGCGATTCTGGCAACCGTAGAGGCGTTATTACATGTGTTATCTTGTCAAGTTTACTCGATTATCGGACTTAATGCCTAGGGCGTAGAGTCAATATTGATAGTTAACAGTTTGAGCTGTGACACGAACTCTAATGACAGCCTGTGACTGCGGTCAAATCCAATAAACGCTGGTTGGCAAAGCAGCCGGGATGTCCCAATGTAATTACTACTTAGCTTTGGCAGTTTGCATGGAAGTTTTAATTTTAACTTATTTACATTGCTATCTTTTTTACAGAAAGCTATGTTGGAGTGCTAGCTTTGCGCGTAAATTCTATGAAGAATCTTTGTCCTAATAGAAACAATGTCTGAAACCCTAAAAGATTCAATTGTAGAGGAAATAGGGCCATTGGAAATGTAGCGCCGCCGCCGTCATTGTAAAGTCTCAAAAAGGCAAATCAGACTTTGTTATTTTTATATTTGCAACACGTGAAAAATGTTTGGTTAACTGCTACTAAACTAATTCAAATTAACAAAATATGATTTCATATTTTTCAGGTTTTTTATAAGACCATGTTTTATAAATACATACGATATTTTATTCAAGTATTGTTCTTTCAAAGTTTACTAAAATACAATGGAATCTCTTTCCATTGGAGAGTACGATTCACTTGGTCGTCGACAGAAGGTCAGACTTGTCTCAAAAATCATCCACAGTTAAAAAGTTTCAGTCTTGTTACCCATTATTATATTAAAAATCTCCAAATAAAACATCACTATCCTGCCAATATATAAATTAGAAAACAAACAACCATAAAATCATAACCCTCGAATACCACAACTAAAATGTAATTCATCAAGTAATTTTTCTTCACTATCGACCAATCAAACAGCGGGCTGACCGGCTCATTTGTAAAAGTGTCCAATCGGGCGGCCTTGTTAGACACGCACGCAAACGCCTCGTTACTAGTGCTGACATCTGCTGTAGAGTGTGACGATCAGATCTACGTGTTCCTTTGTGGGGTAGCTTGTAGAGTAACAGGTTTGAGAAGTCAAATTTTATAAGTTTTTACTTACTTTCTTAAATATATTAATTTTTTTTATTGTATAGATGTATTATTGATAGTGTAACACATTTTACCCACGTGCTGCAATTAGAGAGCGATTGCTATTATTTATTATGAATTCAAAACACACAACAGATATCTTCCCTCAAATATGGATGACTGGACCCCACTTTAACGGGTGCTGTCTGAGGATGTTCGTCGTTTGGATAGTTTATGGAGAGCGAGACTTGACGAGCTAACAGATGCAGTTAAGAATTGTTTTGTATAGACATAAGAGGTATTGTAAATATATTTGAAAAAAATTATACCCAGGAAGTGTTTGCCAATTCTTCTTTACGAAGTTTTGTCCGAACTGGTGGTAGAGTCATGCTTTGTATTGCGTCAACAAGAACAAGCAATTGTCGATGATGAGAAATTAATGTAGATAAATAATTTTTCAGTTTTACAATACCGATGATCATTATACATTTTATTTTTTAAACTTGCTATGTTATATGATATTTTAAATTTTATTTCCATTGCAGCATCGTATGCTATTTATTTTATTGCCAATAATTAAAAACAGTATATTCTTGAATTATGATTTTAGTCAAACTCATTTGAAGTTAGAATACGAACAAATTTAGTTACGAGTACTACATATATTAGACACTCGCCGTATTTTAATGAACGTTTATGGGTTAACACGGATCGTCATATCGTTAAGGGTTAAGTGATTTTCGTTGGGTTAAGTGGATAATTTGTCAAGTGGGACACGATTTTCCATGAATTTATTATGGCATATGTACCTCGTGACTGCTTATGTGGGTCGATCTACATTTCAAGATTTCAGTTCTGAGAAGGAAACTACTTCTTATTTCATTTTATACTTTTCAAGCTTGTATACAAATAATACTGCTTAAGTATGATGTAAAGCAAAATGTTCTATCTAAATGTTGATATATTTTTACGCCACGGATATAAAACTGAAAAATTATTCGTAGACACTAAAAATATAGATTTATTTATTACTACACAATCCGTCCCGACGAACAGGAAGTCCGTTCGGGTTTATGCACTTAGGCACAGTCGGCAAATCGGCTTTGGCCGGTTGACATTTTTCCCGAACCGTCATCTAAACATGTAAGACTTTGCGGCTCGGCAGTGCCGATTAATGCCGGCCGGCCTGATAAAGTGGGTACCCAAGCACGCAATAACCCTGGCATGGTATTCTGAAGAAGCTTATTACTAACAGTTATTTTTGTTTTTTTATCTCGTTTCTATTGCTGATATTTATGTAAATAAAAGGTCTTTACCTATGAAACTGCCGTTTTGCCGTACTGGCCATTTCAAATGAAAATATTTTTTTTTTTGACTGATAATTCTAATTTCAAATTAATTTTATTTGACAAACATGGAATTATTTTTCTAAAATCGTCATTTGTTTAATAGTTAGTGTTTTGTTTTCAACACATTTGAACATTTTTCGTCATCATGGATAAGTTAAAAATTCGAGTAATTATGGAGTATGAGTACCGTCGTGGCAGCAAAGCGGCACAAGCGGCACGCAACATCAACGACGTTTACGGAGCGAACACTACAAACGAACGCACCACCCGTCATTGGTTTACCCGCTTCCGTTCTGGAAATTTTGACCTGAAAAATGAACCCCGTGGTCGTCCGAAAACTTTGCTCGACAATGACGAATTAAAGGCAATTGTGGAAGCTGATGAAACTCAATCCACGGCTGAATTAGCAGCAGCTTTCGACGTGAGCATCAAAACAATATTGGTCCATTTGCGTCAAATTGGCAAGGTAAAAAAGCTTGACAAATGGGTACCCCACGAACTCAATGACCGCCAGCGCGAAGTACGCGTGGAGACGTGCCTTGCACTGCTCAGCAGGCATACAAATAAAGGAATTCTGAACCGCATTGTTACTTGTGACGAGAAATGGATCCTGTTTGACAATCGTAAGTGCTCAGCAAGTTGGTTGGACCCTGGTTCAGCACCCAAACAATGCCCTAAACGAAAACTTACACCTAGAAAAGTGATGGTCACTGTTTGGTGGTCTAACGCGGGTGTAATTCATCACAGCTTCTTGCCAAACGGGACAAGCATTACTGCAGATGTGTACTGTGAAGAACTGAACACAATGATGGAGAAGCTTGCACGTCTCCAACCAGCTTTGGTCAATTGTTCGGCTCCACTGCTCCTGCACGACAACGCGCGACCTCATACTGCACAGCAGACGGTCTCCAAGCTACAAGAGTTGGGGTTGGAAGTTCTCCGTCATCCGCCGTACTCACCAAACCTTGCGCCTACAGACTTCTACTTTTTCCAGAATTTAGATAACTTCTTGGCGGGAAAAAAATTCAATACCCGAGAGGCAGTACAAAATGCCTTTGAAGGTATTGTTGCTTCCCGTCCAGCTGATTACTTCAAGAAAGGCATCAATTAGCTACCAATGCGTTGGCAAAGATGCATTGATTGCATGGGTGATTATTTTGATTAATAGAAATAAAAAATATATAAAAAATTACGCTTCATTTATTTCGTGAAAAACGGCAATTTCATAGGTAAAGACCTAATATTAAGCTTATATACTCGTACATAGTTACCTTTACCTTTCATATTACAAAACCATAATTTCGAAAAGATACGTTTTAAGGCTCAATATCTGCGACATAAGAAACCTTCGTACATATATTTGTCAAATAGCGTATTATAATATACAAAACGTTATACATCTTTTCAATAATACCCTGAGCAAACAAATATCAATAAGCGGTACAAATACTGTATCAAATAATATTTGTATGGATACAAACGGCATATTTAGGAGTTGTGTTGCCATTCAATATTGATAGGGTTCATTCGAATGGAAAAGGAAAGTATATCTAAGATATGATATATGCATACGCTCTGGTAGGGCGAAATACGCTTATTGTGTACAGCCGCTTAGACATTTTACTTTGCTTTAACATGACGATCAACACTTTGTACGTGTTTCAAGGCTGCTTTAATAACTGCTTATGTTGTGTTTTTCTTGTGTTCTACTGTGGAACCGAACCACTTTGAAAAAATTAACAAATCACGTCTATTAATGCGTGCAATTAGCTTTCATAAATAAATATAATAAGCATAAAATAAAACAAAAATCATTTATTTTCAGACCAGACAAATAAGTTTTTTTTTTTCGCATTACTCCGTAAAAGTCGTCCACGCTGGCATCAGCAAAAAAATATAAATGTATACTTAATTTAGTAGAGTTAACATAATACATGTACATTTATTACAAAAACTATAATTTATCTATTTTGCTGGGTAAACGAGGCTCACACGGTTCGCATCAAACAAGGTTGCTTTTTACATGTAGAAGTAATCCAAAATGATTTCAAACATTGTAATTATGTTTAAGTCGATTTATTACTGAAATTCGTAAATGATGTGAATTTATATTTCACTTAGAAGAAATTGTAGGCAGTTTGGTCCTCGTTTGTTATTACATAATCAGACAACTGAAGTTTATCCAAGCCTCCCATACTACACAGTTATACATATACCTAACATACTTACACAAAATACATTTGCCTTAAGGAATTTCAGTTCAGAAATTCCTTAAGTTTGAGGCGGAAAAGTAAGGGTACCTTGACCGTTATAGTTATAGAAAAACGTTCCTTGGAACTCATCAGTCAAAGAAAAAAAAAGAGATACAATACCAAAAAGTATGTTTATGCCAATCGACCTTATTTCATGCAGGGATCAAAAGACTAATCATCATTTAAGTTATGAGCACTAGAAATTACAAAAATCGCCAAAAACTTTTCAGATAAATTTTGTGCGGTAAAACGATTAATCAACTTGAAATATTCGTTATTGCAAAACGATCATATTTTTACTGTGATCACTCTTTGAGGCCTCCAACTGAAGTTTGAGTTGTGAAAATATGGTAACTCACAAGACCGGGTTTACAAGCAAGCACCTTATGCAGCGGGCATAAGATAAATTTTTCGGCCGGCCTCGTGGCATTAGTAAAAAATTATAGTTGCATCGATAATCTTCTAAGACATGAGAACTAAAACAAATAAGAATTAAATTGAATCAATTAATGTTAACATTTTTAAACACAAACGTAAAAAGGTAACATTTAGATGATCTACAAAATATACTGCTCAAAATGACCGCCGATTTCACGAATACATAAGTTTACTAGGTTTTGTACTGAGCAAGTTGCAGCCGATAATTTTCTTGGATGGATATAATTTAAAGTCCTCGTTAATGCATTTTTCTAATAATCTAATTATTATCACCATTAATTAAGTACCTATGTACTTCCCTGTAAGTAACGTTGTTAAGTGCCGTAAAGTGCAGAACTGTCTTAGTTTATGTTATGTCTTTTATTTCCCACTCGTGCGACTACAACACATATATTTTCATAAACATATCCTGTTCATAAGAGGTCCACATCCATCTTACCAACGCTTGCTGCTCGCCCCTATAAAACATGTAAGAACATAACAGTAAATAATAAAGATTTATTTTATTCAAACAAAAATTATTTATTTATTATATATCAAAATGAAAAGTTCTTCGAGTAGATTTATTAATTTTATTGTTTATGAGCTCATAGACAAAAACCTAATTATTTTAGCCGTAACAGCCTTACTTGTCCAGAGATGTCGAGATATTACCATTCTTCTTGCTACTACTGTAATATGTTCTTGAAAACAGGCTTATAATAATATAAGCCTAGTGCAATCACAAGAACAACTACCATTCTAACTGATTCCCACGGTACGCAGCACGTTAGCGATCTCTGGGCACGGAGACTTACTATCTTGTAGATGACATGCTTTCAACTAAAGTTAGAGCTTTGGGTAGTGTTATAAAAAGAGGACAAGCAATTCCGACTGCAGCCTACGACTGGCGATGCATCATTTGTCAATATTCCAAATGATATATGATCATAAGAAATCTTAATAACTTAGTCTCCTAGTATTAATGAAGTCCGTGGGTGCCGATGTCACATACCAAGTGAATCGCGTTCTTCTTAGCCTGCTATGAAAATAGTAAAAAAGAATAAATTGTACTGGCGCCACTAATATGCAATCATCCCGTCAAATGACGTACGATGACGTGATAAATATTTTAAAAATTACATGCCCACAAACACAACGTAGCGCTATTCTAGGTAACCAAATAAACCATCTGCGTTACAAACAAAAAAAAAAGGTTTACTTACTTACTGTTCTTTTTTCATGCTATCCCTTTATCGGTATGATATTTATATTACATCCCGTATTGTCGTCGCGTTCGTATTTCTTTATTTCATTTCAGATATCTTCGTCGTTATTCTTTATCAAGTCATGATCAAGTTGGGCTTTGAATTCAAAAGGTCTGCTGTTCATACGAAATAGATTTTTTGTAAAATCCTTTAGAATATGTGATTTGTATTTCTTGCGAGATTGTATTGAGATTTATCGAGTAAATCAAAGAGATATTGCTTTTCTCTATTATTTTTCTACTTTACAGCTGCGTATATTTTAAGCGTATGTGATTTGAGGGCTTTCTGTAGGTAAATTTTTCGTTCCTATTTCCAGTATATGTCAATGATCTGCCATCGGTAGTTAAGAATCAATGCGAGGTCCTATTGTTTGCTGGTGATACTTCCTGCTTATTTAAAATCTAAAGACAAGAAACTGACTATCGAGCAGTAAACAAATGCATCTCCAATACAGAGAATACAGAGGTTATCAGCTAATAATTTGCTCCTCAATGAAAACAACACTAAATGTGTTAAATTTACATTGCTAAATGTCAAACAAGTAAACACAAACATTGTACTTAAGAGCCAGGAACTGACTCCTAAACTCAACTGTATATCTGGGTCATAACCTTAGACGCCAAACTCCAGTGGAGACGGCATGTTGATGGTATAACAAAAAGATTTGGCTCTGATGCATATGCTGTTAAAAAAATGAGACAAATTTCAAATAAAGCAACTGTTTGTTTAGTCTATTTCGGTTACTTCCACAGCCTCATGACATATGGCATTCTGTTGTGGGGGGTGCTGCCGACATCGATACTATATGTATTCTGCAGAAAAGGGCCGACAGAGCCGGAGTAGGCGTCGGCTGCTCGGGCTTTGCTTCCGGGGGAGCCCGGTTGCACAGCAGCGGGAAGTTGGGGGGAGTGAGCGGCGGTGCCTGTTTAGGCGCGACCCTCTTAGCAGCGGAGTGCGGAGCACGCGGACAACCCCTGTAGTTAGCTGTGTGGCCGTACTGGCCGCACAGAACAAATACAGGGGGGAAGTGGACTCGGGAGTGCGAGTGCACTCCTTCGTAATGTGTGGATAGGCATTTGGGAGGGGCTGAGCAATTAGCCGCTGCGTGGCCGTAAAGCTGGCAACTGTGGCATTGCCCAGGGTGCCCGCCAGGGTTGGAACGCTCGACGAAGATGTTCGAGAGTCCGCAGATTGTGCGAACCTCTCTGAAGATCTCCCTCGAGTTGCGAGTGTTGGATAGGATGACGAGGGCGAGAGGAAAACGTCTACCGCGGTTAGAGTGCATCTTGTGCACTGCTTCAGCCGGGAAGCCCTGGGACTTAAGGTCCTCCAAAATATCGTCGTTCGCGAGCTCGAACGGGACGCCCCGTAATACTGCGCGGATTTTACGCTCCTCCGGGAGGGCGTAGGTGTGATATGCGATTTGTCTAACTGATAAGAGCCTAGTGTACGCGCGGAAGTCTTCGATAGTCGCGACTTGAATTTTTATAGAATCGCCTGCGTTTGCCACCTTAACATAATTAATTTTGTGCTCTTTGCACAAGTTAGAAACCGCGGTCCAGCGCGCTTATTCGCGGAGGAAGACGGGCGGAGGGAGCTGAGGTTTAGTGGGATGGGAGCGCAGCGCATTGCTGGCTTGGATGGAACCGGCGGGGTCGCGGTCACTTGCAGTGACATAAACGGCGCTGGGGTGGGTGTTAAAGACACTGCGGCTTTTTTCGCACGCTTCTTAGAGCCTTTGGTGACTAGCTGGAACGGGGGCTCAGGAGAGCCAGTTAAGGTGGCGGCGTCCGATGACGCATCAGACGCGGAGTTAGAATCACTCCCTGGAGCGGTAGGCTTGCGGCGCGACGTGCGACGTCCGACACACAGTCCATCTCGGAGGGCACGGGGGACGCGGCAGGAGAGCTAAAGACCTGAGGGGTCTGGGCGTTGGTGGCCTGAGGGGCCGGGATTGGGGCCTGAGGGGCCGAGTAATTAAATTAATTAATTAAATTAAAAAGTAATTAAGTCCTGCATTATGACCATCTTTGATCGGGACACCCGACGCGGCGAGTGCCTGGGCGAAGGCCTTCGCAAAGTTTAATAAACTCTGCAAATCCATTAGGGAGGAGTTGGGACTAATTATATGAATATATAAATGATGCCTAGAGTTCCTAAAAACCTAGCGAACCCTAGCGGCTAACCTCCGTACCAGCGGTACGGCTGGGGAGAATAACTAAAACTAACCGTAGTTTGCCGAAGGCCTACCTAACCTAGAATCCTAAAAAGGGTGCGCAGGTAAAGAGTTGACCGCGTTAGGGTTAACCTTGACCGACAAAAAGGACAAATATGCACGGAAAGATACAAATATGATGAAAATAAATATAAAAATAGAATAGTAAATAAATAAAAGTGTAGAAATGTGTAAAATGGATACTTGAGGGGAGGGGCACTTGCCGAGCTAACAGATACAGATAGGAATAATTTTGTATAGACATAAAGAGACACTGTAAATTAATTTTGAAAAAAATATACCCGTGAAGTTTCTTGCCAGTTCTTCTTTATGAAGGTTTCTCTGAACTGGTGGTAGAGTCATGTTTTATTTGACGTCAATAAGAACAAGTAATTGCCAATGTTGAGAAATAAATATTTGAATTCAAAATACAAGTAAGTAGGGCGTAATCTTCGGACTTCATTTATCTACAAATCTGAAATCATTCGTTGATGTTACTATTTGTGCGGCTTAAGGCTTGTTACTCACTAGACCTGTGCGAGGAATTTACCCGGTGTAAGAAATAATCCATCAACAGGAACAGTTCTTTTTCATGACCAAAGAGTAAATAAACAAATGAAGAAACCTTATTCGATATTTTTTTCATTCAATTATATTTTAAACACACATTTGAAATCAATAGAAATAGACACAATACGTCAGCATTGGCAACGATCTTCGTCGATCTCTGAAAAATCGTTCGACAGAATCTGTAATCCGACAAAAAAAGAACTGACCATTCATATTTTTAAATTGCTTAAGATGTTTTATCAGTTTCAATAACCTTACTTATTACGCAATAATAGCTATTGAAACCTTTCAATAAATATCATTGTCTGCAAACTGTAGCCGGCGAATTACATCATCACCCCAGTAATGGACACTGCTAATCAAACGATTGCCAACGTTTATTGCCATTTAGCCCTGCAGCGCTGTTTACGATGACATAAACATTATTTTAAATGGTCCAGCCGTTTACTAGCTGAATAGAATATATAAAGGCCCGTAGATAAGAGCTCAATGATGAGTTCCGTTGCCTGTCTTGCTTCATAAGCACTTTTTGATGTCGTTAAGTTTTATGATAATTTTCGAAGGTAAATAGTTATTGTTTGTATTTAATTTGAAAATTGAGGTTTAACGGTGTTATTGAGTTTGAAAAGAACAATATTATTTTAATCGATACGGCCTTGAATATTTTTTAGTTAAGTAACTGCTGTTTATATGTTTAATCAATAAAAAAGAATTAGTTAAAACACTTAAGCGGATTTGGATAAAAATTAGAATTTTTAATTACAGAAAGGCTATGTTTAGTCTATTATATACCTAAATCAAATTATTTAAAAAAATATCATGACTGGTAAAATCACAGACGAACATCTGTGTCCCTCATAGGAATCAAACCTGGGACCTTTGATGTCGATTATTCATTAGTAGTAGTATGTTTTTATTTGTTATGATCTCGTTTAAGTCCCTTCCTATAATGATCTGTTAAAGGAATGAAATGAAATGTTTAAGAACAGGCAGCAAGCCAGTGAAAATAATGAACAAAGAAACATAATATCTATAGATATTTCAATCCACGTATTAATATTAATCAATTACTTGACCATGAGTACAAGTACCCCTTATTGTATCTGGCTGTTTGGTGGCTAAGAAAAATTATAAAAAAAGTACGTATACCAGGCCACTCAGAAAGTGTTGCGAAAAAAATTTTTATGTATGGAACGCTGGCCAGTTATAATTTATTTTGAAAATTCTATCATTTCAAAGTAAAAATATATTTGTTCCAAATTTAAATTCCCTTCCTAAACTTTTTTCCAACATAATGAATCTATTGTTTGTGTGTCATAGAAAAATGGATCTGCCTAGGAAACATTTTTGTGCAATGATATTTTACGACTTTAGGTCCAACTTGAAATTTAATGAATCGTTTAATCGACTTAAATTGCGCCGTGTTTACGATATAATAACAAGTGTCGAATCTTGGGTTTGTCAATATGATCCAGAAACAAAGAGTCAGAGTTTGAAAACAAACCAACACTGGCGAAAATGAAACCATAGAGAAGCGCTGAAAAAAATCGCCGATTTTTGCAGCTGCGAACAACCAGTGACCGAAAACGGGACTCCGAGGCTTCACCACGATAAGGCGCCCACGCACTTTGCGATCAAGGTGAGGGGTTCTCAAAACCCTAAAAACCACACCGGAAAAACTTTTGGGTCATCCGCTTTTGGTACCGCTTGAGTTCTTCCTGTTCCCTTAAATTAAAACTAGCTCAATGGGATACAGTTTTCATCCGTTGAGGAATAACCTGTTGCAAACTGGAAAATATGCATGGAAATTGGTTCAGATGCAGACGTTGATGAAGATATCTTTGAAAAGATGAAATAAAAAATATAACCAACAGAACATAATTATTTTTTCTCGTAACAAGCTAAATGGCCCACGTATGCACATAGATTAAATTGCATGTGTACGAAGCCGTCAAAGTTAAAAAAAGGAACACTTCATTAGCCTCATTTCAAGGGTATCACGGGGTAACGAAGAAAAAATAAATCAATTTATTATTTACATTTTATTAATTGCCTTATTTAAAATTTTCTTCTGGTATTTTTTCTTTTTCGGTAAATGTTGAACAGGAGTGAACACTTTTTTGTGACTTTTCGTTTTCTTCACTTTGCTTCCTTGAGAATATTCGTAGCATTTCTTCCAGATGGACAATATACCGTACCAAAAGAGTTGCATGAATTCCAGAAGTGTTAGAAGACTGCAGCCAAAGAAAACGCTGAATATACCACCCAACTGCGCTGCAACAAACAAGTGATTCAATTGCTAGACATTTAAAAAAGCATAAGGATTTTGAAAATCTGGTGCATATTTTATTTTGAAAAAATAACGTGTATAAAAATTTAACATAAACGGTTCGTTAAAGGTTAAACAGGATAATAAAAAATAAGTGCTCGTAACCTTTGGACTTAAAGAAATAAATATTATTTTGCGATTTTATCTGTACCTAGGTACTACTTTTTATGACCCAATGATACTTACAGTATAGGTCGTAAAGGCCGTATACGGATTTACGATCAAATATGATCTTACTGCGCTGCGCAGCGAACACTCGGACAACGCTGATTTTGTTGTAATCTACGCCTTTACTGAAACAGACGTTAAGATATGTTATACTTAAAAAAAATCTGACAACATGCACGTTATTCGGTTCATTAGTTCTTAAGTCTTTGGTCCGGGATTTAAGGAGTGGTTTTCAAGCGTGCTCGTCAGTTATTTTTTGAAACTATTACTTGACCCATTTTCGCCCATACTGCTAGTAGTGCTGGAGGGCGAACAGAAGAACTGCGGCAGTGGCGATGGATCTCCGGCTTGGCTATGGAGCAGCCGAGATATTTCGCAAAAGCATTTGAAAACCACATGGGCAGCACTTCAACAATGCTTTTATCAATAATGGAATAAAGAGCTCTTGACGGCAAGCAGGTGAACCATGACCTAGGAAGTTGTATTTGTCATGTCATTGTTCTGTGTGCTGATTCCTACTCCTCACCTTTACGTTACACCGACAGTGCGTTTGATTTTTGTATGAATCAAAATCGGTTTACTTGATTGATCTCTAGATGTCCATGTTTATACTTAACTTTTAGGTGAAGGCAGAAGGCAGCACAATAAAAGCCTGAGTAGGTATGGGTTTACCTTACTCAGTTTACCTTAGTCACAAAGGTAATCAAAAACACTTACTAAATTTCATCGATCACATTATAGTTGCTGTGATTACTGAGTCTAAAATTATAGTAAGTAATATATCCGTAATCTTCTTCACAAGCTTGTGGACACTCGCAGAGATTTGCGTCAGGCGGGACTGGAAACAAAATTCCATACAAGTTCACTTTATCTCTTTGGGTTACAAATCTAAATATTGTTATTATTATTCAGTATTGATGCCATAACTTTATAAATCATAAAATTACTAGGTTGCCTTGCGTCGTTGCAACGTTAGGTAGGCAGTAGTAATATATGTTTGAGTAAAATGTGAAAATGTTTAGATTAGTTTGACTAAACTCAACAATAATATGAACTTTATTTAGAGGGTTTAGTATTCAATATTAAATGAACGTCTTACTCGAGGCCGCCTTCACGCAGTTGATTTCCCTGGCCTTGCACACGGGCACTCGGGGCAGCGGCGGGTACGTCACGCCCAGACACCCGCAGCGCGCGATCACTTGCTCCATCTCGCACTCCAGCAGGCAGTGTTTCCTGTAATAATTATGTCACAAAAGAAATGGAGGAAGACACATAAGACGCATGGTTGTAGATGTATGTACAACTCGTGAAGTAAATGGAAACACTTTTTTATGGATTTATTTTTCTTTGCCATGGTTAATAAGATTTGTTCATAAAATTGTTTTAATTTTACACCTTACATCTATGTATAATACATGAGAAACCTCATGCGATAGTGTAGCGAAATTTAATTTAATAATTAACAATGATACATGTCAACGAGAACAAAATAAAAAAGTAAAATGTCATAGTTGAATTTACCTAAACCAAATAAATAAGATAATCTGAATACAAATAAAATAATATAATCCAATCAAAACGTCAAAAAAGAATAAAAAGTAACTGTTAAAATATGTTAATATGTCAAAAGTAATAATAATATTACTATTAATGTTCAAAATCAATCAATGATCAAGAGATACACTTGACAAGCAAAAACATTATTAAATTCGTCCAGTGAACAGCAAAACAAGTTAAGCCGATGTGATACTAGTAACGCGCCCGCGCCAGAGGCGCTTTGTGCAGCAGGTTGGTCAAACGCGTGGCACTGCGAGCCGCCGCGTCCGCCACCGACGCCGCGCTTAGTCGTCTTAGTCTAGTCTTAGCTAGCACATATGAAGCAATAGCTAGGTCGCTTCTGGTTTCCAACTCGTAATATCCGATCCTCCACAGAACAACCTCCTACGCAGTAGTAGACCGGACTATAAAATGGACAGACCTCATAAACTTTTTTTACAAGAATCTCGCAAACTGTGCCCGTTATATATCTGAGTTTGCTTCGTGAGAATCCCATGTTGCCGAAATAAATGCTCAATAGCTTATCTCTGTGGCACTATATAGTGCTATCAAAAGTAAAAAATTCAAGGTTCCTAGTGAATTTATATACACATCAAAGTTTTTTTATACTTTAACTAGAGTGAGTGCTCAATAGAGTAAAAATTTAATTCCTAGGCTGGTATAGTGTTTTACCTTTTGAACTAATGAGATAAATATATCAATAGTAGCAAAGGGGTATATTGCAGTACAGTACCTACTATAAGATATTGTAGGTAATTAAATAGTTTGAAATCTCTGGGAATGAAGGGAATAGGTTGGAATTGGCTCAAAAAAAATAGGCAAGTCCTAGTAAAAAAATTTCTTAGTCTACGATATGCTGGGAATAAAGACATTCACACTTATCCACATATAGAAATTGTATTAGGCCATTACATATGAAATTGCCATTATGTAAGGGAACAACCTCTCAAGCTTTTTCACCTTCCCAATTTGCATCAAGTGGATTAAAACAGGTTTGTCACTAACACCGCAACCTACAGCTAACTGGGACGTGGTTTGCGATGGATCCGCTTCCACAATAGCCTTCAATTCTTCATTATCAACTTTGGTCTCCGGCCATCCACGGGGCTCGTTCTGAGGTTGAAATTTCCAGAACGAAAACGTTGGAACCAAAAACGCACTGTGTTTTCTTTTGCAGCACCGCCGCCATACACAGCATTAATACTTCGAGCCGTTTCAGCAGCACTCGTGCCATGGTGGGACTCGTACTAGTAAATAACGCGATATTTTAAGTTTTCCATTTTGTAAACTATATGACGTAAAGAAAAAACCAAAAGAAGAAAAAACAAATGAATGACGGTTTTCGAAACACAAATGCGTGAGTAAATAGCTGTATAAATTTGAAATTAGAATTCTTAACCAAAGAGAAGATAATACAGATCAATGTGGTCAGTACGACAAAACGCCAATTTCATGTAAGGACCTAATCGTTAATGTAGAGTTTGTTTATTGAAGAAAATACGATAAAGTGTACTAGTAAGACTGACTAAATTAAGATAAAAATGTGTAAATGAAAATGTTACGATAGATTAAGAACTGTGTTTTTAAGATTCATAAATGTTTAAATGGATTATTGGTATAAAATAAAGTAATTTATTATCATAACAGTACTAACATTATTACAACTTTACCTTTTATAAATGGGGAAGTATTTCAAAGGTTCGGAATAAAGGCGGCACTTCCTTAGGTTAGGGCTCAGGGTTCTGGTTTCCTCCGACAAGACCATTCCGAAGTGCGTGTATATGGCCCACGTCTCCCAGCCTCGGGAGAGCGCGGTGCCGTTGAACAAGATGTCGGAAAAAAACTGCTCGTCTTGAACTACTAACTGCAAGAAATGCGTTTAAACATTAACTCTGGGGTACATTATAAATATAACCGCTGTGTGCATTTATTATTTACTATATCAGTTACCAGTTTTGTTTCTTTTATTATGAATGTAAAACGTGTTTAATTTTTTGTTTATGACTTTGACACACAGTTGTGTAATTTCTATGACATTAAAATTACATTGTCAGCCGAGTAGCGTCAGTGGTTTTAAGCCCTGCCTCATTGGCCTTAGGGTTCTGGTCCTGGTCGGGGCCTTCATTTGTGTGATTAATGATAAGTAGTTTGTTATCGAGGCAAAGGAGCTTATATTCTTATGTCGGCGCGAGACAATAATACAGTTAGTTGGTTTGTACAAAAAAGCGCCACCTACCCAGCTTGGAGCAACTTTCGTAGTAAACGTTCATGTCCATAGAGTAAGCACGTTCGATACTCCACGCAGTTGTTTTGTTCGTGCATTTATTCGTTGTGTTGCTTTCGTGTAGTAAACTAGATTAAGTGCAAAAGCTTCAAAAGTGCAAAGGCTTCTGTGGGATCGTGATGACAAGGCAAGCAAATGGTTGCCTGAGCATTCGCCGCGTGCTGATTCCAATTAGCCGCTTTTAGAAATAAGCCTTGAAGAATCTTATGTTGTTTTAAGTGCCATGTTTCGAACATATTGCAGTAAAGTATAGAAAGCCGAACTACAGGTAAATTAGTTTCCAGATGCTATTTTTTGACGCAAATTATGTCGCAAAAACATAACTGTAGAAAAAAGGAAAAATATAATAGAGGATGAGGGCGAAATGTCTGGAGTTGAAGAAATTTAGAACTAAAAATTATGTTTAATATTAATATTCACTATTATAATATCGTTTAATACTATTAGTTTCATATGAAGTACCTGGCTATAAAAATTATAACAAAATATAAAAGTATTGGTTTATGTATTAATGTGCTGACCATACACAACTACAAATGCAAAAACGTCTCAATATTATTATTGTAATATTTATTGGTACAATAGAAACCTGTGCTACATAATCTGGATTATTTTATCAAGACTTCCATGAAAATCCCATATTTATTGTTTATTCTAGTATTATAGTTCGCTGTATGATCATCCATAAGACAAGCTCTCTTTTTCATGCGATCATACAGTTGGTGGTTTGTCTGAGAATTAAAAATTATCAAAAAAGTTCCTTGCCCATTTGTAAGTAAGATCCGGATTATCCATTTTTTGGCTTTGGTTTAAAATCAAAGTGAGTCCATTAAGAGGGCCAACCCCTTTCGTGGTGTAGGCCCTTGTTGGCAACGGCTGACTTGCTTCCCTGCAGAATTAAAAACTTTATAGTTTATACGTTCATGTTACAAATACCTATGTCGTACTTTTACATCATAAGTACCATATCTCTTTCTTTACTTCTTTTGTTCCTAATCTGAAAATTGATGATTTTTCAAATATTTTGCTTATAAGTTACAAAATATACCTTCTTAGTGACTTCCCATTAAACACACAACAGAATCCATATCTTGTTATTTCAAACCGAAATAATTTGTCACAGTCCATCACTTTTCCTTGCAGGCTGCATCTAAAAATGGAGGAGGACTTAGAAATGCATAAAAAGTATTACATAAAAATATAAGCTATGAGTCGGTTAGATTATATCTCTATAACAAGAAATGTACTATTTATTTATTTATTATAAGGATCGCCAACAGGTAAACATACTAAACACTTACAATTTAAATGTATATACTACTATAAATTAATTAATTGATTGAAAATAATAAATTTATATGAAAATAATGAATTAGCGTAGTTTGTACAGCGTTTTTATAATGGATAAAATGTAAGAACATGCTGTGATTTTGAAATATTTGTGTCAAAAGTGATAATACCAAACGACAACCATAATGATAGGACGGCAATATTGGGGTAATCTGCGCCATTATATGCCACTGTGGAAAAAATATGTTGTAGTACATGTCCATGGATAAGAGAACATTGAAGATGATCCTCGCTCTGGCCGGCTTACAACAGCTACGACCAAAGAAAAAATCAATAAAGTGTGTGATTTTTATATTAAAAAACCGCAGGGTATAAGGGAAATTTCAAACAATGCAAGCATTTCGTATTAGCAAGCACAATACATCATTGTCAATGTATTTAGGTTTTCTAATGTGGTGGGTGCTAAGGCTGCTTTCAATACAACAAAAACGAATTCGCCCAAATTTCCTGCTACTGTTTGTAGATGTTTGAAGCTGTCTGAAATCCCGTAAATTTTTTTGAAATTTCAATGAAACTTAAGTTCATCATTATACTTCAGAATCCAACAACAATCCAAGCAGTTAAAAAAATTTCACACTGTACAGACCCCAAAACAAGCAATGGCAAGATGATAGTCGAGTTATAACGGTGGACTATCTTGCCAAAGGCGAGACACAAAACTCGGCATACTATTACACCCTATTGTCCCAGAAAACACAGTAAAAAAGTGTTGTGTACTCTCACCGAGAAGCGTAAGTGGTATTAGCCATGCCGGAGGTCCCAGGTTCAAGTCCTCGTCGAGGCATTCATTTGTGTGGTGGACACATTTTTGTCCTCGGATCATGGTATATATAAATGTTTATTGTGGGTACCCCCCCCCCAGTTCGCTGTATGGTCATCCTTAACACAATCTCTTCTTACTTTGGGGCCATACGGAGATTTAAAAAACAATGTATGCAGGTTTATTGAATCCATGGCTCAAATTCATGACAGTGATTTTAAATTACTGCCTAACCCGGCCCATTCTCTTGATTTATCACCATGTGACTTTTCGAAAACCGCAGCGAATCCGTGTTTTGGGGACCTTAAAGAATAATTGTTTTAAACCAGTGTAGGAGCCTTGGATGACAGATGGTAGGAATGCATTGAGTTAGGTGGATATCAGAAAAACTTAAAAGTATCAGTTAAGAAGGGAGGTAAAGAGAAATAAAAATATTTTTCGCCGCATTTTGGCCGGATATATTATGGGTAGGCCAGCACCGTATCATGCAACTATCGCGAAACAAACATCAAAGAACTGTAAATTGTATGTATTTAAGCTGAAGGTATTGAATTCAGATTTACCCTAGTAAGGTTTCCTCACACGAAGTACTGAGGACGTAGCCAGCCAACTCGACATCAACTTGGTTATAATTCAAGAAGCTTTCAATCAGTTCGAGATCTTCCAATCTGTATCGCTCGTCGGGCGCGTAAAATGCCGACAATTGATGCAATATTGCTTTGAAATAGGTTACATTTGTACCTGGTGGAATCAAGCTGAAAAATATTATGATATTAATTGTAGCCCAAAAGAATATTACGAGTCTCAAAAATTAAACTACTAGAAGTGCTAGTACGCTTTGGCAAAAGTCCTTTCTCTTGAAGTCCTTGAACTTCTTAGCGATGCATTAAACGCCTGAATGTAACGCAATATTTGAGTACATCGTGATCAGTTTGACGGCTTACAATAACTGGCACTGCATCTCAATAATTAGAGTATTTTAATAGACCTACATATGTAAAATCCGTTGCATATTTTTATTAAAGTTTAAAGCTGTGTATTTTTAGTAAATAATAATCAAATTATTAACAAAAAAAATTATTTAAAAAATTATTAACGTTCTTCTCACTTAAATAAAATCACAATCGCGTTCCTCAGCTTTATAGGGCAGCATTACTTCGAGAAGAAGGTACAACTGCCAGAGCCCTCAGGCGCCGGCTGGCGCTCTCAGCAACAGGCAGCCTCCGTAACAAGCAGCATCGGTAGTAGGCAGCATCTGTAGCAGACTTCATCAGCTGCAGGCTCCATCAGTTGCAGGCTCCATCAGTTGCAGGCTCCATCACTTCAACAGTAACGGGCAGCATCAGTATCCGGCAGCTTCAGTATCAGGCAGCATCAGCATGAGGAATTCTAGTAGATTTGGCTTGTAGTAGACTTTCTTTCTTGATTAGATCCTTGCTTGCAATAGACTCGCTTGTAATAGACGTAGATGTTTTCAGTAGACTTGTTTGCAATAGACTCGCTTGTAAAAGACTTAAGATTTTATGTTTTCAGTAGACTTGCTTGCAATAGACTGCCGTTCTAAGGCCAGCCCTCAGCTTATACAGCCGGGCTCGCATTCCATCGGAACCGTAATTTGAAGTTTCAAAATTAGACTTATCAGCCAGGAATCGTAAATATTTACGTAAAATATAGTTGAGAGGACTGTGTGTAGCAGGCTTAGTCTGTTTGGCGGCTTCCATGGCTGTCATAAAAAAATGCATTGACATGATTGTCAATGAAGGTAAACAATATAAATATTTACCAAAAATGAAGATCAATATAAATATAATTAAAAAGGGAAGGATCGTACGTAAAACGTATGTGTTACAATATCTGGCTTCTTGATATGATTTCGCGTGTTAGATTTTTTTGCAACATTCACGAGACAGTACTAAAATTGAACAGAAAGTAACAAGAGTACGAAAGAAATTATTTAGGGACAATATTCATGAATGCCTCATAAAAACCGATATGCCGGAAACAACAGTGTATCATTTATTCACAAAGACGTGTATTTATAACTGAAGACAAATTACTTTTGGAATTTACAGGGTGATCATAACTTTGAAGGTAACTTATGTTGATTGTATAATAGAACATGTTTTATTGTAAAATAAAAATATTAGTACCAAAAGTCCCTATGGAAAAAAGTCAATTATATTAACCACACCACACGTACCTCATTTCTATAAACCTTTCAACATTATGCTTTGAGAACTTGATTTCCGGGCATATGGTGACCATGGGCAGCTTGATGTGGTGCTGGTAGCGCACGAAGCGGCTGTTGTAAGTGGGGTTCGCCAAGTAGCGGCTGATGGCTTGCGTCAGAACACTTATGGCCCACCATAGGAGAACTCCTAGTGTAATGCACCAGATGGCCCTGGAAGCAAAGATTAATTTTGATATATTGAAGGAAAAAAAACTAACCCGCCCGTGTGGATTTTGTCAGTCTAGTTTTCGCTCACGCGTGCGAGTCAAATATCAGTACTTGTAAGTTATCCAAAGTAAGTTCTCCTAGGCAGATAAGGATCCTGAGCTGCCCACCATTGCCACGCTCATGAAGTTGGCGTCTAGACGTCACTTCAACAACTTTCCCTATCCAGCCAACCCCGACGAGGTGGCTCATTACAGGCGTCTCGATATAATAGAGGAACGCCGGCGGCGTTCCAATTAGACTGATGGCAACACGGTATTTAAGTCGCCGAACCCAACGGTGGGCCAGGCTAACGCGACCTACGCAAGCCTACTGAGTTTCTTGCTGGTTCTTTGACAGTATGTGGCAGTTTTAATATAAGTCAAGCTCCGTGCCGTCTCGGATGCTCTCTAGCATATCGTTTGTAGGAGTAGTTTTAAGTTCAGCTTAATTTTAAAAGTCAATAGGGCCATGAATAAACATTCAATTTGTAATAAAAAATTTACTAAAACATAAGCAAAAAATAATGTAGCAAGATCAAATCGAACAAATTCAAAAACGGTTTTTCAGGTATCTCCAATTTAGAGTTAAAACTTATAGGCGTTGCCAAAAGTTTCGCATACTACCTTTACAGGAAAGGAGGCGTATAGCAGACCTCGCTTTTGTGCTTAATGTAGCTAACGGCTCGGTCGATTTGCCCTGAGTTATGTTTATATACGTGTATCTTTATATGTTCTTTTGCTTCGACAAATTACAGGCAAAATTCTTAGTTATTAAGAGCGAGCAGGTGTTTCAATAAATTGTGCAGGAGTCATGATATAGATCTGTATAACACTTTTGTTAGGCAGCTCAATCGATTATTTACTAATCGCTTCTTTATGTAAAAAATAATATGTATGTGGTAGTGTATTTTTTCTATTAGAATTTTTTTTAATGTTCATTATAATGCCTAATCTTCTTCATTTTGTATGCAATAGTTGATTGTGAGTTGTTTTGATTTTTACTATTTACTTGTCTGTGGAAATTTGTAATTGGCCTTCTGTATATATCTTTCTGTAAAAATAAAAAAATACTAAAATACTAGTAAATTTCCCCGATATTTTTAGAAAAATAAATAAGATTTATAAGAAAAAGTTGCCATTGGAATTTTGCATTGCCAAACATCAAAAATAGCTAAGAATTACTCTTACAATATTTTAATATAGTACTACTTTAAAAAGACAAACTGATTTAGGGGTCAAAAGTTTAGCAAGTCGATGTTTTAGTATCAATTCCGCAAATACCATAAGTTATAGCATATAGACATAACGTATCTAGATTCTTTTGTTTACTGACTAATAAAATACGTTAAAAAAATTATTGTAAAAATCTGAAAAATTCAGTATACTGTATAAAACGTAAAACATGTGATCGATATTAAAATTTGTATTTCCTTATTTATGTATCAAAATAATAGGTCTTTACCTACGAAACTGCCGTTTTGCCGTACTCGCCATTTCAAATGAAAATATTTTTTTTTGACTGATAATTCTAATTTCAAATTAATTTTATTTGACAAACATGGAATGCTTTTTCTAAAATCGTCATTTGTTTAATAGTTAGTGTTTTGTTTTCAACGCATTCGAACATTTTTCGTCATCATGGATAAGTTAAAAATTCGAGTAATTATGGAGTATGAGTACCGTCGTGGCAGCAAAGCGGCACAAGCGGCACGCAACATCAACGACGTTTACGGAGCGAATACTACAAACGAACGCACCACCCGTCATTGGTTTACCCGCTTCCGTTCTGGAAATTTTGACCTGAAAAATGAACCCCGTGGTCGTCCGAAAACTTTGGTCGACAATGACGAATTAAAGGCAATTGTGGAAGCTGATGAAACTCAATCCACGGCTGAATTAGCAGCAGCTTTCGACGTTAGCATCAAAACAATATTGGTCCATTTGCGTCAAATTGGCAAGGTAAAAATGCTTGACAAATGGGTACCCCACGAACTCAATGACCGCCAGCGCGAAGTACGCGTGGAGACGTGCCTTGCACTGCTCAGCAGGCATACAAATGAAGGAATTCTGAACCGCATTGTTACTTGTGACGAGAAATGGATCCTGTTTGACAATCGTAAGCGCTCAGCAAGTTGGTTGGACCCTGGCTCAGCACCCAAACAATGCCCTAAACGAAAACTTACCCCTAGAAAAGTAATGGTCACTGTTTGGTGGTCTAACGCGGGTGTAATTCATCACAGCTTCTTGCCAAACGGGACAAGCATTACTGCAGATGTGTACTGTGAAGAACTGACAATAATGGAGAAGCTCGCACGTCTCCAACCAGCTTTGGTCAATCGTTCGGCTCCACTGCTCCTGCACGACAACGCGCGACCTCATACTGCACAGCAGACGGTCTCCAAGCTACAAGAGTTGGGGTTGGAAGTTCTCCGTCATCCGCCGTACTCACCAGACCTTGCGACCTTCTTGGCGGGAAAAAAATTCAATACCCGAGAGGCAGTACAAAATGCCTTTGAAGAATTTGTTGCCTCCCGTCCAGCTGATTTCTTCAAGAAAGGCATCAATAAGCTACCAATGCGTTGGCAAAGATGCATTGATTGCATGGGTGATTATTTAGATTAATAGAAATAAAAAATATATAAAAAAATTACGCTTCATTTATATCGTGAAAAACGGCAATTTCATAGGTAAAGACCTAATTATAAAGTTGTCAACTTTCCAGACAAATTAAATTTCTATCAATGGCATAGAATAAAACACGCGAGACCACGTGTTCTTTGAGTAAATTAAGTGAATAAGTTTGTATTTAAATTTTATTTTTACGGTAAGACCTTTTAACACTTCATCATATGCTATATATATATATATATATATATATATATATATATATATATATATATATATATATATATATATATACGATTACACATCTTCCCAACTTTGTTAGTTGTAGTTAACTATACCTATCACGGTACCTATACCGACGCTCCAAAAGACGTCTTGCCCCGTGAAACTGTGCTTCTTGAAGCAATTTTATAAACTTCATTCTGCAACTACAGAACAAAATACAAACTGTTCGCACAACACAAACCCGCGACTACATTTGACGATAACACAACAATAAATCAAACCACTGAATATACTGAGATCGGATTTGAGTGATGAAAAATTTCATTTTACCCGTATCACAGTGATAAATCAAAGCGATATTGCTTTTCTATCATACTTTTCCACTTTACAACTGCGTAAATATAAGTTAGACTTGTGGAGTTTGAGGGCTTCATAAAGGGTATGGAGTTTTGCCTATCATTTAGTGTATTAAAGGTTGTAAGTAATGTATGGTTAACGGTATATTAATAATCATTTATTTGTAAGGTTTTTAAGGCTAAATTCCCACACTATTAGCGATGAATGGCTCATTATTTGTTATGTTATATGCTAGGCCACTTATTTAATTATATTTACCTCGTGTTGGATTTTTGTATTTGTAATGTCGATCGAATTAATAAAAAATTAGAAACCGACTTCAAAACATAAGTTTACTAAAAAGAGAAAAATAATAACTTTGCATACGAAAGGTATGTTTTCTCAAAATACATAAGCCCAAATTGAGCGAATCAATTTTCATGAACGTGCTATTTGACGCTAAATTAAGAAAACTTGAATTACACAACACGATCTTTTCTATTGAAGGCTTCGTAATATACCTCCAAAGTTCAGGGTCCATCATCCATTAAATTATAATGGAATCAAACGGATACTGTACTGACACCACACAAAAAAAAAAAATGGTCCAGAAACAAAAAAGTTACGCCAATTCGGACACAAACACATTAAACAAACTAAAAACGTTAAAAAGTATAGAGGTTTATTATAAGCAATTGGCAGGCGTTTGTCATTCATCTCACCTGGTGGAAAGCGGTGATTAAGACAAAGGTGTTACATGTGAGGGATTTACTAATTCCCTCTTCGCATAAAAATCCCGGAGTGAAAATTATCTGGAAAAACAGGCGCAGGTAGCTTATTACAGTCCTTGGCGTCTCGAACCAAAAATGAGCCATCAAAAGGTTTTGTTCTACTTTTTAGCGCATTGACAAAATTTTTCTTTTAATTTCGTCACAGCTGGCAAATGAACACGTGGTCCAGCTGATGGTAAGTGGCACCATACCCCAGGACATCATTAATCATCATCATTAATAGTTTCATTGATAATATTAATGATGCGTTGCCGACCGTAGGCTTAAGTTGGTATTGCCCTTGTTCCAGTAATTGCACTGGCTGTTCTTTCCTTTTGACTGGAGCACAACCACGTAAATTTCAAAATAGATAGAACTGTAGTACAGCCCCTGACGACATCTCAACGCAATGAACTACTAATACAGGTGAAAGTTCTGTCTGTGCCTCGTTGACCAGTGGATAAAGGGTGAGGGTTATATTCGTTTATATTCTGTACTATTAGTTCAAATAGCGCAAAAAAATCATTCTGTAAAATACCGTGTTGCTCTAGCCATAAGGTGTTCTTCGTGTTCGCGCCATATTTGAAAGCAGTGGCGGCCTAAGTGACCGGAAACGCGGCTTCGGTCCTCCACCCATGCGGTTTACCTCGCTAGAATATAAATAGCTCCGCCGAGAGCTTGCCACCCACGTATTACCAAGGAGTGCACTCACACTCCCGAATCCATTTCCCCCTCTGCCTGTGTGCTGTGCGGCCAGTCCGGCCACACAGCAAACTACAGGGGCTGACCGCGCGCTCCGCGCTCCACCGCTAAGAGGGCCGCGCCTAAACCGGCGCCGCCGCTCACTCCTGCCAACTTCCCACCGCTGCGCAACCGGGGTCCCCCGGAAGCAAAGCCCGTTCAGCCGACGCCTACTCCGGTTCTGTCCTGGAGGCAGCGTCCGGCCACTCCACCTGCACCTTCCTGTCCTATCCCAGCTCCCGTAGCTCCCGTAGGCCCGCATCCCTCTCCGTCATCTTCACCTCAGTCGTCGTTGGCTGAGGACATGAAGACCTTGTTCGACGTCATTCAAAACGTCGACACTAAGGAAATTTCCGTACTCGCACGCAAACTGCGAGCTGCCCGCTCTCCTCAAGAGCGTTTATTTGCGTTAGCTGAGCATCACTCGTTACTAAGCTCGTTATAAATTTTTATTTTTATTTTTTTACATTTATTCGTTAAATAAGTAAATATAATGTCTAGACCCGCAAACCCCGCGTCCGGTCGTATCAAACCCAAGGGCTTATCTCTAATTTCCTTGAACGTTCGTAGCCCTAGCACCAATCTTCCTGAGCTCAAACTGTTCCTTCAGAACAACGAGCCAGACTTATTGCTTCTTCAAGAGACATGGCTCACTCCTAACCGCTCCAGGGGATTCGCGATTCCCAAGTACGCGTTTACTCGTAATGATAGGCCCGAATCCGACGGTTTCGGCGGCACTGCTATATACTACAAAAGAGGATTCCATTGCTGTCCTCTCCCTACCCCTCCTTTCCTCAACATGGATGCCACTGTGTGTAGATTGGCCATGACTGGTCATCCGACCATCACCATAGCTTCAGTTTACATACCCAGTGGCACCAAACCTATCCGCAGCGACTTTGAGACCATTTTCACCCTCAGCCGTTCAGTCTTTATGTTCGGAGACTTTAACTCCAAACATACTGACTGGACGTGCCTATCAACCAAAACTAGCGGTATCGCTCTCCTCGACATCACCAACTCACTCGACTTAGACGCCATCTCTCCCATCACTCCCATTCACTATCCCGACAACCTGAACCACTCTGTGACCACCGCCCCGTCTCCCTCGTGGTAGGACCGCCTAACAATAACGCCACTTCTCCTAAGACCTTTACCAACTGGAAAGGTATTAAAAATACGATGGTTTCAGCCTTAGAGGCCCCGAACTCTCCGCTTGCGATCTCGCTCGATCAATTAGATAGCCCGGATAAAATAGATTCATTAGTAAATTCTCTCACTGATGCTATCAACTCAGCCATCAGTGACAACGAAAAGGTTGCTAAGCAAGGCAAACCCACGCTTCCCTTAGCCATTAGCAATCTTATTAAAGCTAAGAACGCGGCTCTCCGGAGAGCCAAGAAATATCCCACGCCTACCTATAGAACTGCTGCGAATCAGCTACAACGCAAAGTTAGATCTTGCCTCGTGGAACTCCGAGACGCTCTCCGTAGAGACTCTCTCCCCATCACCGCTGACCCCGTTACCATAGCTACTTTCCAAAAGCTTGGAAAGAAGCGACAGTCATAGGCATTCCCAAGCCGGGTAAACCTCTGAATATCCCGGCTAACCACAGACCCATCAGCCAATGTCTCTCAAGGCAATATCTAAACTTCTCGAGAGAGTATGACTCCACCGACGGAACCATCTGTTTCCAACGGATGGCGATCCTCTCATAATTCACCATCAGTTCGGCTTTCGCGCTAAGCACTCCTGCCCTCAGCAAGTCCATCGAATCATCAAGTACATACTTGAAGGCTTCTACCCGCGACGTTTTAAAACGATCGCAGTTTTCTTTGACGTAGCCAAGGCTTTCGATAAAGTCTGGCACAGCGGCCTCGTCTATAAACTCTACAAAATAGGCTCACCGGATCGACTAGTTAGAATAATCGCGTCGTTTCTTAAAGACCGTACGTTTCGATTTAAACACGAAGGCACACTTTCCGCGCCCCGTCTCATAGTGGCTGGAGTCCCTCAAGGCTCAGTCCTGGCCCCTGAATTGTACACTGTGTACACAAACAATATCCCCGTCCCGTCGAAAGGCGTCGAACTCGCCCTCTTTGCCGACAACACTGCCCTTTACACCAAAGGCCGCAGAGTCCCGGGTCTCACCACCAGACTCCAAAAGGCTGTAAATGCCCTCGGTGCATGGTTTCAAAAATGGCGTATCGATGTGAACCCAGAGAAGAGCTCCGTGGTTTACTTCGACTACAAATGCAGTTGTATCGCCGACAATCTCCACGTTAAAATGCAAGGCACTCCCATCCCCTGGAAGCGCACTACCAAATATTTAGGCGTCACCTTAGACCAGACGCTTTCTTTCAACCCTTACGTCGATAGAGTAACGAAACTCGCACGCTTTACCTAGGCCGCCTTTACAGTATGTTAGGTAGAAAAAGTAAAATGTCCTTCAGAAACAAACGTACGCTTTATAAGGTCTGCGTTAGACCAGTCATGAAACGCTAAACTCTCCGTCCTGCACAAACTGCAGGTAGTTCAAAATCTCTTCTGCCGCAGGGCCACAAACGCACCTTGGTACGTGCGCAACGCGGACCTGCACAGATATCTTGAACTACCTACAGTGCAATAGCACCTAAAAACACTCTCAGAATCGTTCTTCAAACGCGCCGAAACCCATCCCAATCCTCTAGTTCGAGATTCAGTCTCATATACTGCTCCTATCTTAGATTCGAAACTCAAAGTCGCTAGACAGGCGAACCCACGCAATTAACTTTAGACCTCGAAGCCCTTCAGACCGCAAATTCTAATTCTAACGTAAATCCGAATTAATTCAATTTTATTTTTCAATTTTTAATGTTTTTGCTTATTTACTTTTCATTTTGAGCACCTTCAGTGCTATGTAAATCCCAGCGGGTGACTCCTCCTGGGCCACGCTAGCGCGGCCTCTTTCTCCAATTGGCCGTCGCTCAGATGAAGGCTGAGTGGCAAAAATGCACGAGCCGACAGGGGGTTTTTTAGTGGGTAGTGGTTCTGGTAAGCGTCGGGACGAGCCCCACATAACTCTGGATCACGCGTGCCAGAGTATGCGTCAGAGCATTTTTTATCCTCCTGCCCTTCCCGTGGAGGGTAACAAAAAAAAAGAGCTTGGCACTTTTTTTCCCTGGTTACAACACGTTTGGTCATACAACTTAATCCAAGGAAAATGTAAAAGAATTATTTGTAAAATTCTTTGTATAAATTCAAAATAAAAGATAATCAATGTTCGATAATACAGTGATTGCCATGCTCATCCTAAAAGGCCTTATACCTTGTTTTTTAAAAGAAATAATAGATTTGGATTCAAACACGTAACACGTTGTTACGTCAGATTTTGGAAAAACATATAGGTCATTTTGATCATACATGCCACTCAAGCGGTATCTCTGTGTAAACTTTCAAAAAGCTTTTCGTGTTCAAGTATTTTTGCTTCATTTAGCTTTACCATCTTGGCTAGGCCGTTCCCCAGGATACCGACAGACGTGCGACTTCTTTATGATTGTTTTATACTTTACAATCTCATAGTTGTGAGTCTCTCGACATTAATGATTCTACGGGCTCTTCGGGCAGCTGATTCCTATGCTTCCAGTTGATACTTAGCAGAATCATCCCAAAAATAAATGCTGTACTCCATGCAAGATCGAACCTGAGCTATGTTCAGGTAACGCAGCCGTTTAGAGATTAAGTATCGCCGGACCTTCGTGATGATTCCCAATTTTTTAGAAGCCATTTGTCCCGTGAATTCAGTTTGTCGGCCAAAGTAAATTTGCCGACGGCGTTCTTAGCGGAGAATTGACACGCCTGGTTTTTGTTTGGGTGGAATTCGACAAGATTGTCTTTGTCACAATTGGAAACCCTACTCAGTGTCAAACCCGTTCTACCATCGTAAGGAAAAATGGACTCCAAAAGAGTTGCTCCATCCCTGTTACTTCAAACGGGTACACTACATAAATACGAAAAACTTAATTCCGATAGTCATAATCACGAATTTCAAAATTCCAAATTTTATAAAACCAGTTCATAATTCCGAAAATGAAAATTCCGTGTTTCATAATTCCGAATTATTCTTCTTCGAAACTTCAAAATTCCGAACGTTTATAATTAAGAAAATCTATATGCCGAATTTGAAAATACCGAAACATAAAAAATCCGAATTATTAATAATCCACAATATCATAAATATGAATCCCGAATAATATTAGTTGCAATAACAAACGCCTTGTAAAACTGCATGAGCACATCAATTTATACGTTCGAGCATTCAAGTAGTCAGCTAGAAATGAGAAAGTGTATTTAGTTTTTTTGTATCGAATAATTTCTTGTGTATGTAGTTTATGTACTGAAATGCAAATCCCTTTTGGACGCTTCGCCGGCCGCTGCCGCGGCACGCAAACTGCGCTCGCTCGGCTCGCGCTGCATTGTCTATATAAAGACGAAATGCTCCTCCTCGCTTCGCTCGTCGTCGCGCCTAATTTATATAATTTCAAAATGTGCCTTATTAATTTTAATTTGTGTCACAGGAGATTTAGTTTATAATTCTTAATATATACCCGTTTTAGATACAAAATCTGAATGTTAACATTGAATTTTCGGAAAATTAAAATCTAGAATACCATATTTCGGACTTTATACAGCGGGTTTTTAATTCTTCGTACTAATGAAAGTCGGGAAATTAAAATTTCGTAATTATGAATTTCGGTAAAATAAGAATCGTGTTTTTGAATAGTCGGAATTAAGACTCTTCGGGATTGTGAAATTCGGAATTAAAAAAATCGGAATATTCAAATTAGGAATTACATAATGCGGAATTTTTGGGTGTTCCCACTTCCAACTTATATTTTATTTTGAGTTATAATAAACTTTCAGACTGAATTTTCCATTTCTACAACTGTAATAATAATAAAGAATCTGAAGAAACAGCCACATTTAGCCGCATTATGTTGTGTCCTGCAGTTACCTTCTTGTTTCATAGTTGGCGTCACGTAAAAACAACGTAAATTTATATTTTTTTAAATATCGTGAACATTAAAATTAAACATTAAACATTAGCCTTTTGGGCTAGGTTTCGGAGGAGGATTGTTGCTATTTTTTGGCCGTCCTGTCGATAAATATTCTATGATGTTGTTGGGGCGAGGTCAATCTAATAAATCAGTGGTTTTAATAAAGGAACTGCTAATAAATGACAACAACATGTTTGATAGACAGTGAAATAGGATATTAAACCAGACAAATACTTTCTGAACAAATCACTGAAGAATATAATATATACATATATATATATATATACTATGAAAGAAAGGCACTATATATATATATATATATATATATATATATATATATATATATATATATATATATGTTTAATAATAATAATGATTGTGACGACATCTTCGTATCCTGTTCTTCTTCGTCTTGCAGTTTTGCTAGCATCGACAGTACTCTCTCTCCAGCCCCGACGTTGCATGACAGACTGTATACTTCCTTTACTGATAATCCCTTAAATTTAAAAATTGCACACATTAATGCGCTAAGCGTACCAAGCCATTATTCTGATCTTCTGGCAACGTTTAGGTGTAAAAATATCGACGCATTGCTAATTTCTGAAACGTTCCTAAAACCTTCCCTTCCTTCAACAAATTTTTCACTTCCAGGTTTTGTCCTCATACGTAATGATAGAACTGGTAAGGGAGGAGGTGGGGTGGCAATTTATTTGCATGCAGATTTGTCATACAAAATTGTGAGTGCATCACCATCACTTTACTCAGAATCAGCTGAACACCTCGGTATCGAAGTAACTATGTGACATACGAAATTACTCCTAACGGTTTTTTATAATCCTAATATGAGTATTGATTATTTCGATACCCTGGAAAGCTATTTCAATAATTTCTGCCCTATTTATGATCATGTCATTATGCTTGGCGACTTCAATACTTGTATGATCAAAAACAACTCTCACTCTCGTAAGCTTGAATCACTATTATCCTCTTTCAACCTTTCTATCTTACCGTTGTTTCCCACACATAACTTTCCTAATTGTGTCCCATCCTTAATAATAATAATAATAATAATAATAATTGATTTATTGTTTCTTCTCTCACACAGAATAAAGTACATTTTATGTTTACTATAACGAAATTTAGAAAGTACTTTGCAAAAATAAGTCTATGTGAGAGACTGGTGTCTGTACTAGGAGACCTGTATGACAGATTACCAGCCTCTCCAACTCTGGCCTAGGTGGATAATATGGTAACTAGTGTGATATGTGATGGTACTATAATTTATAATAAGGTTTATATTAAAAATAAGGTATATGTTATATATGTATGTGTGGTATGTGCGTGTGTGTATGTGCGCGCAACTGCGTGTATGTATATGCGTGTGTGTGTGTGTATGTGTCTTAGTGAATAGTACGCATGCGTATGTGTATATATGTGTGCGTGTGTGCATACTCGTATCTATGAGCAATCACGATAAAATCTTGAATAGATCCTCAGTCTGAGCATAATCGAGCTTTTTCAACCAGGCAGTTACCTTTTTTTTACATTCATTTTTTGTAAGGGGATATATATCAATCTCTTTATTAATTTTGTTATATAAATATCCTCCTAAGAATCCAAAAAATCTACCCGACATGGCAGTGGACCACAATTTAATGGAATGACAGACTGAGTGTTTGTGCCGTTTATTCACTTTGGCAGAGGGGTCAAATTTCAGCAAAGAGTGCTGTTTTAGAATAGTGAAGAGGATGAAAAGCTGTCTTACGGATAAAACATTGAAACGAGAGTAAAGATCTTTAGTGGGGAATCGAAAAGGCAAGAACAGACTCACTTTTAAAACGGTTCTTTGCGCTCTTCTAAACTGATCAATTTAGTTTTGTCCGACCCTCCCCATGATGTAATACAGTAAGAAATAACTGATTGGCACAGCGATAAGTAAACCATTTTGATTACGTCAAAGTCAGCAGAATGCCGTAGATTTCTAAAGATATAAATTAATTTACGGATCCTGGCCGAGAGCAAGTCAATATGTTGGTTGAATCTTAGATTGTTATCTATAATAATACCTAGATACTTAATGCTGAAAGCCAAGGTTAGTGGTTTACAGGAGCATGATTGATTGGACAAACGGGAATGGGCAGTAATAAAGTAGTTGTCATGTGTTGCTAAGTTGATATTAGTTATGGAAAAAGGGATGTATTTAGTTTTTTCAACATTAAGCGTCAGGGCACTATCAAGATAATAATAATAGATCTCATGATAGTATCAAATAATAATAATGTAGTAAATCACGGACAACTCACAGCATCCTTTTCGTATCATGACCTGATATACCTATCATATCGAATCTGACTCCCCAAACAAAAACCGAAAGTATTAACCTTGCGTAGCTATAAAACCATTAACTCGGAAACTTTGGAGCGAGACGCGAGAGATATCGATTGGTCGCCAGTTTTTAATGGTGCTGATATTAATGACAAAGTTGACTGCTTCAATTCTCTTCTCCTTGGCCTGTATAATCGTCATGCTCCTCTTAAATCTGTAAAAATAAAACACAATCCTGCACCTTGGTTAACTGACTCAATAAAACACTCCATGTCTCTTAGAGACAAAGCCAAGATCAGGTATAAACGTCGTCCATCTGAAAATAACCTCACTACCTATAAAAATCTACGCAACCTTTGCAGGCGACTTTGTCGAGACGCTAAGAGACGCTACTTTCACGACTCCCTCGTCAACCAAGGCGCTGCAGAGGCATGGAAATTCTTGAAATCTGTTGGTATTGGTAAATCTTCCACTAGTCATCATAACAACTTTGATTTGAATGCTTTAAACTCCCAATTTGCTAAACCAGCCGTAGCTCTGGATCCGACTGTCAAAGCCAGCACTTTAAGATCTTTGCCAAATGCTACAAATGCATGTCCGTCATTATTTTTGAATCCTGTGTCAGTGGACAGTGTTAGGCGATCTATTCTCTCCATTTCGTCAGCAGCTGTAGGAGATGACAAGATATGCTCCAAAAGGTCACCTTAATTTTACCTGTCTTATTACCCGTACTCACCCATATATTTAATTATTCCCTGTCAACCGGTACTTTTCCGAATTCCTGGAAACTCGCACATATAATCCCATTACCTAAAGTTACAAACCCTACCTCTCTTTCACATTTCCGACCAATGTCTATCCTGTCCTTTTTGTCTAAAGTTCTGGAGCACATTGTCCATGAACAATTACTAGAGTTTGTATCCACTAATAATCTCCTCAGCATATACCAATCCGGTTTCCGGTCAGGGCACAGCACAGTATCACTCTTGTTAACGTGACTGACGATATACGTTGGGCCATGGAGGGTGGATCGCTTACATTGTTAGTTCTACTTGATTTCAGTAATGCTTTTAGTTGTGTTGACTTTGATATTCTTCTTGGAGTGCTAGAATCACTGAATTTCTCCCCCTCTGCGGTTGCTTGATTTAGTTCTTACCTTCGAGGTCGATCTCAGCGGGTCCGCTGCGAGGAGTCCTTCTCCGAGTGGTGTGATCTCGTTGCGGGTGTACCTCAGGGTGGCGTTCTCTCTCCATTACTCTTCTCTTTGTTCATTAATTCTATCACTAAAGTTATCTCAAGCACCTCTATGCGGACGACTTGCAGGTTTACCGCCATTTCACTGTGAGCAATGTTGGCTCTGCCATTGCCGCGATTAATAAAGATCTTGGCCACATTAGTAAATGGGCTTCATCTTTTGGAATCCATGTAAGTCCTAGCAAGTTGCAAGCAATAATTGTAGGCAGCCGATATATGAAGGGTTGCCTTGATATGGATGCTCTTCCAACTGTAATACTAGATGGTACTTCGATTGCTTTCACCGATACTGTAAAAAACTTAAATTGGTCGTAAAGTCCATTACTCCTTTCACACTCTCAAGTGTCTCCAAAGTTTTTTGCCTTATCCAACCAAAATCACCCTTGCACAGGCGCTCATACAGCCAATCATAGATTATGCAGACGTGTGTTACTTAGATGCTACAGAAGAACTTTTAAATAAGCTGGAGCGTCTGCAGAACCTATGCATTCGGTTCGTGTTCGGTCTTAAGAAATATGATCACGTTTCAGAATATCGAAAGCAACTCCGATGGCTACCGATTCGGTTACGTAGGAACACTCGCATTCTCTGTCTACTATATAATGTCCTTTACAACCCTTCCTCTCCCCGATATCTTAGTGAGCGTTTCTCTTTTATGGTTTCCCAAGATAAATTGTGCAGAACTCGCAAGCGCACTCTCCTTTACCTTAAACCTCATAAGACCGATTTCTTTTCCCACTCCTTTACTGTTCACGCCGTCAGACTATGGAACTCACTTCCTTATGAAATATGCGAAGCAAAATCGTTACCAATTTTCAAAAATAAAGTAAAGTAACACTGTCTTTCTCAACCTTAAAATGTTGTGTTGATGTTCAAACTTTATGTGTATATGTAGAATATTAATATAAATCATTCGTTTATATGTATGTATGTATATAAATATTAGAATTTTATGTATGGGTTTAAGTTAATTTATATGTTTATTTTATGATTATTTATTGTATTCTATTTTCTTTTATATTATTTGAATATAGTTGTACACACTAAATTTGTTCTGTACTACTTTGTCCAGTAATAGGTCTGCTGGTAGAAATTTCTATTAGAAATAAGCTGTACCTTTGTACTTTATTAGTTTATAAGTTATTTTTATTATTGTGTTTTTCTGTGTATACATAAATTATTAAATAAATAAATAAATAAAGAAAATAAATAATGTTAAATATAAAAATACACATCATACATCCGGTTCGTACGACTAAAGCATTCGTTTTCCGTATATAAAATATTTTTAATATGACAATAAGTAGACAATATAAGCCCCATGCATCCAAAGCAGCGAAGTTCTGGATCGGGGACCACGACATTGTCGGACGATCTAATCAAAGTAAATTTTGAGAAGAAAAATTTGAGTTTTATCAAGTATAGCAAGTACGCTTATTTTTTTTCCCGGTTAAATTTTTCTGTGGATCATGAACTTACTTAAAATTTGAAATTTAAAAGTTTCATTCTAATCGGGTGAATGACATAGCAATGCGTATAGAATAGATATCCATTTATTAATTTTGATTGAACGCTAATAATTATAAAAAATATATATTGACTCAAATAAAATGCTTTTGCCTAATAAATTTGAATAAATACAAACTGTGTCAAAGGACTTTTTCAGAAAAAAATGTTGCCTAATAATGTATACATAAAATTCTTATAGGTTACATGCACATGTACATGCAAAATACATTCTGAAATTTTGAAATCAGAACGACAACCAGCTAGCTTGCACTCAGCTTGTCTAGCTTTTTTTCCTCAAACAGATCGCTGTGTCTAGAAAACTATTGATTATAATCATACAGTTACTTCTGCAATATTTCTTTACTGTAAAAAAATGTTGACTTATAAACTTGATAAACTGGACTTTCGACCTTCGACTGGATAAACCACATACACGTGGTTATTAAAGTATCTCGATCAAAATAGTAAAGATTTTAGTACCGCCCTAGACGACATCTGAACACAAGAATATCTACTACCAACAAGGTTTCAACATAGTTAGTACATAGTTCAATAGTTTCACAATAAATATAGGTACATTAATTTAAAGAATAACTTAATTCACAAAAATACTTCATAATTGCACGGAGCAGGTTCAAATTTCCCACAACCTAAACGAAAGTATCGTAGGGTCATTGAAAAGAAGTAACTGTTTTTTTTTTCAGGCGCTTGTCTTCCATCTCACCTGGTGGAAAGTGGCAATGAAGATTATCTGATGGTACATGCCGGCCATACAAGATCCGGTACAGAATTTGTCTGAAGAAACAGACGCAGGCAGATCATTCCACAGACACGAACCAAAAACGTCCTGTCGAAAAGCTTTGCTTGGCTTTTCGGCACGTCTACCATAAACCGATGGTATTTCTGTCTGCGCCTGGTTGACCGATGGAGAAAAGAGGAAGATTTGATCAACTCAAAAAGAGCTTTTGGAGCACACTGTCCAAAGAGTAACCTATATAAAACCGAAAGAATAACGACTTTGCTACAGTGTTCGATACTGTATAAGTTCGAAGATGTGAGTTTTTTGCCGTTTCTCTAACTAACTAAAAATAACTCTTCGGTCGACAGAATCCAACGCTTCAAGCTGGTACTTCGCGGAATCCATACAAGGTTGAGCTTGTGCTGTACAAATGTTAAGCAGCTGTTCAGAGTTGAAGTAGTTGAAGCGGAACTGTGCGGTGATTCCAAATTTTTTAGAAGCTGTATTTAAAGTAAAGCATGTAGAATAGCAAATGCATTCAATGAATCAGTTTATTATTACACTCATAATAAAGAGCGGAAGATATGTGATATTCTAACAAGACGTACTTGCGCTATGGACCTGGTACTCAACTAATTCAATTGTTGAATTATTAAATTAATGAACCTGAGAAATAACCAGATTGATGCAATGACGAGGCGTGCGATCAAGACGGAATAAAGTAAGTCCGCATTAGTATCATGTCGTCTCAGTTGTTTTTACGTAGTGACGGTCGGATTGCGAGTAAACTAAATCAGGCGACGGTGACAAAATTTATGAAGGTCGAGTGTCGTGTGTTTATGAAGGAGCTTGTTACCTATCTTCCGCTGTTTTACTTTAATAAAACTTTTCAAAAGATTAAATCACAAGAAAAGGTAGAATTTATAAATAAGCATCAATCATAGTTGTGCTTTTATTATTGTAGAATATGATTAAATAAGTTACAAATGATTATTTCCTTAAGTACGGGAATAAATCCAGCAATAAAGTGCTCTTCTAGATACCTTAAATATAATAAGTGTATTTCACGAGTGCCTTCCATTTGCTTTCTGAGTGTTCTTCGACGACTAGTTTCAATGCTAATGATCTCTCAATGAATATCTCACGCATACTTTTAAAAAGAAATTGTACTCGGTCATTTTCAAATGATGGCTTCTTTTAACACAGCCAAGGCTTGGTTTCAAATGTTTTTATAACCAAATCTCCTCTTCACAGGCACCAACACAGAATTGTATTAAAATATATTTTTATATAACACAGCGTTTCTTCGAATTCTTGAATTTTTTCAACTTGTGGTGCTTCTTCTAACTTAAAGAAACCATATAAAATTTGTTTAGAAAGAAAAGTAAAGAAAATTCTTAATTATTATTTTTTCTTTACATTGAAGAAATCAGATGTGGTTTTGTAAGGCATGAGTATGTTCTAAGATTATTTACAATGTCATAAGTGGTCTGTTTCCCACAAATTTGCTTACATTTTTAGTTTGAAGGAGGATATGGTTCAAGGAGTTTTTCACGGTTCCTCACGTTGCTTCGCGTACTATTTTTCATTAAAATCCTCAGAACTATTTCAGCAAGAAAGAGTTTTTAACTATTTTTTTTTAATTATTTTACCTCGGTACGTGAAATATGTAAATACTCATAGCATCAGTAAAATAATATTTATCACAATAACAAAATTAAGCTTTGTTTTCGAAACAAAAACAAATAATAATTGAAACAAACCCTCAAAAATGATCATAAAACTTGTCAACTTCAATAAGTCCTTATGAAACAAGAGAGGCAATAAAACTCGTTATTAGGCCCTTATCTACGGGTCTTTATCTATTAATAATTCAGCTTAGTAAATGGCTAGACAATTTAAAAAACGTTACTTTAATGGTGCTGATTTTATTAGCTAGGCGTTATAACGGCACTCCTCAAGTACAGTTTCCATTTTAAGGTTTCAATTTCGACCTGCAGAACAAGCCCCGTGGACGGCCGGAGATCAAAGTTGATAATGAACAATTGAAGGCTATATTGGAATCGGATCCATTGCAAACCACGTCCGAGTTAGCTGTAGGCTGCAGTATTAGTGACAAAACAGTTTTAATCCACTTTAAGCAAATTGGGAAGGTGAAAAAGCTTGAGAGGTGGGTACAACATGAATTGAGTGCAGCAAACCGTCAAACGCACGTCGACTGCTGCGTTACATTACTCAATCGGCACAATAATGAAAGGATTTTAAATCGCATCATTATCTGTGATGAAAAGTGGAACTTGTTCGAGAATCGGAAACGCTGATCGCAATGGTTGAACCCGTGCGAACCAGTCAAATCCTGCCCGAAGCAAAAATTTACTCAAAAAAGTTACTTGTGAGCGTTTGGTGGACTAGTGCCGGTGTCGTCCACTACAGCTTTCTTAAATCTGGCCAGACGATTACGGCAGATGTCTATTGTCAGCAATTGCAAACCATGATGGAAAAGCTAGCTGCTAAACAACCGAGGCTGGTCAATCGCTCTAGGCCTGTTTAGGACTGCTGCTTCAGGACAATGCTTAGAGCAATGCAAAATTTAGAGGAGCTTCAATTGGAATGTCTAAGACATCCACCGTACTCCCCGGACCTTGTTCCAACAGATTTCCATTTTTTCGAAATTCGAATAATTTCTTGCAATGGAAAAAATTCAACTACCATGGGGCAGTCCAAAGCGCCTTCAAAGATTTTATTGATTCCCGTCTGAAAGGTTTTTTTTAATAAAGGAATGGCATGACTATGATATGGCAAAAGTGCATAGATAGCAACGGTACATTCTCTGATTAAAAAAATATATTATAATAGGTCTTTACCTATGAAACTGCCGTTTTGCCGTACTGGCCATTTCAAATGAAAATATTTTTTTTTTGACTGATAATTCTAATTTCAAATTAATTTTATTTGACAAACATGGAATTCTTTTTCTAAAATCGTCATTTATTTAATAGTTAGTGTTTTGTTTTCAACGCATTCGAATATTTTTCGTCATCATGGATAAGTTAAAAATTCGAGTAATTATGGAGTATGAGTACCGTCGTGGCAGCAAAGCGGCACAAGCGGCACGCAACATCAACGACGTTTACGGAGCGAACACTACAAACGAACGTACCACCCGTTATTGGTTTACCCGCTTCCGTTCTGGAAATTTTGACCTGAAAAATGAACCCCGTGGTCGTCCGAAAACTTTGGTCGACAATGACGAATTAAAGGCAATTGTGGAAGCTGATGAAACTCAATCCACGGCTGAAGTAGCAGCAGCTTTCGACGTTAGCATCAAAACAATATTGGTCCATTTGCGTCAAATTGGCAAGGTAAAAAAGCTTGACAAATGGGTACCCCACGAACTCAATGACCGCCAGCGCGAAGTACGCGTGGAGACGTGCCTTGCACTGCTCAGCAAGCACACAAATGAAGGAATTCTGAACCGCATTGTTACTTGTGACGAGAAATGGATCCTGTTTGACAATCGTAAGCGCTCAGCAAGTTGGTTGGACCCTGGTTCAGCACCCAAACAATGCCCTAAACGAAAACTTACCCCTAGAAAAGTGATGGTCACTGTTTGGTGGTGTAACGCGGGTGTAATTCATCACAGCTTCTTGCCAAACGGGACAAGCATTACTGCAGATGTGTACTTTGAAGAACTGAACACAATGATGGAGAAGCTCGCCCGTCTCCAAACAGCTTTGGTCAATCGTTCGGCTCCACTGCTCCTGCACGACAACGCGCGACCTCATACTGCACAGCAGACGGTCTCCAAGCTACAAGAGTTGGGGTTAGAAGTTCTCCGTCATCCGCCGTACTCACCAGACCTTGTGCCTACAGACTTCTACTTTTTCCAGAATTTGGATAACTTCTTGGCGCGAAAAAAATTCAATACCCGAGAGGCAGTACAAAATGCCTTTGAAGAATTTGTTGCCTCCCGTCCAGCTGATTTCTTCAAGAAAGGCATCAATAAGCTACCAATGCGTTGGCAAAGATGCATTGATTGTATGTGTGATTATTTTGATTAATAGAAATAAAAAATATATAAAAAAATTACGCTTCATTTATTTCGTGAAAAACGGCAATTTCATAGGTAAAGACCTAATATATTTTTTAAATTGACTTTATGATCCTCCCTTACAAAACGCAAATTTAGAAAAAGACCTAATATTTGAGTAAATTTTATTGACATAGTATTCAGTTCTTATTATCTAAATATATTAACGAACAAAACAAATTTATTTTAAATTGTTGGTACTTAATTTAAAACTAGGACCAGGATACACGAATCCATGACCTTAAGTCTTCAATGACATTGAATTTTTGCTACTTAATGTTGTGTGTCTTGTTACTTTCGTTTGATTTTGGAATAACGACATCGTTCTCTTCAAGCCATTCAAAATCTTAGTGCTCCAAAATCGACAAAGTTTTATATAAAATCCAAAAAAGTAAAAAATGTATACCGCTGATGTAATCGTTATCCAGATGTCATCCCATGTCATCAAAAATAAATAAAGCAGAAACCCCCCTCGCCTTCCTAATAAGATTTCAAATTGAATAATTATCAATTCGAATCAAGCGCAGTGCTAGCTTGTGTTACCAACGCAGCTCCACTAAGCCGTAGGCTAGCCAGCACTAGCCTACAACTAACTATACATAAAATATCGTTCCACCACTTTATGTTCCTACTGAACTGATACAGACATAAAACATTATTTAGCCTAGTGCTAGCCAATTCAGACTGCTCAAAATCCCTCGCGCTGAATATTCACTCACGTAATTCCGTATCTAGCAAGGCATCAAATGCTTACTTTGATTTCACATAGCGCGCTCAAAAACATATTTATAAGTAAAACGTAATTGGATGTTGTCTAAGAAAAGGTTAAGCTTTGATCGCGTCTTCGTAATTAGGTTTACTTAATTTAATTAAAATTTTTGATCAGCTTATTTAGCATTTCTTTCTGCCTAAATTAATGCTTAATGCTCACGCCTTGTTTATTTTAATATTGTATTAAGAGGTAATATGCCTTTTCCCGCGATTTTACATGTGTTTTCATCGGATACAGTACTGTTACACTGAATGACATTATAAAAATAATGTCATGTGTACTCTTGACAGCGTGAATGCAAAATTCATGATAATCGGTTATCTAGTGTATACCTATAAGCTTAAATCAAATGATTATATAATATATAATATAAATAATAATTATAATAATAATCACACCAAAAGTATAGTTTATGAGATTATTATGAAATATTGATACATTACAAGACTATTACTTGTATTTGTTAAACTGGTCGATTGAGGTTAGAATTTTGTTAAGTATTAAATTTTCACGATTCATTATATAAAATAAAACACTTTTTCACCGGATTTTATTGCGTTCAATTATTTATATATTTATTATTTTTCTTTGAATCGACGATTCAGTCTCTCAAAACTTCTCGTTAAATATTACAATATATTTAAACTATGTTTTATTTTAAAAATAAAAGTTATACCTCTAAATATCTGAATAATAAAACATTATGAAAACAGACAATAATAGTTCAGTAAAAACTAAATTTTATAAACTATGGAATAACTATAAAAAACGATCATAGACTAACATAGCTTTTTTCATCCATAAATATTAATTACAAAATAGGACGTACTTATTCCGCCATCACCGCAACCTCAACCTCTACACCAAGAGTTTTCAGGAATTGTGTTTGTCGGCAGACTACAGCTCACCAGCGTAGGGTACTTAGCAGATCTCCATCTGTGACCATTCACTATGTGGAATACAGAACAATGACTATTGTTATTGTTTGGGTGAACTGTAGCTCCTTAAGCGTCGGCGGTATGCAGCTTTAAAAGCGTAAATTCTAATTACAGTCAACATTTCGGAATCAAGTCGTAGAAAAAAGAGCTTTGTGATATTTCAGGGCCTTGTCGCTATACATATCAAACTTCATATAATTTATATATGCCTGTGAAGTGACTGTATAATCTAGGCAATCAAGCTGTTTAGATTGTGAAAGCTCCGGGCACTGAAACGCTGTAGATTTCATTGTTAGACCTAGGTCAGCTTCTAATACGGCTATCTTCAAAGGCTTTCTGAGAATTAAGTTCCAACCAGGAGTGCTATCACTTTATCCTTTGAGTTATTACAAAGTTAAATTTATAAAGCCACAGGTATATATTTTTATCACTTATATGTTTTAAACATGATTTTTATAACGAATTTATTTTTGATCATAAACGTTATGTAATCCATTTATAAACGAGGAAGCAAATTGTACGCCCCTGGTTGTTAAAACGAAATGTATGTTATAAAAGTTACTTCTATTTTTCTGTATTTGTATCAAAATAGCTACAAATATATTAGGTCTTTACCTATGAAATTGCCGTTTTTCACGAAATAAATTAAGCGTAATTTTTTTATATATTTTTTATTTCTATTAATCAAAATAATCACCCATGCAATCAATGCATCTTTGCCAACGCATTGGTAGCTTATTGATGCCTTTCTTGAAGAAATCAGCTGGACGGGAGGCAACAAATTCTTCAAAGGCATTTGTACTGCCTCTCGGGTATTGAATTTTTTTCCCGCCAAGAAGTTATCCAAATTCTTGAAAAAGTAGAAGTCTGTAGGCGCAAGGTCTGGTGAGTACGGCGGATGACGGAGAACTTCCAACCCCAACTCTTGTAGCTTGGAGACCGTCTGCTGTGCAGTATGAGGTCGCGCGTTGTCGTGCAGGAGCAGTGGAGCCGAACGATTGACCAAAGCTGGTTGGAGACGTGCGAGCTTCTTCATCATTGTGTTCAGTTCTTCACAGTACACATCTGCAGTAATGCTTGTCCCGTTTGGCAAGAAGCTGTGATGAATTACACCCGCGTTAGACCACCAAACAGTGACCATCACTTTTCTAGGGGTAAGTTTTCGTTTAGGGCATTGTTTGGGTGCTGAACCAGGGTCCAACCAACTTGCTGAGCGCTTACGATTGTCAAACAGGATCCATTTCTCGTCACTAGTAACAATGCGGTTCAGAATTCCTTCATTTGTATGCCTGCTGAGCAGTGCAAGGCACGTCTCCACGCGTACTTCGCGCTGGCGGTCATTGAGTTCGTGGGGTACCCATTTGTCAAGCTTTTTTACCTTGCCAATTTGACGCAAATGGACCAATATTGTTTTGATGCTAACGTCGAAAGCTGCTACTACTTCAGCCGTGGATTGAGTTTCATCAGCTTCCACAATTGCCTTTAATTCGTCATTGTCGACCAAAGTTTTCGGACGACCACGAGGTTCATTTTACAGGTCAAAATTTCCAGAACGGAAGCGGGTAAACCAATAACGGGTGGTGCGTTCGTTTGTAGTGTTCGCTCCGTAAACGTCGTTGATGTTGCGTGCCGCTTGTGCCGCTTTGCTGCCACGACGGTACTCATACTCCATAATTACTCGAATTTTTAACTTATCCATGATGATGAAAAATGTTCGAATGCGTTGAAACCAAAACACTAACTATTAAACAAATGACGATTTTAGAAGAAGAATTCCATGATTGTCAAATAAAATTAATTTGAAATTAGAATTATCAGTCAAAAAAAAATATTTTCATTTGAAATGGCCAGTACGGCAAAACGGCAGTTTCATAGGTAAAGACCTATTATTAGATCTGTGAAGCAAGAAATTGAAAATAAGTGGAACCATGATTTAAATTTGTAATTTTTAGAACGTTTTTAATTTTAAATAAATTTAGTTACGAAAAGTATTATAAATTTTAACAAAATATGCTTATTACTGCTTTTGATTATTTAACACACGATAAATACATTTTACGTATAAAAATATTGCTGCTTTTTTGTTCATATTTCGGTATCCCAATAGTATGACAAGTTCTAATACATATGTCAAATAATCCAACGGAACAAGTACATGGATTTGATTTATCTAGGATTTCATAATTTACTAAACACAGGTGACGGCCTGTTTGGTGTGGAGGTAAGTACCCTTGCCTTTCATGCCAGAAGTCCCGGGTTCGGATATTTATCATATTTGCTTTCTAGTCATGGATGTGTATGTATGTTTATTTAAGTTTATTTCTAATATTATATATAAAAAAAAAGTTTATTTGTGTTTCTATATTTCTTAAGTTTATTTATCCGTTATCTAGTATCCATAACACAAGTTCTTAATGATACTTAATTTGGGATAAATAAATTGGTGTGATTGTTAGAAATATTTAAATTTAAAAAAATTTAATTTATGTAAAACAAGCTTCTTGTTTTACAACATTCTGTAAGCGGTATGCAGAGTAGTACGCCTGGTTAAGTTCGTGCAACCTTAAGATTTCGCTGTTTGTTTATTTTTTTATTCCAAATTTTCAACTATGTATAGCTCTATTTTTAGATTGCCAAATGCCGATTATGTAAGACACTTTATAAGATTATGTAGAAACATTCGATTATGAGTATATTAGAGAACTTTCATATTGTTAACTTTGCGAAATGTTTCTTTTTTCTTTGCAATTCGTCATTAATACCAGAAAAGCGCCTATTATTTATTTAATTATTTGTAGTATTTATACGAAGATATGCCTTAGACATTAAACATTAGCGTAAGCGACAAGCATAAGCGTTAAACATTTCGATGGACACCAATTTGTTTGTGTCAATCAAATAAACCAGCAAAAAACCTTAGGACAAACAAACAGGTTTTACTGAAATTTTTGCTGTTTGTCTCGAAGAATTGAAATAACTATAGAAAAAGTCTATTTTGTAAACTATTACTATACTATTTTTTTAGTAATAAGTGATCATGACTTATCTAGTATACTGCCACAGACAAAAATATAAGCTTATTTTTTCATGTATATTTATTATATCAACTATTTGAAAACGTCCTCTTAACTTCTCGAATATCATATTGTATAATTACGATTAGTTTACAGACAATCTTCAGTGAATCTCAATATGTAGATAAGCTACAAGCAAGGGCACTATTGAATACGAAATCTTTAACTAAAACAGCACTATTTTCGTACAGATCACTTGTATAAATCGTGAGGAAAGCGGGTCCATTAAAAGGGTGAACATCCGAAGCGATATCTCTTATCTCCCTTTGTCGGGCCGCGCCGGATCCAGGCAACATTAGTCCCTGGATACAACGCTGTCGGTAAAAATTACCCGGGAGTTTAGGGTTATCAGGTGTGGAGTCACCTGCTGAGTGGTCTGTTGGGTTAAAATAATGTTTTATTTCCTATGATAGTAAAGGGTTTAGGGTAGGAATGAAATATATACGATGTGTGAAAATTTTAGCGACAAATAATACACGTCTGAATAAAACTGCACTTGCCATTTTCGCGCAATACGAAGAATTATGGAAACCCAAAATATTATTCAAGCTGTGACAGTACACAAGGCTGTTGTTATTGGTATCATAAGTATTATTTTATAATATTTTTGTATTATTTCTGGATACAGTTATACGTACAAACCTTAACTATTACGTACCTTAGAGGTAGAACAGTTTCCTGTGTTCAAATCTCGTCCGCGGCGGTACTACATGTGTATGTCTCTAATTGTCTGATCTTCACAACTAATTGTCGGGCAACCAGGTATACCTTTAAGATCATGTGTACCTCTGCAAGAAACTGGTACTCTATTGGGTTAGAAATAGAAGACTCTGTTTTTTGATACCACACTCTGAACGCAAATCCATTTTAACATTTTAAGGTTAGTGATTTAAAAAAATAAGGGAAATTATAAGTCAAGCCACAAATTTCTTTATTGGCCACGTCATCAAACTTCTAATTTTATAACTAAGCAACGGGAAAATGAGATAGCCTCTATTAATATATAATATATGTTCTTTATTATTTATTTTGATAATTATTAATATATGTTCTGTAAATATAAATAATATACATAACTAATTCGTCTTTTTGCAACGCCTACTAAATATTCTATTGATAGCGTAGTAGTTAAAATTGGGTTAGGTTAATGTAAGGCTGCATTTATCGCATGCGCGAGCCGAGCGAGTGAAGCGAGCGTGGTGCGGCAGCACCCGCCAAATTGCCATAATCGTAATTGCATGTTAATTTCCAATTTTACTGCAAAAACATCAAGCGACAACATATTTTTAGTGGCTAAGATAGTATTATTTAGACGCTCGTCGCTGAGTTATTAATTTAGATGGCAATATTGATTTTTGTGGCGTGTTTTATGCTATTAAAAAGAAGTCTGTTTAATTAGCACCAAAAAAATAATAGTTAAATAACAAACTACTAGTCAAAGTAAAGAATCAATCAAAATTGAAAAAGGAAATATAAAATGGTGTGTTACCGACACAATGACGTCACCATTAAAAACAGGTAATTGGAATTCAAGTTCAACTATATAATTTTCAATATTGAAAATATTTTGCTCTCATTGACCAGCAGTTGGGAAAAGACTTTCATGGAGGAGAACTGGCAAGAAACTTCACAGGACACATTTAATGAACATGAATTTAAATATTCTTATAAGTTAATTCTTCAATTGTTTGCACACTTGTATGCTTGTTTGGTATTAACTAGTTTCATGTCATAGGGCCAATGAATCCCAGAAGCAAACTTGCTAAGGGCCTGTCACCGCGTCTCATCGAGACGCTACAAGTGAAATAAAATCTGGAGGCTTTCTACGAAACGGTAGGGCGCTCTTATCCAATTAGGTAGAGCTTTCGATTCTATAACAAAGAAAGTAACTTGGTAACTTTGGAAATTTTCTTCGATCTAATTACCGAATTAAAATATTAAATTACTTTATTTGTTTATCGAAAAATATCAATTTCAATCTGTTTCTTAAAACGGCCTTTGTACTTTTCGCAGGGAGGGTGACCGAATGTGCGCAATTATTTCAGTGAGTGTATCCAGTGACGCTCCGCACCGCTTTTTGGTCTACATATGGTAGTCACATTACATTTAAAGCAAAAATGAAATACATGAAACACTTTTGATCTATTTGTTTACAACTTATTGATTAAAATGGAATCAAACCGATAAAGCCATTCAAACAATTACTATTGCGAGTACTATAATCGCTGTCTCGCACTTATCCCTCCACGTAGACCCTGATCTCGAGGGTTTCTAGATGATTACATCGTTTCATTTTCTGTAGTGTAGCTATATAAAAATCGATTCAGTTTTTAGCGATCTCCATAAAAAATGACAAATGTTTATCAATAGTTTATGAAGCTCTTCTTGTTCTTTCACATCGTCTGTTGCTGTACAGAATCAAACGACTGCACAACAGCTGACTCATAAATATAGTTAGTTTTGTTACAGACGGATTTTTCAATAATACTCTAAGCTATATATATTTTTGAGGCTTTTAGCGTTGAAAACCTTGGGGTCCTGGGGACAATGGGCTCATGGCCTTTATTTGGACTTAGCGAAGCGTTTGTATTTGGTGAGTAAAACTCGTGGCATCTATCTCGCACAACGAATTTCTATTGCGATTCAGCGTGGTAATTCGCCCAGCCTTTCGGCTACTGTGCCTTCAACAGATTCTAATTTAGGTGTATTTTTTTAATTGTTTCATATTTTTATCTAATAATTATTAATTTATTACATTATAGTTGAGTCATTACAAACGTGCGAACTGAGTCATAAAACATTACGACAAATCCCTTCTTTGTTGTTACACACAACACTAGAGGTGCGAGCGAGAGTTCCTGATCTGATAACAATGATTTATGACTCAGTTCGCACGTTTGTAATGGCTCAACTTTAGACTTAATTAAACAGGCAGGAAAAAAAAAGAAAATATCTTCATGCACGATAAAAAGGCTAACACATTGCATAATTAGATGTCTCTGTTACCAACATTTACGTTACACAGGAGATTGATAGTTCTAAGTATACATGATCGAATTTCAGTGTTGTGGGTACATCACCCCTATATTGTTTTCTAGGAAACCATCCAGCATTGTCTGCATAACAGAATTTTATCAATAATTAAGATCACGAGGACATGCCAACATGAATTATTCAAACACAGACCGTACCTAGCAGCTGTGTTTTTTAACTGCATTTAATATTGTCCTCTATTTCATAGTTTTATTTTTATAAGGTCCTTTCCAGAATATTGTAGATTCCTTTCGATTTCACGCCACGATAACGTTCTCGTAAAAGAAGAAAACAAATAGAAATACAAAAACTAAAGATTTTGGACTCGGGTCAGTGGCGTTTTATTAACCAAATAATAGAAAATATTAGGTATTAAATAATGAATTATCAGTTTAGAATACATGGTTCGGATATAATTCAACGTCATACATGTTGGCCGATTCAGTCTCGTCCGAAGACAATTGCAATATATTTATAAAACTAACACCCAGTTCTTTTTGGAAAATAGATAATTAGCTTTTGTGAGTTGAGGGAGTTCGTATTTTCAGCTGTGAGAATATGTTGCAAAAAACGCTTACAAAGCGTAACTATTGCAACCAAGGCTTTCTTTCAAAATCTTTATCGCAAACACTATTTATTTTATTTATTTTATTTAAGAAACGAGGAGTCCTAATCTATGAATTATATATATTCGTTGTATAAAGTTGTAGTAAAAGTTAGATTATAATTTTATTTCTATAAATTTAGATTGTAATTCCTTCGAAGCACTATAGATTAAATTTTTAAACCTGGGTTAGAATCTAAAACGGCAATCTTCAAAAGGTTTATGAAAACTACGTTCCAAAGGGGATTGCGATAAAGATGCATCCCGGAGAAGAAATACATTGATACAATAATACTAAATTTTATATGTTTCTAGTTGGTATTGCTCGTAATGTTCACTTGTATGTACCTATAAACGACAAAAAATTGTATTTATATGTACAGTACATGTTATATGTACAATATGGACAAGAAGAAAATTACACCAACTCAAAAAACGGATAGTTCCGACTCCGAGTTCAGTTTGACAAAGCGAAGTTACAGAGTCAGATAAACTAAGTCGATATCATTGAGTTTAAATCTCAATAGACAGGACAAAGTTCGCCACTAAATAACTCAAAAATATATTTTTACAACTCATTTAAATATCATATAATTAACAAATAACTATTTTCATAAATGCAATTTCCATGTATTCTTGCTCGAAATGTTTAGTTCCTATTTGGTATTTGCAAACCTGTTATTCATTAAACCATTTTCATTGTTATTATCGTATAGCACACAACTTTACGATGTAGGAGAACTCACATAATATATACTCACAAATTTATACAAAACTATTGAACCAACTAACTTATTATAATTTCCTTGCTCAGCTGGTAAAGTGGGCGGGAGCGTATGGCCACAAGTCTGCTTAAGGCGAGCAGTCCCCATGTTGCTTATCCGAAGGAACGCGCGTTTTTGTCCGCCCACTAATGACCTCGCCCCGCACCCTCCTGTGGCCCTCTCTTATTAATTTACTTCACGCGAAGCCTTTACCGGGCTTTCTTCTGAATACCAAAAATAACCCAAATCTTACTTTCGCAGCTGTTTTTGTAGACTTTTAATTTTTTTTAATTTTGCGCGGCATTCGTAAAATCTAAGCACAATACCAGCTTTTCTATGCACAAATAAATCGCCGTCGTATCCAATTTGGTAAAAACATTATTTGGATTAATTTTCACAGCTATTGTGCCAAAAATCGAATTTGTTGTTGTTATCGGAAAGTTGTTTTTCGTTCTTCTTGTGCTTTGTTCGATGGGTTTACTCGGCATCGGTAAATATTTCATTCGTAAAATGAAAAATGTTGAAATGACAAATAATCATTTGTACATTTTTAAGCTTTAGAATCTCTCTGCTGAAAAACATCTGCGCAGTTGGGAGTTTCAATGCCCACCACGGAGAGTGGTTGTACCCGTACAATGATGGCGACCACGCTGGAAGATAATCATATATGTAGGTACTCAAAAACATATGGCCTAACCCAACTCAGTCACGAAGCTACGCGCGTACATGACATTGTTGGCCACACTGCATATTGCCTGGCTCTGCTGATAACCGATCCAGACAGATACTTGGTGTCTAAATCTCCATCTTTAGGGTCATACGATCACTGTCTTGTGAAAACTGTACCTATAAAAAAGAGGCGTTCCTCTTCGAAGTAAGTGAACTGTATTCTTATCATTACAAAGTAATTCATTAAGCGCAAGGAATTACAGCTTGATGTTCGATGGTAAAAATGCATGTACGAGTATATATGCGCAAGCGTCCGCGCAGCGGCGCGATATTCACGTAGCGGCTGCGTAACGTAGCACGTTCGTTGCCCGACTGACCGGAGACCGGTTCCGCTTGCTCAGCGGCGCCGGCCGGTATACCCGTTATTTCAGCTTATACGCGTTCGTAGCTCGAACAGTAGCTCAATATTCGCCACCACAGACCAGTCCAAATGGCTCAAGACGTGTTTGGAGATAAAAGTCAGCAGATTTTTTACAAGGATTTATCGTGTTTCGCTCATGCATCAAACATAGTTTTGACTAACCTATTACAAAATAAAAAATAATGATAACTTTTTAGACACATCCATAAACCTTTCAACCTTTATCATTTGGATTAATATATATTTGTTTTATTTCCTTTAATATGTAACAAGATGTAACATACCCTAACAGACGGATTGAACTTTAATGATTATTAAAGTTGAGAGTCGGGCGCATTCTTGAGGCCTACTTAAGAACCATGAAGTCACCTGATTAGATTATTAATTTTAAGTTGAAAATTTAAGTCATAATTTTCTTTTGACCAAAATTTTGTATATTTGAACAAAATTTCGAAGCTGGTAATTTGATGCATTAAAGTACAACTCATAGGCAGTAGTAGCAAACAAAACTTCAAAAAGGTCTGCTACTTTTTTTTAAAGTTAATCAGATCGAAAATGCTTAAACATTCAGGAAAAACATCATACCTTGAAAACTATCAAAATTTGCTGAACATACTTTTAGATATCCCACGGCACGAGGGACCTAGTATTTTTTTGAACTTCAATGTTCCGTCGACCCTGTATACATCGAGATATAACACAAAAATTTTATAAATAAGTTAGTTTATTAGGTACTTTTAAAGATTTGGTTGAAGTTCGATGTGTATAAATACAAAATTACGACTTATGACTTTATCCCGAAATGTAGACGGGAATGGGTTTTTATGCGAGCGAAGTGGTGTGCAAAAGCAATATTTTTATTATATTACTAATCACTCATGCAATAAGAATTGTCATTGTTCTGTATTCCAGATACTGCATGGTAATAGATGGAGCTCCACTAAGTATCGTGTGGTGGTAACCTGCAGTCAGTCTCTTACCCTTCACAGGCTTCCAGTCAAAGGCTCTAGATGTAGGTCGTGGTCGTGGTGATAGCGTGAAAATACTTTCAATGAAATTTTTGAAAACAACTAAGATCATAACTACGTAGTTTAATCACTTGAAATGTTTAATTTTACTATTATAGCTTTGTTAGTACTTAGATTATGCAATGAAAGATTTATTTTATTATTTACTTATTTAAATAAATACTTGTGTACTGTACACACTTACACTGTACACACTTACAAATCCAGAGCTTATGACTTAATACGCTTTACTGGTTCTTAAACTTCTTATTTATTCTTTAAGAGGGCACAAGATTTTCACCACGACATTCACATACAATACGCGGTCACGTGCAGAGGTATTCGTCAGCGCTCAGTTCAATAAAAATTTACATTTATTTTGGCGTTGCGTGGCTGTAGGAATATCAGCATCACGCAGATCTGCAAGTCGAACTTTAGGAAGACGAGGTTTGCTAGGGCAAGGTGTTGCTCTTTCAGACGCTCGGTAAGATTGACCAGATACCGTTTGATATGGAAACCGGATGACAGTGAAAAGATCATTGTCGCTCTATTGAAGGTCTCCGACCCCAATGATGTGCCTGCATTCGTGGCCCCCATCATCTGCCCCCCGTCACCAAAAGCTGAATACGTCGATGTCATCAGGCCACTTCAAGGCATAAGACGTTTCTTAAGACGAGCATTACTGATATACAGTCTAAGCTGAACGCATCTGATGACGCTATTTGAGATCTTCGTACAGTTCAGTAAATAGGTTACATAAAGCTTCCACGAAATTGAACGCAACGCCGGGCGCAGTTGACGTCCCATGACCCGCCCTGTGCACCGCTGCCCCTGCCTGCAAATGTGCTTAGATTGACCCCGATACGTGCACATGCAACTGCTGTCAACACCTACCAACAACCTTAGTGGTTGGCTGCACTAAGGTTGTAAGAAAGTAAAGGGAACCTGGGAAGCCAGAGACTGGTTTCCGCCTCAACTGAAACGAGTGTGAGAACGCATCGAGTGAAGTGAACCACCTGCGCTTGCAGTGGTGCCAAAATCGCCTCTGTATCTTCCGCCTGCACTACACCACAAAGGACGAAGAGGTAGTGGTGTACATCTGTGTCAAAAGCAACTGGACTGTTAGGGCCGAATGCTTGGAGTCTCGTCATAATGTGAGCTTCAAGTACTTTGAGCTCAACACTAACGAGCCATCTCCCGACTTTCATTAAACAGGAATTATGGCCGAAAAGTGCATTTATTCCGGAAATTCCGTGTACCGCGACTCGTTGCCGATTATTTGTGTGAAATAATTGTTATTATGTTGTGGACTTATCGCAGATTGTCCGTGTTATAAGGCGAGAATAAGTTAAAACAATGAATTGCGATTAAATACTGACTTTATTGTACAATTAAATGGTTATATATATGGATAACATAAGTAGGTCACTTTTCTTATACTACTACTACAGCGTAACCGATGTTGATGATATTTTGCATTAGTCTTCGATTCAGAAAAGATATTTTATCAAGGTATTAAGAAAGAAGTAAAGGTTCCAAAGTAAACAAGTATAAAACTCGTGCAAGGCTTGTAATCTAGTATATGTATTTAATTTTAAAACCAAGTAATACTTAAACGTTACGGTTAAACGGGCTAATTATTTTTTTATAAGCTAATCAGAAATTCATAATAAATTCAGTAAACTTAATTAAGAAAACGCAATCAAAGCTTAACCTTTTCTTAGGCAAATCAAATCAAAGCAGAATAATTGTTTGATGTGTACACTGTGGCCGCACCTTGCTAATCACGGAATTACATATGTGAACAATATGTGCGAGGCATTACACAGACTCTTAGGATTATACGTTATGTAGGTGACACGTGCTTGCACTGCTCTTGATTAGGGGCAGTTATTGATTTCTGTATTATTATGGAATTCAGTGAACTAGATCAATATTCTATTTGAGATATTATTAGTAGAGTAATTTTTTTCTTTGCGTAGTGGGTTCTTTCCGTTTCCCCTGTAGCACCTGAGCCAGTAAATTTCAAAAAATATAATATTACCTCTAAATATTATAGCTTTGTATGTTTGTAAGAAGCAATGAATATTTTTTTTATTAAAGGTTAATCAAAACAAAACACCTTTCATACCTTTTAAAAATTTACAAATAAATAAAGATTAAATCCTTGCTTCTTATAATAAAACTACTCTAAAGAATTATATTTCTGTAACTGTTCTTATAGGATCAAAAGACAGTTATTTTGTTATTTTTTTTTAAATAAAACTTAAAAGCAGGTCATTTGTTTATGATATCGCAAGCAAAAAACCACTGGCAATCGCACGAACAGGCGCGTTATGTTTAATCGAATATGTTTCATAACAATCGTAGACTTTAACTACGCGTAAGGTGTAATCTTCTGAATTTCATTTACGTCCAATTTCAAATCTCTCGTGATGTGACTATTTATGCGGCTTGAGGGGGCGAGAAAGGACTACTTTCTTGTCGTGAACAAAGAATTAAAAAATAAATGAAGTAAGAAGTAAGTTGGTACATCTTTTCCTTGCTCACTGTCAAAGCTAACCTGTAATGTGTCTAACAAGAAACCTAGACATAGCGAAAAAAAGCCAGTTTGACAGCCAAATGAAGACATTTTTCTACGATCTCGTGATATGTATTTGCTACCTAACATGAGACTCCAAGACATTATGTCAAAAATGATTGTTCTATATCTAGATCTTAGTAATTTTTGAAAGAAGAAATAAATCCTTATGTCTTCCCTCCATAACATGAGACAAAAGAACATAATTTGGATTTCAATTCTTTGACGACTATCAATGTTTCGTCAATGGTTGAGACATCGCCAAGACAAGTTAGTTAAGACAAATTATTTTAGACTTGTTTTTAAGATTGCCATTAATACTTAAGGTTTAATTATGTCATATGCAGTTTTTTAGTATTATTGGTACATTGTTCATTTGAGTACTAAATTGACATTTTATCTGATTGGAATTCTAAGGAACATATTGATTCATGGGTTCATAATTGACATAAGTAATAGTACCTAGTCTAACCTATCTAAGTAATAACATAACTGTAAACACCAATAAATGCCAATGTATAAGGTTTAGTCGTAAAAATCAGATAATTATTTTTCCATACAAATTCAATTGTAGACCTATTGAAAGAAATAACCAAGTCCGAGATTTGGTTATTATTTTGGATTCAAAATGCTATTTATAAAGCACATTGAATATGTGCACCGTAAATAAATCAATCCGTTACCTTGGTTTTGTTATTCAAACATTTAAGCCCTTCACAAGATTGCAAAGTCTGAAAGTCAGAAAGTTATACTATGCTTATTATCGTAGCATCCTCGAATATTGCTGCCCTATCTGTCCTAGGACTTCACTTCATTATAACATATCGCTATGTTAGAGCGGATACAGAAGAAGTTTGTTAAACATTTTAATTTCAATTCTCATAGAAGACATAAATAAAGAAGACTGCCGTCACCATCGAATATTGTCACTTAATTCTCGACGTGATCTCTTAGATATTAGCCCTTCTTTAATTATATCTTATGTGTTTTGGTATCTAAGGTTTCATTATTTTACTTGCTTTTACTTCATATTTTATTTGAATTATTAGTCCCTTTAGCAAACATCTCTTCTGCTATTATAGTATATTGTACAATGTGTTACTCGACTTATGGTTTGAAACTCTGTGATTGGCTTAAGATTTTATTTGTAAAATTTAACTGTTATGTCTCTTTTAAATAAGCTGTTGAGCTGCCATATAACTAAATACATTTTGAAGATAGCCGTATTTTAAGTGAATATTGCATTGTCTCTTTGAATACAAATATCGAACAATTGTAATGCAAAAGTTTTATTTTTCCGAATGATGTGAATGTAGCTGTAAAGTACACTCTAACATCCCTTTCTGACATGCCCCTTAAAATTTAACAGCAATATTTTATAATGTAAAATGAATAGCGGGCGTTCCGCGCCTTAACTCTACGCTAAAACACAAGACTGGCTAGTTTCTTAATTTGAGTTTTGCTTCTTTTACCTTTCATAGTTTTGGCATCATTAATTATATCATCAATCTAATTAGAATGGCCTGCTCCGTCGCTTACTAATGTAACAGTCTATGTCCGACAGTGGACAGGCCTCTGATTTTAGTTAATCAGATTATTGTAGAGCCCTTTAGAGCCCTGTACACAAACAAGATATTGCGGTATAAATGTAATACTAGGCCACTCAGAAAGATTTGCTAAAAAGGTTTGAAAAGTTTTATTTATTTTGAAGATTCGATTAGTTAAACGTAAAAATATAGTTTTGCCAAATTTAACTGTCCTGTAATTTATTGTGTGTCATAGAAAAATGGATCTGCGCCGGGAATATTTTCGTGCAATGATTTTTTATGCCTTCAAGTCTGACTTAAAACCCGATAAATCGTTTAATCGACTTCGATAAGCTTTTATAAAAAGGCGCCTTCTCAAACAACTGTGTGCTGGTGGTATACCGAGTTTAAGTGCGGTCGCTTAAATTTGAAGGATGAAGAAAGAAGTGGTCATCCTTGGACTGCTGTTCCGGAACAAAACGTGCTATAAATGAAAAAATTGATTTAACAAAACCGGCGTATCACATACGAGAACATTAAGTACAAGCTGCAGATTATATCGGGGCGTATTCATGATATTCTACACAACCACCTTTGCTTAAAAACGATTGTTAACCCACACCCTCACCGATGATCAAAAGCAGACGCGTGTGGTATGGTCCATGATATGATTGATAAATTCAAACCAGATTCTTGCCGCAGTGTTTACAATATCATAACAGGTGACGAATCTTGCATTATGGTCAAGAAATAAAGCGCCAGTTAACAGTATCGCTATTTCAAAACCACACAACGCCCACGAAGTTGAAATAATCGAGAAGCGCTGGAAAAATGTTGGCCGCCGGGTTTTTCTCCTTAACGGGGCATTCAGTATCATTTCTTAGGGACTTTCATAGGACCCACACCGGTAAAACTTTTGGGTCATCTATTTAACAACCCTGATTTGGCACCGTGAGACTTCTTATTGTTCCCTAAAATTAAAAACCAGCTCAAGGGAATACAGTTTTCATTGCCAGAAGATGAGCTCATTACGTTCGAGAAGGCCGTTGAGGAAGGACCTGTTGCAGACTGGAAAATGTGGTTTGAAAATTGGTTCACTCGCATGAAACTTTATATAGACGCTGGTGGAGAGTTCTTTTAAAAGATTGGTAAAAAAAAAAATTTATTTCAATTTGTTGCAAATATGTGTAATCTAGAGCCAGGACTTATCACCCAATCTTATACACTAGATGAAAACTAGTTTTATTTCAATGAAAACCTTAACACGTTCAGTTCGGCGTGTGCCACCGGTGGCGCACGGAGTGTTAGTTGACAAGGCGGCGTGTATCATCGGTGGCCACATCACACTAGACTTTTAATGTACTACGATATCCAACCCGGTTTGAGAGAAAGTGCTGTACTTACCATTCCCGTGTAGTATAAAAGATAAATTTTCAGACTGTAGCTCAGGAGTTGGAAATTTCATCGAGAAGTAAAAAAAGATTGAGGTTGAACATTTTTAATTTTCCGAGAAAAAAATGACTTTGTTTCGACAATAATTGTGAATAATAATAAGAATAATTTATTCCGGACACTTGATCCATATAAAGAGTTAGTAACAATTTTTTATTTTATTTTACATTACGTTGTAGGTGGCAACTATTCCTATAGAACTAATTATTATAGAGCTATCTACCTTTTCCTTTAATACTAGTAGAATACTGTTAGAGTTGTCACAGGTCCGGCGCATCAGTGAGGCTACCATTTTCCTTATAATCGCGAAAAAGTCGTCTACTCGTGCCTCCGCGAACATGCTTGATGCGCTGCAGTACCGCGGCATACCCAACAGTATTCTATAACTGTTGTTATATTGTACACGTAGAGTTGAGTAATCTTTCTTTTTATAACTAACCCAAAGACTGCACGTGTAAAAATATTGACAATAGGCTCTAAATAAAGTTAATTTACCTTGTGGTGTACAACGTGCATACCTTCGAGCCAGCATATTGGTTCGTACAGCGAGAGCTCTACGTGCTCTTTAAATATCATCGTCATCCGTTAAGTTGGAATTAATGACGTGCCCAAGATATTTACATTTAAAGGTCCGCTTTAATTCAATGTTATTGAGTGTGAGCCCAGGAATGTTAGTAGGTAACTTTTTACCCGCTCTAAACACCATAAGTTCAGACTTTTTTGACATCATACATAATTCCATGCCTGTCAGCATAACTCACATACCTTCAACAACTTTCTCAAAGCGTGGATCGACGGGCTCGGTAACACCATGTCATTGGCGTAACTTATGTTATTATTTTTCCATGAACTGAACAGCCAACCATAGTATTGCTGAGTTCAACGAACAGCTGGTCAAAATTGAATAAGAAAGGTGATGTTAAGCCTCCTTGTGTTACACCACACTCAAGCCAATATTCATCAGATGCAGCGTGTCCCCATCTAACCCAATTTATTTGACTATTAAACCAATACCTGAGTACATTTATGAGCTCATTAGGTAATCCAAGAGAGGTAAGCTTTTTAAAAAGTATGGTATAATGAACTCTATCAAACGCCTTGGATAGATCAAGGTACGCTGCATATATTGGCGTCTTTTGGTCTGTATAATAGGTGACTGTTTGCTTCAAGGTGTAAATAACATTTTCGGTTGACAGACCGGCCCGGAAACCGAACTGGGAATCACTCAGCTGATGTGTGAACTTTAAAATTTTCCGGTCAAGCAGTCCATCTAATATTTTTGCACATACCGTTGCGAGTGATATTGGGCGGTAGTTATTTAAGTCTGAGCAATCCCCAGTCGAATTCTTAACAATAGGCAAGGGCGTACTTAGGATTTCAGCTAGGGGGGGGGGGCAATTCATACCTGTTTCGAGAAGATGGTCGGTCGGGTATATTGAAACAAAAAATCATGAAAATTGACGTTTATTAATTAGTTTGATTATGAAACAAAACACAATATTATATATATTATATAACAGTAATCTTCTCGGATTTGCCGAAAATTTGTCTATGACAGTCTTTTCAATAAACTCACTGTTTTCTTTTAAATAATTGCGATGTACGCTCATCAGACATAAACCTGTAAGCCTTTCTTCACCCATGGTGCTTCTAAGCCACGTTTTAAATCTTCGCAGCGTACTGAAGGACCGTTCTACGGTCGCCGTGGTGCATGGGATAGTGCTTAAAATAATCAATGCCTTTCTGACAGCAGGGTAAAAAATGTTGACTGCGTTGAACAGATCAACTACTTTTATGTCCCTTAAATGATCATCTGATAAAGCCTTCTTCACCCATAAATTATGCCAAAGGTTCAGTTCTCCGATGATATCCAGGTTATAAAATTCTAGGAATGATTCTGCGTTCTTGTGTAAGTCTGTAATGCTGGTTTTGGTCATATACAAGGGATGTAGTCTACTTAAAGCAAACGCCCGGAGTATTTTCTTGGGAGAATCGAATATTCAACGATGAAATGAGTGAATCGCCGCCAATATTCGTTATCATTGTCTGATGGTGGATAACTTCTATGTGTTTGCGTGTGAGCAAGATGTGGAACCGAAATTTCTATGTTCAAATCCATTGCAACAGCTCGCGCTTTGTGAAGCATTTCATTACTTTTTCTATCAGGAAACTCGCGGTCATTTCTGAGAATGTCCTTGATATTTTTGATAAGTTCCCCCACCGAGAGCATGTCGATCGATTTAGCTTGCAGTGCGTTAGCTACTGGTTCTAAAACTGCTGAATTCTGAAACGGTTCTAAAACGGCTATTGTTTGTAGAGCAACAATAAACAATGGTTTTGTAACGGCTGAATGCAACTGATATGCAGATTTTCTGGTGGCATAATTTCCCTCTACGGATAACGTTTCTAGAGATTTCACAAGCTCTGGGAAATGTTGAGAAAACTTTCTGATTGATTTATATTTTTCGGACCATCTCGTCTCACACAATCGTGATAGGTTTGGAGCGTAGTTTCGACGTGTAGTTGATTCTCTGAAAAACGTTATAACATCCTTTACAGTGGCGACAGTATTTCTAATTTCTGGCACTGCGTTCGTATCATTCACAACAAAGTTGAGTTTGTGACTTGAGCAATGAAAATATAAAGCACGAGGAAATTTTTTTCTCAAAATGGCTTGTACGCCACCCTCTTTCCCTGCCATTGTAGAACAGCCATCGAATCCAAACCCTACGCAATCTTTGGTTGGGAGGTTAGAACTAATCAAGAAATTGTCAATTGCTTCGGCAATTGCTGAAGCATTTTGTGCTTTTAGTTCGACAAACCCTACAAATTCTTCTCTGATTTTCTTTTTGCTTTCGTCGTAGAACCGCACGCCTATTGACAGCTGTTCTTTCCCAGCTACGTCTGCTGTTTCATCAGCTAAGACTGCGTAAGCCATGGTCTTTTGAACCTCACTTATTATATTCTCCTTAATAACTTCGCCACATAAATTTATCGATTCGTTTTGTATTTTTGGCAATGTGTAAACTGCATTGCAATGGCACTTTTCCAGGTGACTTTTTAATTTGTCGTCCCCTGAATTGATTCTCAACTTCAATAAATCTAATAAAACACCCTCATCTGCTAGTTTTCCCCTAAGAGGCATATCATGTGTACCACAAAATACTATACAATAAACAATTATTGACAATATTTGTCTGTTTTCATCGATTGCTTTTTGGTGTCAACTTTGCAGTTGGATATCTACAGGAACATTTTTAAGAAATTTTGTTGCAGCGTTTGTCGCTGTTAGGTGAAGGTTGGTCGTTGCATGCTTTCGGCAGTCTTCATGCATAATTTTGAACTTTAAATATGGCCTGACCATAAATGATCCCAAAATTCCTCTCACAGTGCTGATGGGCGGAGGGAACAAAACACAATGCTTACAAAGAGCGCCTTTTAGTCGCTTGGAATATACTAGCCATGGTGCATATTGATCCAACCAAGCATGATTAAATTATCTTTTCAAATGGCTTGCATCACTTTCAAAATCGTAATTTCTGGGCGGGATCCAAGGATTTTGTAACAACTCCCTCTTCTTTTCCGTCGATAGCTGGGTAGCCAACTCAACATAACGACCCAGATCATTTTCGTGATAGCCATCGTCCACTATAATTTCAGGATTGACGTTGACGTCATAAGTTTGATGGGATGTCGATGGAGAAGAATAGTCGGCAACAGATATATTTACAGGTTCTGCTGGAGAATGTGACGCTTGTCCAATGTTAGCATGCAATGATCTTGGCATTGCATGAGTAGTTTTATCATGGTTGTCAATTTCATCGCTTCCACTGCTACTTTCCCGACCATTTTTGCTTTTTTCTTGTGTTGTCCCTAAAAATGGATACACAAAATTACTCTTACGGTGTTTAAGCATAGGACGAAAATAAAGATCAAGATACCTATAAAAACATCACATTCAAATATCATTTACTTCCTATCAGTAAAAGTAAAATTGCGATATTCAAAATTCGTTAACTTTGTGGTTTGAACGCCAAATAATCAAAACTAGGTAATTTTAAATAATATATTTGTTGTGACATTTCCAGAGAAAAGGGACTTTTTTGTCGGTATGGAGTTATTAATAAATCCAAAATATACATAAAAACCACATATATTACTAATATCATATTTGAGGGTGAAATAGATATATTTTTTAAATGTTGCTCTTTCTTGGACAATAAAATGCGATTGCGAGAAAACTGTGTTTAAAGGTAAAAATTTAAAAAAGCTAAGTTTTCTTTGGAAGTTATTTAAAGAGGTGATTCAATTAAAAACACTTTTAGATGTTTGCTGGTTACTACAAATAAACAAAAAATTTTACTTTTATTATTATTTCATAAAACTGTCTGTGCACATCTCGGAAACTAAAACCGACCATAAGGTCCCTTTTCCCGAATAACGTCACATTTGTAGAATAACATGTAAGTTTCATTTCTACTAACAGTATAAATTTGAAAGTTTTGTTTGTGTGTTTGGACGTTTACTTCTCTATCAAGCTGTATCGGCTGGACGGGATTTGATTAAATTTGGAATATATAATTGGATAAATAATACCCTAGAACGTAGGATAATTTTTATTCTTGGTATATTATTAAACAGGTTGCTACCATGCCCCGAACATGACCACCCCCACCAAAGAAAAACTACTTTTAAATGTTTTCCTTCCAGCAAAAAATATACGTACCTACAATAATTGAAATTATACATCTATTTTCTATGTTCTATGCTCTTTCATGTTTGATTAATGAAAGAGCATAGAACACAGATACAATTATAACAAAACCACGTCTTGTAATTAATAAATTTAAATATTGTAAGTAATATGCTAAAGATATACACTTAATACAAGAAAGCCCCCCTTAAACAATTCAAATAATCATATTAGGTACATATGTGTTTTGTTTTGACTCACCTTCAATTTCTTTCAAAGAATTTCCTGATATCCATTTGACGGAGTAATATTTCCAGTTGTTGCGCAGTAAACGTAAATCTCGTGTCGTCGCAACTAAACTATAAGACACTATGGTGCATAAAATATTCGCTCGTATTAAACTGAACTGAATTGTATTCGAACTAAATTGCCTTGCTCTGCCTCACGATCCCGCTTATATATTCAAATATTAGAAGAGCTCCCGAAATACGTAGAAAATACTCGACTCTATTTCCATCCTTACTTGCTATCACTGTCTTTCCTTTCCAGAATAGTCCATGCTAGAATGTTCTTCGTGGTATTGCTATTCAATACAAGATGTCGCTATTTGCCGTATAAATTGATGCTATTTCTCTTTACTGGAAAAAGTACTGTCGTCCGTAACTAGATAGCGCTAGATGTTGTTTTCTCCAAATTATATTCGGCTTTAATCCTAGATGGCTCTGATTGTCTCGTCGAGAGCGGAAACTACAAATGCGACAGTTTTGCGGTAGCTTTAAATTATATTGCGTCGCTAACAGTATACTATATCGAATATTGTAGAATATTTGATTATAGATAAAAAAAATATTAAATCAAAATATCTGACTGAAAGATATTTTGTTTCCAACACTTCATTTTGCGCAAAGTAGGTAACACGTTTTTAATTCCCACTTGCCAGGAAAATTGATGTTTATTTTATCTTCTATGGGGGGCAGCTGAAATGAAATGAAATGAAATGAAATATTTATTTCTCAACATTGACAATTACTTGTTCTTATTGACGTCAAATAAAACATGATTCTACCACCAGTTCGAAAAAAACCTTCGTGAAGAAGAACTGGCAAGAAACTTCACGGGTATATTTTTTTTCAAAATAAATTTACAGAGTCTCTTTATGTCTATACAAAATTATTCTTTTCTGCATCTGTTAGCCCGGCAAGTCTCCCTCCCCCCAAGTATCCAAACGACGAACACCCTCAAACGGCACCCGTTCACGAGTTAACGCGGGATCCAGCCATCGCCCTCCTCAACCATATTAGAGGGAAGTGAGCGACCCGTCACCCGACGCTACCATAAGAAGACGTACTTTAGTGACAATGACGCTTTAGATATTCATCGGGACGAAGAACTCATCGCACAAACAGACACATTACACATGCTTTGTTACAAATACTAGTACAATCCTGTTAATGAGGGAATTATACCCAAGGGCTTTTATCATCCAAATAATCGGATAGTTTATAATATGCTCTAGCACACAACTTCTCCTTTATAGTTTCTTTGAATTTGTCAACAGGAAGACCTTGGATATCCTCAGGAACCTTATTATAAAAGCGTATACATTGACCCATGAATGAGTTAGTGACTTTATGAAGCCTGCTATTATGAGCTGCCAGCATATTTCTTCCTCTTGTGTTAACATTGTGCAGATCTTTTTTTCTTTTGAACAAGGTTATGTTCTTTTTAACATACATTAAATTTTCTAAAATATATTGTGAATGGAAGGTAAGAATATTTATTTCCTTAAATTTACTTCTAAGTGACACCCTTGGACCGAGCTGATAGATTGCGCGAACAGCCCTTTTCTGCAGAATAAATATAGCATCGATGTCGGCAGCACTCCCCCACAGTAGAATACCATATGTCATGAGGCTGTGGAAGTAACCAAAATAGACTAATCGAGCAGTTGTTTCATTTGAAATTTGTCTAATTTTTTTAACAGCATATGCGGCAGAGCCAAGCCTTTTCGCTAAACCATCAACATGCGGTCCCCACTGCAGTTTGGCGTCTAAGGTTATGCCCAGAAATACAGTTGAGTTTACAGGAGTCAGTTCCTGGCTCTTAACTACAATGTTTGTGTTTACCTGTTTGACATTTGGCAATGTAAATTTAACACATTTCGTTTTTTTTTCATTGAGGAGCAAATTATTAGCTGAGAACCACTGCTCTGTGTTGGAGATGCATTTGTTCACCGCTCGATAGTCAATTTCATGTCTTTTGATTTTAAACAAGAAGGAAGTATCGTCAGCAAACAATATGACCTCGCATTGATTCTTAACGACCGATGGCAGATCATTAATATAAACTAAAAATAGGAAAGGACCAAGAACTGAGCCCTGGGGCACACCCATTGTCACTGCCGATCCTGATGATTTTTCTCCATTTATTGCAACTTTCTGTTTTCTATTAGAAATATATGATTTAATCAAGGCAAGCGCTCGGTTTTTAATGCCGTAATGGTGTAGTTTCATGAGTAGAGTAGTATGATCCACACAGTCGAACGCCTTGGACAAGTCACAAAAGACACCAATAGCATCACACGACTCCTCCCAGGCGCTGAATACGTGTTTTATGAGCTCAACACCGGCATCGGTTGTTGAGCGACCCCGCGTGAAACCAAACTGCTTAAAATTCATTAAACTATTACCGTAAAAATGAGAAAGTAATTGATTTAAAATTAATTTTTCAAAAATCTTACTGAGCGTTGGTAGTATAGATATAGGTCTAAAATTATTAGGGTCAGACATACTACCTGCTTTGAATATTGGAATGACCTTACTCAATTTCATTAAATCAGGAAAAACACCATTATCAACACAGTCATTAAATATACTGGCTAAGTACGGGGCTATACCATCAATGACAGATTCAATAATTTTAACAGAAATCCCATCTAAATCGGCAGTATTTTTTACTTTAATGCTTTTAAATGCATTTAAAACTTGTGGAACAGTAACATGTTTAAAAATACAATCAATATTGCATGAATTTACATTTTCCGTTAGCAGTGACTGTGCAAGAGTGGAACATGAATTAATACTCGAAGTAGTTGACACAGGGATGGCTGTAAAAAAATTTTCAAATGCTTCAGCAACTTCTTTGTCAGTTGACAACACTTTATCATTAATTTTTAAATTATATTTGGTGTGTGGTTCTTTTGCTCTCCCAGTTTCCTGATTAATTATATTCCATGCAGTTTTTGAAATGTTAGTACTATATTTAATTTTATTATTAATGTAATTAGATTTAGCTACACTGCAAACTCGTTTAAATAATTTTGAATACTTTTTAACATATTCATAAAATGTCTTATTATGATTATAAGTTCTTTCACTGTACAATTCATATAATCTATTTCTACTTCTGCATATTCCCACTGTTGCCCAGTCACTAAACCTAAATAAATTATTATTTATACATATTTTCTTTTTTTTAAAAACAGAGTCATATTCATTTCTAATTATATTATGAATAGAGTTATATTGAGTAATAGGATCTGCACAGTAATCTAATTTAAATGTTTTTTCAAATACATTTTTCCTAAATGTTTCAAGCCGTCTCTCATTCATGGGTATAAAGGTAATTTCTCTTTTTAAAGTCTTTTTTAGCCCAATATCAAAAGTGGCCAACTGCCCACTATGATCTGATTGTAGTTTATTAATTACTGACTTTGTACATGGCATTAAATTTGTAAAAATGTTATCAAGACATGTGGCTGAGGTCGCTGTGATTCGCGTAGGCTCTAAGAAGAGATTTTTTAGGTTGTAACAATTAAAAAGATTCAAGAATCGTTTACTTTGTGATGTCTCTACTAATAAATCAATATTAAAATCGCCACAAATAATTATTTCTTTGTTTTTGTTATTTACTCTATGTAATACCTCATCCATAGTGCTCTCAAATACTTCAAATGGTGAGGATGGGGGTCTGTATACACTTATTATAACAATATTCCCTATCTCAATACAGGCTATTTCAACTGATTGCTCAACAGACAGACTTACAATATCAGTGCGTTCTTTGAATGTTAGGCTCTTATGAGTGATGATCATTGAGCCGCCGCAAGTTGTTTGTTCTCTGTTGAATGAACTAGCAATTACATGATTCTTATAAGAAGACATAATTTGACACTGTGTGAGCCAGTGCTCTGTGATACATAGTATATGAATATTTTCACAGTTTATGAATAGTTCGATCTGTAATTCCTTACCATCAATGCCCTGCATATTTTGATGGACTATGTTCAGAAAATTATTTTTTACATTTTTATTGCTTAAATTACTACTTAGAATACTGGTGCTAGATGTATTATCTATTGTCACTAACTTATGTTTAAATTATTTCTAATACTATGTTTTGGAATATTACATTCCAACGGGTCAAAAGTATAAAGTGACTGCTCAATAGAAGCAGCGGTTGTAGTCAACGAATTGACTGTTATGAATAAAATATATGATAGCGAGTATGCTATATGTCGTAGGTCATTACTGTACAAATTGTACCTATCATTTATCATATATGGCTTGTTAATAAATGTATTTAAATCAATAAACTGAAATTTTTCACTATGACGACATGTCATATTTTGTACATCTATATTTAGTCGATGCTTCATATTATTTTCTGAGGGGCTCTGGGTAAATGGAAATGCAAACAAAATAATTTTACTAATATTCTGCCTGCAATTCAATCTAGCAAAACATGCTGTCATTGTTTTCCTACTTAGTTGCTTACATCTGCCTACTAATATAATCAATATTGTATTAGGGTTAAATGTACGGGATGTAATTTTATCAACTATGTCATAATATGAAGCACCGGGGTAACAATAATTAGTTATTGGCCCCCCAACACACCGAGTAAGTTGCAATCCCATGTTCTTACCAAGTTCATCGCTATACATAATTATATTTAATTCACTTTTATTTGACTTCTTATCTAAGCTACTACCTGAGTTTGATTCTACATGCTTAGTGACATATGGCTCCTCAGGTTGACTGGATATTGGCAGAGGACAATCTGATGTAGTATTATTTGAATTACTTTCATAATAATTAGTAAGGGACTCAAAGCGGTCATGATTATATTTAGACAGTTCAATCAAAAAAAGCTGCCCCCCCCCTGCCCCTACCTGGGTACGCCCTTGACAATAAGCACTACAACTGTTCTCATCATAGCCTCAGGTAGGTAACAATGTCGAACACAGAATGTAAATAACATAGCAAGTACTCTACCTATGTGCTTACCAGCGTGCTGCAGGTGCTCGACGCTGAGGCCGTCGTGGCCAGGTGATTTTCCTATAGTCATGCTGTTAATAAAAGAGGAAACCTATTTTACTGTAAAACCAACCGGTGTCTCATTACAACTGACCTCATAGTAAGATAAGAATAAAAGCAAAAATAAATCAAATTTGAAAACAAAATACAATGGAAAATAAAATGGTATGAGATTAAAGTAATTTTTTGTAAACCGCATTGAAACAATCCAAACACATTGGCTTTTTACATGCAAAGCAAAATGTATTTACGCGTTTCGTTTTTTTTCTAGCCATAACCAAGATTTAGTTGTTGTAAGATGGTCGTAACAAGGTCTGCATCTTTTTCGGGTGTATTTTAGTTTTCCTTCCGGTTTTTGTAACTTATGTTGTGGCTTTCTTCGTATAGTGGGCTCTCCCACCTCTGCAGCGTCATCAGGTAAACTATCCGTTTTAGGTTTGCTACTCATTTCCTTTACTTTTAGTTCTCGAAATTCTAAAATACTAAGTTTTTTCCCTGTTCCATACTTTTGGTGAATAACCCAAGTGTTGACTAACGTTGCGCCACAGACAATCTCAATCATTATTTTACCATACCACTTTAGGGTTTTTCGAATACGAATATTCTGATCTGAAAGATCTACCTCCATTTTTTCATTATTTTAATTAAAAACAGAGATGGTTATGATTCATGAGACAATTTAAATAATATAATAGGATTTTTAGATAGTTAGAAAGAGAAAAAATACGTTTTTTGTGCCAATTCTCAGCTCAGTGTCCAACGGTGACACACGCCGCCTGACAAGACTTTTGGTTTATCAGGCGGTGATGTTGATAACAATTACCTACTTATGAGGTGCCAGTCTGAACGTGTTAGTAAGCAGCAGGGCCCTTCTTGCAGCGAGATATTTTTTTCATACTTTCAATTTATCGTTTTTATTGTATAAAAAGGAGAAACCCACCTTCCCATACACGCCTGGGCTCAGAGCTTTTGTTAACATTATGAAATAAGAAAGCATTATTCAAGCCTTTCAATCAATCGCTCCTGGCATGACTGTAATAGAGAAATCTTCTCTTCGGCTCCTAGGTTCACCAATTTTCAATGACTCCTTTCAGAACTTTATAATTGACAAAATTTCAAAATTTTCAGAAATTTCTTCCCGGCTTTCACAAGTTAATACACATATGGCCTTTTACATTTTACGTCATTGCTTATTTGTGGCAAAATTAATAAAATATCTTCACTGTTCACAATTTTGGAGACACATCAATTTACTTTCGGTTCTCAACGAAAAAATTAATTTTCGAATATTCTGAACATAAAATTTTGATAATAATTCCTGGGATCAAGCCAGTTTACCAATACGCTTGGGTGTTTAAGTAACTCGAAAAATTTCTTCTCTAGCTTTGCCAACCTTTCTATCTTCGATTTACACTAACAAAGATATTATCAATAAAATTCTTTCCTCTTCTTTTACGGGCGAGATTTCTCATCTTTCGGATGCCGAAATGCACTGGAATATGGTATCAAACAGTTCAGCTATTCCACAAAAACCCGCGTCACAGCGTGGGACGACGTGCTTTGTATTTTAGAGCGGGACAAACAATTAAATACGGCTAATTTAACAGAGCGCGCTCGTCTGCTATCGGTGGGTCCTTGGGAGTCTGGGTTATGGTTGCAGGCGCTTCCGTCATCTAACTTGGGAACCCTTTTTGACAACCATAGCTTTAGGCTTGCCTGTAGTTTACGTTTAGGAATAAAATTGTGTTCTCGACACTGCTACCGCTGTGGCGTGTTGGTTGATGAGCTCGGTCGCCATGGCGGCGAGCAGTGGTGGCGGAATTTCATCATGCCAGTTTGAATGACATCATCCATCAGGCTCTTGTTACTTCCAACACCCCCTCGATTCTTGAAGCAAGTGGCCTGATGGTATGACTCTGGTCCCGTGGAGAATGGGTAGGTCGCTGGTGTGGGATGCAACCTGCGTAGACACTCTCGCAGTTTCCATTTTCCTACAACTAGTATACAATCTGGTTGTGCTGCTAATAACGCTAAAAGCCTTAAACGTAGAAAATATCAGAATTTGGGTAGTGGGTATATTTTTGAGGCTTTTAGCATTGAAACCATGGGGTCTTGGGGACAACGTGGTAATTCGGCTAGCCTTTTGGCTACGTTGCCTTCAATGGATTCAAGTTGAGATTTAGTTTTTTAATTTATAGCATAATTTTATCTTATAATTATTAATTTAAGATACATTTTTATTTGTATTAATTTATAAAAAGCCTGCAATATAAAGCCTTATTTATATATATCAATACAACATAATAAAGAAAGTTTCAGAACATTTTGCAATCTGAAAACCGAGTTAAAAATTAACAGTAGAGGCTGTACTTTTCTTTTTTTTTCAGGTGGGAAAATGCATTACACATACCACCCGGGTGCAGGGGGCCCCCGAGTGGTTATGTGGGACTCCCGTATAGGCTAATGAGACCCACGGTATACCAACTAAAAACCCCCCCATCTTCCGCCTCGCCGCCATGTGACCGGGTTACGGGAACGCTTTCGCACACATCCGCGACCCCGCCAGCAGCTGCCACCCACAAGCGGCTTCATCGCGAAAGCCCGAAGGCCCTCCACGATGGGCGCACCAGATGGTAAGGTGCGCCTCCCTCCTCAGCCTCCACCAGTACTGTAGCAGACTCCCCCCGAGTTTGCTACTAGGAGGCCATGGATACAAGATAACTGGTACCCGGTGGCAGATCAGGTCTGTGGTTCTGCCACCAACCACACCTCGGCCGCAGAGGGTAGGACAAGCGGCGCACCGCAATACCGACTCTGCTATATACTTCCTCTGCGGCCCCACCAGTGCCGTTTCGACGGAACGGCCCCACCAGCTCGCAGGGGGTAGGGAGAGTGGCGCACTGTAATACCAACACGCCTTTCCCCCTGCGATCCCTCCACGGCCGCAGAAGATAGGGAGAACGGTCTGCGGTCCCACCTCCAAGAGCGTCCTCAGTGGACTTTGTTCAGCCCGCTGGGAGCGCCCTCCTCGGGCCAGCCGGCGGCCCAAACAGGCCGGCCCTGGTTGCCTCTTAGTTCACCTTGGGTGACCAGTCCACGGTTACTAAGGGCCCCCGCCACGACAAGGCGGGCAACCATCGGGGGGGAACAGTAGAGGCTGTACTAAGGCTACATGTTTTTTTTAGAATTATACACACAGTTCATTAACGTATATTTGTTAGTTTAAATAAGGAAAATAAATAATTCTCTAGGAAATATAAGCTTGGTACACGTCCTGTTAATTGATATTGCATATTGGAGAATCAATTGTAACACTTATTTCACTTCTTTATAGAGAGCACTCGTGACGCATGAAAAGAAACGAAACGAATGAACGTTGGAAATTTGACATATGCTATATGACATACTGCTGTGATGGCAAAATAAAAATGAAAATCCAACATATTTTTAAAATGTTTATTTATTGAAAACTTCATAAAATGTCTAAAAATATTTCAATATTCTTGTGAAATAATTAGAAGAGTATTAAGCATATTTCTGAATATGTTTAATACTCTTCTGTGAAATGAATTCTTGATATTTCCAAAACAATAATCATAAAAATGTGAACACGCCGTAATCATAGTACATTCATTTCAATTTATTTTGTTTCACAGATCTTATATTTTTGTAGGTTTTTTTATGCAAATACAGAATAATTTTATGCAATTTTTAGCATACATTTTGTTTTGTTAATCGCCAAGCCCACAATTTGCTTCCTCCTTTAATGTAAATAAACATCAATGTCATTCCAGATCACTCCGAATAAAATTAATTTTATCTACTACGGTGTTTACTTGTTCTCTTACGAGTGTCTATCGCTGTACAACACTTTCAGGCTTAGCAATCAAAAATCGTAAACACGTATTGCATAATTAGGCGTCTCCGTTACCAACAGATACGCAACACAGACGATTGACAGTTCCAAGTATCCGTGATCGAGTTTCAGTGTTGTGGGTACATCAGCCATGTGTTGTTCCCTGTGATATCCGCCAGCATTGTCTGCATAACAGGATTGTATCAATAATTAATTATTTAGATCACGAGGACATGCAGACATGAATTATTCAAACCCAGATCGTACCTAGCAGCTGTATTGTTTAAGTGCATTTAGTTAATGTCCTCTATGATTACGTTCGCCAGTGTCTTTTCTTATGGTCTTTTCTAGAATAATGTTAATTACCTGCAATATTTATAAAAAACATTACGGGAACCAAAGAATTTGAACATTGAATTATCAATATAGAATACATACGGATCCTTTGTTGTTCGCGCAGTCTGTCCCGAAGTCGTTTTTGAATTTCACTTGATAATTAAACGCATCCTAATCAATACGTTAGAACCAAAGATCAATATAGGTATTACACAAAGGCTCCGTATAACCCAAAGTTGTGTGACAAGCTCAGTTATATCGATTATCATAAATTATTTTTGGCTTTGATTGTGAAAACCATTCTTCATAATACTCGTAAGTATAAGAAAGGTAAAAAACAACGCCGTACAGCCTGTTATGTCAAAACTATTTCATTCGGATTATTTTTACATTTATTTAATTATTTTATCACTGAATACGCATTTTCTCTTATTGAAATAACCTCGGCTTCATTTCAACCTACCTATCTTATGCTTTATATTCAGATAAGCTTTTCTAATTGCTACCTACCGAGGTAAATTGAACAAATATTTTTTCATAAATTGATTGAGGAAAATCCCTCATTGCAATGCATTCCAAGGATAAACAGCATAAATAATATGATGGCGAATAAAGTTTACTTTACTTTTTTTAATTTTACAAAATAATAATAATAATAAAATTTATTCGTGCCAAAGTAGTACAACATTGTTCTGAAATTAAAGGTATCTTAGAATAAAGGTGTAAGTACAAAAGAATACATATTTATCACCATGCATTAATCTTAAACTACATTTATTGGCTACAATTGGGTACATGACAATTTTTTTTTTCATTTCATATTTAAATAGTTTATCAACAGTAAATAAATATTGCAAAAGTAACAGTATGTTTACGATCAATAGTTTCCTAGATACAGCGATGTGTTCGAGGAGCCGCTGCGAGTCGCCGAAAAACGCTCCATACAAAACGGTACTGAGCTGTGACGTCACGACTTGTGAATCATACTAAAATGTATGGGCGTTTGGATAAAATATATAATAGCTACGTAGATAATTCGTTTACATGCATACTGTCATAGTAAAAATTGTTATATTTAAAGTCAGTAAGCTAATGATATTTAAAAATTTAAAATATACTATAATAAGCTTTTGTTTCTTTTTTTAAGTTTTCAAATCTATATAATTTCAATATTAAATTCAAAACTATATTTTTCAAAACATTGTACCTGTCAAAATAACTAATATTTTATAAATAAATAAATTTTAAAAACTTGCATTTTTAAATTGTGTCATCTACCCAATTCTCATATAGAAAGCACCACTGCGCCCTAACTAGACTGCGGCAGTAGTCTGTACTACGGGCTACAGCGCCGTTCCCAGTTTATCATGTGGGTGCTTGTTTTTACTTTATTTAAAATACGTTTCACATTTCAAAGTACAATAACTGCATTCTTAAACACTTCTATTAAGCAAAATCAAAACAAAAGAAAACAAAGTTAATACATTTTGCGATACCATATATTTAGAAATTTATTTTTAAAGTCATCAACAGAACACAAACAAGTTAGATAATAATGTATCAGCCTTATACAAGCAAACATTCTTATTATTATTAGCATAAACATAAAATACATAAAAATACAAATACAACATCAGCCCATAACATACACTCCAACTGCCTTGGATTAGTTTTATTTTCCCATTCTAATCTAGAAACAAGAGTAGGTCTTCTGTTTCACTATACGATTTACTCATCAGCCAATTTGAAATAACTTTTTTACAGTTGATATAGGTTAACAAATGGTGATTGGTGATTTTATTTATAGAGATAAGGATATTAAAAATCAAAAAAAAGGATACAAAATATTTAAAGTGATTTATCTTAAGGTCAAATTATCTCTTTATCGCAAGAACTATTATAGTAAATTATAAGCTTCGTGTTTAATAATTAAGTATTAGTTCCACTCCTATTAAAAATAATACGATGATAAGCTTGACTATGCTAAATTATTATCGTATCATTTTAAAATAAAATATCTCTTGAATAGCATTTTATCCAAGTCATGCATCAAGCAAGACGATCTAGCCACTAGTGAGTTACTGCCGCCTCAATAGCACGCCGTATTAGTTGGCAATCCTAGGCATTAATGAAGCCCCGGCTTGACGCACATCACACGCATGGAGATGCATCCCGGACTTGCCCCAGTTACATCCGACAGTTAAGTATGATGAGGATCTAGCCTACCACAGCAAAACTGTCAACTAAATAAGGGACAATTTTTGATATGGTGTTTGTGACTTTGATCGGGAAAGAAAATTCTATAAAATTAATAAATACTGAATAAAACTTTTCCTAGTACTCTTGTTTCTTGTAATGTTTACTTCTACGCTAATACTCGAAAGTATCACTGAGTCAATATTTTATTTGTATTGAGAGTTACAAGTAGAAAATATGGATGAATGGCTCCCACTTTAAGGGCAGTTTTTTCAACTAAAACGATAACATTGGATACCAAACTTTATAGAAATCCTGCTCTTCTCCATGTTCCCACTGCAAGTACCAATTATAGAAAGAATTCTTTCATAGCGAGGGCGTGTGAGCAGGTAAACATAACATGTCGAACTCATCCTCACTTTGATGCCTTTCATGCCGGCGTCCAGAGCGATAAGGCGACTCTGGCAAGAGAATTTTTCTCCGATGCAATTGAATGAATTTATTTTTATTTTTCTTTATATTCTCAAAAAACCTATATTATCTCAGTCCATGCGATTGGCTTATACATATGTAAAATTAGTTAATAGTCGGTAAACATTTGTTTTTTTTTTGTTCTCTTTTATGTTTGGTTATAGTCTTTGTATTTAGTGTGTGTTCTTGTCTAACTACCATATTATTGTTATAAGTGAAATCTTCTAATTGGCTTTCTTATAATCATTTGTTTATTTATTGAATCATCTAGCTGTTAGATTTCCAAAAATTGTAAAATAAAATAAAATAAAGCAACGCACACTATAGCTCAAAATAAATATTTTAATCAAAGTTAGGCAAAAACTTTAAAATACATTCTGAAAAATTCAAATAGCAATTTGCTAGCAATTAGATATTTTCATAAACGCATTTCACATGTAACGTTCCTTTATAACTTTTAGTTCATATTCAAATGCTCAAATTGTTTAACTTAGTTCATTTTGGTACCTGAAAATATATGATTCACAAAACAGTTTAAATTTTTTTAGGTACAGCACTAAAGTTTTACGAGATGGTTAACTCTGTTAGTAATTAAATTAAACTATAGATTTAGGTTTATATAATCTACTTTTTTAACTAATATAAATTTTCTTTTTTATTTATCTATTTGGAAAGGAAACTTGATAAAACAAACTTATTATAATTTCATTTCTGAGATGGTAAAGTGGGCGCGAGCGAGTCGCCGCAAGTCTGCAGAATGCGCGCAGACCTGATGTTGCTTATCTGCAGGGAACACGGGTTTTTGTCCGTCGACTAATGACCTCGCCCCGCGTCCTCATCCGACCCTCTCTGATTAATTTACTCCACACGAAACCTTTACCGGGATTTCTTCTGAACTCCAAAAAATAACCGAAATCTCATTTGCGCAGCTGTTTTTGTGGACTTATCATTTTTTTAATCTTTATTTTTACAACATTTTCAGCTGCGTTCGTTAAATCTGAACACAATACCAGCTTTTCTATGGACGAATAAATCGCCGTCGTTATTTGGATTAATTTTCACAGCTATTGTATTGCAAATCGAATTCGTACTTGTTATAAAAAAGGTTATTTTTGTGCTTCGTTCAATTACCCAACATCAATATTTTATACTATGTTTTTAAAATATATTGACATATTTTTGTGGGCATCAAAATCTATTTATATTTATTAAATGCTGTCTATGAAGCTATTTCTCGCAATTCAGTACCTACGCCTACACAAGAAAGGTATTATATATTTTAAAAAGTCTCTATCTAGATCAACAAAAATAATGCTGGTTTCAAGACTCTTATGATTACTCGCCAGAAAAATATCTGATAAGTTTATTTGAAAATAACATTAGCGTTATAAATTTGATATACCTTTTCAATAACTAAATAAGAGCCTTGTTTCAAATGTTTCTTTTTTTCCAATTAAACCGTATTTAGAACGTTCTAAGTAACTTTGTAGGTACATATTTGATACAAGCTCTAGGTAGTTAAAGCTCTGATAGGGCTTGTACCCGTGTCACCCAACAACCACAAGGGTGTGGTTAATGAAAACGTCACAAAATTTTGAAGGCTGTTAACTGGCCAGGGATACTCTTGTAGGAGAGTTGCCATCTTGTTCAAGTTGTAACATCCTCTCGTTTAACATATTTCCCATGTCTACTGTTACGTACACCCCATTGTGTAGGTAATGAAGGCTTTCATGTACAGTTTTGCAGTTTAATAAAAATGTATCACTTTCTCTTTCGCCTACCCACGAAAATAAAAGTGTTTATTTATATACACCATGGGCCCTAATAACCCGAACGATTTTATACCTAGAACCGAGGGTCTAGGTATAAAATGTAGTCCAAAAACGCATAACTTTATTCTCGCTCCGATTGCCGCCCGGTACGGACGTTCCAAGACCACTCCGATTGATTGGTCCCTTCCCGATATTCCGTGGCGCTCAGTTTACTGACGTCATAGTTTAGCGTGTTGGTTCTGTGATACGGTTTTTCTGGGTTTTCCTACTCCCTCCGAGCGCTATCGTAGTGATTTTTCTTTGC